>CAWUFW010002933.1:1200000-1800000 GCA_963921515.1 Calotriton arnoldi | reverse complement strand
TACACAAATTCATTGCCGCTTGGCGGAGAATATAAAAGCCTCCTTCACTAAACCACAGATGGGAGACCGCAATTTAAGGCCCAAGACCCGATCTTCCAATCCTTGGTTTAATAGAGAATGCTCCTCAGCCAAACGACGGCTTTTATTGGCCCTTAAGGCCAAAAACATAATCCAGATTAGTTACCAGAGAGCGGAATACGAAAAAGTGCAGAAGGCAGCACTAAGGAATTGGGAAGACGCCAACTGGGGTGACCTTATTACTGCCGTCAGGCTTAACCACTTAACCGCGGCGGCAATTCCGCCGCGGCGGTTTTATTGAGTGGGCGGGGCCGCGTCGGCCAACGGACGTGCGCAGCACTACGGAGGTAGTGCTCGCGACGGCCGTTGGCCGACGGGCGCACAGAAAGGGTTAAGGACCAATCTGTGATCTGGAGAATAATAGCACACGGCAGTAAAATGGGCAAGACTGACACAGATCACTTCTTGGACCCCTGTACTTGGCATAGACATTTTTCTGATTTATATGCCACGTCCAGTGAGCCTGGTCCAGACACTATTGTTCTTACTGAGGGGCTTCTATGCTTTACACAAAATCCACCACTTCAGTTTAGTATTGAAGAAACTGCATCAGCCATATCCGCCATTACGCTAGCAAAGGCGCCTGGCCCAGAAGTCTGGGAGCCATATGTGAACCTTTTAAGTAACGCAGTAGCTAGAGGGCGCTTATTCCAGAATCCTGGAAAGGGGCAGAGATAGTTCCCATTTACAAAGAGGGCAGAAGGGAGGATCCAGCTAACTACCGGCCTATAAGCCTGATAGATACCCTTCAAAAAGTCTACGCAAAGCAAATTCTGGGCAAATTAAATGACTGGATACTGGAGAACGGTGTACTTACACCGTGCCAGGCTAGCTTCAGGCCAAAAATAAGTACAATTGACCAAGTTTTTAGACTCTTATGTTTAGCTTGGAAGTATACCAAGCTGTAACTTGGACACCTATATGTTGCTTTCATCGACTTGAAGCAGCATTTGACTCAATTCCAAGAGATCTCTTATGGGGAACTTTACGCAAGCAGGGAGTGCCAGAGGAGAATTTAAAACAGATAGCAAGGCTTCATGAAGGTAACTTTGCCAAGGTACGCTGGGGCATAGGGCGGGGAGTTTACAGAGGAGATTTATGTCAGGAGGGGCGTGCGGCAAGGTTGTGTCTTGGCACCAACCCTGTTTTTATTATATGTGAACGACCTGAACCAGCACTTGCAAAAAGCCTCCCATGATTCACCCAAGCTTAGGAGGGACCCATATTTGTGCCCTAACTTTTGCTGATGACACAAACCTTACTGTCCCAGACCCCTAGGGGGTTACAAAATTTACTTGACCGCTTCTGTCATTACTGCAGACTGAAGGGCCTAGAAATAAATCCCATCAAGACTAAATATATGGTTATCAGACCTCACAAAAGTTTTAAAAATAAAATAGTCTTCAATTAAGTGCCATTGGAGTGTGTTGCCAACTTTATTTATCTGGGTGTCACACTTGATTCAAAATTGTCGTGTAAGCCACAATTAAATAAGGCCTGAACAATTTTACTGCAAAACTGCATCCCTATAGTAAAGAAGCAACAATCTACTGTGTCAAAGGCCATCACTTCGGCTCTGGAGGTGTACAAGCTCAGGGCTCAAACTGCTGCCCTCTGTGGATCAGAGTTATGGGATGGCGAAAACCAAAATCCTCTAACGATTGGGGAAAACAAAATCATGCGGATGTTTATGTCACTCCCCTTAAACACCCCAGTGATTCTGTTAACATATGATATTGGCATTAAAAGATTGGAACACTTAGCTATATGGAGATCCCTGTCCTATTGGGTCAGAATCTGGACCACTGAAGAATTAAAAACATATAAGCAGACATTGTGCAAACTATTGGAACTTGATGTCCATCTCACATTCCCCTGTGCGAAAATGGTTGTTGGAGTTTGGCTGAGTAGGTTTTGGGTAAACCCTAACCTGCTGACGCCAGATTCAAAGAGCAAGATTAAACACATTTATTGGAATTTTATCCTGCACAGAGTCTCTTTAGATTCCACATCAGGGAGACTTACCACACAATTTCTGTCTATCAAAATGGTCCCGAGTTTTGAACAATTTCTGGACGAAATCAAACCCCAATTAGCAAAGACACTGTACCTAAAATTTCAATACGAAACGCTGCAGATAAACTCTGTCACAGCCAAGTGGGTTACGTCACAGACTGCGGGAAGGGACCCCAAGTGCACCCTATGTTTATCAGGCACGAATTAAGATATTGCACACATTTTATTCTTTTGTCCAGTCTATGTAGTTCCCAGAAGAAATTGGATCAAGCCTGTGTGCCAGAACTTGAAGACCAGGAAACACCTAGAGGCGCTGAGAATACTACAATCAGATAGCCCACAACTCATTGTATTTGGTGTTAGTAGATTCCTGCTGGCTTCTAGCTATCTAAGGAAAAAGAGAGGGTTAAAATTTTAATGTAACCATATTATAATTACGCTCTACCAATTGGTTCTTAACAGAGATCACGCTTCAATCAATATGCTATTCTCCCGTTTGGCACAATCTGGCACAATCTAAATGAATTTAAATTATCCAGAAGGAAATACATCGGTACTCAATAAATGCATTACAATATATTTTATCTTTTTTAGCACAATTTTAAGCAGTTGTCTTGTCAGACTGTGTTAATTTAGTATGCATTTGCACTTTATATTTACCTCAAACCAAGGTGACTAATGCAACTAAAGACCTTTCACAAACTGAACATTTTATTTTGTATACTTTCTATGCATCTTATCTTCTAGCGAAATGATCCTTGTTTTAAAAAAATATATATATATCTAATTTCTAAGCTTGCTTGGTATTTTTAATGACATGTTCTTTTATGATTCTTTGAATCGAAATAAAGACTGATTGATTGATTGATTGATCAATTTGTCTGATTTAGTGTTGAACCAATCGGAGATTCAATTACTATCCCTTGGCCTAACGTTTTGCCCTGAGAGCAATTTCAACTATAGTCAAACACGGATTGATATTTTCAAATTTATTAGGAAACTCAAACTTGCCAAATATTACAAACTTAAATATGCTTCTAGTCAAACCATTCGTGGAACATCATGAAGCGAAATCAGCTCTGATAATTAGCAAGTGTCAGTCGTACAAACAATATGAGTACTACAAGAGCTACAGAATGAGGAGATTAGAAATGATACGATAGTCTCAACTCAAAGTGCTATGCGGGAAGAGGGTATTAATTTATCAGGAACCATGGGGAGTCCATTTAAGCCTGTATCCACTTTTATGCCTATGATGGCACCTGATGCGGTGGACATTTTCAACGACCGAGTAGTGGAGGAAATTAAAATGCTGAATCATAAAACCAAGCAAATATTCTGGAAATATAAATATCAAGAGAGGCAATACTACAATTTGATATGCAAATTACAAAAAAACAACCAAGTAGTAAACAATAAATCGGATAAAGGCGGTAATGTTGTACTCTGGCCAAAAACAGAATACCTCTAGGAGGCATATAAACACCTCAATGACTCCACATGCTACAAAAGATCCAGTATGCAACAAGTGAGGATAATTAAAAGTGAGTTCAAAGAAGATCTGACTAGATGGAAGTGTGAAGGCCTAATTTCTAAAGATGAATATCAATTTTTGAACAATGAGTTCCCTGTTATGCCAGTACTCTACTTTATTTAAAAAATCCATAAAGGTACGTCTCCAGTACCTGGTCGACCAATCATTTCAGCAAGAAATGGCTTGTTTGAAAGAATATGTTGTCAGTTTACCATCCTACATCAAAGATACCAGCAATTTTCTTAAAAGGTTGTATGACATACCGTGGTCAGATGAATACATACTTATGACTATGGACATAACCTCCTTATATACCAGCATTGAACATAGCGATGGAATGAGGGCAGTTGATCATTATCTTAAGAAAAGACCTACTCAACTGTACAATCATAACAAAATGTTATCAAATATGATCAACTGGTGTTTAAATAATAATTACTTTCTGTTTGGCAATAAGGTGTTCCAGCAACCATGGGCGCCTGCTTCTCCCCCAGCTACGCGTTTTAACATGTGGGCTGGTGGGAGGAGCGGGTACTCATGGTAAACCACTATTCAGACTGGGATAAACATGTGGTGAGCTGGTTGCGGTTCATCGATGATGTATTTGTAATTTGGAAAGGAACTAAGGAGAGTGCCATCAAATTTGTGGAATGTATTAATGTAAATACAATTAATTTGGAATTCACTGCCCACATAGATGCACAAGCTATTGAATTTTTAGACGTACAGATATACGTTAAAGACAACAAATTAGAATCCAAGTTACATCGCACGAGCACGGCTGGCAACTCCACACTCCACGCATCCAGCTTTCACCCCAAACACTTGATAACAGTATCCCCTATGGGGAGTTTCTGAGACTACGTAAGATCTGTAGCTCAGAAAGGGATTTAGCCCTATGCCAACAAGAAGCCAAAGTAAGATTTATAGAGTGAGGTTATGCCATTAGCATAATTGAACGGGCGATGACAAAAGCAAATGAAAAGACTAGGGAAACCATTCTTTTTCAAACACCTATGAATATTGACCAAAGACATGACCCGTGTCCATCTAATCAGGGTGAGGATACTAACATTAGATTAATTACTACGTACAGTCAAAAAGAAAGAACAATTAGATCGATTATCAACAAACAATGGCCTATAGTTTTAACTGATTCTACTTTGGGCTAAATTCTTCCAAGTAAACCCAATCTCACTTTTCGGCAAGCTCCCTCAATGAGGAATGCATTAGTCAAAAGCAGCCTCGAAATAGTTAGCAAAACCAACTGGCTGTCTTCTAAAAAAGTTTTTTTTTTTAAATGCAGCTCTTGCAGGGCATGTCGGTTTCATGTCAATATCTCAAGCTACATGTCAGCATTCACTTCAAAACCAATTGAGTTAAAAGGTTTTTACAACTGTAGAACTGATTTTGCTGTATACGTCCTAGAGTGCACTTGCGGGCTTCGATTTGTGGGAAGCACTAAGCTGCAAGTGCATGTTAGGATTTTACTACATTTGAGGGCAATTGTAAATTCGGACCCCACATATCCGGTAGCACATCATTTTAAACAAGCACAACAATAACCTACAATGTTTGAAGTATTATGTCATTGGCGCAGTGCCGGTGTTGAGGAGAGGAGGTACCAAGAAAAATTGTTACTTCAGTTAGAGACTCGGTTCATTTTAGATTTAGATTTCAAAACGCCTAAAGGGCTCAATACCAGTGAAGATCTGCGCTATTTTTTATAATTTCAAATTACTTGAGACACACACTATAGCTCACAACATCTGTGAAATTGAAGTAGGTGTACAAATATTAGATTATAATTGTTAACATTTAGGTACACATCTACAGCTGCTATCTGTCTTCTTTGAATTATGCACATTTTACACCATGCACTTTATATTTTTAGCACTTTAGTAAGCACTCTTGATATGTGGCAACAGTGGACAAAGATATTGTAAAAAATGCTTTTAAACTGCTGCATTGATTTGAAATTAAATACAATTTGATGGTTAAGGCCCAAAGACATAAATATCACATCATAGGCGATAGACACTATCTATTTATAGGCCAAAGCACACTATGGGACAGATTTTTTAGGATAATAAGAACATGAAAACAACGGACGCAGTAGAGCATTTGTGTAGTCCTTAAGTTAATTTTATGATTTTTATAACAGCCCATATGTAGTAAAATTGAGATTTTTATAGATTATAGTCTTTTTAGGATTTGATCCATCAAGAGCCATTATCTATTGAATTACAACTGTTAATCATGTTTTCATCAAATGTGGAATAAGATTTGGGAATATAACCTGCCGATAATATTTGATGTGAGGCCAACGTTTATGACACAAAAGCCATCAATTTTTAAATATTCAATTTAAAATTTTAAATGTAATATTATGTTTGCGATAATTGTATCAAATCAAATCAAAATAAGCTTATTCGATTTAAACAAGTAAATCATAAAAGCACAGTACATAAAATAAGCGTCATGTCTTACACAACCGTTAACACACTAGGTCTAAAAATACAATCGTATTAAATAATTAAAAGATTACAAATTAATAATTACATTGATTTCCTACTTCTGATCACGCTCTTCATATATTTAGACAAATGACTAGTAAATACCTCATTTTCTAACAGTTGTAATTTAAAAAAAGCAGGGCGACATTGTCTCAAGCCTATCTCCTTTAAAATTGGCAAAATCCATCTTTTTCGTAATAAAGTGTAAAATTTACAAAAAAACAAAATATGTATAGTGGACTGGGTCAATGTGTCATCGCACGGACAGGGACACAAAACTTGGGACCAGTCATTCATATTTGGGAACGATGTCAATCTGTAAAAGTTGCCTAGACGAAAACGGGTCAACAACATCCTATCATAGCCTCCCTTTACGGATGCCAGATAGGTTTGCACCCCTGGCTGTATTTATAACAATTGGTCCTCTCTAACAGATGGTTTAATTATGTCAGTAGAGAATCTAATAGTCTCAAGTAGATCCATACAAGCAATCTTTAGGGATTTCCTTGAGATTGAAGCAATACTGTCCGGGTGGAAAAAAATATTCTGGGCGACCCAGTTCAGCCATAAAATTTGTAATATATTCAAGCCATGGGATGCAAGACACCCGTTGCAACTTAAGGCAGTCATTTAATACATCACGATTAAAACCGGTGAAGGAACTAGACCATATCTTGTGCCATAGTAGGACCGGCTGTATTCTAATTAAGTCTGATATATACGGCAATCCAAGCTCCGCGTGGCAAATGTATGTAGCTCTGTTGCTGGGGACCGCTAGTAGATATCTCAAGAAAACATTCTTGACTAGCTGTATGGATTGTACATCAGCGAGACCCCAAATTCCAGCTCCATACATGGCCGTTGAGACGCATTTGGCTTTATAAATTTTTATCGGATCAATGATAGGTCTTTTCCCCAATTTTTTTGCAAAATTCACTAGTGCTGCCTTAGCTTTTGCAAATAACAATTTTCTTGATGTTACGGCGTTTGCCCAGTAGCCCCTTATTTCGAAGACAATTCCCAAATATGAAAAGCAGTTGGCAAATTCGACCTTTTTATTGTTAATAAAAATATCTCTGCATTTTACACTGTTGTTTCCACATTTCATGACGTATGTTTTAGTGATGTTTACGTGAAGATCTAAATTCGACATGACAGTTACGAAGCTAGAAACAACTCGCTGCAGTCCTATTTGTGTACGAGATAATAACACAGCATCGTCCGCGTATAATAATGCTGGAATTGGTCGGTTGCCAATAAGTGGGAAGTCCTGACATTCCCTAGTCAATGCTGTGCCCAATCCGTTTATGTACAAGGTAAAAAGAAAGGGGGCTAGCACCCACCCCTGCCTTACCCACTTCCTTACAGGAAATTTGTAACTGCTCTCTCCTGAGCTAACATATCGAACACTAGCCAGGGCGTCTTGATATAGCTGCCTTAAAAAGTTTCCTAGTTGGGTTTCCACACCCAAAGCCTCTAAGATGTTCCAGAGCTTACTATGGCTAACACAATCGAATGCCGAACTCAGGTCGACGAATGCCAGGAAAAGGTTCCCACGTTTAGCTTGCCTGTATTTTCCCCAGTTTAGATTTAAATTTAGGCCTTGTTCAATGGTGCCTAATCCTTGACGGAATCCATATTGCAGTTCCGTAATTACATCCGTGTCCTCAGCCCATGTCTGCAATCTATTTAATATGAGTCGCCCAGCCACTTTCACAAATGAATCCAAAAGTGAAATTAGTCTGTAGCATACAGGATTGTTACGATCATCCTTTTTAAAAATAGGGACAAGAATTGACTCTGACCATGAGGGATAAAGCCCTGCTTACAGCAGGCTTTTAGAACATACGTTAATAGTGGGCCCCAGAGCAGAGGATTAGACTTATATAAGTCCACGGGCACACCATCGGGGCCCGGGGCTTTACCTCCCGCACTTGCTTTAATTGCGAGTATGACTTCCTCCACTGTAAAATCGATATCAATTGGGAGAAGATTCACTGGTTGAGTCCCCAGATCATGACAGGAAGTTGCAGGTGTTGGCATACCAACACTATCGTCATATAATTTGGAGAAGTGGGTCACCCATTGATCCTCGCTGATCTCAATGGTGGATTGATTTTTGGGAGCCAGAAAAGGGGCGTTCACAGCTTTCCAAAAGCCTATGTTGCCTTTTAATTCGGAGGCTTCTTGTAGAGCCCGCCATGCTTCTGATCTAATAGCCTCCTTACGATCTTTAAGTGCATTTCTATATGCCTTTCTGGCCATCTTGATTTCAGACTGATCTCTCATTGGGTTGTGTAAAGCATTTTTCAATGCTGCATGGGTTTTGGAACAGTTAGTATCAAACCAGCCCAGTTTGTTAGTATGAGGTTTTTTATGTTCTACTAATAAGTTCCTCTTTATCTCCGAAGATATATTCAGGAAGGAATTAAAGATATCGGGATCAGCAGCAGTCTCATCGAGACAAACTGCAAATTCAGATGCGCAGTGGGCTAAGAGTGTCTTAGTAAATGCTAATGGGTCCGTTCCGGACCACCTAATTGTGTATCCATTATGTCTATTAAGGGCAATGTCCTGAACTAAATGTTCAGACTGACCTTTTATGTTAACCACGTTAGATGGAAAATCTATTGTGACACTAATAGGAAAGTGGTCACTGTAAACAACAGTGTGAGTTATAAAATCATATATTCTACTTGCGTATCTATTGGATACTAGTACATAATCAATAATAGATTGCCCATTAAAAGTGCAGCCAAATGGTATTGGAGGCGAACATAGTTCGTTAGCAAAACCCATATCAGCGGAGAACTTGATGGTATTTAATAGGTCCCCAAAAGGAGTATGCATAAAGTGGCTAGCATCAGTCCCATCATCAAACGTTAAACCACATATACCTCTGTCAGCATGCAAACACAAAGCGGAATTAAAGTCCCCTCCCAGATTACACACATATCCTTGTTAGTCTCCATCTGCAAGGTGTGCATTTCCTTCTGTAGGTGCCTCAGAACCATCTCTGCCTGGTCTTTTGAAAAGTTGTTGTAAAAGTTCAAAAGGACAGAACAATGTGTGTTGTCAATGGACAGTTTCAATACCTGATAATAAGTGTTTGAAACCGTAAATTCTATTTTTTTGACATTCACCCTGTGGGAAACATAAATACATAAACCTCCCTTCTTCCTCCCATGACTAGATGGTACCGCCGGGGTATGAAATGTTTTATATCCATTAATATGTAACGTGCCATCTACCCAGGTTTCTTGAAAGCATAACAAATCAAAAACTTCTACAAAATCTAGCCATGCAGGGTTGGTGAGTTTTGCTTGCAGGCCTGCCACATTCCAGAATAAAACTTTACTTGAAGATGTCCTTCCCTGCCCTTGAATATCTGTCACAGTGCTAGGTTTATCAGTAACTACTGGTATGATGATGATCTGCAAGTAACCTTGGGTTTTGGCAAGGAACAGAAATATTAGCATCATTAGATGCATTTATGTCTGTGGGAGGGGATTCCCCCTGGCCATGAAGGGTCAATTTAAAAATTGTGTTATGCAACACCTTTGCCTTATTTAGATCTGCACAATTACCCGGGATATCAAGTCAATCGATGTCCTCTAATGTGGGCAGTATGTCAAATCTGTTCTGCGTGGTGATGCCATATGTGTATAGAGAGGGACCATAAGGACCTCTCGGATGGGGGTGCATCAGCATACGGCTGGGGGGGGGGGGTAGAAATAACCAAGGGGTAATACGTTGATGTCTGTGATCGAAATACAATCGTTGCCAAGTCTAGAGAGGATCTTATGTGTCAACTGCGGCGTTCTAAAGGTCAAGATTATACAGTCACCTAAGAATGTTTTGTCCCTTCTCCCTACCCATCCAACCCTTCTTGCCATCTTAAATTCTCCAAACAGGGCTTCTGTTAGCCCGTTTTTAGTGCTGAGCCAAAAGAGGGCCTTGTTTCTCATTATGTCCCAAGTTTCGCTCACCTGCGATGATAAATGGGGGACGTTGGCCAGGACTATGGTATAGGGGGTAGCCGCCGGTGGTAAATCCAGCCTAACACCTTCATAATCAGGTTTAATTAAGCGGGAAGAACCAGTAGGCGGATTAGGCCCAGTATCTAAACAGGTTTTTACCCCTGTATAAAGGTGCCTGTGGTCATTCTTGTTACTTGCATGTGTGTTCGAGGAGTTTCGACCAGGGGCTATTTGATTGTTATTATGAAACTCAGATATTCCTTGCTTTATATGCGGCTCAATGTGATAGACCCCTTTTGACGAATGATCAGTCTGGCAGGATGGTACATCATTATCTATCCCTGCTGCCTACTTCGGTGTATTAGTTGTTGGGTTATTGGAAAGTTCTCCTATGCATCTCCTCAAAATCTCTTCCATAGCTATCACCCTTGTCACTAAATTTGTTAAAGCATCAGTAAATGTTTTCTGCAAACCATCTATTTTGAGGCAGATTTTATCATGATCCTCAACCTGGCAAGTTTTATGTGTAGTTGGAGTTATTGACCCTTTTCCCCCCATTATCAAGTTTGGACTTGTTGTTAGTTCTCCTTCGCTTTTTGACTGGTGCAATGGGCCCAGTTGTAGAAGATTTTTTGACCGGGATCTCTGGTGTTACCTTCGGGTTCCTAGGGCACTTTAATGGTGGTTGTGTCAGACATTCCTGGTCAGATACATAGATGTGATCAGACACATCCTGCACACACCCATTAGTGTGGATTGAGGTGTTTGGGTTAATTATAGTATCTGGGTGTGAAGAACGTAAGGCTAAATACTCTGTGTTTGAGGATCCCATAAGTCCCTCTCCCACCTTGATACCTTGATTTAGCGTTTCTTCTACTGAATGTATTTGTTTTTCTATGGCCCCCATAGCTCCCGATAGATACTTCATTAAAGAGTTCTGAGACCCCCCCTGCCGCCTTTAACGTGCATTCAGCTTTCCTTTTACCCATATCTCACACTTAGGCAATTTAGGCTTATCCCCTACAAGTTGTAACACGTAGGTGTAAACCCCCACTGTTGTTTCTAGCAATCAAGTACTATCAAACTCCGGGATAACCATACAAATGATTAGCAGCCCGTAACAGTACGTGACAGTACGTAAATTCTGACAGTCCCGAGGTCAAGCAAATATAAACAAGTTAACAAAGTGACTACACAGTCTCCTTGTTTAGCACTACTACCGGCTCTCTTTATAGTCTGCACAAATCCCGGGATATGGTACAGTTGGTTCCAGATTATATTGCAGGCTGGATAGCGTCCTGTGTTAAACTGCGAAAGATATAGGGAACTCACCCTCATTAGTTCTTTGCCCTGGAGCAAATATCAGGGATGTGGCCCAGTCCGGCCTCGTCCGGTCTAGGACGGGCTAAGACAGGCCTGTCTTCGCCCGGTCTTCGCCCGAGCCCAGGCACGCCCCGCGCTCGTCCCGCGCTGCGGGACGCCTCAGCGTCTTAAGTAGCGCTCCTGTGCTGGGTTTCCAGTGCTGCTGCTGCTGTTGGCCCTTCCCTCACAGGAACCAGGGAGCAGTGGTAAAGTGCTCGTTGCTCTGCGCCCGGGGTAGGGACAAGGAAGAAAGTGCGGTGCAATTGAAGAGCGAGACCCGCGCTGTGGGACGCCTCAGCGTCTTAAGTAGCTCTCCTGCGCTGGGTTTCCGGTGCTGCTGCTGCTGTTGGCCCCTCCCTCACAGGAACCAGGGAGCAGTGATAAAGTGCTTGTTGCTCTGCGCCCGGGGTAGGGACAAGGAAGAAAGTGCGGTGCAATTGAAGTGCGCGACCCGCGCTGCGGGACACCTCAGCGTCTTAAGTATCGCTCCTGCGCTGGGTTTCCGGTGCTGCTGCTGCTGCTGTTGGCCCCTCCCTCACAGGAACCAGGGAGCAGTGGTAAAGTGCTCGTTGCTCTGCGCCCGGGGTAGGGACAAGGAAGAAAGTGCGGTGCAATTGAAGAGCGCGACCCACGCTGCGGGACGCCTCAGGGTCTTAAGTAGCGCTCCTGCGCTGGGTTTCCGGTGCTGCTGCTTCTGTTGGCCCCTCCCTCACCGAAACCAGGGAGCAGCGGTAAAGTGCTCGTTGCTCTGCACCAGGGGTAGGGACAAGGAAGAAAGTGCGGTGCAATTGAAGAGCGCTAATTGTATCATAACTGCGTAGAAATGTAGAGTTAAACATACTTTTGTACTGATTTAATATCAGTCTTTTTTCTAGACTAGCAGCAGCTTTTTGTCTTTCGTCAGTTGCCATTGTTTTCCTGTTTGTCAATCACATGATGAAAAGTTAAAAGCTGGAGAGAATGCCGCAGTGCATTTGTGATCAAGGCCATTTTTGGTGGCCGAAACGCATCATGGACATATGTGACCAACAGCAATAAACTTTGCACTTTATTATCTTGGAGTCGGTACCCACTTCTATGAAGGTTAAGTGTTGGGATTGCTTAAAAATGTGTATATATATATATATATATAAAGTTTTTGTGAAAACTGAAACATTTCAAACTGAAGAAACTTCCTGTGTAACTATCCACAGAAAAGATTATTCAAAGTGAGCAGTGCAGTCCTGCTAGATGGCAGTCTATGCTCAGAGGTTACTTCGCACAGCCAAAGGTCTTGTGCCACTGGATCAGTGACACCTCAGCTGGTGCAGAAGTGGTTGGTGGAGCATGTGGTGCACTGCCGAAGGTTGGACACAGCTTGTTCAGTGGTACGGGTGTTGCAGAAGTCTTCACTCATAACTCGCTAATCATGGTCAAAGACTTCAAGGACTGGGCATGCTAAAGGCTGGCCAAAAGCTAGACCTGCTGTGAAACACCACAGCACATGGCTGAAGGATATGCAACATGGGGATTAGAGTCCATGGGGAACAGACATGTGGAAGATTGGCTGCAGGTCCTGCAGCCAAGTCCTACTCCACCATGGCCAAACATTTACGCAGCAGGGGTTGGTTGCACCGGATGTAGAGCTTGTGCCCTGGCCAACCTGTGGGAGCTGGCTGTACAGAAGATGTCTGTAGTATATCATAAAAAATAACCAATGTTTGAAAAATAATTCTCTTCAAAATATCAGTAAAAGTGAAGATATTGTAATGGAATAAAATGTGAAACCCCTTGAAATTGGACTGCTATGATTAGCTGCAATACTTGTAATTACTATTCAGTAGTAAATTCCCACTTGTGCCCAAATCATATTTACCAGTCCATTGAAAATTAGGGCCGAAGAAGGCAGAAGCAACACCCCTCGAAAAGAAATTGTAATAGCAGTATTGGCTCATTGAAAGACTGCAGCATATGATTATACAGCTAAATATATGCCAGTGAGGCTGCTAGTAACGGGGTTGTAAGGGGCCATGAATATTCTTGGGCCCCCAAGCAGCAGCAAATCTGTAACAGATTTTGGGGTGGAGGTGCCGTTGCTTAGAGGAGGTTTTGCCCAGTATTCAGTGTGGGAGAGTTGGAAGTTAGAAAGGCATTTTCTCTTATCTTATAGTGTCATTACTGCAGAGGTAGCAGGCAACACATGATTGCAGATAGATTCAATGTGATCCTCTCTGCTGCATGTTTGCCTACATCATTAAAGCTTAGATTCAGAGTTGCCATAATTGGTTCACACCTTCAATCAGCGACAAGTTGGGTTGCATCTTCAGCTCTAGCTCACATCCACACCAGCCATGTGTTAGAAATGGTGTTTCTGGTTGTCAGAGTATGCACCCTGCACAAGCAGGAACCACCACTCTAGACAGGGTAAGATAGATACACACTAAAAGATAACCTGTGCTCACCCTCTGGTAGCTTGGCATGGAGCAGTCAGGCTTATCTAAAGAGTCAATGTGTAAAGTATTTGTGCAACACATGCACAGTAACACAATGAAGATACCACATAAATATTCCACACAGGGTTAGAAAAATAGATTATATTTTTATGAGTAAAACAAGACCAAAACAACAAAAATACAATAAGTAGAACCGGAGTTATGAAATTGTAATGAATACTTTAAAATGTAGTGCTCAGAAGCAAATAGCGCTTAGGGGTTACTTGTGGTCACACTGTACCTATTGGATTAAATCCAAAGTTCAGGCCAACCGCAATGGAGGGCAGGCCGGCTACGGGACCCACGCAGATCCTGCTGAAAAAGTACCTTGGATGGAGGAAGAGTCGATGTTGGAGACTCGATCCGCGCATTCCAATCGGCGCAGGTGATGAAGGCTTCGTCGACGTACCCCTTTATGATGCAGGCAATGCGTCGTCGTCGAGCCACGCTGTCCATCATCGTCGAGCCGCGCAGTCTGTTGAAGCGATGTCATTGATCAGCTACTGCGTCGGCTTCAAAGGGCAATGTGTTGGTTACGATCGACGCAAATTTCTCACTGCATCTATTTTTTGGTTCTGCACAGCAAAAGTTCACTTTCAAGGGCCCAGGACTGAATTGGCACCATTTGACAGGGCAGGACTCACCTCACAGATGGCAGAGTCCAGGTGCTGGTGCAGGGTTGAAGAAAGTCTTTGATGGCCCTGAGACTTGAGAACAGGGGGAAACCCAGTTAGCCCTTGGAGTCACTATGGGTTCAAGTGAGATGGATCCAGTCCTTGTCCTCAGCAGGGCAGAGATCAGCAGGCAGCAGGGAAGCACAGCAAAGCAGAAAAGCAGTTCTTGCAGAGCAGCAGTCAAGCAGAGTGGCAATCTTTGAAGCACAGCAGTCTTTACTCCTAGCAGAGTTCTTCACAGGTCCAATAGTGTACTGTCTTGGTAGGGCAGAGTCCCAGTGCCTATACCCAGTTGTGCCTTTGAAGTGGGGTTAACTTCAAAAAGGGTCTTTGAAGTGCACACATGTCCTATCTTTCCAGCCATGGCTCTAGACTATCAGTAAGGGGTAATCAGCCCTTTGTGTGGGAAACAGGATACAGCCTATTTAGGGGTAAGTGTGAGCTCCACCCTACCCATGAAGAGCTATTTGAATGTAGATGAATGCAGATGAGTTCTCTGTCAAACCTACCCTTCCTATGTTTGTGTCAGAGGGAATGCACAAAGTGTAGCTGTCCCCCACCACAGGTGTGTATTGGAGGCAGGCTGCAAGGCACACAGACCAGTAAGAGCAGTGAATTGCCCACTTTATAAAAGTGGCATTTCTAAAATAGTCATGTTAAATCCAGCTTTACCATTAAAGAGGATTTATCATTACCATTCCAAAGACATAAACAATGATGCAGTTATTTCTTTCCGATCAGGAATTACAGCTTAAAAGTGTTTTAAGGAATTCCCAATGCTGACCTAAGAAAGGAATAGGCCTCACAGTACTGAAAAACGAATGTGGGTGTTTGTCACTACTTGGACATGAATAACTTAACTGTACATGTCCTACCTTTTACTTACACAGCACCCTGCCCTATGGGCTACCTAGGGCCTACCTTAGGGGTGACGTATGTGTAATAAAAGGGGAGTTTAAGGCTTGGCAAGTAGTTTTAAATGGCATGTCGAAGTGGCAGTAAACTACACACACAGTCCCTGCAATGGCAAGCCTGAGACAGGTTTGGAAGGCTACTTGTGTAGGTGGCACAACCAGTGCTGCAAGCCCACTAGTAGCATTTAGGTTACAGGCCTGGGTATATGGTATACCCCTTTACAAGGGACTAACAGGTAAACTAAAAATGCCAATTGTGTATACAACAATATTGCCATGTTTAGGGGAGAAGCAAATCCACTTTAGCACCAGTCAGCAGTGGTAAAGTGCTCAGAGTCCTAAGGCCAACAAAAAGAATCCGCAAAAACAGGAGGTAAGCAGGCAAAAGGTTTGTGGGAAGACCACCCTAGGGATGACAGGTCTAACGCCATGTCTCTCCCTTACTGCTCAACATATGAGAATGGACCACAGGAGTTAAGGTTTGTGTTCTAATGCCATCTTTGAAATACATGATCCATTCACAGCAGAAAAAAAGATTTTAAGTGCCTCTTACTCCTGCAACTGCGCCTCTATCAGAAGACTGGGAATGAAAAGGCCTTAGAGTGAAGGACAATATGTTAAAATATTACAGCAAAGGTTTAGTGTAAGTTCATTAAATTATTTGTATTGCTCCTTTCCAAAGGTACCTGAAAGCCTCAGTTTTGCCCAGTTTATTCAAACCTTTACCACCTAGTTTTGTTAACTATGGACCGACTGGAAATGTGTGGGCTTTCATTCTCTAAAACTAATATCTGGAAATAAAATATGTTGTTTTGTTTATTCTTCAATTGTTTCTCTTTCTTCAGATCTAGATGCAGCACAGGGTAGCAAGAACCACCAGGATGTCCGGAATTACGTGCGGCACCTAAATGTGATTGATAACCAGAGAACATTATCACAGCTATCTCACCGACTAGAGCCACGACGCACCTAGACCTGAACATCAAATTTAACTAAAAGTTTATTTTCTGCTCAAGAAATGTTGGGGTACACTATTTCTCTATGCAGCTGTCACTGTGAGGGGTACCATTGTTAAATGTTCAATTTCGTTTCAAGAATTGTTTGAAAATAGGTGCACTAAATGTGATAAATTTCACAGAGAAATGAGATAGAACAATGTTTCCAATATTAAACTTAAACAAAAGGGACATACTTAGCATATTCTAAGCAGATTATTATGAGTTTTGGCAGTGGAAATGCAGGAGATAAAAATTCTTTCAAACCACCAGGTATGAATTTTCCAAGTGCGCCTTATTTACTGCTGATCTACAGAAGTATAAAAGTGGTGGCCTATTTTGCCCACCGACCATCAACCTCATGCTGCTCAGTATGTTTCAGAAGAGTAGCACATGGACCTTCTCAGGCGACAATTTCTCATACTAAAATCAAAAGATCCTCTTAATCCTGACCTAGGATATCTTTGTGAATGTCCATGCCTACACCGCCAGGATTTTCCAACCTGCGCGATATTACAAATACCTCTTTTGTGCCTGGTAGATCCCTACTGTGGCATGTCTAAACCAGACTATGAACTAGGCATAAGACACAAGCATCTTATTTTGTAAACGTCTGTCTGACATGGGTTTACAGAGTCTCCCCTACATGAACGTCATTTATATCTCCTAAACTTGCAATAGATCACTGATTTATATTGTTTGTTTCTTACCAATCCAGCCCAGTAAGCTTATCACTGTAACCTGGTACATCATGTCCAAAGCATTCCCTTCCACGTTTTTATAAAATAGTTTTAAAGCTTCAGTCCAAGAATCAACATGCATGAACTAAGACTGACCTTTCACGTAAAGTGTTTATTCCATACTGCTGCCCTCATTTTTGCATCCGTAGGAATATAGGTTCTATTTAAATGATCATAAATACCAAATAATTGTGTTAATTATTACTTGAAACACACTTGTTGACTCATGCGTTGTCAGAGCAGTCATTTTTAAAATGTGTTTTAGCTTATTTTACACTATCTACCATATGGTCTGATTAAATATTTTCAGTAGTGCTTACAGAGCGGAAAAATCACTGAATGTCAGAGGATACTGAAAATATGCTTCCTGGACATTCCTTTCCCATGGAGGGATTGAACTCTACTTTTTAGTTTACACTGCCAGTGTTTTCCTTGTGTATTAAATACCACTAAAGAGATATTCAGACTACAGGGTCAGTACTGGGGCATTACCTGAGATGCTGAACAACAGAGAATGTGTGTTTTTAAATGCCATACAAGTACAGTCTTTGATAAAGAATCTGCATCTTCAAACGAGTAGTATTAAGGAAGCCGATATTTGTAACAAACATGCACAAAGTGCATAGGAATCCGAATGAAAGAGTACTTGCTTGGGCAGGTATACTTTTTCATAACATTTAGGCTTTGTTTTATTTATTTTTTATAGTTTCTGCACTTCAAATTTCTCAAAGTAGCTATCTGATATTGCTGACTGATTCGAAGAGTTTCCCTGTCCTCCACACATCTTCACTAGCATTACTTAAAGTGCTAGACATTAGAATTCTTTAAAAAAATTGCAAAGGTGGTAAAGCGCACACACGCTCCGCCCCAGATCAAGTGTCCACGTCATGCCACAGTAGGTCGATGCATGGCAGTTTTGGATGTTTTTGTCTGAGGAGCAGGACCCCACAGGCTCAGGACCCGGTACGGTACGGGGATGGGTCGTGAAGTTATCATAAAAGGTATCTCACTGAAAGTATTGTCTTTGCTTGCTAAGTGCTCCTTTCCTTTCTCTTGTGTGGTTGTTCTCTCGATGAACATCATTTACATAGAATCATAACTCGCATCTTTCCATAGAAGGAGGCTGCTTCAGCCAAACAGTGGGCAACGTAATTCTGCAATGCCGCAAACCAAATTTTAACAACAGGGTTAATGAATATAGAGACAATAATGTACATATTAGTTTTCAACCTGGCCTGCTCCCAGCTCTAGAAATGTCAACAAGAGAAACATGTCTGATGGGTGCCCTGGTAGTGGGTTTGCCTGCAACAGAAAGAGCTGTGATACTCTAAGAAATTGAATTAATTGTTATGGCACAAACCCAGGGAGATAAATACGCCCAAATCCGCAGTCATTCCCTTTAGCTATGGGGGAATGGAAAAGGTGGTGGGAGGGCAGGTTCCTTTTCCTTTAGCTGTGGGGAGCTTCTTCTACTCTATGCTGAAGGATACAGGCGGGTGGTGAGAAGGGGGCAAGCTCAGCAGCTGCTTGTATCCCCTATAGTTCAGATGTGTCTCTGGGCCCGGAATTATAAGTTCCAGTTCCAATAAATCTGGGCCAAGAGACATTGGCAAACAAAGAATGGCCCTAGAGATATCTCCCCAGGGATACCGCTCCAGGCCATTGGTAAAGGGGGCATAGTGTACTGTTGGAAGCTAGGTACCCGTAACATGCAATGAAGAAAGTATGAGAAGAGTTGGAAGTGGATGACCGTTACATGGGAATTTGGAAAATAACTTTTGTAGTATGTGTCAAGATCGAAGATGATGCCCTGAAACTCACCACTCGTGACAGTACAAAAAAATGTCCCTAGGTGAAAACTTCTTGGGAATAAAACTGAATCATGGAGCAAGGTCTCTGGTCAATACTGACAGTAGAAAAAGAAGAATGTGAAGTGTGGTGGACTGCTGTGGCATGACTTAGAACCTCATGCTGCAAAGGGGGTGGAGATTCATATTGCCACCTTTGCTCTCTTTGCTTCTGAACAGATGTTATTGTGTCCACCAATAGCAGAGGGAGCACTAAACAAGACATGTCCATCCATGGAGAGAACTCGTGAGCAAGACTCAATCTATGGTCACTTTTATGAATTGCTCTGCACTTTGAAATACATGTAAATTCAAAGGTCTACCTGGATTCATGTCACAAAGACTGTGGGCATGAGTCGCAAAGGACCCCTACACTCGTGACGGAGGCCCCACGGTCATGTGGGAGTCTCAGCACTCAGGGCGAAATTTTCACAGTGAGAATTCTCATTGCGAAGATTCCGTCCCAAGTGTGGCGTCACCCCCACGACTGCGGGGCCTCCGCCACGGTTCCGGAGGCCCTTTGTGAATCAGGTCCTGTATTTATTTGATTATATTATAGATATTGTGCCAAATAATTTATTGTATTTATTTAATTTAGCATGTAATTTGAGTATAGTTATCAGTCTTTTGAGTAATGGATGCATTATCTTTGTATGTTCCATATGATATCTATGTTGTTTCAGAAACTCAGTGTGTCTTCTGTAAATATCGATAGGTACAATGAATAAATGTATTGCTGGAATACCAAGGTATTATTGTCCTTATTAATTGTAAGCTGAATTATGAGCAGCTGGTTAACTCTGCTGTCACATTTATTTTGTGTTTCTCAGCATGCGAAGTCATAGAATATAAATGCAAAATACTACATCTTGAAAAAGTAATTAAAAATTCTAGTCTCGTTATAACGTTCCTTTATTTGAGTCACTCCTGTAGTTAATAAAGGCCAGTTAAGAAAGGTCTATAACAATCTCTGCTAGAGCCGAAATCGCCCTTTTCGAAAATAAATGAAAGCTCTATGAATAGAGGAAAAGGACAGGGACATTTAATTTTTTTCTTTATTAGATAACATAGCATAAAGCTGCTGCACTGTGCAAATACACTAGCAAATAGTGCTAACTTAAATACTTGCTGCAGAGACTTTTACAGAATATTTTTTAAAAAACAGGACTTACATTGATACATTTCAGATTCAGGGACCCTTAAATAACAATTGCCCAGAATGGACTTACTAGAGAATCCTTTTAAACAAAGGAACAGTGAGATCATTTTTCATATGAAAAGGGTAAGAGGCCTAAGAGAGACGGCTTCTTGCCATATGTAGGTAATTCAGTGACATTTGCAGAAGCATGTTGGACTACATTCGTTAAAGAGTACCATACGTTCATTTAAGTGAAATTACCTAATGACTATGCTATCTAACCCTGTGAAGGATCCACATAAATAACTGTAGTCGGAATTCAAAATCTCCACCTATTTTGTATAAAAAATTATGTCTAGAATTTCAACACCAAGGCTCAGAAACACAACTAAGGAAATAGGTGTCTACATTCTGTTTTCATTAAAGGAACTTCATGTGCGTGTAACATTAAACTTGACATTGTATCTATAATGTAGACCCATTATGAGCTATGGCTGTTAAAATGCCTTTAAGGGTCATCAGATGAAAAAAATGTGGATCCTTTTACCAAATCCTGGACTCCAGAATGCCCTTTTGTTTAATGTCACATTTGCTTTAGAGATCCATTCTGGCATCATTGGCATATGCACACTCATTTGTTTGTGGACTACCCTCACTTATCAACATATAGAAATGTCCATTTTTGTTGTGTACATGTTACACATAAATATAGATAAAAGATAGAGTAGTCAACCCTCTTTTTTCATTTTGACACAGTGTTAGAGCCACTTGAATTGGAAAGTCATCATCAAAATGATATAGATGACGTTTACTCTAATTATAAAATGTTAATGGTGAAGTATATGCATATTTCCTGATATAGATCCTGTTGATCCCAACCAATTATATTACCCTTGTTGAATTTTTTTTAAA
This sequence comes from Calotriton arnoldi, assembly GCA_963921515.1. Classification (NCBI taxonomy): domain Eukaryota; kingdom Metazoa; phylum Chordata; class Amphibia; order Caudata; family Salamandridae; genus Calotriton; species Calotriton arnoldi. The sequence goes on along the minus strand of CAWUFW010002933.1, from coordinate 1,778,823 downwards.
TATCGTTTTCCTACATTGTAACGTGAGTGAGAGAAAGCAAACTTTTAGGTAGTGCACAATAAGCCAGGGCTATCTGTAGAGCGAAGGCTTTTTTTAATCCTATATATTTTACTTTTTCTATTTTTGTATGTTAGCATTAAACATCCATAACATTTTTGTTTGTAATACTCAGCCACATTTGATATCTTATTTGCTGTAAGATGGTAATCAAAATGATATGCGGGATTTGTTGTTTGCAAAATTCTTACTAACTTGCAAAAGATCTCAAATAAAAATTGTTTTTTTTAATGTTTATAATAAAATGTGTTTTTCATTTAAGCTTTGTACATGTTTAGGTCGAGCGTGAGCCAGCGCGCAAGCGCTAGTGCTGCTCTGCGAAGAGCTGTGGTTGTTCAGTACGGAGAGAAGCCACGCCCACTCCCCCGCCCTTATTTTTCATTGGCTTGTGTGTTTGTCCTTTGTAAATGCTGTCTTCTGATTCATTATGAGGCTTTGTTAGTCCCTCCTTAGTATTAGTATTTTACACTCTATGCTATTGAGCCACTTGCAACTCTCTTCTTGCCCAGCAGTGACGTGTAGCACAGACTTTGCGGACTCTGCTTTAACACTGGACCATTGAAACATTTGTCACTCGTTTAAGAAGACTTTGAGTTTCCACCTGCGTTTTGTGAATTTCGTCCTTAAAATAGGGTTATATTGGTTGTCGTCACAAAAATTATACCAAGTAGTGTAACGATTCTGATTATAGCTCCCGAAGTATACAAGGAATAAATGTGATTTAGCTGTTAACGTCTGAGATGAGACTACTTGAAATCTTAAATGTTAGCAGTGATTCTGTGTTACACGTTAACCACGCTTCAGTTCAAAGCTTGCTTCAACTGTCTGATGCCTTTTGGGTTTTGCAGTTTTGTTGAACCTCAACATCACCTGACACTTCTAGTGACACTGAACGATCTCGTTGCTGCCAGTTGACTCCATGTCAGGTCTAATCCCTTCAGCCATCCTTGCATTGTAGGCGCTATGTGGTTTCTTGTATAATTCACGAATAAAATGTATCGGCCTCTAAATCGAGTTTGCATGGTGCTTCAGAATAAAAAGCTAAACTCCGTGGACCTAATCGCACACATGAAATGGCCCCACTTGGCAGCTATGCTTCATGGAAGCACAATTATATTGAATATGCATTTTTTCACAATGCCTGACAAACGCTATTTTTACTCGTTTGCTTCTGGTCCGTATGAGAGGCTAAGAAAAATTATTCTCCTTTACTGATTTATTTATGTTTTTCTTTTTTTTTTTCACTCTGGGTCGTGTAGTATTCTTTTCTACCCAGTATAAACTCAGAACTTCAAGTCCCAGACTAGGCAGTGTGGTCACATAGTCACACAGCAAGAATGATGGGGTAATAAGAGAGACCTATAAAGACACATGGCTGTTAAGTAGCTGCAAGTCCCATATAATAGCATACGTGTATCCTGTTTTTTATCCATCAGTAGTAAAATGCCAGGACTGGTTAAAGTCGCAGATGACTTTGACAGTTAGACTTTGTGTCTGTGGAAATTACAACACTTACACATCTTCTTTACTTCACTATTTATCACTACTTTGAAGACGTCGCAGGCCGGTCTCTTCCTCTGATATTTACAATCTAATAAGCGGTCGAGAAGGCCCTTTATTGCTATGCTATAGGTCTCGCATTTGCAAGAGTTTAAGCTATTAGTATTGTAAATGACAATGCCTTTAATTTATGTTTTAAAACCCAAAACATAAATAAAAGGCATTGTCATTTACAATGCCAATAGCTCAAACTCGCGTGAATGCGAGACCTATTGCATTGCAAATGCTTGTTTTAAGTAAGATGCAGCTTTTTAACCAGCAGGTAAATTATTTTCAAAAAATAATTTATTAAAATAAGCTAACATTCAGAAAACACAGAAATGTATCCAAAGTAAATCACTAAAAATTGAATAATGTTTGTCTCTCTTAAATTAATTAATGCCATGAATTGCACAAATGGGCTTTCAACGAGGCATATGTAAATATAAAAGACAGCAAGTATCAATAACATATGGAGATGGGAGACAAAGACAAAAAATACATTGAATTTCTACCTTACCTAATTGGTTTAATATTTATTCATATTTGAATAAGAGTACTAAGTCTACTAAATAGTCCTCAACCGGAAGAGACTTCCGCGGCACACATATAGGCGCCACCTCGGTGCGCTGAATTCAGTTACTTTTCACGACTTTCCAAACCAGAAGTGCAGAGCCATGAATAACACTGACACTGGTGTGGATAAATTAAGGCCCTGACGTCAGTTCTTTTCTTTCTGCGCCAGCCAGCACTGATCAGGGAGAAGAGCTACCCCTCAGTAATTTTTTTACTAGGATTTTTCAACGTTTTGTCAAGAGTTTTTGAGGCATTCTCCTGGTGTGGTTGGATATGTGATACAAGAAGATGGGTTTTAGGCCCTGTGTAGCCTGTCACCGGCTAATGTCGGTCACGGACCAGCTCCTCATCTGTCTGTGGTGTCTCGAGGGCGACCACTACACAAAGGTGTGCTCCGATTGCCGGGCCATGAACTCGAAGGCTTTGAGGGAGCGGTCCCTGAAGCTCATGGTGGCCCGGCATGCGACTCCATAAAAATCAAGGTCCCGGTCGAGGGGAAGGTCCCGGGATCGTTCACGAAGCCCGAAGTCATCATCGTCCCACTCCAAGTCCTCTGGACATTCAGGTAAGAGGCACAAGAAGAAGAGCAAGAAGTCGAAGAATTCTTCGACTTCTCCTCGTCTGTCAGCTGATGTAACTAGGGAACATCGCCATTCGAGGCCTGGTTCCCCAGAGCCTGCACTGGGCCGACTTCGCATCTCTCTAATTTTCCGGGAGCGACCCCCACCTAACTAAAAGAGTTTTATGAGTCCATGCGTCTCATATTTGACCGGTCGGACCCCGCCGACGCGCCTTCGGGTCCCTTTAGCTAGAAGGGGCCCCATCTGGTTCTGCGCCGGCAGCGCCTTCCCCAGCTCCAGTGGGCCCTCAGGGATCCATTCCTGGATCCGGACTGGCGCTGGTCATACCATCTCGACCTTTCTCTGCGCTGGTCCCAATGCCGATGCTTCCGGCGCCCACCAGTGGCATCATCCCCATTGTGATCCCCAAATCCGAAATGGAGGTGGATGGGCATCACCCAACCCTGACTCAGATGCAGGCAAGACCTTTGCTTCCTAGGTCAGAGCCTGGGCCCTAGTTCCATGGGCTAGGACTCAGGAAGGAATTGGAGCGGTCGCTGGACCCTGAAGAATACCAGCCATACGTACAGGACCCTAATTTGGGCGTGTTAGAAATGGGGTTTCTGGTTGGCTAGGGAATGCACCTAAGCCAGGCAGAACCCACCACTCTAGTCAGGGCAAGGGAATTACACGCTGAAGATAACCCTGCTCATCCCCTTGGTAGCTTGGCAGAGCAGTCAGGCTTATCCCAGAGGCAATGTGTAAAGCTTTTGCGCAACACACTCACACAGCAGCGACACACTAGGCGCACCACAAAAGAAACTCCACACAAGGTTATATAAAAATAGCCTTTGTATTATCCATAAAAACACATTAGACCACAACCACATATTACTATGCCACTAGGCACTTGTCAAGACATTACATGGCCCATAAATCACTTTGTCATAGACACAATACATTTAGGGCGACCAGTAACTACTGGTAATATTCCACATAGCACAACACGTTATGCCAACATAATTAACAGTGCACCATAGGAAACACTTACACAACTTAGGTATATCCTTCCAATAGCACCAATGGTAAAAGAACACCCCATATACATTTACATCAGGGCAACACAACCATGACACTGTACTTGTGGTGCAAGAACCCTGGCAATGTATCACCACACACATAAGAACGTCATGGCACAAATATGAGGCCATTAGCGTGAGGCATATCCCCCAAGAATTACCAGCACATCATGGTGCCTTCACAGCACACAACGCTGTGCCTAAATCACGCTGCTGAGTAGGCAGACACAGCTTCTAATACCACGTGGGAGGGGCCCGGCCACTACTTCAGGCCAACGGGGCAAACTGTGCCCCATCTTCCCGTACACCAGCAATCTTCAGGTTCCCGCCCCACGGTCTGGCTAGCAACGGTGGGCCCAAGCGGGCTCACAACACGGGCGACTTCCACCGGTCTCCACCTTCCACTGACCTGGTGGCGGCCGCGCCTTTTGGGACTCTCTGCCCCCCTCGGCTTGGCCCTGTAGAAAGGAATCCTGTGGCCGGTCACCGATGTGAGTCCTGCCAAAACCCAGGGGGGCTCGGCTGACACGGAGCCAAGTCTCCGTCGGCTCTTCCTCGTTGGTTAGGACGTTTCTGTGTAGCCCGGGCGGGACTGGCTTACACTCAGGGCTGTGACTTCTAGGACCCAGAGCCGCTTCTTTCTCCGTGTCGGCTCCTTTTGGCGGTTGCTTAGCAACCGGGACTCGGGCAGTCACGTCGTACCCAGCTAAGCGAGGTTGCTGCAAAAGCCGCTTCTCCCTCGGCGGCGCCGGACACGTTGTCAGGCCACGCCCACAACTTCTGTGGGGCTCGATTCGTGGAAGAGCAGCCGCCCTTCACGTTTTTCTCAATTTCATGTGCCACAGTGCAGGGGGACTCAGGCCCCACTTCTCTGGCTCAGAAAAAAAAGTTGAAAGCGCCCACCACGTGTTACTTCAACACGAGCCCACGCCAGGGGCTCCAGCACACAGTGCACAGGAATCCTTCAGCGCTCCAAGCCAAGGTCCAGGGCTAAGCGCCCCAAGCAACAAAGCACTTGAATCTGCCCAGACCCGGGGCACAGCAGCACTCCTGGAAGAGTGCTGGGGGACACGCCAGCAGGGTGCAGCCAGGCAGGCCAGCATAATGGGCCTTAGAACAGAGCGGCAGTCCTTCTTTCAGGCCCCCCAGAATAGTCCAGTCCCTAGGCAGTTCCTCCTGGCAGTCCAGCAGCATGCCGGCCACAAGACCCCCTCAGTGTCTTCTTCACTTCCTGTTCAAGCAGTTCAGCAGACATGGGGTCACAGCCCCAGTACTTATAGCACAACAAGCCTTTGTTATTCCCCCTGGCCCAGGGCTCTGAGCCCAGTCCAAACCAGTTCTGGGGGGCACTTTAAAATATCCTTTCAAGTGCACAACCTCCATTGTTAGTGTACGCCTTGGCCCCAGACACACCACAGGGGGGCAGAGCCATCATTGTGGAAGGCATGCACAGCCCTATTCAGGTGCAGGTGCTACTCCTCCCACCACTCCAAATGCAGACCAGGCCTATTCAGCCTAGTGCTGAGTCACCCAGGCAGGGCAGGACACACCTCCCCCCCCCCCTCCGGGATTGGCTGGAGGGAATGCACATCCCCTCTCCCCCTGTCAGTCAAAACCAAACGGTCAATACACATCACACAGGCATAAAGACACATAGCACACAGAAATGCCTATTTCTAAAAGTGGCATTTCTAAAATAGTAATAATAAATCCGCTAACACCAATAAGCAGCATTTATCACCACTATTCCAAAGATACCAAACTTGATCACGCTACCCCTCTCATGTCAGGAATTACCACTGAAGCACATATCAGGGAATCCCCAATGCATCCCTATGAGAGGGCAGCCTCACAGCAGTGAAAAACCAACTAGGCTGTTTGTCACTACCAGGACATGCCACACAGTTAAAGCATATTTCCTACCTTTTACCTACACCGCACCCTGCCCATAGGGCTAGCCAGGGCCTACCTTAGAGGTGACTGATATGTAGTAAAAGGGGAGTTACAGACATGGCAACCACTTTATGTGCCACGTCCCAGCGGCAGTAAACTGCGCGTGCAGGCCCTGCAGTGGCAGAGGGCTGAGACAGGTTTGAAAGGCTACTTTGGTGGGTTGCGCAAGCAGCGCTGCAAGCCCACCAGTAGCATTTAATTTACTGGCCCTGGGTATATGGAATACCACTGTACAAGGTAAATTAAATATGCAAAACAGGTGTAGATCAATTTTACCAAGTGTACCATAGAGAGCACATGCACTTTACCACTGAACAGCAGTGATAAAGTGCCCAGAGTCATAAAACCACCAACAACAGATCAGAAAAAATACAGGAGGAAGGCAAAAAGTTCTGGGATGACCCTGCCGAAAGGGCCAAGTCCAACAGTACTGGTGTGAGGAACTGGGAGAAGCCAGTGGACTGGATACTTCTCCAGAAAATGGTATGCTTTCTCCCCCTGCCATGGCTACTGAGGAGAGAGCCTCATATGCAATGGTGGTGCGTAAGGCAGCTGAGGTCCTTGACCTTCATTTGCCTTCGGTGGCAGTCAAGACCAACATCTTGACAGAGATGCTGCCACCAGGAGTCTCCTCATCCAAACACTTACCCCCTCTTACAGGGGCTCCTTTGAAGAGGACGATCGCCCACCACCCCACCCCGGGGTCACCCAACATCCTACTCCAGAGAGCTTGGTGGTCCAAGCCTCAACTTCCCAGGGCGCATTTCCTACCACTCTCCTGGGCAGGCTAGACTCTTTGGCGAAGAAGATGTTTTCTTCCACCAGCCTAGCATTGCGGTTTGAGAACACAGCATACCTTTTGGGCTGTTATTCCCACACTCAGTGGGACACAGTTGCGCAAGTGCTGCCACAGGTCCCGGAGGAGGCACAGGCCATCCTCTCCCAGGCTGTTGCCAATGGGAGAGACTCTGCAAAGTTCACAATTCACTGTGGACTGAACACAACCGACTCACTGGGCAGAGTGGTTTCATCGACAGTGGCCCTGAGGCAACATGCCTGGTTGAGGGCGACTGAGTTTTCGGGGGATGTCCAAGCTTCCCTTATGTACATGCCCTATGATGGCACCCGTCTCTTCGGAAATAAGGCAGATTCGGTGCTGGAGCGCTTTAAGGACTCACAGACTACGGCCAAGTCCGTAGGACTCTCTGCAGCCGCACTTCACCCCATTCTGCCTTTTGCTCCTTTCGTGACTACGGAGGGGGTTCCAACTGCGCCAATTTCCTCCCAACCACCGAGCCGTGTATGCTCCCCAGCCTCTGTGTGGACAAAGGTGCGATGCCTACAGACCTCGTGGGTCAGGTAGCCAGCGGTCTGGTCCATCCACCACTCCCCCGGTAGCTGCAGCCTCCAAGCACTCCTAATCCGCCCCTTTATGATCATGGACATCCAGTTGGCAGCAGGATTCACCATCATCTGCCCCACTGGCAGTCCATAACATCAGACAGGTGGGTCTTGCAGATTGTCCGAAGAGGCTTCTCCCTCCACTTCAAGACTAACCCTCCCTCCATGCCACCATCTCATGACCGCCTGAGGTGGATCATTTATCCTTGCTCTGCGAGGAAGTCATGTCTCTTTTGGCCAAGGGAGCCAAGAAAGAGTTCTGGTGCCAGAATTAGGTTATTGTTGCTATTCCCGCTATTTTCTGGTCCCAAAAAGGACAAGGGCCTTCATCCTATCCAAGATCTACGGGCCCTCAACTTCTTCATCAAGAAGAAGAAATGAAAAATGCTCACGCTAGCTCAGGTCTTGTCTGCTGGACCCAGAAGACCGGATGGTAGCATTGGACTTGCAGAACGCCTATTTCCACATTCCCGTCCTGCCTACCGGCGATATCTGCGGTTTACGGTAGGCCATGAGCACTTTCAATTCAGGCATATCCTCCAAAGCGGCGAGTCCAGGATATTCAGGCTATGATACTGATGTTTCAGGGTCTATCCTGGATTTTGATGAGGCAGACCCTGAGGCTGTTGGGACTCATGGCCTACTGCATCCTCCTTTTTGACATATGGCCGATGGCATATGCGGGCTCTGCAGTGGGACTTGAAGTTTCAATGGGCAGAGCATCAAGGGAACCTCTCCGACATGGTCCAGATCTCGGAGGAAACTGCAAAGGACCTGCAGTGGTGGTTTACAAACTGCGATTGGGTCAGCAGCAGACCCCTCTCCCTTCCCCAACCAGAGCTGATGGTAGTGACAGATGTGTCACTCCTGGGATGGGGCGCCCATCTGGCTGGGGTGGAGATCAGAGGACTCTGGTCTCCGGTGGAATCCAGACTCCACATCAACCTGCTGGAGTCCGTGCTATGCGACTGGAGTTGAACGCATTTCTACCATCTATCAAGGGAAGGCTAGTGCAGGTGTTAACGGACAACATCACTGCCATGTGGTACTGCAACAAACAGGGCGGGGTGGGGTCGTGGACTCTTTGTCAAGAGGCCCTGCATCTCGGGACATGGCTGGAACAGCAGGGCATATCCCTGGACACCAGGGCGGATGAACTCAGTCGTCGATGCCTTGTGGATCACAAATGGTGTCTCCACACGGAGGTGGCGCAAGGCCTCTTTCAGCAGTGGGGGACCCTTGCTTAGATCTGATCGCCTCCATCAAGAACTCGCAAAGTCAGCAGTTTTTCTTTTTGGAGTTTCCAAGGCAGCTCTCGCTCGGAGACACATTTCATCTCAAGTGTCGCTCAGGCCTCCTGTACACCTTTCTGCCCATACCACTGCTGCCCAGAGTTCTCAAGAAGATCAGGATCGACTGAGCCCAAGTCATCCTTGTGGCGCTGGACTGGGCACAGAGAGTTTGGTATCCTGAGCTACTGAGCATGGCAATTGATCCTCCGATCAGGCTGCCCCTTCGGGAGGGTCTTCTCTCGCAGCAGCAGGGGAGGGTCCTCCACCTGAACTGGTCCACTCTCCACCTCCTTGAGTGGAGTTTGAGCAACAGCAGTTGACAGCTTTTGACATTCCTCCCAAGACTGTAATGTCATTTTCGTGGTCAGGCGGTCCTCTACCAGGACGGTATACACCTGCTGTTGGAAACAATTTGTGACATGGCGTGCAGAAAAATCCACTGATCCCCTTTCTGTCCCCTTTCTGAAGTCTTGTTCTTTATTCTTTCCCTTGCCCAGCAGGGCTCTGATCTGGGCACCCTTAAAGGATATATCTCTGTTCTATTTGCCTTCTGCGGCTACCTGGCCAACCCTCTTTGTTTAAATCCCCTATTGTACATAGGTTTTTAAAGGGTCTCATCCACCTCTTTCCCCCTTCACCATTCTTTGTGCTTCAGTGGGACCTTAATTTAGCTCTCACTTTTTTGATGTGTGCTCCTTTCGAGCCTCTCCACAACTGCCCCCTCAGGTTTCTCACACTAAAAACAGCCTTTCTGGTGGCAATTTCATCTGCCTGTAGAGTGAGTGAGCTGCAGGCCTTGTCATCTAAGTCACCTTACCTCTCAGTCTATCCTGACAAAGTGGTGCTTCGCTCAAGGGTCTCCTTTATACCTTATCTTATGCAGATTTTTAGAGCGCATGGCTACCTGGAGGCATCCCAGCACTGAGCGGGTCAAGTACGCATCCTTAATCCTCTAGAGTTAGAGCTTGACTAAAACTAATGAGGATAAAGCCATCTTTTGAATATTTTTCTAAACTTAGTCTCATTAGGTTTTATACTTAATTTCCTTGGCAAAGAATTCCATAATTTGGGGGACAGACAGGAGAATGATCTGCCACCCCATCTGGCTCTGTGAATACCCAGCACCCTCAGTAGACCAACATTAGAAGATCGTAAACTCCAATTGGGGACATAGGCTGATAGAAGAGCACTTATCAGGGAAGGTCCCCTATGATTGACACTCCTGTGGACTAAGCAGACCACCTTGAATTGTATCCTTTCCTCTACTAGAAGCCACTGTAGGGAGTCCAAGGCACTTTTCACAGAGGAATGTTTGGGTATCTTGTAGATGGTTCTTGCTGCAGCATTTTGGGCCTCCTGAAGTCTCTTGATTACTGACTTTGGGGATCTCATATACAAGGAGTTACCATAGACCTGGCGTGAAAGAATGAGTGCCTCAACCACAATTCTCCTGGATTGTGAGGGAAGTAAGTGTAAGACTTTCCGTAAGGTTCTTAACATAGCAAAGCAGGATGTGGTCAGTCTATTGGCCTTGGCTTCCATTGTTAGGGAGCTCTCCAACCGCATACCCAGACTTTTTATAGGGGAGGGAGGGAGAAGAGAAAGTCCTAAGCATTCTGGCTAGCTTAATGTTGTATGTGGGTTAGGATTATTTCCCATCATCATCAGCTCGGTTTTGTCTCTGTTTAATTTACCTCAAGTTGTCACTCCATTTCACGTAGGCCAGTCTATCACACTGCCTACTTTTTTCGCTCCTCCACATCCCTCTAAAGAATAGAAGCGACTCTACCGTCTGGACCCTAAAAGTGTGTTGTCGTTTTACCTTGACCGCACGTGTGAGTTCCGATGGATGACCAAATCTTTGTGCGGTATGTTGGTGCGAAGAAGGGGCGAGTGGTACAGAAGTGAACCATCTGTCGCTGGGTCGTGCTCTACATCAAAATCCTTCTACGAACTGGCCAAGATGCAACCTCCTGAAGGCTTACGAGCTCATTCCACCAGAGCTAAAGCTGGGACCACTGCGTTAGCACGCAGAGTTCCGGTCCTGCAAATCTGCCAGGCAGCAACGTGGGCATGTCTGTGTTTACCAAACACTGCTGCCTGGACAGTCAGATCCGTAGGGCCCCCCTTCCAGAGTCATTCAATGGCCCGAGGACCCCAGCCTCCAGGGCCGGATCAGAGATGGTGTCACAGGGTCCCCTTTTCCAAGACACTGCCTTTTCCCAGCCTGAGAGTGCAGGCAGGGAAAGTGTATTGTGCTCCCCGTCGGGTGGGAGAACAAAACCGTTTCTCTGCCCGTGCTCTCAGGCAGGGAAAAACACAGAATTGCTCTGCCTGGCAGGGCCAAAAGAAAGCTGCTCCCGCAGGATGAGACTAATGCCAGCTACCACTGCACCTGGGATGGGTGTAGGCAGGGGAGCCGGCAGAGCTGGGGGGGCCCAGGGCCGCCCTTTGCAGCCCCCAATGAGGGACCTAATGTGGAGTGCCGCAGGTGGGCACCATGGCACTCCAGTTAAAAAGTTTAAAAAAGAAGATATCCGCTCCTGCAAGAGCAGGGAACTGGCAGGCTGCGGGGGCTTTGGAGCTCCCCACCGCAGCTCTAAACATAAACTATACTTTGGGGTTCCTCACCGGGGCACCACAGAATAAAAACGTGTTTTAAACATTGCCGGCTTTGGTGGTCCTGTGTGGCCCTTTGAGCACCTGATAGTTTAAAAGTACACTGTATCCAGCTTGGAAAAGAAGCAGATCTTTGGCTCAACATCATTGTCCAAAAAGGTAACTGGGGAGTCTACAATAAATGTGTTTCAGGACCCCACACGCACAAGGAAGGTGGAGGCAAGGATAATGCATAGTTCTCTACAGGGCCTTAAAAGAGTTTTAAGGAAAACAGTGGGTCCCATTCCAATTCTGAGCAAAAGAAGGGGGTCTTGGTGGGAATAAGCCCACGGTGACATTTCAACAGGCCCAAAGTTATTACTGTCTACAGACTCGGCATAATAAAAGAGACTCATTATGTCCTAAGAAGCCCCCACAGGTGGGAAGACCGTGGGAATTGCTAGTATAGTGCTAGGAGAGGAAGTTGCCCCATTGAGCATTGAGAAGTGGACAGAGGTTGATGGAGCAGGGTAAATTAAAAATTAAAAAATTTTAACCTCCTAATATTTATGTTGAATAATTAACACACAGGTTCGTCTTAGTAAATAACCAACCATGTATGTGTCATGAAAAGGGTTATGGGTAACACGCTATATCCGTGCAAACTAATTTACTTACAATTATTAACGTGGATAACATAAGCCTAATAATTTGCGTACTAAATAGAATAATAAATGCATGATTTGTGCTTGGAAGTAAACTGTGAAGTGGCAAAGTAAAGCGGTTGGTAAGTAAGAAATGGCTTTATATGTCGCTTTTGCTAGGTAATACTTAATTGGGGTACGTAGAATAACGGGAGGGAAACGAAAAGGCTTATATTCTTTATTCTTAACTATGTTCTGTTTATCTTTATAATAGTTCGCTTAGGCCTGTTGTGCCGCGATGTAAAAATGGCTGCTGTGGCAAACAAGCTAGAGTACGCAGGCGCGAAGTGGGTTCCGAAAGTGAGAAAGGCTGTGAACAAAGGGATCATGTGACCGTCCCAAAGCCTAGGATGGAAGCGTGGTCAAGGCTGCGATGACCTTATTATACAAACGTGTGCCAAAGAAGGACATAGCGAAAAGCGTGAGAAGTTGCAGTGAATATGTGAATAAACAATGAACTGTTCAACTTAAAGTATCAGAAAAGGATACAGATTGAGTCCAATGTGCGGATGGGTAATGTCATGAACCCGTGAGAAACGACAGAAGTATGAACTTTCCACAAAGAACTGGTTGGAGCAAGGATATTCATAATGAGATGTATACTGACCCCAAATGGACCAATTAGAGAGAATCTCGCCCACAAAGATGTAACATTTTCACCTAGTAAGCTAGTATTAGGGTATAAGAAGACCTACTCTTAGGGAGGGGGGTGCTGGAGCTGCTATTTTATATTTTTGATTGAGCACGAGACGCTGCTGCTGGAGAACTTTTTCTCTTAATAGATTTTCCATTTTAATACTATTAGACCTTTTTTATTCTATAAAATACTAAAGGGGAAAAGAACGGGATTGTGGCGGGAAACACCCTATAGGTGGTCCGTCGAGAAGGCCTGTTTTTCAGGACAGATAGACAGTTTTTCGGGAGTTCTATGCTGTGATCTGAATTCATTGCTGTGACGAACTTTGTTTTTCCATCTAATAGGTATGCATTGCAATTTCAATTTATTCTTATAATGATTCTAAATGTAATAATCTGAATAATAAATTTGAAACTTATTCATGCTTCTAAAATTAGATAAACATTATTATCTTTAAAACAATGAGTCTGTGGTTCTTTAGCTCAAAGATAAATGTAAATGTTTAAAGGTTTATAGTGATTGAGCTGGTCTTAATCACCATCAACTGATTCCTACTAGTTGGTCCATCGACCAATGAGCGGAATACCTTAAAGCTTGAGAAGTATTATGTCGTTTTAAAAGGTATCCCGTCTCCTTCCAGCAAATCATTAACTGTTTTCTCCTAAGTAAAAACGGATGAAATCCAGGGAATATATGAGAGAGTGAATGTTTATGCGGTGTTATGGGCCCCACCGTCATATGGATATAGTTGTGGAAAGAGGGATATTTGTACCTGGACGTCCAAAGCATATAGGAGAAGAAATGTTATTGATAGCGCTGGATCAGATTTCTTGGTAGCAGAGTTATGGTTACTATAGATTAGTTTGGTGATTATTGATTATTGATTATTGATTATTTTTTATGTATAACACTTCATGTTGTATGGTATCACGTTATATGTAAGTCAAAGGTTTTGAAGCTTCCGGGAAGTAGGAAGTGGACACGTGTGACAAGAGAAGTCACATGGAATAGTGCATTGTCTGAGTTCATATTGGTGATAACACAGGTTGTGTTATGATAGGGACATTTTCTGTATAAAAGGTGTGTGAGTGAAATAGCAACCGGTTTTCTTGTGAAACTCTGGCCTTAATTCTCAGGAGCAGTATAGTCTCCACATGTGTTTTATCCCCAGAGAAACAGGTTTACCCCTTGCTTGAAAGAAGGGTAAGGAAGAGGGAAGTGCTACACTTATCGAACGAAACTGTATTCTTGCGAGCTAGAATAAAACTGTCACTTTTGTTAGCGAAATCAGACAATGGAAATGTGTTTTTAATGTTGTAACTAACAAAGAACTGTTGAAAAATAAATTGCAGATAAATTTTGTAAAGGAGGGGTCAGGAGCAGAACTGACGTAGACAAAAGCCGCGCTGGGATTGAACAGTGCACTAGTTATACAGACAACGCTCTGATTGGTGCGTTGGTGTGAGACGCGCTAGGAGTGGTTGGATAAGCAGTGACGTTTAAGCTTAGGATTGGAGCGTTGGTGTGAGTCGCGCTGGGATAGGTCCGAATAACGCATAGAGAACAGTGTTGAATTGCGGACTTTTGAGAAAGGAAAGAGATTGTGAATTATGGCTTATTATGAGTATGGTAGAGAGAAAACGTTGTGGATGGCGAAAATTAAGAACTTTTTTAAGAAAGACAAAAAGGTAGTGACTAGAGAGGGGAAACAACCTTTAGAACGCATGCATTACATCGCATGCCATTAGATCACGGTTTTTACAACGAAAGTCGTTACAACGACTTGCACTGGAGGGCGCTATAGGACAAGGAGTAGTTTAAATTACTATCCAACACCTTCCCTACTGTACGTAGGCTGGAGTTGGAATAGTAAATTAAACTACTCCTAAGTCCAGCGCCCTCCAACGCAAGTCATTGTAACGACTTGCGTTGTTAAAACCGCGATCTAATGGCATGCGATGTAATGCATGCGTGGTATCGTCATACATCCCTAGAGAGGGACAAGTAATTCCTCCGCCGAAATCACCAGCTTTGCATATGATGCTGAAGTACGGATATCATACCTGCATATGGTTAGATAGAAAATTGGACTAAATATACTCAAAATGATGGAGTATTAGCATTTCCTGAGAATGGTTCATTTAGTGTAGCTGTACTTCGGAATTTGAGGGAGAAGATGACGATGCTTGAACCTAAACCTAGACCAAGACAGTTTGAAGCTTTAAGTGAATGGGAAGATGAGATGTATGAACGAGAAAGATTCAGAGGATTAAAGAATCATGATTTTGTGCCCGGAAGGTTGTGGGGAGTGAATCATGAGGACAGAATAAAGTGTTGGAGATATGCTAATATGACAGGAGGTTTGTTTCCAGCTTTTACAGTTGAGGAAGAAGCAAAGAGAAAGTGTACAGAGAAAAAGAAACATTTGGTTACTGAAAAGTATGGGTATGGTGGTAGTGAGACGGAAGATGAATTGCTGGAAGATATTTTAAACAGAAACACACCTCCATACCAACAGAATTCTGCGGTGGTGACACCTAATGCACCGCCAATGGAAACTGGGAGGAATAAAAATCCCGAACGGGGATATGAGATAAATAGGTCACAAGATCAATTGAAAACCCCACAAAACGAGAAGATTGAAAGTAACAATACAACTGAATTAGCAAAAACCACAAGAGAATTGACTGAAAAGATAAGAGAATTAACAATGAATATGGAAGCTGTAACTGTACCAGTGACGATAGGTCCAGTAATACCAGTTTTTGAGAATCAGAAAATAGAAGAGCATTCTTTAGTCATTCCTATGAATTCAAACTTGCAAAGAAGGAAAGAAGGGATGGAATTAGACAATGAAGGTGCAAGAAATTTGGTCAGTTCATATAGACTAAGCCCACCTACTAATTTGACGGTAAATGAGAATGAGTTTAGGAGGATACCTATGGGAACTGAGTCTGCATCAGAGACACCAGAAAGAAGTAAAAATTGGATAGAATTAAATAGTACACCTGTAGGTCCGACTCCGGATGAATTGAATGAATGGATGAAAACTCTAAAAACGAAAGAGACAGAATCAAAACCATTAGATGTAATTAGGTTAAAAATAGACATGGAGGAATTGATCTTAGGGACAATTGGCACAGAAAAACTGATAACTTATCAGGATGATGAGATAATGTTCTTATGTAAAAGCATTACATGGAGAGCTAGAAATTTACATGACAAATTAGAAGAAACAGCAAATGAACTAGGAGTAGAATTTGTAAAAGTGAGAAGTTTGCAGAAACCATATAGAGTAGATTTTTGCGAGAAAGATATAGAAAATTTGAACACATCAGGGCGGTTAACCCAAATAAAAGAATTAATTGTTTTGCTGAGAAAATGAGGTGATGTGGATAGATGGAGAAGCAGGTGGACTAAAAGGAATGAGAAAACGACAGATAAAGCGTCTTTGGCTTTTGCGGTGACAGACAAGGAATCAATTGTAAGGGAGTACCCGATGAGAGAAACTCCAGGAGGTAGTTATGTGCATGTCCCATGGTCTAGTTAAGATATACTGTCATTTACAAATGACTTCCCAAAATTAAGAGAAAAACCAGTAGAATGGTACAGACAAGTGGAGAGGTTTGTTAAAGTTTCGAAGGTGTTATGGATAGATTTGGATGGATTATTTGACATAGTAGTACCAGCTGATTTGTGGACAGAATGTAAGATTACTATTGATTGGCCAACTGTAGAATATCCAAGAGATGCTAAAACAGGAGCGCCAGGACCAGAAGTAATGAGGAAATATGACCAAGTTATTACCTTTTTGAAAAATAAAATCCCACCCAAAGAAACGGATTGGGTAAAAATTGACAGAACTACACAGGAAAGTAAAGAATCTGTACACGCGTATTATGAAAGACTACTGTTAGTTTTTAAACAGTATAGTGGCTATGAGACACTAAATGAGAAGGATATGAGTCATTTTGTATATAGGTTTGTTTATGGGTTGAAACCAGAGATAAGTGAAATGATTAAGCAACATATGATTTGTTGGCAGAATAGCACGGTAGATGAGGTTTTGAGATATGCTAAATACTGCAGTGATGACATTGAGAGTAGACAGCGTAAATTAAAAGAGAAAGCAATGTGGGCACAGGTAAAAGTTGCAGAAAAGCAAGAAGCTCAATTGAATAATCAAGTTAATGAGACAGGACAGATTAAATCCAGACCAAATATAGGTAAAGGAAAAGGTCAAATGAGTATAGAAGAGGCAAAGAAAAAGTGGCCTTGCCACAACTGCGGAAAGTTAGGACATTGGAGAAACGAGTGTAAATTCCCTCCAAAAACTAATGCGGAAAATCAATCATTAAATCCACGGGTGCAGAGTGAGGTAGTTACCCAACAAAGTCAGGTGCCTCAACCACCACTTCCCAAGAGTGTTAATCCACAGAAATACAGTGCAGAAACAGGATTCTACGGAGGAGAGCAGGTAACACAATTGCCACGCGCAGCTGCCATATCTCAATACTGGTTACGACAGGATGGGAATGAGTCGGATGAAAGTTTATGACGGTGCCTAGGAGAGGAAGAAGAGTGCGTGCTTGGCGCAACTCTAGAGGTAGATCAAGCAGGTCCATTTGTGGATGGAGAAGTGAATGGTGCAAATGTAACATTCCTTGTGGACACTGGAGCTACCCGTTCTACTCTTAGGTCAGTGGAAATTCCAAACCTTCCTCTCTCAGGTGAACATATCCAAGTCGTAGGTGTTTCGAATCAGCAAATTAAGGTGCCTCTTACCAAATTAGTGGAGGTAAAGATTGGACCATTCAGTGAAATGCACCGATTTGTGGTGTGTGATTGCAGTCCTGTGAACCTACTAGGACGCGATATACTTTGCAAAATGAATTGCACCATCTATTGTACTCCAGATGGGATTGCATTTCAGACCCCGGATGAAGATGTATTATATAAAATGACAATGGTAAATTTAGAATCAGAAGTGAATGATTTATTTCCCATATTTGACGTAGAGAAAATCCCAATTGAACTGAAAGAAACAGTGAAACCGGAAGTGTGGGATTTTACGGGAGAAGATATAGGGTTATTGAAAGGAGTAGACCCTGTTAAAATCTCTGTTAAAGAAGGAACGAGTTACCCAAATACGCCACAGTATAAATTGACACCAGAAATAATTGAAGGAATAACACCGGTAATAAATAAAATGATTGAACAAGGGATTCTGAGAGAAATAATGAGCAGTCCATGCAATTCACCGATAATGGGACTGAAAAAGCCGAATGGAACATATAGAATTGTACAGGATTTGAGAAAGGTAAACAAAATTGTTGTGCCTTGCTGCCCAATAGTACCAAACCCTGCTGTAATTCTATACCAGATTCCACGCGAAGCAGAATGGTACACAGTTATTGATTTGTGCCATGCATTTTTCTCTATCCCATTACATCCAGATAGCCAGCCATTATTTGCGTTCAGGTTCGGAGAGCGTATTTTGGCATGGTGCCGAATTCCTCAGGGGTATACAGAAAGCCCCTCGATCTTTAATCAGATATTAAAGAAATCATTGGAAGATTTAAAAATGCCAGAAAAATCTGTGATGGTTCAGTATATTGATGACCTACTGGTGGCATTAAAGACAAAGGAAGCATGTGTTAATGATACAATTGCTTTGCTGAATCATTTAGCAAAAAGAGGACATAAGGTATCCCCATCAAAATTGCAGTTTTGTCAACAAGAGGTCCAATATTTAGGACATAAGATTGAAAAGGGAGTGCGAAAGGTAACGACTGAAAGAATAAAAATAATTCAAGGAATGAGAGCTCCAATGACACAGAGAGAAGTAAGAATGTTCCTAGGAATGGTTGGATATTGTCGACAATGGATAAGTGGATTTTCATTAATTGCAAAACCATTACAGAGATTGACAAAGAAGGATGTTAAAGATCCTTTTGAAATGAATGATGAGGAAATGAAAGCATTCAGAGAACTAAAAACAAAACTGTGTGAAGCCCCGGCATTGGGAATGCCTGACTATGAAAAAGACTTTGAGTTGTATTGTAGTGAAAGAGATGGGTGTGCGTTTTCAGTCCTAATGCAGAGACACGGAAACATGAAAAGACCCATTGCATATTTTTCAGCTGTTTTAGACCCAGTAGCGAAAGCGTTGCCTAGTTGTTTGAAAGCAGTTGCTGCTACTTGTGTAAGCCTGGAGCAGAGTGAAGGCATTGTGATGGGATATCCACTAAGAGTATATGTCCCTCATTCTGTGGAAATTCTTTTGACAAGAACCAAAACCCAATATATGACACATAGTCGGCTGACTAGGTATGAAAAAGTCATTTTGAGTGCAGACAATGTCACCATTGACAGATGCATAAATGTGAATCCTTCAACATCATTGCCAGATGAAGAGAGTGTGATTGAAATGGATGAAGTTGATCATGATTGTCTGAATGTACTCGAATATTGTACAAAACCGAGACCGGATATACGGGATGAGCCTTTAAAGGAATCAGATTATATTCTGTTCGTGGATGGTTCTTGTTTGAGAACGAATGATGGAGTTCTGAGTGCAGCATATGCAGTTTGCACAGTAGCTGCTGTAATGGAAGCATCTTGTTTGAGAGGAATACGTTCTGCCCAAGTAGCGGAGTTGATTGCTCTAATTCAAGCATGCAAATTGGGAAAGAATGTCCGAATCACAGTAATCACGGATAGCCAATATGGCTTTGGAGTGGTTCATGATTTTGGGCAGATCTGGTCTCAGAGAGGTTTCTTGACGTCTGCAGGAACCCCAATTAGAAATGGTGAATTTGTGAAAAAGTTGCTTGAGGCGATACAGCTGCCTAAACAGATTGCGGTGGTGAAGTGCAATGCACATAAAAATGGGGAAGACTACATAACTGTTGGCAATAAGTTTGCTGATGAAATCGCACAGTACTGTGCCAAAAATGTCGTCTCACTAAACAGAAACAGAGAAAGAGAGCATATTTCATGTCCTTTGCTTTTTACTAACCCTGTCGAGACATGGGATGAGGTGAGACAATTACAGGAAGCAGCAGATGATGAGGAAAAAGATAGTTGGATAAAAGCAGGATGCAGAAAACGGGAGGAAAATGATGTTTGGGTTTACAGAGATGAAAGACCAGTTATGCCTGATAGCATGATTTCTGACATGGCACGGATGTACCATGGACAAGCACATATTGGAAGAGATGCAATGATCAGACTTTTAGACAAACATGGTATAATCCAAAATTCAGAGCCATAGCTGAGAGTCTTTGTCAAAGATGTCTTATTTGTCAACAGCTAAATCCAGGAAGAAAGACAGTAGTGAGTCTAGGAACAATAGGACGAGAGGGAGGTCCTTTCACGAGAATGCAAATGGATTTTATAGAAATGCCCCCGAGCAATAGACTAAGGTATGTCCTTGTAGTCGTCTGTTTGTTTTCCCGTTGGGTGGAAGCATACCCGACCAGAAGGAATGATGGAATTACAGTAGCAAAACTTATGCTGCGAGAATTCATTCCAAGGTATGGTTTTCCAGTAACGATTGAAACAGATAGAGGAACACATTTTCAAAACGAATTGATTCAACTGATTTGTGAAGCACTTAGTATTAAACAGAAACTGCACTGTGCATACAGACCAGAGGCTTCTGGAATAGTAGAGCAAGTGAATGGAACAATTAAGAACAGGCTAGGGAAAATGTGTCAAGCCACAGGACTCGCCTTGCCATTGGTCTTAATGACTATCAGAAGCATACCGGAAAGAAAGACAGGACTTAGTCCCCACGAAATAATTATGGGACGAGCAATGAGACAAGCACATGTACCTGTCAACAAACTACTGACTATAACTGATGATCTCGTGTTGGATTATTGCAAAGGATTGGCTGATGTGGTACGTTCTGTGTTTCATCAGGTTGGACCGGATGCAACCACTCTTGAAAGAAAACCAGCTCACGATTTGAATCCAGGAGATTGGGTCCGCATAAAAGTCCATCGAAGAAGAAACTGCTTGGTTCCTTGCTGGGACCAACCACGACAAGTGATCCTGGTGACAACAACTGCAGTCAAATGTGCAGGAATAAAACATTGGGCACATGCAAGCCACACCATCAGAGTTCCAGAACCTGAAGATCGACCTGTGAGTCGACATCTGGAAGTATTGGATACCAGTTCAGCATCTGATGCAGAGGAACAGACGAACAGGGCTCCAGAAATTGAAGATCGACCTGTAAGTCGACATCTGGAAGACCCAATTACAAGTGCAACGACAGGAGGAGAGGAGGAAATAGCAGAAGTTCCAGAATCTGAAGATCGACATGTGAGTCGACATCTGGAAATATCAGACACCAGTTCAGCATCTGATACAGAGCATTCGGATTGTGAGGAAAATCTGAAAAGAAATTGGAAATTTGATAGTATAAAAGAAGAAACTGAGCAAAAAGACAATAACAGTGAGCAACCAAGTACAAGTTATGGTGAAGATCCTTCAGAAATTATATTAATAGACGAAGAAGGGATAGTTTCAGATAGAAAGGTAGATGAATCGGAAGACCCCCGAGGAGCAATAGGGACAGATCGACGAACAAAAGAACAGGGAAACTCAGAAACAGATAGAGAGATTGACACAAATTCGGAAGAACCTCGAGGAGGGACAGAAGTAGGTGATCAAAGGAAAACACCAGAAAAAACAAAAATAGATGAAGGAAGTGAAATTCTAAAATTTAAGATAAGAGACAATAAAGAAAGGACTAAAACAGAGTCAGAAGAAAGTGGAGAAGAAAGAAACCAGAAACTAGAGTCAAGAAAGAGAACTTGGAGAACAGAAAGAGAGGAAAGAAAGTGAACCGAAAAGGCCAAGAAAGGGAGACAATTGGCCCCACGAAATTAAAAGATTGAGATACAAGATCATAAGGTTAGATGGAAAAAGTGCAGAACAAGTAAATGAAATAACAAGTCAAAAGGAACAAGAAAAACAAGGTGGAAAACACTTACAGAAAACAAAAAAGAGTAAAGAAAGCAAATCTGAAGTATAAATCGCCTGAATGGTTATACATTGCGCTGACTGATATCAAAGAAGAAGAGATCACTCACGAGAACCCGGAACAAAGCTACAACCTAATGGGTGAAGGTGAAGTGCAACAAATTTGAAGAAATTTGAACAAATTTCTACCGGATTGGACAAAACACTGGATTTGACAAAGAAAGAGTTCTGAAAAGAACTAAAAGAAAGTACCAAACAAGACAAAGCGAGAGTGTAGGGTGGCTAAAAGGTCATTTCTGAGGTGGTGACACATTTTCTGTACATATTATAAAATAGGTAATAGAACAAAATGGTAGATACTAAAAATAGAACATGTAGATGTGAGTTCTTAAGTAGATGGTGTAAGATGTGCTTCTTTTGTACAGGATTATTAATGACCGTATGGGTTATCTTAGCAATCACCATTCCAATTAGATTAGCTGTAGAAGAAACGTCTATATTAAAGAATAACACAGAGAAAGAAAAAGGAGCTAATATGCAAGGAACAGCTATATTAAAAAGTAGTGCAGAATTACATTAAGACAAGTCAATAACAGATTTTTCAAAAAATGTTTTCACTAAATTATTGTATGAGTACGTAGAAACAATGGATGTAAGAGATTGT
This sequence comes from Calotriton arnoldi, assembly GCA_963921515.1. Classification (NCBI taxonomy): domain Eukaryota; kingdom Metazoa; phylum Chordata; class Amphibia; order Caudata; family Salamandridae; genus Calotriton; species Calotriton arnoldi. The sequence continues at coordinate 1,756,766 of CAWUFW010002933.1, read as the reverse complement.
TATGTTTGTATGCAATTGCCTGCGTCTGTTGCAGAAGGTGTGACCTATCATCACCTTCCTTTGACGTATGGAATAACATGTAGTGTTTTAGCAAGTCTATTTTACAAGACAGGAAGATTAGAATATTATTACACTGATAAAGATAAGATATTTGCAAAGATTCCTATAGTTTCTGAACTAAACAAGGTGAAAGAGGCAAAAACATTTGGTGAATTTTTCATAGAAAATAAAATTCTAACATTAGATGATATAGTTAAAAACAACCTTACCTGTGAGTTAAGGAATGAAGAAAAGGCATTTTTAGAAATGGTCGAGGATAGAAGAGTAAAATTTCAAAGAAAAGTGATAGAAGAGACAAAAACACCTCTTTGGGCGTTTGAAAAAGACAAATGCAGCTATGACTCTGGATTGGCCCCAACAGGGAAGGTTCTGCATTAGAAGAAATAGAACAAGATATGACAACTATTTCGTGGGTTCCAGTGATTGCCATGACGATTATAACATTTTAGGAGGTTGGGGATTCAAAGGGGGAAAAGATCCAATATTTCCTGGGATCTATTATATTTGCGGTAACAGAGCTTATTACAGGTTGCCGGACCATTGGTATGGATCATGTTACTTAGGCCTGGTCTTTCCAAAGATTTTTCATGTAGATAGAGCAGAAAAGGGAACACACGAAATGATAAAGACATTTACACGTAGAAAAAGGGAAAGTTTTTCAGAAATAGTAGGTGATATTTTTGGAGCATTGATACCAGCAGTGGGAATATCTTTGAATGCATTTAAAATTCGGAAGTTATCCACAGTAGTAGATCGTTTATCTACAGATACTGCTGGAGGGTTCTTGATGGTAAATACCGAAATGGTTGCCATGAGAGCTATGGTGATACAAAATCGACTTGCCCTTGACATTCTTTTGGCAAAAGAGGGTGGAGTCTGTGGAATGCTGAAAGTCCAACATTGTTGCACTTACATTCCAGATAAAAGTGAAAATATACAGAAGTATATAAAGAATATTACAAATTTGCACAAAGAACTTGTTCCCCTGGAGGTTGAAAATGCATTGGGAAAACTTGGTAAGAGTTTTTCCTCAGTAATAAATTGGTTTACTAGAATGAGTAGATTAATAATAGGGAAAATTATAATAGTAGCGACTATAATAATAATAGTTCTAGTACTGAAGCTAATTATTATATGTATAAAGAAAAGAAAAAGACAAAATAAAATAGAAAAAGAAAATAAGATAAAGAAAGAAAGAGAAAGAGAAATGGGTGAAATAGAGCTAGAAGAAATAAAAGAAAACATGTATAAGAAAACGAAGAGACAAGATGAAAGGGATACAGTTGTGTAAACTAACAAAAACAAACCGGACAAGAAATATGCTATCTGACAGAACTGTGTAACATGGGTTTTTGTGGTGATATTAAAAATCACCAAAGGGGGGAGTTGATGGAGCAGGGTAAAGGAAAAAATGTTAACCTCCTAATATTTATGTTGAATAATTAACACACAGGTTCGTCTTAGTAAATAACCAACCATGTATGTGTCATGAAAAGGGTTATGGGTAACACGCTATATCCGTGCAAACTAATTTACTTACAATTGTTAACGTGGATAACATAAGCCTAATAATTTGCGTACTAAATAGAATAATAAATGCATGATTTGTGCTTGGAAGTAAACTGTGAAGTGGCAAAGTAAAGCGGTTGGTAAGTAAGAAATGGCTTTATATGTCGCTTTTGCTAGGTAATACTTAATTGGGCTATGTAGAATGACGGGAGGGAAACGAAAAGGCTTATATTCTTTATTCTTAACTATGTTCTGTTTATCTTTATAATAGTTCGCTTAGGCCTGTTGTGCCGCGATGTAAAAATGGCTGCCGTGGCAAACAAGCTAGAGTACGCAGGCGCGAAGTGGGTTCCGAAAGTGAGAAAGGCTGTGAACAAAGGGATCATGTGACCGTCCCAAAGCCTAGGATGGAAGCGTGGTCAAGGCTGCGATGACCTTATTATACAAACGTGTGCCAAAGAAGGACATAGCGAAAAGCGTGAGAAGTTGCAGTGAATATGTGAATAAACAATGAACTGTTCAACTTAAAGTATCAGAAAAGGATACAGATTGAGTCCAATGTGCGGATGGGTAATGTCATGAACCCGTGAGAAACGACAGAAGTATGAACTTTCCACAAAGAACTGGTTGGAGCAAGGATATTCATAATGAGATGGATACTGACCCCAAATGGACCAATTAGAAAGAATCTCGCCCACAAAGATGTAACATTTTCACTTAGTAAGCTAGTATTAGGGTATAAGAAGACCTACTCTTAGGGAGGGGGTGCTGGAGCTGCTATTTTATATTTTTGATTGAGCACGAGACGCTGCTGCTGGAGAACTTTTTCTCTTAATAGATTTTCCATTTTAATACTATTAGACCTTTTTTATTCTATAAAATACTAAAGGGGAAAAGAACGGGATTGTGGCGGAAACACCCTATAGGTGGTCCGTCGAGAAGGCCTGTTTTTCAGGACAGATAGACAGTTTTTCGGGAGTTCTATGCTGTGATCTGAATTCATTGCTGTGACGAACTTTGTTTTTCCATCTAATAGGTATGCATTGCAATTTCAATTTATTCTTATAATGATGCTAAATGTAATAATCTGAATAATAAATTTGAAACTTATTCATGCTTCTAAAATTAGATAAACTTTATTATCTTTAAAACAATGAGTCTGTGGTTCTTTAGCTCAATGATAAATGTAAATGTTTAAAGGTTTATAGTGATTGAGCTGGTCTTAATCACCATCAACTGATTCCTACTAGTTGGTCCATCGACCAATGAGCGGAATACCTTAAAGCTTGAGAAGTATTATGTCATTTTAAAAGGTATCCCGTCTCCTTCCAGCAAATCATTAACTGTTTTCTCCTAAGTAAAAACGGATGAAATCCAGGGAATATATGAGAGAGTGAATGTTTATGCGGTGTTATGGGCCCCACCGTCATATGGATATAGTTGTGGAAAGAGGGATATTTGTACCTGGACTTCCAAAGCATATAGGAGAAGAAATTTTATTGATAGCGCTGGATCAGTGTCCATGGGTGACAAAGAGATGGAGCCAATGGCATAGATGTTTGACAATACTAAGAAGTACTGGCAGCGGGCTTCCGTCAATGGGAGGAGGGTGGAGGCTCTGCAAGACACAGGAACCAGCATGATTACTGCCAGATATCAGCTAGTATCTGCAGAGCAGATCACTCGAAATGTGCTCCACCAAGCGGTGACTGGTGACAACCAGGTCAGCCATCATTCTGTGGCAATGGTTTCTCTAGAGTGGGGTGGAGTCTCGGGTTCTCTTAAAATAGCTGTGAGACCAGTCATGCCTGTGGACTTTCTGCTTGGGAATGACCTTAAGCATACTATCTGGAAGGAGGTACAGCTTTGTGCCCATGCTGAATGCTGGGATTGCATGAATGGGTGCTAATGACCAAAGTCTGTGGCAGTCCGTCAGTGGAGTCAAAAGGTCCTGGAGCCTGAAACAGTAGCCCAGGTACCCACCAGAAAGAGAGGGGGCAGGGGCTGACCGGGTTGCAAGCTGCAGAAGGTCCATTCCAGCCAGAATTCTTCAAGGCCTAGAGAGAGTGCCCTACTCTCAAGGGCCTTTGATGGCAGGCTGAAGCCCAGGAAGATGGATACACCTCTGGTAATCACCACATTTATCGGAGAATGGCCTCCTGTATAGCATGCCTAAGGTACGAGGGCCTGAGTGTTGGTGGTTCTCCTGTACTATTGGACCTCATACTAAAGCTGGCTCATGACTTCCCCTTGGTTGCACATCTGGGGCAGGCCAAAACCTTTGACCACCTGGTCACCCACTTCTATTGGCCCTAGATGAGGATCAAGGTAAAGGCATTCTGCTGGCCTTATGTGACTTGTCAGGGCAATAGAATGTCAGGAGCGGAAGCACAAGAGTGCCCTTCAGAATTTCCCCATTGTAGGGACCTCCCCTTGAGAGGGTGGGGTAGACATTGTCGGCTTCCTTGACCCTAAGACAGCCTTTCAGGTCTATCCTGGTGTTGCTGAACCAGGCCACCCAGTACCCTGATGCCATACCCCTGAAGAAGGTAACTGCAACCGTGGTGGCTAGGGCAAAGATGAAAAGATTTACCTGAGTGGGTATTCTCAAGGAGATAGTGTCTGACTGGAGGGCAATGGGAAACAACCGTTACCACGCATGCTTTTACCCCGCATGCCATTACAACGAAAATGGCTTGCTCTAGGGGGTTGAAGGTGCTGGATTTAACTCCAACACCTTCCCTACTGTTGCACAGACTGGAGTTGGAATAGTAAATTATACTATTCCAAACTCCAGCGCACCCCGACAGCAAGTTGGGGTAAAGAATTGCGTTGTAACGGCATGCGGGGTAAAAGCATGCGTTGTAACGTCATACAACGTAGGGCAATCTTCATGTCAGCATACATGAAGTCCATGTGGGATGAGTGAGGGGTTATGTATGAAATTGGGTTATTAGTTGAGACGGATGTGAGCCCCACTCAAATAATAAACACAATCCTTGTCAGGGTGAGTCACTAAAGAAAGCTGTGCTGAACCCTCTGGTAGCTTGGTGGCAAAAAAGCATTCAAGCTTAACTTAGAGGCAATATGTAATGTATTTATGCAGCACTCAAACAGTAATAAGGTGAAAACACAACACAAAAAAATCCCAAACCACTTTAGAACAATAGAGTTAATTTTAATAACTAAAATGACACCAAGGCAACAAAAATCCAATAAGTAGAGCCAGAGTTATGCATTTTGAGAGTTTGAGGCGAAAATAGTGTCAAAAGGCACAAAACACCACTCATGGATATCTGGTCACACTGGGCCGGGACAACGTCACAAGTTCAGGTCGACCATGATGGAGCGTGGGTTGGATACAAGTACCAGGTTCGTCTGGTTGAAGAGTTTACCTACTTTGAGTCCAAGTCCATGTGAGGATCCTCAGCTGGAGCTTCACGTTGGCAAAGTCCAGGCGGAGCAGGTTGTCACTGGAGCTTCACATTGGTGAGAGATGTGGGGTGTTGCTGTTTGGTGTGATGAGCAGGCTGGTGTCAGAACTTCACATTAGTGGGAGATGCAGCAATCAGTTCTGACACAAGGAGTCCGCTGGCAGTCGCGAAGAGGCCAAAATGTCTGGCTTTTCACCTCAAATTCAATTTTGAAGCAGGTGCAGTACACTTTGATGCCAGCCAAGGATCCAGACCTGGGGGCACCTCTTGGGGATCAGGACTCACTCCAGCAAAGGTCAGCAGCAAGGCTCAGGCAGGTCCAGGTGGTGCTGGTCAGCTGGGGAGTTGCATGGAAGGCCGCTGGAAGCTTTTTGTGTCCCTGTAGCTGAAATAGTTCAGCTAACTGACACTTGGAGTCCCTTCTGGGGGTCCTGGGTTCAAGGCAAGCAAGTCCAGTCTTCCTTCTTCACACAGTAGTCAGTCCTTCTTCTGAATCTTCCACAGGTCCAGAAGTGTTCTGATGAGAGGTTCTGAAGGTGCCATTTTTATCCTCAGTGCCAGCCTGTGGGTGGGGGATGCCCCCTCTGTCTAACGGTCCCGTTTTCCTGTGTCTGGAACCAAACTGTCTAAGGTAATAAAGGGCAGGCAGGCCTGGTGAGAGCAGCATTTGTCAGTGCAGTCCAGGCAGCCTTAGAAGTCAAGAAGGGAGTGGGCATGGCCCGCAGGCTACCCTTCGAAGCTCAGGAAGGGATGAATACAACCCCCCCAGGCCATCCTGCTCAGGAGAGGAACACCTTGCCCCACACCCAAGGCCCAATTGTCCCTATGTCTGGAAGGAATACACAACACACCACAGGAGAGCCACTCACAGTCGTGTAACCCTGGACACTGGCAGAAAGACAGATTTGGTTAAGTCAGAAAAAAACAGCTTTCTAAAAGTGGCGTTTTCAGAATAGTAACTGGAAATTCACCTTTACCCCATTAAATAGGACTTTAAATTACAATTCAAATGAATGGAAGAAGTATTTCTCAATCTATTCTCAAACTGAATGTATCACTTATCAGATAACCCAGTGTTACTCTATGGGACAGATAGCCTTACTACAGTGAAAATCAACTTTAGGAGTATTCCACAGTTGCAACATGTAAAACGTTGATACACATATCGCACTTTTTAAATACCATGCACCCTGCCCTATGAGCCTGTAGGGCCTACCTTAGGGATGACTTATAAGTGTTAAAAAGGCAAGTTTAGGCCTGGCAAATGGTTTATTTTACCAGGTCAAAATGTCAATTTAAAACTGCTCTACAGGCTCAGTGCCAGCCTGAGAATTTTTCCAACAGTGCTACTTTAGTGGGTAGCACAACTTGATTTGCGGCCCACTTGTAATTTTTAATTTACAGGCCCTGGGTACTTGTAGTACTAAATACTAGAGGTTTACAAGGAAATTAAATGTGCCAATTGGGTGTACACCAATGTTACCATATTTAAGGGAGAGAGCACAAGCACTTTGCCACTGGTTAGCAGGGGGAATGTGCACAGAGTCCTAAAGCCAACAAAAACGAGCTAAGCATAAATTGAGGCATGTAGGCAAAAATCTAGGGGAATACCACACCATGAATGTCAGGTCTAACAGGTTACCTACAAGTTCTCCACACCTTACCATCCCCAGACCAATTGGCTTGTTGAGACATTCAACAATACCCTGAATGGCATGATAATGTGGCTCTCTGCGTCCTTGAGGCATGAGGCCATGCCTTTTGTATCCCTACAGTGAGGAGCCACAGAAGAGAGTGGGATACAGCCCCTTTAGGTTTCTATTTCGATACCTTGTCAGAGGGTCTCTCAGTCTTGTAAAGGAGGGGTGGGAGAAAGCACCAGGAATCCTCCACAAGATATTGTAAATTACATGTTAGCCTTTAGTTTCAAGATAAGGCAACACATGAGAGAGGCCAGCATGAATTTAGAGACAAGCCAAGAAATGATTAAACAATGGTACAACCAGAAGGCCACTCTAGTCAAATAGCAACCGGGCCAAAAAGTGTGGGTAATGAAGCCCTTGGAGCTCCAAGCCCTCCAGGACCAGTGGACTGGCCCCTATGAGGTCAAAGAGAAAAACTGTGAGACCACCTACCTGATGGACCTGCGGGCTCCCAGGAACCCTTTGGAGGTCCTGCATGTAAATAGACTCAAACCACACTTTGAGAGCTCCAAGATAACCATGCTAATGGGGACAGATGGTGAAGAAGAGAAGGAAAGCAAGACCCTTCCAGATCTCTTGCCAGGCAATGAGCAAGATGATTCAGTGGAGGTAGTAGTCCTCCTTCACACTGACTCCTTGTTCTCACTGATCCTAGGGCTCCCCAAACTAGTGTTCCCATGGTATAGGCACATTGGGACAGTATGCCTGTTAAGAATAAAATGTACAGGCTGTCAGATAAGGTAAGGGCTCGCATCAAAGATGAGCTGCCTAAAAAGCTGAGCCTGGGGGAGACTGAAGCCTACAGTAGTACCTGGTCCAGCCCATTGATCTTGGAACCAAAAGCTGTCCCTTTGGGTGGCACCCCGGAACTGTGGTTCTGTGTGGGCTACAGGGGACTCAACTTAGTCACCAAGACTGATGCACACCCCATATCCCAAGCTCATAAGCTCATCAACAGGTTAGCAGCTGCCAGGTTTCTCAGTAGTTTTGATTTGACATCAGGGTACTGGCAGTTTGCCTTGTTTGAGGATGCAAGGTAGAGATCAGCATTTCCTACTCCAGAGGTACATTTACTATTCCGGGTGATGCCATTTGGATTAAAGAATTCCCTGATCACTTTCTCGAAGTTGGTCAGTTGGGTACTGGTTGTGTTGGAGGAGTTCAGTGCCGGCTACTTGGATGACATTGCAGTCTTCAGCTCCAGCTGAGAAGACCACATGGTCCACCTTCAAAAAGTACTTTAGGCACTACATCAGCTCGTCCTAGATATCAAGACAAGTAAATGTCAGATAGGGCAGTGCTGGTTGGTATACCTGGGCCACCAAGTTAGTGGGAGGCCCATACAGCCTCTCCAGCCCAAAATACAAACCATCATGGCCTGGGAGCTACACAAGACCCAAACCCAGGTGAAAGCCTTTGTAGACCTCAAGGACTACTGTCATCAGTTTGTGAAGGGTTAAGGGAGCATTGTTGCATCCCTGACATAACTCACCTTTACGAAACAACCCATAAATTTCATCCAGAGACAGAGGCCAGTCAAAGGCCTGAAGGAGGCACTGTGCACTAAGCTAGTCTCAAGACACTTGTCTTAAGGAAAGAATTTGTGGTGCAGACAGATGCTTCACAACTTGGCATTGAGGCAGTTCTTTCACAGCCATAAACGAGTAAGACAATTGCAATTCACAAAATATGCTTCTAAAGATACTATAGCATTAATGGTGTCCAAACGTGTAGATGTACTCCCCTCAAGCCTTGAAGTAAGTCAAGCAACAAAGCACCACACATGGCCAACCACTAGTACTACACCACACACTCTCATCAAAATCATTGGAAACAGAGATTTAAATTAACACCTCATAGGAACTAATGTTCAAATTAATTAAATGAGTTAAATATTTACAATTATATATATTTTAGAGTGGTTAGAAAATCATATATGATTATTTTTGGTAAACAAATTAAATAAACATAATTTAAAAAAATGACATTAAGCTTGCAAACTCTTTTTAAAGAAATTAAAGTTGAAGTTATTTCAATATATACTTTTAGCAATGTTTACTAAATATTAAGTAAAAATAAAAATGTCAGGGTCAGTATTATTTTGAATTATAAGTTAAAAATTATTATTCATAAATGTAATTCATGTATCCCTTACTTGTACTTGCTCCTTCCAGAAGTGGGTGCAGAGGCAAAAATGCTGTAGGGAATGCACTAACTGTGTGCCACAAAGAGAAGCTGCACAATCATTCCACCCCTAACGTTGCCCCTAAGGGTCCAGGGACTCCTCAAGCATTTATCTGTACCTGAGTAAAGTCACTCACAGCATCCACCTGCAGGGCTATCTCTGTCCCCTTCGAAACAGAGGCTGGTTTGCCACCTTCAGTGAAAGGTGGACCAGTGGCTTCAAAGAGCTAGTCTGGAGTTCCCAGTAAAGGCACGGGTTCACACCTGCACTGGGAATAGCACACTTGATGTAATGGGTTGCAATATCCTGATCTGCGCCCAAAGCACCCTGTTAAAAGGGTGCCACAGCTCAAACTGAGGCAGTACACCCTTTGTTTAATATGAGCCCTTCATGCTTCATAGTTGCCAAAATCGTGTCACAAGATATGAATACATTTTGACACATGGACACAAGCACATGAGTTCCCCCTCACAGCTTTCTTCTGAGTGGCACAATAAATTTGAAATTGTGCAAATTATATTTGCGTCCAAAAATTCTGTATATCGCTTCCACCTGGAATTTTGCTGCCATGCTATAATATGTGTAGTTAAGTCCAGCTCTGCACATTATTTCTCATTCCATAGTAGAAAACTCAGAATTGGGCACAAAAACAGCGAGGGTAATACTGCTGTTGTGCGGTAACAGCAGGTTTTTCTCCCACTTGATATTAACCCCTAAATCAATTAAATTTTTCCGGGCATTAGTTGGGATTTCACCCCGCTCCAGCTCTCCTTATTTCCTTTATCGATTACTCTAGAATAAGTACCGAACCGTGGAGGTTGCATTTGTGTGCTCCTGGTGTCCTGGCATCCGCCCTACTATGGCTCTGCAAACTGGGTCAAGTACAATCCCTTCTGCACTTGATTCTCAGAGTAGTGAGGGTGAGCAGACCACCCTCTCACTGGCACAGTGAAAAATGTTTGTTAAAGCGCGACTACTCACCCGTAAGGGTCTCAAGGCGCTAGCGGTGGGGGGGTGCAGGTTCCATTCCATCAAGGAGGGGGGTCTGTCGAAGAGCCAGGTTTTGAGGTTTCTTGCGAAGATGGGGAGCGATGTTGTCTGTCTGAGGTGGAGCGGAAGGGCGTTCCATGCTTTGGCTGCGAGGAAGGAGAAGGAGCGGCCTCCCGATCTGGTCTTTCTGGTGCGGGGGACCACGGCATAGGAGAGCTGGGCTGATCGTAGGGTCCTTTGGGGTGCGTGGAATTTGAGTCGGCTGTTCAGGTATGCTGGTCCGGTGCCGTGGAGGGCCTTGTGTGCGTGGGTGAGCATCTTGAAGGTGATTCTCGCCTCGACGGGGAGCCAGTGGAGTGTGCGCAGGTGCTGGGAGATGTGGCAGTGTTTTGGCAGGTTGAGGACCAGTCTTGCGGCGGCGTTCTGGATGTTCTGTAGCTTGCGGGTGAGGTTTTTGTTTATTCCGGCATAGAGTGCGTTGCCGTAGTCGAGTCTGCTGGTGACCAGGGCATGAGTGACGGTCTTTCGGTGTTCGAGGGGGATCCATTTGAAGGTCTTATGAAGGAGGCGCAGGGTGTGGAAGCAGGAAGACGAGACAGAGTTGATCTGGCGGTCCATTTTGAGCTCGGAGTCCAGGATGATTCCCAGGTTGCGTGCGTGGTCTGTGGGGGTTGGCGGGTTTCCGAGGGCGGGGGGCCATCAGGTGTCACTCCAGGCGTCGGGGTTTGGGCCCATGATGAGTACTTCTGTTTTGTTGGTGTTTAGTTGTAGGCAGCTGTTTTTCATCCATTTGGCGACGGCTTCCATGCCTTCTCGAAAGTTGCGTCTGGTGGTGTTGGGCTCGTTGGATAGGGAGAGGATGAGCTGGGTGTCATCTGCGTATGACACAATGTTGAGTCCGTAGGTTCTGACGATGGGGGCAAGTGGAGCCATGTAGACGTTGAAGAGCGTCGGGCTGAGGGAGGAGCCCTGGGGGACTCCGCAGGTGGTAGGTGTGGGGTCCGAGAGGAAAGGGGGGATTCTGACCCGCTGCGTCTTGCCAGAGAGGAAGGAGCGGATCCAGTCGAGGGCCTTGTCCTGGATTCCTGCGTCGTAGAGTCTGCGTATTAGGGTGCGGTGGGAGACTGTGTCGAACGCCGCTGATAGGTCGAGGAGGATGAGGGCTACTGTTTCTCCTTTGTCCAGTAGGGTGCGGATGTCGTCTGTTGCGGTGAGGAGGGCGGTTTCTGTACTGTGGTTTTTTCTGAAGCCGGATTGGGAGGAGTCGAGTATGTTGTGTTTTTCAATGAATGTGGCGAGTTGGATGTTGATGGCTTTCTCGATGACTTTCGCTGGGAACGGGAGCAGGGAGATGGGTCTGTAGTTTTTGAGGTCGGTGGGGTCCGCTGAGGGTTTCTTTAAGAGGGGGTTGACCTCAGCGTGTTTCCAGTCGTCGGGGAACGAGGCGGTCACCAGGGAGCGGTTGATGGTGTGGCGGAGCATGGGTGCGATGGTGTCGGCGGCTCTGTTGAAGATGTGGTGGGGGCAGGGGCCCGTGGGGGCCCCTGAGTGGATTGACTTCATTGTCTTCAGTGTGTCTTCGGTGGTGAGGGCTGTCCAGTCGTCAATCGCTGGTTTCCGGGTGTCGGGGGTGGTTGGTGAGGGTTCAGTGTGTTGGTTGTCTTCGTCGAAGTTGTCGTAGATGCTCTTGATTTTGTGGTGGAAAAAGGTGCTGAGTTTGTCGCAGAGGTCTTGTGAGGGAGGGATGTTGGTAGACTCGCTGGTGGGTTGGGCGAACTCCTTGATGATGCTGAAGAGTTCCTTGCTGTTGTGCGCGTGGGTGGAGATTCTGTCTTCAATCGCTTTTTTCCTCGTTTCTCTGATGAGTTGATGGTGGGCGTTGGTGGCGGCTCTGAAGTTGTTGTGGGCTTCTGTGGATTTGGTGTTCCTCCAGGCCTTTTCGAGGCGCCGGCATGTGCGTCTGGACTCTCGAGATTCGGTGGTAAACCATCTGGATTTCTTGGCGCGGGTATTGTTGTTTTTCTTGAGGGGGGCTATGGTGTTGGTGCTGTCCGAGATCCATCTATGCAGGGTTCGGGCTGCGGTGTTGGGGTCGTCGTTTTCCGCGATGGTTGGGGGTGGAGTTGTTGAGTGAGGAGGTGAGCTGGTCGTCAGTGATTTTGGTCCAGTTTCTTCGTGGAAGCAGGTGCTGGTGTCTGTGGATGGTGGGTGTTCTGAAGGTGAAGTGGACGCAACGATGGTTGGTCCATGGGAGTTCGGTGGTGTGGCTGAAGGTGATGGAGTTTCCTGTAGTGAAGAGGGGGTCGAGGGTGTGTCCTGCTGAGTGCGTGGGCTCGGTCACGATCTGGCGGAGTCCAATGTTGTGGAGGTTGTCCAGGAGGGATGTGGTGTTGGGGTCCAGTTGGTTGTCGAGGTGGAAGTTGAGGTCTCCCAGCAGGGTGTAGTTGGTGGATGCGATGGCCTGCGGGGAGATAATGTCCGTGATGGGGTTGGCGAAGGGTCCGCAGGGTCCAGGGGTTTGGTAGATGAGGGTTCCTCGGAGGGTGGCGGTGGGGCTGGCCAGTATCTTGAAGTGAATGTGTTCCATCAGTTCTGTGGGCTCGTCGGGGAGTGTGCTCAGGTGGAGGCTGGATTTGTGGACGATGGCGATTCCTCCTCCTGGGCGGGTGGGGCGGTCCTTCCTGGAGATCTTGTATCCTTGGGGATGGCAATGGCGATGTCCGGTCCCGAGGTGGTGTTGGTCCAGGTTTCGGTGAAGAACGCTACGTCCGGGGTGGTGCTGTCGAGGAGGTCCCAGATTTCTGTGGCGTGTTTGTGGAGGGATCGGACGTTGAGGAGGATGCATTGCAGGGTCTTCGGTTCGGTTGTGTTCTTGTGGGCGGGTTGTGCTGGATCTGTGTTCTTGGCGGTGCTGCAGGTGTGCCGGCAGCGGTGACAGCTGAAGGGTCCGTGGGTGTCGGCTGGTGATGCTAGCTTGCAGTTGTTGTTGCGGCCTGGGTTGAGTGCGTGGAGTGCTGCTGGATCGTAGCGTTGGCGGGGCGGAGGTCCAGGGTTCCTGGCGCTGGTCGCGGACGGGTCGCAGACGGGCGCAGACGGGCTTGCCTTTGACGCGCCTTTGGTGCACCAGCGGCGCGCCCGCTGCCCGCGGCCGCTGCGCATCCGCGCAGTGGCCGCCATTAAGTAGCGGTCGGGAGGGCTGGACAGCTGGGAGGCGGGAGCGGGGAGGGGAGCTGGATTGGGCCGGTCGCGCTGGGGGGGGAGGGGCCGCGGGGGCAGCGGGGAAAAGTAAAGGGAGGAAATAAGGGATAAAGAAAAAAGGGAAAATAAGCAGAAATAAGGCACAAAAGAGCAGAGATGCAGAAAAGTGCAGAAAGGTGAAAGATAAAAGAGGGTAGAAAAACGAGTGAAAATGAGTGAAAGAGCAGAGCGAGAGAAAGGGAAAATGAGCAGAAATAAGGCACAAAAGAGCAGAGATGCAGAAAAGTGCAGAAAGGTGAAAGATAAAAAGGGTAGAAAAACGAGTGAAAACGAGTGAAAGAGCAGAGTGAGAGGAAGGAGACAGAGGTCCACTGGACCACCAGGGATGAGGCACAGGGAAACCTGCGGGTGGAGGAGGGCCTCGATCACCAACACTCAAGAGTGCAGGGGCAGGCCTCACTTAATGGTGGAGCTGCGAGGGTGGGAGAGCAATTTCACTGACAATGAGTCAGTGGTCTGCCAAAACGGGGGCAGATAGAAAAGTTAGAAACACATCATTCGGACACACATCAGTTTGTGATGTGGGGCTCAATGTCAATTCTAGAGCGCTTGAATTTGATAGTTAATTCATTTTCTATTCACAGTGGGTCCATTTCTACATTTTGACAGTAATGAATATATTGGCTAAACTTCCCCAGTACTGCAATAATGAATAGTGGTGTTCAATCACTATAGTGTTTGCCCAATTTTTTATTTTCACTTTCCCAATTTCCTAAAATGCCCCGGTACATCACTTTCCTGCCTGATCTCCACAATTGCGAAGCAAAGGACCCTTATGCCCAGTTTTCATAATGGCCCAGGAATTAATATATTGGAACAATTTTCACAAAATTCCAGTAAAGCACATTTAACAGAGTCTTACCATTGATGCCGTAATCCACATACTTGCCTAATTTCATGATGTAGCAGTAATGGACATTTTGGCCATACTCCACAATGACGGGCAGGCACATATTGTTTCTCTCTCTCCAGGGTGGCAGTAATGCACAACTTTGAAGTTACTGTAGCAAGACATGTATTTCCTGAGTTTCTACAACTCCGCACCAAGAGCCTCATTACGATCACGGTGAGACCGCCACCGAGAGGCTGTCGGTGGCGGTCTCACCGGCATCGTAAGGCCATTTTCCGCCAGCCAAATTACAATGGCAGGCGGTCCCGTGGCGGTCGGAAACTCCGTCCACCACGCATCCGAGGGGCTCCTTGAGCCCGCCGGTGCGTCGGAGACCTTCCTATCCTTAAAATTGTGGCAGTGCCTACCAGGCACTGCCATAGGGATTAGGATGGTCCCTCCCCACCAGCCTTTCCATGCCGGTTCAACCGCCATGAAATGACTGGCGGGGATGGACATTAGGGACCCGTAGCCCACTTTTTCCCCTGGCCCATTCCTTTGGGTGTTGGGGGACACCTTTGGTGCCCCCCTACATATCCCTGTACCAAGTGACAGGCACCGCATGGTGCCTGTCACGTAGTACAGGAATATTTAAGACATCCCTTTTTAACATTGTGGCGGGTGCTACAGCCAGCAACACCCGCCGCAATGTTAAAGGTGGGTGATGCGACCGACAAGGTCGCATCCTAATTCCTATTGTGGGACTGCCGCCTTGTTGGCGGGCGGTCCCAAATAGGAGACGATGGCAGGCGGACTGAAGTCCGTCTGCCATCGTTATCAGGTGCTAAGGCACATATTTCCCAAAGCATAATATTGCATGTATTGTCCTACTTTCCGTTATTCCATGCAAACACAGATCATCCGTTTACATAAATACTAAGGGCCATATGTAGGTAGTTTTTATTTACCGATTCCTAAATACCGAATTTTACCGATTCGGTATTTAAGAATCGATAAATAGTATGTAAGTAAACATTCGGTAAATATTACTGAATCGGTAATATTCGGTATTACCGATTCGGTATTTACCGAATCGGTAATAAGGAATACCTTCCCATTCATTCCTATGGGCCTGGAGGCCCATAGGAATGATTGGGAAGCCATTCACTATTACCGATTCGGTAAATACCGAATCGGTAATAGGAGAGCATATTCAAGGGTGGCAGGGTGTCAAATTGACACCCTGTTGCACCCCTGAATCGTGCATGTGTGCACATGTGGCGCACATACATGCCCTAAGGGCATGGATGTGTGCCACATGGCACTTTAAACATTATTCAAAATTGAATTTTTAAAGGAATACGTTAATTACCACCAACTTGAAGTTGGTGGTAATTAACGAATTCTTAAACCACATAAGCACTCTTTTATGTGCTTCCTACATTGCATTTACCGATTCGGTAAATAGCGAATCGGTAGATACTGATTCGGTAAATACTGATTCGGTATTTACCGAATCATCACCTACATTAGGAATGGCTAAATACCGGTCGGTAACCCTGAAATTTACCGAATTTCAGGGTTACCGACCGGTATTTAGGCCACCTACATATGGCCCTAAGTGCCTTATTTATGAAGGCCTGTGTCACATTTACGCCGCCGTTGCGTCACTTTTTGTGACACTGCGGCGGCGTAAGTAATGCGGCATGTTGCGCCATATTTACGAAGTGACGCATCTAGGCAGATGCGTCACTTTGTAAACTCCTGCGCTACATTATACCTGCGTCAGGTATAATGTATGCAGGGTGGGCGCTCCCCCGCATCAAAGCCTCTTAAAAGTGGCACATTGAAATCTATAAGATTTCAGTGCGCCACTTCTAAGACGCTATTGCATCAAAACCTTACCCCTGTCGCATGGGAGGCGTAAGGGTGACGCAGGCCCTTTCCAATGGGGCTTGCCCCATGTGAAAGGATACATTGCTGGAGTTGCGTCTGTTTTCAGACACACCCCAGCAATGCGTCACTTTTGCGCCTACAGGTACGTCAGTAATACTGACGTATCTGTAACTCCTTGCAACATGATGCGCCGTACTGTAAATATGGCCCATCTGTGGTGTCGCAAGGAGGGTGCACTGAGAATAGTCGCATCGCTGCTTTGTCGCAGCGATGCGACACTTCTCATAAATAAGGCCCTTAATGGCAAACGCACTAGCTTATCTGCAGAGACAGACTGCAGGCAGAGTGATATGCAGGCTCCCACGTAGGCATGCAGTTATACACAGGGACTTAGCACACTGACAGACACAGTCAGAGGCACATACTAGTGCACAGTGACAGAGCCAGGCACACGCAAACACACACACATCGATAGCCAAATGGACAAAACTAACAAATACAGTCATCACTCGCCCTTCCCCCCAGCTGAGTTGCACAGCCCATGCTAACCCGGCCACTTCTATAGTTAGACTCTCTCATTGTTCAAATTGGAGCACTCTACCACAATTCTCATTTGACTGTGATTTCATAAGTGGATAATATTTAACATATAGTTTTCAATAATGTCTCTACTAGAATCGCAAAAGCGGCATTATGCAAATATCTATCTACCAAAAAGGTAGACACGAGTTTGCACCAAAAATTAACACCTTCTCAAGGCATAAAGTTTGAGAAATGTTTTCTTTTCTCAAACCTTTTCCAATTTTGCATGTGTGCTGCATTGTACAGCACGCACACAAAGCAGGAAAAGTGTTAAACTATGCATAAGCATAGGATTTTGTAATAGAGGGGTACCCTTCTAGTACAAAACCTATGCTTGAGACCACGCACACATTCTTGCAGTATAGTGCAAGGGTGTGAGTCTTGTGCAAGGCAGCCTAAAGTGCTCCTGTGCAAGTGAAGAGAGTTACTGAACAATATATAAGTGGATATGGCACAGTTCTGCTCTATCCCTTTCACAAAGTACTTAATTTAAGTGGTGGTTGCAGGTGGGGCCCACTAGAACTGTTTTGTGAGCCATAACCTATTTTCCCTCATCAATCTTTTACCCACAAGAAGAATGAGAAAGGCAGAAAAGGGGGAAAGAGAGTAACAGATTCAGGGAGGATAGCTTTGTGCATGAGGTGGCAAGTTTTAGTATTCAGCAACTCCAACATTCAGCAGCATTGGCCCCGGTTTTCTGAGGAAAAAGGCTGAAGGTGTAAGGTGAAGTTGGAAGGTGCAGTGGTGACCAGTACACAGCAGGGGGCTCAGTGTTCCCTACCACATTTGAGTCTGAGTTTTACCTCACCACCAGCATCATTGATACTGACGTTACTGGGCCTGTCTACTGCCATTCTCCCATTAAATGAACAACACTGTCAGTTCATAGAAATAGGTAACATATGGCAATCTATTTTCATAGAGCAAAAGGCCAAATAAGGCCAAAGGAGGAGGGAGCACACTGCCTGGCATACCAGCACACAATTTGTCCAGATGCATTGTGGTAAATGCAGTGCATGATAACACTCACTTCAGTTGAAAGTCTTTAATATTCACTATTGTTGGTGCAGCTAGCGCTGTGCATTTCTAGACACTTTTCAGGATTGTTGTCCTTCTTCAGTAGAGAGAAACAAGTGCAATTTGGGGGTGATGACAATGCTGCTCACAGTCTTCAGTTTGGTTACACCAACAAGGGTGAAAAGCTAAAGAGTGTCACTGAAGTAAGTGTTATCATGCACTGCATTTACCATGATGCATTGGGGCGAACTGAGTGCTGGGATGTGAGGCACTGTGCTCCCACCCTCTTTTTGTTTGAAAGCCTCCCTTGAGCTAATGAGCGGACGAGCGCTGGCTGATGCACCTGTGCCCAGTGAGTGGTACAGAGACCTTAGACGACTTTGGGCAGCATTTCCCACACCCCCAAAAGAATGTGCTGCTCTCTACTGAAGACGGACAACTATCCAGAAACACGTGTAGAGAGATTCACAGCACTGGCTGCCCAAAGAAGGGTGATAAACTAAAGACTGTCACTGAAGTAAATGTTATCATGGACTGCATTTACCATGATGCATTGGGGCAAACTGAGAGCTGGGATGTGAGACAGTGTGGTCCCACCCTCTTTTTGTTTGAGAAGGCTCCCTTGGAATAATGAGCTGTCGAGCTCTGGCTGATGCACCTGCGCCCAGTGAGTGGTACAGAGACCTCAGAAGACTTTGGGCAGCATTTCCAGCACCCCCAAAAGAATGCGTTGCTCTCTACTGAAGAAGGACAACTATCCTGAAACATGTGTCTAGAGATAGACAGCACTGGATGAACAAACAAAGGTGAAAAACTAAAGACTGTCACTGAAGTAAGTGTTATCATACACTGCACTTACCATGATGCATTGGGGCGAACTGAGTGCTGGGATGTGAGGCAGTGTGCTCCTTCCCACTTTTTGTTTAAATAAGAAATTACATTATTTCTGATCTCATCATAATCTTCTTTAGGTGTGTCTCCCAGATAATAAAGAGTGAGTCAAGCATTAAATTTGAGCAGACATTAAGATAATATTCTGGAGACTTGCCTTGGATCAATGCCAGGACTCCACCCAGGGAGCTAAGATATTAATCCTCTGCTTATTTTCAGGAGGGAAGCAACAAGTAATGGGAACCAGGTTTTGTGAGGCACATCATTACCAATGATTAAAATGAACTCTATTATCCTATTTAATGTAGCAGGATATATTTTTTAATAAATACAATCAGTTCTTGTAGAAATTAAGGTTGACCCCTGCTTGATTTGTTTCCTATTTCTGTAGATGGGTTTTAGTGAAAACGTATAATAATCATTTCTAGCAATAGCCTAGGTTAACAACGGTGCCTGGAATACAACCATTTTAAATGTTACCGTTACTATTGTGCAAGAGCCCTTGAATAAGAAAAAATTTACATTGCCCATTTTTCCAAAGCATTGAAATAAATATTTCTATAATTTGATCAATAAGCAAGACTTTGCTATTGTTTGAATTATACAATTGGTCATTTAGATCTTTGCACTCAAAATTAAAACTCTCTCAGTGCAAAGTAAACAAAAGAAAAATTGACGGTATGTTAACAGCCAAGGGCCCAGAGATATTCAGTATTGTGGTTTGAGGAATATGCAACTTTGCTGACAAGTAAACCCCAACCTCCTCTAAGCATGTTAGGATATTAGTATAATTAAAGTCCTGTCTTTTTTACTGTACATGTCCCTGACGTCTTTCAGATGTTTTTCTTATCATGGACCCTTTTTTTGCCACTGGATGATGTTCTAAAGTTTAACAAGGAAGTATGTCTTGCCGAGAAAAAAAGGGAGCATTGAGAGAGAAGAAAAGAAGAGTGCCATACAATTGAAAGAGGGTTGTCTTGAGCTCAAATTTATGGCAATGCTCATTTTTCTTTTTGAAGTCAATGGTTGTCTTGAGTCAACAAGTTCAGTAGAATTGCCTTTTGGAACTTTGCTTCTAAGTCCTTTGAAGATGGATCCTTGTGGACAAGTTTTGCATTTCTAATTTTGCATGTGCCCTAGGACAAGACAGTTTTCTGTGTGATCTCTAGGAAATTGTCACCCAGGAGAAATGATAAAATGCTTGGAGAGTATTCAGCGGCGTCACTAGGGTTGGTGTCACCCAGTGCGGACACCTTTCCCAAATGAGACTATTTAGTAAATAGTCTCATTTGGGAAAGGTGTCACCCCATGTGATGGTGTCACCCGGGACACCATCACATGGGGTGACACCTTTCCCAAATGAGACTATTTAGTAAATAGTCTCATTTGGGAAAGGTGTCACCCCATGTGATGGTGTCACCCGGTGCATTCCGCACCCCCCGCATCCCCCTAGTGACGCCACTGAGAGTATTGACATCAGAATTTCACAAAGGAAGATCTTTCAGCTATTAGAGTACCTCTCGCAGCAAATGAAAATGAGCGATGGATTCAGTTGACTTTCTCAAGTAAGAATATGCCATTTGACAGCCTTGATTTCAACTGTGCCTTCCATTGTGTGAATTGAGCCAGTTAGATCTTACTAAGGTAAAATTTCTGCGATTTTCCGTGCCTTGCAACGTATAGAGATAAAGGGCTATATGTATCAAAATGTTGTTTTGCGATTCTCAAATAGCGATTTTTTGCGAATCGCTATTTGAGAATCGCAAAACGCGATGTATGTAGGATTTGCAAAAACTTTTGCGAATCCTACATATTTCTTAATTGCGAATCGCAATTAAGGAATACCTCCCCATTCATTCCTATGGGCCTAGAGGCCCATAGGAATGAATGGGGAGACACTCGCAATTTGCGAGTACCCATTAGGTACTCGTAAATTGCGAATGCAATTTCAAGGATGCAAGGGTGTCAAAAGGACACCCTGTTGCACCCCTGAAATAAGCATGGGTGCAGATGTGGCGCACATACATGCCCTAAGGGCATGTATGTGCGCCACATGGCACTTTGAAAAATGCAAAAAAAGTGAATTTTTCAAAGAAATCGCAAATTACCACCAACCTGAAGTTGGTGGTAATTTGCGATTCACTTAAGCCAAAATCGCACAACTTGGGTGCTTCCTACATTGCATTTAAGGAATCGCAATTTGCGATTCCTTAAATGCGATTCGCATAAATAGGGAATCGCAAATTTTGCGATTCCTTATTTTGCGAGTGGGTTTTCCTTTCATACATTGCACACAGCTAAATTGCGATCGCAAACGCTGAAATTCTGCGAATTTCAGCGTTTGCGATCGCAATTTAGCTTGATACATATGGCCCATGATTTCTGTTGAGATTGCAGCTCACAAACCTTAATCCATGGAATATTTGTGCATTCATCTTGGATCTAGGTAGCTTGATTCATAATAAAGACCCATATGAAAGTAATTCCTCAAGAGATATATCTTTCTTAATTCGCTATCAATTTCCAGTAACACTAGAGGCCACAGAACTTTAAAATTTTCCAGGTGGAACTGTTAAACCATCTCTGTGGCAAAAGAATTTGGGAAATAGTTGGAATCAAATGCTTAGGCCGACTACTGTAAAAATGTACAAGACTAGCTGAAAAGGAAGCCTCTTAATTCCTGTTGAGAAAGGGATTGCTTCAATCACAAACCAATTGCAAGTTAATACATCTCAACTTGCTATATTTTGTTTTATCTTTTTTGGTTCCTATAAAAATATACCAACATTCATTAAAATAAAATAGAGAAATATCTATTCTACAAAATAGGAGGCAATATTTTAACACTGCAATAAAAACAGCATATAAATACTATACGTCCTTCTTATTGCTTTCCCCTATAAATTATCTTCATCAATTTAGTAGTGTATCATGTATTGTTAGGTTCCCACTTGCAATGATCTAAAAATCCTTCTGCTATAAGTTTCAAGCACTGTGACAATACAGAACAATGGTGCGATTAGGGAGAGTAGGCTAGATCTTTGTACGGAACATGCCACAGGCCTCTGAAGTCCTTTAACAGTTCTGCACAGTTGCAGTACTCAGCATTTGTTTCATTAGGTACTTCTTACAGTACACACATGTATTGTTCTAGAGCACTTCTGGTATAAAAATTAGGGGTGATTTATCTGGCAGCAATTCTATCCTCCATTACATTTTGACCTGCCACACATAACATTCACACACTTTCGCATGTTAGCATTATTCTACTCACATGATTGGATTAATAACTATTAATTGTCCATCCTGCTAAAGAGCAAGGTTTCATTGATTGTCCATGATCGTCACACAATGCACGTAAATGTTTTGTGACTTTGAGTATAAATTTCCTATAAAGAGTCGGTTGGACAGTCTGTGCTTGACAATGCCTCATGATGACAGCATTAATCCTATAAGGTACTTTTCATTATGTAAGTAAAAATGTGTTTGAGCATGTGTGTATAAGAAGGGTATGCCCATGTCCCTTTCTGCTTCAGATCTCTGCTTCACGCTTTCACTAAACTTAGAATGCTTGTAAACAATACCTAATGGCCATATTCAAAGACTTCCAACTGGTTGAGCCACTTTCACAGTTTTATAGAGAGTGCAAATTTTATTTAAGCCCTGAGCTTACCGTTGACACGTTGGTGGCCACAAATAGCATCACATTGCATTAGGAGAGGCATTTCATTCTCTCCTAATGAAAGGCGTATAGCAGACTGTGTGTGTTTCTGGTATTTCTGGTCTGTGCAGGAGGATTAAAGTTCTCAAATCCGTCTTTGTGGGGAGGCTCTGTTCTCTTTGTGAAATGAGATAGAATTTACTAAGCCAGTAGTTATTTTTGTACTAAGTTTAATGTCAAGGAAAACTGAATAATTATACAGTGGCTGGGATGCCATTTCACAGGTTTTGCTGCTTGAAAAAGTCAATCAAATGTTCAGAAGACACACACGAGAACACATTATCTAGCGAAAGGCTTTATGACAAGCATGCACAACAGCAAAAAAGATAATATATCAATACGCTCTGCTTTAAAACTAAAGTCTTTTTAAAGAAAAACCCTTAAGAGGGCCAACCTACATAACAGAAAATCATACCTACACAGACATTTCTTTTCCTCATGCTGAACAATTGCATACATTGCTATCAATCTGTTTAAAATGTGTTTCTAGTTTGGTTTACGGATTATTTGTACTTATTCAGTCTCACTATGGTGAAAGAGAGCTTAAAACTCCCTGTCACTTCCTTTCATTTCCTTACACCCTTCTCTTATTGGGTCTGAGTAGGGACAGATTTACCTCTGTGTCAGAGCTCATGTCATTAGCACACACAAATGCACAGAAGGGCATTGGGTCATCCTTTTTCATTCGTTGCCTATTTGAAGTATCTTTCACATTTTGTATCGACGCACAGGATTACTGAACAGTAATACATTTTGCAGTGATGACTAAAGAAGGAGCCTGTCTCCAGCACACTTTACGGAGCAATGTGTCTATAGATAGGAATTGAACAGTGTGGTATTTACAACTCTGTTCCCAAAACACATAAAAAGAGAGTGGCTTTGAGAACAGAAGTCATACTACCCATTCCCTTTATCCTGTTGCGTAAACAAATACTTTGGCTTAGCTCTACAAGATTTGTTTTCACCTCCACGGTTGACACGAGTGAACTTTGTTCAATGCACCAATGCTTGAATGTGAAAGACAGGTTATTGTAGACTGCAAAACCCCACCCAATACAAAGTTGAAGTGGTGTCAATGCTTTAGGGTCACTAACAGTCCCTAAACAGGGATTCAGGGACACTGTGGTGATTAGAAACAAACCTATTTTGTTCTTTTCAATATCACACTCGCAAACTGCACTAAGAAAAAGGCACTTTAACTAAAAAGTGCTTATTTCAACGGCTCAATCTTTTGCTTAGCACATCTAAACCAACCACACAGACTATAATTAAACCAACGCAAATGCATGTTGCAAACAACAAGAAAGAAATGAATATTTTGAGTACAGTTAAAATGTCATCTAAAAATCTGACACCCAAAAACCTACTTCTATGTGCTACACTAGGAAAGCATGGAGCAGTGTAACTTGCATTTAGAGTTTCTTAGGGAGAATCTGTGCACTGTATACCTGTTTATATCAAAACCCTGTCATTGTCAAAAGTTAGGGAGGCTGTGTTTCCTGTGAAAGGTAAACATACATTGCATCAGCTCCTTTCCTCCTGGACTTGTCTCAATATCAGCTTTCAGTAGAAAGTTCAATGTGGCAGCATCTCTGGTAGTTAAGATCTTCTCTGACAGTATCTTGTGAGATAATCTGGGATGAAGGAGCTCTCCTGACAAGTGGTCAAGTGGCAGCCCTTTTTTTTACAATATCTTATCTGAGATGGGAATTTCTGACATAACTTTGGAATGTCTGATAAAACCTATGTGCATCAAGATGCTAGTCTTAGAAGCATTATTTTAAACAAATAAGATAAAAACACGTCTCTCAGACTACACTGTTTTGGTTATTGTTCTTGTTTGACCTTGAGATATAGATACCAAGGTCTTGTCCTAGACTGATGTTGCATCAAGTGTATTATCATTGTCATTGTCTGCCCATCAGGTGTCTTATCTCTGTCATTGTCTGAATGACTTGACTCTTTCATGGGTTCTTAGAAAGATAAGGACAGACACAAAATCTTAGTCAAAGGCAGACATGTCAAATATTCTACTAAAATAGAGAAAATGGAGTCTCCCCTGCTCAAGATGGAGTCGGGCCTTATGGTCTTTACATCATCCCTGGCTTCTATGTCTGAATTGTGGCCTCACATGTGCGGAGAGATGTATAGGGATTTAGCTCATTTTAGGGAAATTCATGCCCTTAGAACGTTGAGAGATGAAATACTGTACCTGAAATAATTTCATAACATCTGACATATACATATAAAGCATAAATGGGTAAAGATAAATGTAACTTTGTAAAAGGCATTATAAATATAAAATAGCAAATAATAATGCCATAATCTATGCCTGAATACTTTCTTGAGCCTTGAATGTTTCAAGTAAAGAAATATAAAACGTTATAATAAATAAAAGGTATTTTAAGAGACATTATCATAAAAGCATTACGTGGGTATAGAGGAATTGCGTGTGGGCAATTAAACAGATGAGGCATGATTCTGAGTTTGCTAATTAAAAATAATGTGGCTTAAAAAAGAAAATAATGAAAAATAGTTTGTTGCGTTTTCAGCCTCATGGCACAGTCTCTGTAGTAGAGTTAGAATTGTGTGAATCAAAAGTTGCTCTCAATCCTCATTTGAGGGCGTTTCACCATCATCACGTTCACATGCAGCATAAGTGTGGTCATGGAGAAAGCCAGTCAATGCATGCTTGTTATCGTTAGATCGCACATCAGATGAACAACCAAGCGGTTGCAATACCAAAGCACTCAATGATGGTGAGAGTACTTAATTTTGGAGGCTCGAAGAATAACAGCAACTTAAGCCAATCATCAGGCAACTCATTAAAGGGTGACACTTGTGAAATTGATCCATCATAATTAGCATCTTGCAGTAATGACAAATGAATTGCTCTGCATTGCCTCTGGTGTGATTGCAAAGGTTGCAGGTGTATTTCCACATCTAGGAAAGCCACTGAGGGTTGCTCTAGAATTAGGATCTCCAACTATTTCTGTAATAAGAGCTACCTATGATCAATGAAACTCCTGCCTAGCTACTTATATTATTAGAGATGTAATAGTAACCACATCCGACAAGATTACAGTAATGACCACCATATGCAAGATTACCAGCAATTATCACATCAGTGCATCAGGCACTGTTCCCAGTAGTAATGTTACAAATACTTTGTCAATGTGGAATGCCTCTGCATGGCAATACATAACAGAGATAGCTGTAATGCCCCTAGCATCAAGTTAATAAAACTAGAAATAGCCTACCCAACACCATTTGATTTTATCACACAATATAAGCTTTAAATATATTTTGAAAATTCAACCATTTTCTTCAAAGATCAGCTTATTAGTTCTTTAAATGTAAATTTGGGAATAGATATATTAATACAATCAAGCAAAAGCTTCTAATTTAGTTCACTGAGCTGAACACTGGAGACATAGTTTGAGGTAGCTGGAGAGCTACTTACAGATAGTTGGAGAACTACCAGTTGCTCACGAGCTACTGGTTGGAGAAGCATGCTGTAGATGTAGATCCAAGATAATTTCAGCTGTACAGTTCATATACCAGAACACAGGTTTTACTCCATTTTATGAAAGAACAGCGGAGTTCGGAAAGCCAGAATGTCCCAAAAAAGCGTGCTAGGATTTCTCTGCATCTTTAGTCAGCTGGATAAGTGTACTCCATGTTACCGTGTTTTTGATTTCCTCATCGAATCAGGAGAAAGATGACAATACCACAACCGATGAGCAGTTCAATGGCCAGAAATCCTTCAAAACGTCTGGAGAGTAAAGAGTGAAAAAAGTATGGTATCATTCCAAAACACTGCTTTAAATCCGGTAAAAGGACCAAATCCAATATACTTAAAAGGATGCATAATACCAGTTGTTGACAAAATGAAAATCATGTTTATGATACCAGCAAAGTGAGCTGGGTATTGCGTCTGCAACAGCCTCTGAATCTCCGAAGTAGTTCTGGGTGGCTGTAAGTTGTAAGTTTCTGCCACAGAAGTCAAAGGGATTTAATTTTGTATTAACACAGCCACCAATTTGCAAATGTTATCAAAACACATGCCTCTCATTTCAATAGTAGTCTGATTACATACTGAGGAGGTGGAGTCAAGTTTCTTCCACAGTACGGGTTTGCTTTAGCACTGTAATCACATAGACTTGGCCAGGTTTCAATTAGCAACAGTGTAGGAGAGTAGGATCTGCTTCTTATAGTTAACCCCACTTTTTGCTGATGTTTCACTGTTTTCGACTTAGTCTGACTGGGATCTTGCTATTCAGGACCCCAGTCTATCTGCTTTCTCCTATAAATTGATTGCAAGTACTTTAGGTACACTCCAGATTGGATTCTGGGGTACCCTTATAAGTCCCTAGTATATGGTATACTATGTACCCAGGGCCTAGGTACCCCAGAGGCCTCCCAGGGGCTGCAGCATGTATTATGCCACCCCTGAGAGACCATATAAAATGACACAACAGGTCTGCTACAGCAGCCTGTGTAAGGTGGTGCATGCACCCCTTACTTAGATATAGGTTCACTATATCTATCCTAATCACTGCACATATAAACCTATCAGTCACCCCTATAGCAGCCTTATCAAACCTGAAGGCAGGGTTTGGGTTTTATGTGAGAGGGTGCCCATGCACGAGCAGAGCCCCTCTGCAGCCTTCGGAACCTATATTCCGGGGTTGCTTGTGATGCAGCCAACCATATATACTTAAGTGCATTATAACCTCGCAGTAAATGCTAACTTTAAAACGGCTGCATGGAAACATGTCGTGTTTGGTGTCAAACACCTTGGAATCATACCTCCACACCAGTAACTGGTGAGGGAGGTATGATTCCACCCTCCTAGAGGGAGAAATATGACAACACCGGTACACCCGGTACCAGCTTTCTTGACCCTGGCATCACAAAATGGATGCTGCCAGCCACAGACACGAGTCTGCCCTCCTGCTGCTGGACGAAACTCCGGCAGGGGAAGGTTTGACAATAGGTTTCCTGTCACAGGGAGGTGTGACCACCTCCCAGACAGGCTTTAGTGTATTGGGGCTGGGTGGGTGCACTCTGAGAGTGCTTTCATGTCTGCACTGGGGGCACATTTGGTGTCCCTGTGCATAGTCCAGCTCAAACCGGTTGCAGGAGCCATTTGCTCCTGCTCTGGCGCGAAACTTGACAAAGGACATGGGTGTAGCCACCCCTCTGTCCTGACCCTCCCATAGGTGGGTCCCCAGAGTTTGTCCCACCCCTTCCTTGGGTATAAAGTAGGAACCCCTGACTACAGGACTTTAGATTTTACCTGGACTAAACTCTGCTACAGAAACCAAGTACTTCGATGATCTGCACGACGCTGGACGACTGAAGATCTCCCTTGGAGTAAAGGAGTTACTCCCCTGCAAGGCAGGCACCTAAAACGCATCTGACTGGTTTGCATCTCCCAAGCTCCTGAGGACTCCGAAGATTTCTGCAACACAGGCAGTGGGTTCCCGAGGTCTCTGAGGTTGATCTGGGCTCTCAGCAATTCTGAGGCCCGTATCCCTCGTGGGGACTGTGAAACCCATACCCCTGTGCACCGTGTACATTTGCAGCAGCATATGCTTTTCGGCAATCCCTGAAGCTGTGCTTTGGACTACTTGTAGTCCTGACCCCGAGCAGTAATTCCACTGAAGATTTCCAGCCTACACTCCACGAGTGTTCCGTGGGCTGGTATTTAGTGATTCAGCTTGAGGTCCCTTTGCTATCCCTGGTCCGTTGGCCTGTGGGTGCCTCTGAAGGTAACTTTGACTTTTCATGGGCTTTCCTGGTTGCTCCAGACGTGCCCTGACTCTCCATAGCTTGGAGAGTCCCCAGGACCTTGCTGGTCCTCACAGAAGTATCCTTCCTCTGACCGCGTGGGTTGCAGTTGCCAAGGCTTGTTGGTGTTCAATCCGGACACTGACCCCCCAGCACTCGACATCCTTCATGGGACAGCTCACCTCCGGACTTTGGTTGTCGTCGACATCTCCTGGTCCCCGTGGCTGCAGAGTCAAGCTTCACCTCTCCTCACCTGAAGCACCTGACATCGGTGGGCATTCGATTGCTCCGCTCCTGGTCACGTGAAGTGACCCAGACTCTGTCCCCTCTGCTTTCAGGTTCTTCTCATCTCCAATCCAGGCTTGGATCATACCGGACACTTTTCTTCTCCACGGCAGCAGTAGTTTTTTCGCTTCACGCCATTGAAAACGATGAGGGTTTCCGACACCACTTGACCCCTATGCACCCGGCTCCTCTGGGATAGGTAACACGGGTACCTCGGTACTCTCAAGGGTGCTGACCTTAGAACCTTCTATGTTTAGCTGGGTTTGCTTAAAGTCATCTCCGAAGTGTCCTTAATCTTTAAATTTCCAACCGCGACTTTCCCATAGAGTTGTACGGAGCTCGCGCCTGTGTTCACACACTGCACCCGTCCTCCGTGGGTCCCCTGTGTCACTACCTTGGGTGGCTCCCTGGGGTCCCAGCGATTCTACGTGCTCTAGGCACTGTGTCTAGTCAAGTCGTGGTTGTTATACCACTTTCTTAGTATATGGTTTGGTCTCCCCCTGGAGCCCACTGTGTATTGTGCTATTTACTGACGTTCTAGTGATTTAATATTGTGTGCTTTGTTCTCTAATCTCATAAAGAGGTTAGTAGAGAGTGTTTAGTAATAAATACATATATTTTATATATTCCTTGTGTGGTTCTCCTTTCATTTGGTCATTCAGGAGGTTATGATCTGGTAAAACAGGCTGCTTTACATTCCTTCGAGACTTAGCCTGAAGGCTGCTCTCCATAGCTACCACTAGGATAGCTTTCAATAAAGGTTGTCTTTAACCTAATCATCAATAAGGGTCGTTTGGACTGGTGCAAGGTGCCCACTTTAATTAGTGGACAGCATATACCAGGCCAACTTCTCACAAACAGGTAACATTGGTAACATTAAATAAGAACCATTGTTCAGTAATTCATGGTACGTGGGGATGGATGAAGTAAGAGTAACTGATAAAACACACCTTAACCCTGGCATCAAAGCACTACATATTCCATGCAAGGAAATTGTATCACACAGAAGAGAGTGACCTAGAGGATTTCTACATCAGGAGATGCTCATAAACACAGGGTCATCTTCATTTAAACACATGTAGGAATAAGACAACTTCCACAAATGGAACAGATGTGAATTGTGCATTGTTTCATGCCAGCCAAATGATGTATATTTCTGACAGTCATGGAAATGAAAAGTTGTGATTGATGGAGAAATAATACTGTGTATTAGCCATGTAATAGGTGGATGGTCACTAAATGAAAATTATGCTTCTTCCACTTGCTCTATTTTTTTAGCCATTGTTTTTTGGATTAAGGTTAAATTGTAAGGCTAAAAAATGGCTGTCTCATTCAGAAGTTGCCAAGGTACAAAACCTGATCTAAGTGTTTGTAAGGTCCAATTTAGTTGTTTAATTGCTCCTAATTAAGCCTGGCAATGCTCTAATAGACCCAAGGCTCCTTATAGAAGATCTAAGACTTAGGACATAATGTGGTTCAATGAGTACTCTCTCTTAGAAAGCGTATACATGCCATAGTCGATAATTTTAAACATTGTCTGAAGGTTTTCTATATCCATCTGCCTAATGCTCTCTGCAGTTTCTTTTCTGAGTATTTATTCCTTTCATTATAAATGGCATATATTCCTATCGCTATGTATCATTTTTTTCTAGGGGGGTGTGGTGCCTGGAGAAAATCAGACAAATCCATGTTTTCTTTGATTGAGTATCAGTGTTCTTTCACAGCCGAAAGACTGTAATGTGCTAAGCATTGGCATAGTTTGCCCACACTGTATGTGGTAACTTCTACAGGTGTGTGTGTGTGTGCTTTATCGCAGATCTAGTCAATTAGCCTTAGGACCAGGGGTGTTAGAAAGAAAACAACACATGCATATACCGGAATCATAGAGCCATAAGGATAAACCTTCAGGAGGGAACTGAGAAGAATTAAATGTTCCCTTCTGGGTCATTTCATTTATATCAAAACTTGAAATGCTCATTTGTTGAATAAAGTTAAATTAACTTTTGGTATGGGTTTTCTTTAGACTTATTTCATGGTTCCAGACCCTAAACATGTAGGGCTCGATTCACAAAGGTAAACTTAGACGTTTGGTCTAAACTTAGACCAGACGTCTGAGTTCAAGACTTTGGGAAATCACAATGGGCATTTACGAGTACTATCTTTATGTCTGCACTCGGGGCGGAGATCCGGCCCGAGTGCAGACATAAAGATAGTACTCGAAAATGCCTTTTGTGAACTCCTAAAGTCGTAAACTTAGACTTTTGGTCTAAGTTTAGACCAAAAGTCTAAGTTTACCTTAAGTTTACCTTTGTGAATCGGGCCCTAAGTCTGCTGGATGGTTTTGTTCAGAAAAATAGTACCGGTATAATGCATGCTCGAACTAAGGTCTCTTTGCCTTAAATTCGCTAAGATTTTGTTCCCCAAATTCTTTTCTCATCAACATTTTCTTTCCAGTACTTATATCCTTGGATAGTCAAATTTTCAATGAATGCTTATGAATATAACAGTTTGTTAGTCGTGATCACATTTTTCTGAAGTTATTGTGGACTGTGTAAGAAATAGAAAGCTGAGGGTTGTGACCTGTCCTCTCACTGGAAGTAAGAACATTTCTTCAAGAAATTTGGGTCACAATTGAGAAGCGAAGTTTCATAATGCTCCCATTGTGTATAATTGAAGGTGTATTGTAGGGTAACTATTTCTTTGTATGTTTGTATGCAGTAGTGTGCATAA
The DNA here is from genome assembly GCA_963921515.1 of Calotriton arnoldi. Lineage (NCBI taxonomy): Eukaryota > Metazoa > Chordata > Amphibia > Caudata > Salamandridae > Calotriton > Calotriton arnoldi. Next base: position 1,725,880 of record CAWUFW010002933.1, on the reverse strand, counting down.
TGATGAAAATATTACATCTCTTTATAATTCAATGCATTCAAATAAGAATCTTCATTGTTCAAAGTGGCATATGCTTGTAAATCAGACATCATTCGTTTTACAGTCTCTTTATCTCAGTTGCCTGAAATAATCCTGTCATTCATTGAAACTTTTAAAACATCAGGTAATTGTAATGTCTCAGTAGGTCCCATACTTTGATAAGTAACCTGTAGCCAAACTGTGCCCTCGGGCACAGGATAAGCTTTGATGTTTGCAGCATAGAGATCTCTTCCAGCTCTATGGGATGAAATATGCGTTTGCAGTTCACGAACCACAGATTGATAAATTGTTCTTTGAGGGACTTAATGTCCATTCAGTAGCAGTAGGACAACGATCATCATTGATAGCCATGTGATAAAGAGAAATACTTCTAGAGTGATCCAAACATAGGACCAAGGTAGTATCAAGTATGTGTAACAAATCCAGTGATAAGCAAGAAGAAATCTATGGCGTAGAGTGACTTTGGAGCATGGTGAAAAGTCTTCTGGGCAAAGTTCAGAATCATCTTCATAAAGAGTTGTTTCTCGAAAAGGCATCATCTCAATTGACATTAGCTAAGGCGGAATCTCATAATAAGTCATGAAGTTGGGTGTAACATTTGCAACTGTATTGATTGCAGCATCAGACTCGCCTATATCCTTTGTTGCTACGTGTCAAGTTAGAGATGCAGTATGTTCAAATATCCCAGTTTGGGTACTCAAGTTAGTGATGTTACTGCTCTCTTTATGGGGTACTTGATTCATTGTAGTGAGAGGCTGAGATGTTCTACTCTGAATCCTTCTTGGTGTCTGTGATGGTCGGCTGCACAAAATCGGCCACTTAGTGCTTTTTCACGTGGCTGATGGACACCTGTCTGTTTCTCCTTGAACCAGACAAAGGAGGCAGGATGAGAGTTTGTTTACCTTTTACCCCAAAGATGGTAATGATTGGTCTGTAGGATGGTTCAAAAACGTGCTGATCATGGATCTTTTCACAAACTAGATCCCCTACTTTCTGGACCTACCCATCAGCAACGGTTACAACCTTCTTTTCACAGGTGTCGGCTTCAGAAAAGTTCACATTAGACAGCTTGTCTATGGCTTTTTGGATACTCTGTAAGACGTTCAAAGGTTTTTACAGGTCAAACATTTCTTCATTCACCACCTTCCCATAGGAAGTCCGAAGAGAACCTCGGCTAAAGTGCGTCCCCCCAATACTTATCTAGGTAAGTTATTTAATGATCTCTGGACTCCATAAAGAATATGGTACCAACTAAGGTTGAACTTAGTACCCTGGAAGTCAAGGCTTGTTTAATCACGCCGTTAGCACGCTCAACGAATCTGTTGGACTCAGTTCAAAACAGATTGCTCAATTGCAGACAAACTCCCAGAGCAGACATAGCATCCCTGTAAGTCTTGGAGGCGAACACAGGACCATTTTCTGAATGAAACAAATTAACTGCTCCTATCACTAACTGTCACTGAAAAACCTTTATGTCTGCTGAAGTACTTGCATTTCTGTTGCCACACTCATAGGAATCAAGAATATGAATCAATTGCTACCAATGTATACTTATAATGGTTAACAGAAGTTATAGGGCTATATGGTCCAACTAAATCACCCTTAACGGGATGTTAAAGACTGTGAGGAGAGTTGGCAAGGGTGTCTTAACTTTAGATGGCATGATCTGTTGACAAATATCACATTGCTTATCATAATCTCTTGTCTAGTTATACAAACAAGGCCACCAGTAGCGTTGCTGTAGTATTGCTGCGGTTATATTAACCCCAACATGGACAGATGCCAATCTCTCATGTGCTTCCCTGAATAAGTCTAATCTGGACAGTTTATTAGGAATTATTCTTTCCCCAACTCCTGGCAGAGTAACCACAGGAGTGTTGTATGAATTAAGAGGAGAGGAATATTTAGGAGGAAAGCCAGTAGGAGCTTTCTACCTTGTCTGGTTGGAGGGATGGCTGTTAAAATATCTGTATCGATCTTTGTCTGAGATCTGGCTAAGGTGGCTACTCGGACAGTCTGAATTGCAGCCTTGGCAGACAAGTCGGCTGCACAGTTCCCTTTGGTATGAAATCCATCACACTGATGGGCCAGAGCGTGCCTCACATGGACCAATGGAAGCTTGTCTTTTCAGGCTACTACCTTTCCCCAGAGCTGTTTATTTTAATAGGTGTTCCCTTTGAATTCTTGAATCCATTCAAGCGGAAATGTTGCAAGTCAAAATTGTACCCTTGCACACAGAATGATGAATCGGACACCATGAGTGTGGGAACTGATGGGTCAGGCTTCTGTAATGCAAGTACCAGGGCATAACGTTCTGCATGTTGTGCAGTGCTCTTGCCTAAGATCTTAGTGAGGGTGCACTGCGGACAGAATTTGCCATCTTTCACTACACCTTGCACTTCCGTGCATGCTATGTAGTACTTATATCTTATTGCTACCACTGGTTGAGGTTTTTGGGATTGGAGCTGCATTCTGTTCATACTGGAGAAAAGCTTGCGCATGACGAATGTGATCATACTGAAACTTTACATCCACTGCACTTAAGGAAGACTCCTACTGCATCCATCTCGGGGGTAGAGAATGAGCATTAGGAATGCTTGCCTTAGTGGCTGCCTCTAGTGCCAGTTCGGGAGAAACCACAATCATAGATTTTCCCTCCGCCAAAGGGTGCTCCTTCAAAATAGCTGTCTGCACAGCTGCAAGAACTTTTTCAATTGAAGCAAAATGTGTTTCAGCTGGAGAATACAAGTGAGAATTGTGTGCTTTAGGAACAGTCTGTCCCTCATTATAGGTCACATTGGTTTAACCTGATTGGCTTGGTATGATTCGGAGCAGTAGGTTGGTCCTACTGTCCGTAGTTTGTAAATATTTTGTCTCTAGCATCTCGGCTTGCAGAGTACACATGAGATCAGTGTGTTTATTCATCCAGTGTTTTGCTGAAAATGTAGGAAAAATCAAGTTATACAAGAGTTTCACTCACCCAGCATAGTGAGGCAAATAAGTTCATCCAGAGTTAAGGAATTCCAGCAGGGATTGCAACTTCTTCAGTGTGTCAGGAGGCTGCAAGGTAGCACACTTCTGAAGGAAATAAGAAGCCAAACCCTTGCTCTCACTTGTTAACTCGTATCTGAGGAAGGTTACCGTAAGGTAGGCAATCTTTGATTTTTTAAAGTTAATCTTGTAACCATGTGATGTAAATAATGTTACAATTCTATCCACCCTAGTTTAGGTGTACATCCAAGTCATCATCAATGAGATAGTTATCATCAATGTATGATAATGTCCCGGGATCTGGTTGTAAGATCTCCATGATGCTTTTTGAGAATAAGCCAGGACTGTTCTTATAGCCCATAGGCAAGTGTTGAAAAGAGAACTGTACCCGCCGAAACTAAAGACAGTTAGATACTCGCTTTCAGGTGCTATATTCTAATTAAAATTCCCATTGGAGATGTCCAGGGTCGCTTTGTATTTTTCTGCACAAAGTTCATCATTAAACCTGTTTTCTGCACATTTTGCACTGTGTATGTTCACGTATGTGAGTTTAAATTCCTATAATCTAAAAATATCCTAAAGATCCATCTCGCTTAAAGACAGAAAAAAGGGGTGTGCTCATTGGTGAAAGACAAAGTGCTATTATACCCTGATATTGCAACTGATCTAATATTGCTTTTATACCACACTTTGCTTCTGGCTTTAAAGAGTATTGAGCCTGCACTTGAGGTTCACTGCTTAGGGGAATAGCATAGGGAATATCATTTTATCACACCCCACTTCATTTCCGTATAAGGCCAGAGCCTATCTACCAGCCCATTCACTGGTGTAAATTTCCCTGATATCTTCTGGTAGTATAGGAGGAAAAGCTATCCTATGCACTTCCATCCCCTGAGGCGCTTCTCTAATAATGACTGGAGCCCAGTCATCTTAAGCTAGTATGATGTCATAATCCTCAGATACATGAGGCCAGAAGACTGCTTTAATAATGTGCAGTATATCCCCTTCAATTTGTATCTCTAAATTATAAACCCTATCAGGAGGATTTAAATGTTTATCTGGAGTTTCAACTCGTATGAGCTTCTTCTTAACTGGAGTCTTAGAGTTCAATCCTTTCTCTTCCCTCTTTACACTGACTTCGGTCTCTTGTCCTGTTTCACCTTTCCTGCTATACTCTTTGTTGCACCTGACATCTTTGGTGTGGTTCCCCCCCTACCTTTTTGCCTTCAGACCTCCTGTTTTTGCTGGCCTTAGGACTCTGCGCACTTCACCACTGCTAAACAGTGCTAAAGTGCATGTGCTCTCTGCTTAAAACATTGTAACTGTGGCTTATACCCAATTGGCATGTTTAATTTACTTATAAGTCCCTAGTAAAGTGCACTACATGTGCCCTGGGCCTGTAAATTAAATGCTACTTGTGGGCCTACAGCACTGATTGTGACAACCACTTAAGTATCCCTTAAAACATGCCTCAGGCCTGCCATTGCAGAGCCTCTATGCAGTTTAACCTGCCATGTCGACCTGGCAAAATCAACCTTTTATCAGGCCCCAACCCTCCTTTTAAATACATATAGGTCACCCCTGAGGTAGGCCCTGAACAGATCCAAGTGCAGGCTGCAGCATATTTAAGAAGTTGGACATGAACCTTTAAGTTTTACATGTCCTGGTAGTGAAAAGCTCTTAAATTGGTTTTTCACTACTGCAAGGCCTATCTCTCCCATAGGATAACATTGGAGTTGCCTTATTACATTTTGATAACTGGTTCACATTTGGTGGCTCTGGAATCCTAATTTAAAATCCTAACGTATGGAGTAGTTGGATTTTAAATTGCAATTCTGAAAATGGCGCTTTTACAAAGTTATTTTGCCTTACCCATTTGGTGCCTGCAGTCTGTCTGTATGCAAAAATAACAATTGATGGATGGAGTGCTGAACAATCTCAAACATTCACCCCCAATACAGAGATCTGGGCCTAAATCCATCATTTTTTTGCTCACCATTCCATTCCAGTTTAGACCCAGCCAAACGCAAATCAGTCTTGACCCTGCTCCCCATGGGAACAGTCAAGCCCGAACTGCCAGGCCTGGTCCTTCCTGGACGGGAAACAAGCATCCTAGGACCGGTTTTTGGATATCACCCCTCATCAGCCAGGCTAGCTTCACTCCAATGGCATATTCAACATGGGACCCACGTCTGGGAATACCTGTCCACGCGGGGTGACAAATGCAAAAAGAACAATTGATGGACAGAATGCCAAACAATTTCAAACATTCACCCCCAGTACAGATTCAAGCTAGCCTTAAATCCACAACTCCACATCTTGACTTTATCACATCTGCTGGGTTGAGGTCATCTGCATAAGATAGTGGCGTAGTCGCTGTCATTATCAGGAATAGAAATTGTGTGTCCAGCTTATTCTAGGCTATGTATTTGCAAGTTGATCCCATCAGTATTATTGGATAGCTTAGGTATGTGAGGCTTTTTAATACATTATGGATTTTTGGAATCTGGCACAAACAGTGGCATAAGCATCTGAGGGTGGAATTTTATGTTATAGGCTTTGGTTGATACAGTGTAGGATGATCTGGAAGAGTATTGGAGGTGGTTAGCGGGTTCTTCAATGCATTTTTGAAATAATTAGCTGTGGATTTTTTTTTGTGTCAGTTCGTCTAAAGTTTGGAATTTTCTCTATTTTTTTTCTAGTTTTCTGTTTGTCCTTTATTTTTCATTACGGTTTCTCGTGTGCAATGTTGCAGATTCTTTCTTTGATGGATTTTGCCTAAGTGGTAGCAAGTTTTTAATGAAATTTAGGGTGGTGGAGTCATTTTGGGTCTAGATAACTTTAACGAAGGATCTCTTGACCTGACACTTTTCAAGCGCTCTGTCCTAGAAATGTCTTATAGGGGTTTTCTCCGAATTTTCTTTGAGTTTGTTTGTGCAGCATCAAGTAAAATGGTTGAACATGGTGGTTCAATCAGTCAAGCTTGATGGGTTTTTCAGTTTTCATAGAATCTAGGGGAGAAATGACTAGATCAAGGGTCTTTCCTTTTTTGCAAGTTGAGGAAGATGAGAGTTGCAAGAAATCATAAAGTGAACAGATTTCAGTTAAATTAGCCATGAGTAGATTTTGCTTGTTCTGTTGAAGTCTTCCAGGAAGACATAGGTACATGGTGTGTTAGCAATAATTAACAAGGTCATTGAAGCGATCAGAAAAAGAGGAACTATTCTATGGGGGCAGTATGTAATGTGGAAGCAGGTAATTTTTATTCTGATCAATATTGGCATAAGCCCAAAGGTGGTGAAGGAGGAAGAGTCTGCATTTTCATTTGATGTTGTATATGATGGTTGGTCCCATTTATATTCTTGGGAGAGCTGCCTTTGTGGGGTATGTCCTGGCCGAGTGATAATAAGATTTCAAATTACTGTATGGAAGTGAAAAATAACTAGATTTAGGTGACAAAATGTAAACTTAAATTGTCCTGTGTACTGAGGACCATAAACGATGTGTACGTATGAGCTTGGGGTGGAATGTGGTAGATTGGAATGTATTTTAGGTTACAGTTTTGAGATGCTATTGTATGATCTATTGGAGTTGTTATGTTTGAATTATGTTATTAGCCAAAGTTTGGTTAACCCTTTGGAGGTATGTGGATTAGGAAATGGCTTTCTATACTATTACAAAAGCACATCTTGAAGGGGGATAAGAACATAAAAGACAACAAGGCGTATGTATGGAGGATGGTAAAGTTGGTTGGGATCCTTGGGGTGGGTATGTTGTGTTGTTGCTTCTCTGAGAAGGAGGTGACAGCAGAGAGGTCCATGTATGTGGTGATGGTAAGTATAAGATCAACGGTGGTATATATGAGGTGGATTAATGGAGGGGAAAAGAGAGGCTACATAAAAAATATGCCTACGAACCCCACTCCTCAGAAAGCTCTTACATTAGCTGAGTAAGCGGGTATGCGAGATACAAGATAGAATAACAAGCTCTTGCATTGCTGGAATTCAGACTAAAGATTACCGAAGAGCTCAGTGTTCTTCCACAAAATCATAGCGTTCCCAAGTGACTATCCACTGCAAAATATTAGAGATAACTGCAAGCAAAGAAATGAAAAGGTAGCCTGGATCAAGACATGGTTTGTCCAAAAGAGTAAAAGCAACTGCTTGCTTCAGCTGGGCTGCTGCTATTTCAAGTGTAAAGGAGGCATTGACCAATAGCAGAAAAAGAACTGAAAGAGAGCATTCCATATGATAAGTGAGCACAGATCTTCAGGGTGGTTGCTCTCCAGCACGTATATTCTTGCCCTAAATAATTCATTGGATGAGAAGGCAAATTCTGGCTGCCATAACATGGATTTAGTTTTGCAACACCCAGTTTGATTTTTCTTCCACAAGTGATGCCATTACCTGGTCTGAAAATACTGCTATGAAGTCCTTCATTTTGGTGTGGAAAGGGCTGCTCTCTGATCCATTAAAGTTAAATTCTATAGCAAAAATGTTGCCTTCAATACTGAGGAAAATGTTGAGAAACGTTGTAAACCCAATTTCACAGTCATGAATTGAAAGGACATCTATAGAGACTTTTAGGCCTGGATCACATTCAACGATGACATTCTGCCACCTATTAAGTCATAATAGATCACAAAGTGTTCGAAACAATCTCCTTGATGTATGATTTTCCTCTGTTACAGACAATCAGCCATGGGGTGGAGCAATAATGGGGATCACATCATAAGTCACAAATTTTGGGTCTTTTACACTGAAAAATACGGAAAATATGAGAAAGTTCTAGACAGGGCTCACATGGATGATAGTTTTGTTGGATGCACAGAAGATTTGCCAAATAAACAAAACTAATTTGAGATCATAATTTATTAGGCTATCAGTTCTGCTCAACTCTACTTAATTATCCTTTACTATCCCATGAAAACCTCTTTTCTTAGAGGTTTGAGCTCAGAAGAAGTGGCTACACATCTGTAAAACTCTAACCTCGACCCAGACATTACAGCCAATTATTAGCCTAAGTCTCTCCTTCCTGTAAGATCCACTGTACCATCTCAGCTCATAACACTGTGCTGATCTTCTTGAACATTTCCATATTGCATCATGTTAGAACTGGGGGTCTCTAGTTGGCAATGGTTTGCACCTTTGTCCAAATAGGGACCCTTGCTTCTAGTCAGGATAAGGGGGATACACTCCTAAAATAACCCCTGCTCACCCCCTGGTAGCTTGGCACGAGCAGACAGGCTTATCTCAGAGGCAGTGTGTAAAGCATTTGTGAACACATACAGTAATACAGTGAAAACACTACAGATGGACACCACACAGGTTGTTATGTAAAAATAAGTAATCTTTATATAGACTTATCACAAGACCCAATAGCAAAAATCCACAATACTGTACTCAAAAATAGACTTTAAAAGGTTATAAAATAGTTCAGTTCTCTCAAGTTGTAAATGCGACACTTTACTCTCAATGTACCTTGAATGCGTAACGCAAAGAAAACAAAAGGGTCGCAGGGAAGGTGATGCGTCGGTTCCTTACACTCAGGGGAGTGGATGCGTCGGTTCCTTACTGCTGCGCAGGGGAGTTGATGCTCGCTTCCTTACTGTGTGGGGAGGTGATGCGTCGGTTTCTTACTGCTTTCCGGTGCAATGCGACAAGATGGCACCTCGATGCGATACTCTTCTCCGGTACGATGCGACAAAATGGCGTCTTGGTTGCGATGCGACAACGTTGGTGTGATGCGTGCACGCCCGACGGCCGTGCGGCGACTCGATGATCTCTGGAGCCGCGACAGGCCCTGCGACGCGCTTCTCCGGTGATGCGACGATGACCTCTGTGGCAGCGTCCCGCTTCTCCGGTGATGCGCTGCGCTTCGGCGATGCGAGGATGACAGCGGCGTCTCGCTTCCTTGGCGATGCGATGACCGCGGCTGCGGCGGCGACACGCTTCTCGTTGTTGCGTCGCGCTTCCAGCTCCCAGCGACACGCAGTCTCTCAGAAGGCTCAGCACAACAGCAGGCACTTCAATTCCCAGCAAGGGAATGCAGGGGGGAGCTGGTTGGTGAAGTCTTGTATCCCTGAGACGTCAGGCAGGAGGCAAGCTCTAGTTCAAGCCGTTGGAGATTCTCTTCTTCAAGATGACAAAGCACAGCAAAGTCTTTTCTCCTGTCCTTGGCAGAAAGCAACCACTGCAGGCCAACCCCAATCAGCAAAACAGCACAGGGACAGTACTCCTCCTTCAGCTTCTCCGGTTCTTCTCCTTGGCAACAGGTTTCTTGATTTCCCAGAAGTGATCTAATTTCCTAGGGGTCTGGGTCCCCTTTTTATACACCTTTTCTCTTTGTTCTCTGAAGGCAGAGAGGCCTCTGCCTAATCCAAAACCAGTTCTGGTCAGTCCTGGAGCACTTTGTTTTTCTGACTCCTTCTTTCCTTTGAGAGTGAGGGGCAGAGCCATCAGACGCCCGGCAGGAGGTGGAGCCAGCATTGTGGAAGGCAGGCACAGCCCTATTCAGACCCAGGTGCAACTCCTCCCTCCACTCTGGATGCAGATCTTTCTATTCAGCCCTGTGCTGACTCACCCTGTCTCCTGTAGCCACCCCCAGCCCCTGTCACTCAATCTCCAGACAAGGAATACACAACCTAGCAGAGGCAGGCTTGGAAGTTTAGGCAAGAAAATACCCACTTTCTAAAAGTGGTATTTTCAAACACAGAATGTTAAAACCAACTTCACTAAAAGATGTATTTTATCATTCTGAGTTCAGGCATACTAAATTCGTTTTTCTACCATGTTCCCTGGGTCAGTTAGGATTATAAGGTGTAATAATCAAACTGCCCATTCTGGCCTATGGAGAACAGGTAGCCTTGCAATAGTGAAAAACGAAAATGGCTGTAATTCACTATTAGGACATGCCACACACACCAGGGCATGTCCTACCCTATACTTACAATGCACCCTGCCCTTGGGCCTACCTTAGGGGTGTCTGATATGAAGATAAGGGAAGGTTTAGGGACTGGCAAGTGGGTGCACTTGCCAAGTCGACATGGCAGTCACAGACCGCACACAGGCTCTGCAATGGCAGGCCTGAGACACATTTTACAAGCTGCTTCTGTGGGTGGCACCACCAGTGCTGCAATGATCTTTTAAACATTAAGATCGAAACGCCGTCGACCTTACAACCAAAACTCCTTCATTGTAATTGAATAGATTGGAGTTTTTAGCTTGTTGTCAATGCGATGTAATGTTTTTAAATGTCACTAAGCACTTTCACTTCACGCACTTGCACTTTTTCGTGTGAGCACCAGAACTATTAACGTTGAATATTGAATGATACTCCATTTATGGTGTTAATAAATGTGATGTCATTCTGCACCCTGTGTCCTGGCATATATTGCTTAATGAGTCCTGCTCGGACTACTTTTGAAAGTATTCATTTAGATTAACACTGCATTCATTAATAGTAGCCCAGGCTACACGAGGACCCTTGAAGCCTCCCTGAGACCACTGTTCTCCTTAACCGCAAGCCCACCAGCGGCATTGGATTTACAAGCCCTGGGCACACTCAGTGCACTGTACTAGGGACTGACAAGTAAACCAATCATCCAATCATGGAGTCACTAATCCATAACACAATTTACAATAGGGAGAGCATATGCACTTTAGCACTGATCAGCAGTGGTAAAGTGCCCAGAGTCATAAAACAGCCAACAGGTCAGAAAAAATATAGGAGGAAGGCAAAAAGTTTAGGGATGACCCTGCAAAAAGGGCCAAGTCCAACACATCACCACCAGGTCTGTTCTGGTCTCACCTTCAACAAACCTGATTGACAATTGATAGCAGGGTTGTCAGTGTCTCTGCAAGACTGGATTTATTAGCAGCATTTGACATGGGCAATCACACTTTATTACAATGTCTTCATCGACAACTAGACATTGGACAAGTAGCATCCCTCAGTTTTGGACAGACCACTACCTTGTCAAATTCATCTTAAAGACTTGACTTGAGAGCCCTCCTGGTCAACACAGCTCAAGCGTCCATGAAGAAGACTCTCTGGGGCAGATTTACAAGCCCCCTGCGCCACCAGTACGTCACTTTTTGTGATGTACTGGTGGCGCAGGGGGCTGCTCCATATTTACAAGGAGAGGAAAAGCCACCCTGCGTGACTTTTCCTCTCCTTGTAAATACGGCCCATTCACACGCAGCACTTTGCGGTGAAGGGGCGTTCCATGGGTGTTGCTGTGGGTGTTCCCACGCAACACCCATGGAACAAGACACATCTCCAGAATTACGAGAAATCGTAACTCTGGAGATGCGTCTGAAAGCTACGCCACCCTAGAGGTGGCGTAGCGAGGCGCACTGAGGAGAAATGTTTTCATTTCTCCTCGTTTTTTCCTCTTTCAATGCGTGCTGCATTCTACAGCACGCATTGAAAGAGGAAAATGGTTGTAGTGATTCTTTTTGTGCAGGAAGGTGCCCCTTCCTGCACAAAAACAATATCCCCACGACGCAGGCATCCTTGCACCATGGTGCAAGGGTGCCTGCGCCGGCGCATGGCTGCAGTTTGTGCGCCAGCGCAGGGGGAAGCACAAGGATGCAACATATTCTTGTAAATATGTCGCATCCCTGTGCTTTCCAAACTAACGCAGCGCGGCGCAGCAAAATGACTTGCTGCGCCGTGCTGCGTTAGTTAATTGTAAATCTGCCCCTACATTCCTAAACTTATTAGTCAGCTGGATGAGAGAGAGAGGCGCTCTAACTCTTATCCCAGAGAAAATAGTTATAAGAGCTATGTGCAGTGGTTGAAAGTAGCATTGGATGCGGTTCTGCCTCTAAGAAAAGTCAGTTTGAATCATACTAGAACTTCAGCCCCTTATTATACTACAGCCTTATCTGAGGGTAACAGAGGTTGTAAGAAACTTGAAAGAGTTTAGCATACGGATTACTCCATAAAGGAAAAATGGGAATTTAAACTGACATTATCTCACTATTAGAAACTGGTGGCCTCTGCTAAAACATAGTTCTACTGCAAACAAATCCTTGTCGCTGAAAATTTCTCTAAGGAAATCTTTAAACTAGTGGGATCACTCACTTCACCAAGTTGCATGTTCTCTTTTCTTGAGCATTTGCAAGAGCTTATAGACCAGCTCTCCCAACATTTCGAGGATAAAATAAGTTTAATCTGTGCCTCGCTTGCCTCCTCAGCAGTGGTGCCTATCTCTGACCTGGAGGAGGTTTCCATCGCCCCTTCAGTTGGATAGGGACTGGGGGCTCCTGGCACTTTTGCTGGCCTGGAGAAGACTCACTTGAATCCTTGGATCAATCACTTTGAAATCCTGTCTCTGGAACAATTTGATTATTTTTTAAAGTTTTTCTAAGGTATAGCCTGCAATACAATGCTGATATGATACCAATCACACAATTGTCAACATACAACAATGCAAACCGGTAAGAAATATGCCTCAGAACAAGAAGGGCTATACTGCAATAACCATTAGGAACATCCCAGAGGAAAGCAGGAGAGAAAAACAAGCAGATTGTATATCATTGTACCTTCAAACATGTGGGTCACTACAACATAAGTGCAATCATACTTATTAATGTGCTCGATGTTATGGTATGTTAAGCACATTTATAAAGTGCACCGTATACCCGAGGGTGTCATGGCGCTAGTAGCAGTAGTTCTGCTGTGAAGAAGGAATACAGGTTAAAAAGTCAGGTCATAAGAAGCTTTCTGAAAGCCAGCAGGGAGGGTTAAGATCTAATATGGAGTGGAAGAGTATTCCAGAGTTTGGTGGCTCCTTCATGGAAGCTACTACCACCCCATCTAGCTTTCTTAAATCTAGATGGTGTAACTGCGAAAGTACCCAGAGATCAAAGGTTCCGGTCAGGAGTGTACCATGAAATCGAATTCCTCAAAAATTCTGGACCTGTGCCATGTAAAGCCTTGTAAGTGAGACATAGAGTTTTAAATTTAATTCGATTTCTAACCATAGATTCTATCAGTGAAGAGGAGGCTTGCAGGAACTCGAATTGCTGATCTTATCCTTTATCAGCATAATCTTGAGTGGTGTGGGATGTATCTCACTACCCCTCTGGGACAAGTGTACCAGAAAATGGATGTGTATGTGTAAACAAAGTTAGACGTAGAGACGCTGCTAGTCCACTTGCTGACAATCAAGGGTAAGGTGAGGAACGATAGTGTGCCAGGACCCTACTCTTCTAAAAAAAGGCGGTGGGAATGGATAGGGGTATGAGGGGGGACATGGGCAAAGGCGGAGCGGAAGGGAGTCATGGAAGATGACCTCCAGAGGGTGGTATGGTTATAGGTTAAAGGGGGGAGGGAGACCTCTGATTACCGAGTTACCCCAACAACTTTCAAAAGAGGAGGAAAAGGGAAGGTGGGAACGGTGTAGACATTGCAACAGCGGTGAAGGCAATCACAGTGATGGGCACATATCTGTCATCATAGAAATAGGCCCAATCATGTAGGGGTCGTGTCTGGGGTTGCTGGTTTGTACTCAGGAATCTGTCAAGAGTTGTGTCTGTACATTAGAGGATTGCGATGTCCGAGTCACCCCTGTGGATGGAAGGCAGATGCTTAGCTCAAGGGGTGACACGCTCGGGTTGAGGAAAAAGGATCATATAGTCTGAATTATGTCCATTGGGTCATGTAGTTTGTAAATGAGTTACTCATATGAGGCCACTTTATACATCTCGATGAGCCATTCATCATGTGTGGGTCGGTGTGGGGATCGCCAGTGTCAGAGTATGCAGATTTTACAGCCGTCATCAGCAGTCTTTGTGTGTGGCCAGAGACATTGTTCAAGAAATTCGTATCATATATAAAGATGAGGTGCATAGCCATGCGGGACGACACTACCACCATGGAAGTAAGAGTATGGTGGACGTTGGACAACAAGGCTCGTATCTTGTGGCAGTGATACAGTATGTGGATGGTGTCGCTGGGCGTTTGAGTGATGGAGAAGGCCAGCACTAGCTAGTTTGTGCGGGGCCCAGTACCAGTAACTTCATTCTAGTCTTGCGTGTTCCCCTCTCTAGGGCCTTTAACGTCTCCCACCATTCTTGGTCTTTATAGTCCTTTCATACCCGTTGCTGCCATTTGATCTACAGCTGGGAAGAGAGAGGTTTGGAGTGTAAATGATGAACCAGCAGATTGTAAAAACGGGACATGATCCCCTTGTGTAGTCCCCAGTGTTGCAGGTAACATACGATTGGTGAATCTTGTACATCCCAGGGTTTGGTCACCAAGACACTGTGGAGGTAGTGCCTCAGTTGTAAGTAGTGCACCAGGAGAAAGTAGTATTCATCTTTGAGGGCGAAAAGGTTTTCAAGTCCCCAGCAGAGAGGAGGTGGGCGATTGTATCGATCCAGGCCGTTTTCCATGCATCCCAGTTAGTGGGCTCCACCCAACCATATAGCCGTGTTTTCCCATAGGGTTGTGTGGACCCTGGCATTACAGCCTAGCAACTTGTAAGCAAAGTTTTAGGTACGGAGGGTGTTTTGTATGATAGGGTTTGTCGTGGATGCCATCAGGGATGTGAATCTATAAAGCAACTGCAAGCCTCCTCCGCTGTGCATTACAAGTCATTCCAAGTGAATCCAGAAAGGGACTTCATGGGTACGGGGCCACATGTATGACAGTTGTGAGAGGTGTAGAGCAGTGTAATAGTATTTGATGCATGGTAAGCCCATGCGCCCACAATTTCAATGGGCTATCAACTTAAAGTTGTCAGTTTGGGCTTCATGGTTCCCCAGATGAGAGTTTGAATACCTTTGTCTATAGAACGCAGCACTGATGTTCTCACCAACAAGGGTAGCATGCCTAGAACATGCATGAAGCACGGGGCCACCACCATTTGACCACTTGGATCTTGCCCCAGAGGGAGAGGTTGAGTTGATCCCATTTTGCCTGGTCCGATTTGGTTTTGGCGATGAGTAGTTCTAGATTGTCGCAAGCAAAAAAGAACAGTTGATGGACGAAATGCTGAACAAATCAAATGTTCACCCCCAGTCACAGATCTGGGATTAATCAATCATTTGTTTTCTCGCCACGCCAGTTTGGACCCAGCCGGATGGAAATCACTCTTGACACTGCTTCCCATGGGAACAGTCCAGCCTGAACTGCCAGGCCAGGCCCTCCCTGGACCGGAAACAAGCATCCTGGGACAGTTTCAGGGTATCACCTCTCATCAGCCAGGCTAGCTTGAATCCAGTGGCTCAGTGAGCATGGGACCCACGTCTGGGCATAACCTTCCCACTCAGGGCAACAAATACAAAAAGGAAGAATTGATGGACGGAATGCTGAACAATGCAAACATTAACCCCCAGTCACAAAGACCTGGGTTTAATCAATTGTTCTTTTTCTCAACACACCACCCCAGTTTGGACCCAGCCATATGCAAATCAGTCTTGACCCTGTTCCTCATTGGAACAGTCCAGCCTGAACTGCCAGGCCCTCCCTGGACCGGAAACAAGCACCCTGGGACAGTTTCAGGATATCACCCCTCATCAGCCTGACTAGCTTGAATCCAGTGGCACAGTGAGCATGGGGCCCACGTGTGGGCATACCTTTGCCACTTAGGGGGACAAAAGCAAAAAGAACAGTTGATGGACGAAATACTGAACAAATCAAACATTCTCCCCCTGTCACAGAGCTGGGTTTCATCCAACATTGTTTTGCTCACCATGCCACCCCAGTTTAGACCCAGCCATGTGCAAAGCAGTCTTGACCCTGCTCACCATGGGACTGGTCCAGTCTGAACTGCCAGACTAGGTCCTCCCTGGACGGTAAACAAGCATCCTGTGATAGGTTTCGGGGTATCACCCCTGATCAGCCAGGCTAGATTGAATCCAGTGGCACAGTGAGCACGGGTCGGACGTCTGGGTATAGCCTTCCCCCTTAGGGTGACAAAAGCAAAAAGAACAGTTGATGGAGGAAATGCTAAACAAATCAAACATTTACCCCCAGTCATAGATTTGGTTTAATCCATCATTTCTTTGCTCACCATGCCACTCCAGTTCGGACCCAGCCATATGCAAATCAGTCTTGACCCTGCTCCTCATGGGAACAGTCCAGCCCGAACTGCCAGGCCAGGTCCTCCTTGGACCGGAAACAAGCATCCTGGTACCGGTTTCGGGATATCACCCTAAATTGTCAGCCAACATCTTCTCAAGCCCACAGTTAACCAGAATTCCAAAATATCTAAGGCACTCGCTCTTCCAATTAAATGGGTACCCCCTCAATGGCCACCTTTGTGGTAATACACGACACAGGCAATGCTTCACATTTGTCCCAGTTGATTCCATAGCCTGAGATGGCAGAGAATGCTGTTATAAGGGACATGAGTGCCCGGAGGGACCTCTTTAGGTCGGTGAGGGTCATCAAAATGTCCTCCGCAAAGAGCAATATTTTAGTGTGGCCAATGGGGGTATCCACACCTGTAATCTGGGGGAGAGTCAGATGGTATTCCATCGCTAGTAAGAAGAGCAATGTGCACCGGGGCAGCCTTGGCGGTTAACTTGCTCATAGGGTTATGACGCAGCCATCTTACCTTAGAGATGCAATCCTCTCCCAGACCCAGTTCCCATAGTGTATGAAACATATAGCCCCATTCAATGCGGTAGAACACCTTCTCGGCGTCGAGAGATAAGGCCAGTGAGGTCTTAGCAGAATCCTTAGTCAGCCAGAGGAGGTGGGACAGAGTGCAAAGGTGGTTACGAAAAGTCCTACACTCTAAGAATCCCACTTGTGAGTGATGCAATAAGCTTGGTATGACCTGTTTGAGGCGTGTTGCCAGGATGCTGGCCAGGATCATTATATCTGTATTCAGGAGTGAGATTGGATGATAGCTGCTGCACTGAAGCGGGTCTTTTCCCGGTTTTTGGAGGATGGCAATTGTAGCCTTATTGGAGAGGGAGGAGAGACAGCCCTGATGATCCGCCTTGTGGACGACCTCGTAACAGCTACTCAACCATTTACGGTTTGATCTACCTATAAAATTCTTCCGGGCAGCCATCCTCCCCCAGCGTTTTGTTCTAAGGAAGTTTGGGGATACCTGACGTGACCTCCTCCTTCATGATCCTGCCCTCCAACAGTGCCCTGCCATCATCGTTGAGGTGGGCAAGATGCAGAGTTTCCAAGTAAGACTCAATTCGATCGACAATGGAAACCATTTCCGAAGCTGTAAAGTTATGTGTAGTATCTGGTGAAAGCATTTGTGATGGACTGTGTGTCTCTGACAGTGTGGCCTTCTCGTTCTTAATTGTGGGGATGGTTATCAACACCTCCTGCTCTCTTAGTTGGGCAGCCAAAAGCATCCTTTACTTTTCCTCGTCCTCATAGTGATGAGCCATGAGCTTATAGAGCATGTGTTCAGCCTTTGATGTGTACAGGTTGTTGAGAACCATTTTGGCATTTTCTAAAAAAGCTATGATTTTTAGCTGTTGGCCTTTTTTTGGCATGTTTGTCATGTGTGTGCCTTAATTGCTTGTTCTAGGGTGTTCTCCTGTTACGTTCGCTTTTTATTGGCCAAAGGCGCATCTTTCATCGGTTCGCCCCGCAAAGTGAACTGAGCCCTTGGAAGTAAGTGGTCATGTCCACCTTCAGCGGCATCTTTTCACATGGGCGGCTTGTAAACGGCAATGTTGAGGTACCAGGGTTTTCTCATGGATTTACCAATATTCCAGTCTACTGCTAGGCTGACAGGGGCATGATCAGAGATGGAGCCCTCCAGGATAGTACAGGCTATGGCCAATGGTGTGATAGCTCAGGAAGTAGTCGAAAGACGATTGCATGCCGTGAGATACTAAGAAAAAGCTTTATTCCTTTTCCAATGGGGATAAAAGGTGCCATATGTCTAGCAACCCTCGGTCATCTAGGATGTTCCTGGGGACTGCTCTGTCCCTATAGTTGTGTGTGTCAAGGGGTCCGGTGCAGACCATGATCTCTTCAGGGGTAAGTTCTAATCACCTCCTATGATTATGTGCTGTGTGTGAAGTTTGGCCAGGATCCGATTCAGATGCACTAAGAAGATGGCTTTGTTCCCGTTAGAGGCATAGATGGATCCTATGCAACTACATGGGTACTGACCCTGAGCTTTGCAAAGACATATAGTCCCTCGTCATCCGACCAGATCCCCAGAACAATGCGCTGGAGGTCTTTATGTACGAGAATGGCTACCTCGCATGTCTTAGCGTTGACGCCAGAGGAAGGCGTCTGACCAGGGGGGGAGGATTGGGGAGGGCTGCAACAGCTGTAGATTACTTTTCCCACAAAGTCTCTTTTAAGCTTGTCACTTTCCATGGGGTTAGATGTGTCTCTTGAATAAGGGCTATATCAGCTAAGTAAGGTAAGAACATCTTCCGTTTGACATAGTTTGTGAGGTTGTTTACATTGAAGGTGAAGACGGAGAGCGTTTTGAGGTCCAAGGAGGAGGCCACTGAGAGGGTAATGCACCCATTGAGGGTGAGCCGACTTGAGGTAGGGGTGGAGTCGGGGGCATAGTGGACACAGTCCGTAGAGTGCTTATCTCAGTGACAACCCAGGTAGGTCAAACAGGGTAGGCAAGGAGGAGCGGTGGATGGAGTCGTGCAGATGGGAGAAGGGAAGGAGGAGAGAAAGGAGGAGAGGAGGTGCATGGGGAAATTGAGGTCAGAGACCTTAGGGACCTTGGTGATGGTGCAGTGGAAGGTACCAGAAGGGTGACAAAGCTAGTTTGTGCTTGATAAAAGGAGGGAGTGGAGACAGTCAGAGCAGCTCCGGGAGGCTACTGTCTACTGCGGAGCTATCTTCTCAATCCACTGCACAAGACAGGCTATGGCTAGTGCAGTAAATAATACAGACATTGCCCTTCAAGAGCACTGTAAGATCCGGCGAGGGCACAGCGGGCCTGATGGGGGAGAACAGAGAGGGAGCCCACAGGGGTGCACCAGTGGGTGCAGGGCCATGGGGTGCAAGCAATATGTCTGATAAGACCAGCCCATTGTGAAGGAAGAAGGAGGAATAGGCATTGATGCTGGTCGGAGGTACGACAGGAGGGCAAAAGGTGGGTGGATGTGAAGGAGCAGACAGGGGATGGTGCACTGCACCAGCCATGGGCATGGATAGTCACAGCATCCGTGCCTAAGTAGCATGCCCATGATAAGTGCTGCAAGGTATCAGGGGTACTAGGCAACTGGATACTTAAATCTGAGGAAACATCAGAGAACTTTGCTTCTGAAGGTAGTGGGTGTACCCTCCACTAAAGTAGGTTAAGCGGGGAATCAGTGATGGGATTGGCGCAAACACCCGAAAGGAAACGAGGTGTAGAACAGACCTATGGCATTAAGACGGAGTCAACAGTTGTCATAAGGGGTACAACAAAAACAGTAACAACAACAATAACAGTTTCATGGGTCTCCTACACTCATCTGTTCGGATGGTCACAGCTGCTGTATTGTCCAAAATGGGCTAGGTAAGGTATCAGTGGAAGGCGAGACATAGAAGGCATTTCTGCATGGGATACCAGCATTAGCAGGGACCGAGAAGGGACCCAAGGCAAAGCTTGAGTGAGCTCCTCCACTGCCTTGATCACTTTGTCTCTGTCAGATTGCCTCTGGAAGGAGCAGTCATGTGTCCTGCCTTAACTGTTCTCAGCAGCCAGGAGGTGAGACAAGGATTTGGGCCTCTGCGCTGAGGATGGTGACTCCATGTCCATGTTTGTGTTCAAGAAGTCAGCCAGGAAGTCTGCCGGGTCCTTGTAATCTTTGGATCGACCATCTATTGGTATCCATATTCTGTGGGGTTCCATCAGGCCGTATTTAATGTCCCACTTTTAAGCTGCAGTCACAGAGTGAGGAAGGCCATCCACTTGGCATTGGTGTCTGGTGAAAAGTCCCCTACAATGTAGATCTTGTGGCCATCGAGGTCATAAGGTCCATGTCGATGTGACTCCAGGAGTAACTGACAGACTTGAGCAAGATCAAGAAAGCAGCCAATGATAGATTGCAGCCTGGCAGTCTCACTAGGAGGCGAGATGCGGGATCAAATCCTGTGTGCCCTCTGTATTTCCAAGGAGGGCAAGAACAAAAGGCCAGTTAGTCTTGGTATTAGATAAAGCAGGAAGTCCTTAACATCCAGGTGCTCAATTTTTGGGGGGAAGCCTAAGAATTGGATGTTGTCCTATCTCAAGCGGTCCTCAAGGTTCACCACCTGAGGTAGCATACCTCCAGAGATAGTGCCTCCATCATGTGGAGAAGTGTGGCTCAATGGTTAGAGCGGCAGACCCTGATGCAGAGATCTGGCCCGGGACCAGGGTTCAATTCCCGCCTCGGCGGGTCTTGGGCTCAATTTCCTCGGACCTGATAATTCTCGCCTCGGTGCCTATTCTAATCATGGGTCCCACTCTGCAACTCTGGGCAATAGCTTGCTTAATCTCCACAACGGCCCCACCAGCGCTGGGATGCCTGGCTTCACCTTGGGGGTGCCCAGGAGTGGACATTTCACAGGGAAAAGACAGGAAGGGTTCCACAGCGGTATGCGTACAGCGCCAGGACACCCTAGGGTAACAGTGCGCTTTACAAGTACAAATTTCATTTCATTTCATTTCATCTCTACAGTGCCCTAGGCCAAAGTCAACCGCTGATCAAGTTCA
Organism: Calotriton arnoldi; assembly: GCA_963921515.1. Taxonomy (NCBI): domain Eukaryota; kingdom Metazoa; phylum Chordata; class Amphibia; order Caudata; family Salamandridae; genus Calotriton; species Calotriton arnoldi. Next base: position 1,705,197 of record CAWUFW010002933.1, on the reverse strand, counting down.
TCAACTTTAGCATAGAACACACCTGTGTCTGCTTTTATAGTCTTCATGTCCTGCATGAGGACATTTATCTTCGAGTCCATGGTAAGAAGTCTGGAGCCCACTGTGGAAATCTCTTTGAGGATGGACTCCAGCGAAACCTCCTACGCCAGTAGGGTAGGGGGCTGTTGTTTGGCTCCCTCAACTACCTCCATAAAGAGCAGTTGCTGAGAGGTTTTTCCAGTGGCCATGTTCCTACTGGTAGAGTTAGTGGGCCCACTTTGGCACGGTGATGCAAAGGAGTGGTAGCATAGGACCCACAGACACATGATGGTCCCAGTCCTTAAAGTCACTTAGAGATTAGGGGCCACCAGTGCTTGGCCATATTACAGAAGTGCAGAGGCAAGGGTAGTCACAGACATCAAGCCTCAGTAGGCAGGGTGCTCTGAAATGTCTCCATCAGCATCCTGTCTATGAGAGGCTCCGAAGGGCAGGGTAGAGAAAACAGACGCAGTGTCCATCAATGACAGAAGTGCAGCAGACAGGAGCTGTGACAGTAGGGGCCATGCGTCCGCCGCTCTCTATCTGGCGCAGTAGGCATCAAAGCACTCACTCGTGGGGTGCTGGGGCCTCCACACTCATCACCCCCCCCAGTTGCAAGTGCATTGAGGAGGAACCAGTTGGCAGCAGGAGAAAATGCAGGGCACAGTGTCCTGGGGGAGACTGGTTGTCAGTTGGGCTCTTGTGCCATTCAGGCCTTCAGGGAAGAACACTTGTGATTCCTGCAGGTGCTGCATATTCACCCCAGCAGGCGAGCTGAGGGGTTTCCTGGGTGCACAGGAGAAACACTGCAGCTGCCATCGTAGATGCACCTCAGAGGATGGCCGCTGTTTGGGCTGCTGCACAAGGAGGTATTAATACCTCCGCCCACTCGATAGAGAAGGTGGGGGAAGGGTGCTCCCTCAGGCCCCGTTCAATGCACCAGGACTCAGGCCTAGGCAGCAGAAAATCTCTCAGGGTTAAGCACTACCCTAGGTTCCCCGCGTCTCCTCGGACACCCACCGCCTGTGCATCAGGCAGGAAACGGCTTTACTGTCTTGGGGGTCCACTTGATCTCCGTCAGGAGTGGCTTTATTTGTCCGTGGTACAGCTCCTCCCGTCTCTCGATGAGACTCTCAGGAACAATTTACAACTATTACAGTAACTATCAGGTCAGGCTCTGCCCTGGATCCTAGTCCCCATAATTTTTGGAACATGGTGAAGTCGGCTCTTGCACACCCTCTGTTGGAAGTCTGTAATAATTCTTGAATCAGTGCTTGGATACCAACAGAGTGGAAAGGGGCATTAAATGTCCCTCTGCTGAAAAAGCAGAATGCAGATCAGACTGTTCTTTCCAGTTTCTGTCCCATCTCACTTCTTTCCTTTGTGGTTAAAATCCTAGAAAATTATGCCAACTCTTTGCTTTCTGACTTTCTGGAACACCACTATATCCTCCAGCCAGTATAGTCAGGCTTCCGTCCGGCCTACAGTACTGAAACTGCCTCACTGGCATTTTTAGATCACCTGAGGCTGTTAGCTGATCAGGCAGATCCGGTAGCTTTAGTTCTTTTGGATATGTCTGCAGCATTCAATACAGTTTTGCATTCCATTCCCCTTGCTAGGACTAGGGAGCTCAGAACTGCAGAAACAGCCTATCAATGGTTCAAATCTTATTAAGAGGATAGACACCAAGCTGTCTATCTTACTCCTTTTATGTCATCTTTTAGAGCACTGGGTCAAGGGGTTCCTCAAGGATCTGCACTCAGCCCCACCCTGTTTAATAGTTATATACATCGATTGGCTACTTTATTTAGGTTGTTTGGTGTCACTTGTATGAATTATGCAGATGACACTAAAATGTTCATTGCCTTGGACAGGACAGGGGCATTTGAAGCATTCTATCAGTGTATGTTGGCGGTATCCTCTAGGCTTCACTCTAAACATTGGAAGTTTAATACCGACCATACAGAGGTTCTGTGGGTGTCTCCTCTCTGTTTGGCCAGTCCTTTTCCTCCTATGTTTTGGCCTCCAGCTGGGTCCTACTCCCCTCTTCCAGTCCAGTTTGCGAAAAATCTTGGTTATCATCTGGATGAGAACCTGTCGTTGATGAAGTAGGCAAATCATGTAACTTCTTACTGTCTTCTCCTCCTGAGGGTTCTCAGGTAAACTGTGCCACTCCTACTGCCATTGGCTCACCGGTTAGTGGTTCGGGCAACTATTCTTAGCAGTCTCAAGTACTGTAATTCTCTTTTCTAGAGTGTCTCACAGGGTGTGCTGAATAAGCTCCAGTTCATTCAAAACATGGCTCCCAAGCTAGATCTTGTTTTGCTCTTGCATGCTTCATCCTCTTCTGCACAGGGGAGGTTACACTGGCTTCCAGTGGCTAAAAAGATTATTTTTAAATCTATATGTATTGTACACCATGCCATACATAATTCTGGTCCACTCTACCTGAGGAAAAGGTTCAAAATATATATCCCAATTAGGTCCCTTCACTCTGTGGACACATCACTTCTTTCAATTCCCAAATCTCAGCGAGTTCGCCTTAGCAGGAGGGTCTTTTCAGTAGTGGCGGCAAGGTTATGGAATATCTCGCCTATTACATTTCAGAAAACTCCCACTTATTTGCTTTTTAGAAAGGCTTTGAAAACCTGGATACATATTTACAAGATAATGACGCAGTGCTGCGCTATAAGCCATCTTGCTGCGCCGAGCTGCGTCATTAGGAAAGTGCAGGTATGCGTCATATTTACAACAATACAATGGATCCCTGTGCTTTCCTCTGTGCCGGCGCACAATAGGCTGCCTAGCGCCAATGCAGGCACCCTTGAACCAAGGTGTAATGGTCCCTGCGTTGCAGGGATGATTGTTTTTGCGCAGGAAGGGACACCTTCCTGCATAAAAACAATCATTGATGGTGTTTTCCTTCTTCTATGTGTGCTGCAGAATGCAGCATACATAGAAAGAGGAAAAATGAGGAGGAATAAAGGTATTCCTCCTTGTTGCACCACTTTTACACCTCCCCTGGGGAGGGGTTAGAATCTGACGCATTTCCAGGTATACAAAACCTTGTAAATCTGGGAATGTGTCAGAATCCTTGGTTGTTGCATTGTAACACCCACAGCAACACCCATGGAACGCCCCTTTCCGCAGAGTAATACGTGAAAGGAGGCCATATTTACAAGCCCAAGAAAAGCCACACAGGGTGGCTTTGCGTGGCCTTGTAAATATGGCCAGGCACACGGCGCCACTGGAGCTTCAAAAAAGTGATACTCCTGTGGCGCAAGGGGCTTGTAAATATGCCCCCTGGTGTATGGTTTATAACTATCCCTCAACTGGATATTATTTTAATCATCTACTGCGAGTTTATGGTTTGTCAGGTTTAGGTGTGGATGAGGTAGGTGTAGTCTCTCAACACCAGGACACCATTTTGGTATTTGCGCGGTTATAAACTCCAAAAAACAAATAAGGTGTTGTTGCAGGTTCTGCGCACTCACAGAACTATGTGTGGAATTATGAGACCTTAGTATGTAGGGACTGAGTTATCCGACCACCTTAGTACCCATAAGCCCGGGACCGACTAGAGATAGTGTCTCACTTGCCCTCCTACTCACTGACAGAGGAACAAGTGATTAGACACACCAGAACACAACACTCCCGACTCTCTCAGGAATCGCGGTTGCAAGACACACCCTTTCGCTCACACTCTTGTACTCGTCCACAATAAGATCTGACAGAGACACGAACAAGTTTAAAATATTTATTTTAACTAACGTGCTCTAGTATGCGGTATACGTGCCACAATAAGCAGAAAAATGCATAACACAAATACGGTCAGCATAGTAAGTAGTCTGTAAATCATAAAAGGAGCTGTCATAGTGAATGACAGCGTAGCCTACCCTCCTTCCCCTTGTATAGAAGCAAGATGAATATATATTAGTAGATCTCTGGGTGTTATCAGCAGACCCCGTACCTCAGTCTATAGACGGTAGATCTACATCATAGGTCCTGTCATGCTCTTCTCCCTGGAAAGGTCCCTCTCCAAGTGTGTGCTACTTATCCGTGTATTCCAATAAGACCAAAGTATGTGTTCCCAAATAACAGCTGCATCTGAATGTTTTGTCTAGGTGTTAGGGCCTGACCAGAACAGAATAACAAGGGGCATTGTTGTTCGACCTTGTTCACAATGTTCAGACTAAATCCCAGGAACCTGCAAAGCGTGAAAACAAATGTAGGTTCTTATGTGAAAGTTTCAGAATGGCACTTGCAAAATAAACTCATGTAGTAAAGTGCGCAAAGCAGCGGACAGTCTGCAGCGTACTCATGCTAACTTAGGGAAGACTACAATGTCCCCATGGGCCATGTGACAGTGTTGCTCTCTACGATAGGGTCATTTCTGGTCATTTCTGTGCTATCCTTTTTGTCGTCTCTTCACCTCATTAAATTTAGGGTCTTTCAGGGATCCTCACTGTCCTCCATCTTGTTTAACATCTATGTTCCACCAGTTGCTAACGTCAGCTGCTCCAAGAACTTCGCCTCTTCATGTATGGCAAGAAAAAGCGAGGATAAACACATTTTATTGAGTCAATGGCAGTACAGGGAAGGCTTCCAGCCACCTGCGTGCATGTGTGTTGGCCTTGTAGAAATGGGTAACTTGTATTAGTATAAGACCAACTCTCCTAGAGTTATAGACAACTAACCCTCTGAAGGGAATTATACCCAACAAAGAAGACTGATGCAATATAAATGTCTCTAGTTGTCCAGGACACCGACCTCGATTTATTAATATAACTTAAAGATTTTGGATTACTTGCTATTAAATGGAAGTATGATATGAGATGAAAAGTTAATGCTGAAATGCCTTTTTTTATTAGAGAAGGATTAAGCATGCTCACAATGTTTTTACATTTCAACTTGAGGTGTAGAGGTATTCTTTTTATTCCACATGTGTTTTAGTGGCAAGTTGCTGACTTTAAACCTGATTTTTTTGGATTTAATCCTGGTTTTTCCCTTTGGAATTCTTCCAAAGGCTGTATTGTATGTGGTACAGGCATCCGAGGTGTTCTAAGAAAAATAATGTGACCATGTAAAAAGGAGGGGCAGGCTATTAATTCTATGCCAAACTAGCTGCATTTAAAAGTCACATTATCCCAGGGACATCTTAAGGATTTTGGGGGCCCAGGGCCAAAAATAATTTGGGGTCCCCTGCTCGGAACAGCTCTGAATTTGTTATCCATTTTTGGCTCATTTATGCCCTCAGCAACTATTGTCTGATTATTGACAACTCTCTTTGTTGGTCCCCAAACCTTTAAGGGAACCCCAGTCCTTCAGGGGCCCCCCATTTAGTGCAAAGCCTTTATATATTAATGAGATATTGGAACCCTGAGAAACCCTCTACATATTGTGCAGGTGGTCCCATCATTTTTGCGTTATGCCACTGTCAGGGACTGTCCTGAAATTTTAATGACGGGTTCCCTAGAAAAGTGGGGGCACTGGGCCAGAGCCCAATTCGCCCGTGCCTCAAAACGTCTCTGCATTATCCTGGGAATTGAAAACTCTTTATAACTGCGGCCCATAACAAACAGAAAACTAGGACGAATTCTACTGGGGGTGACCCTAACCTGGACTGTTAATGGAGCAAAGAAAAACAGTGCAACAGAGCAGAGAAGTGTAATAAACATGTATGTCAGAAACTCTGCCCAATTCAGTGATGGAAGGAGTGGAGTCTCATGGGGAGGATAACATTGACATGCTGTAGATGCTGCTTTAAAGCAGTATAATCAGGTTATAATAATTTGTGAGGGAAAAAAAACATGATCATAAATCTAAGGAAGCTGACCATCACCCCAGGGGACATACTGGGCTCCTTGAAGGCTGTGACTCTCAAATGTCCTCATCTAGCTCCGATCACTCTCCTCTTGATCTCTCACTAGCTATTCCTATTGGCTCTGAACGCAGACCATAATATTAGGTGGTGAAGATTTACCAATAATGTGGCGTGCAAGTGGAAGGGACCAGAAAAATTGGGAAATGAATTCCAACGATTCTTCTTGAATTGTCATTAGTCCATAAAACTCACATTTAAGAATCAGAAACCAAAAACGAACATTTCGGATTCAATTATCACTGTGTTGGAGTCAATTTGAAACCGAATATTTTTGTTTACTGAAGACAAGTACAGTGGCGTAACATAAAATGATGCCCCCTGCAGAATGTGAAGAGGGGCCCCAGAGTCTACTTTTTCATAGGAACAGTTACCCCTTAGTGATTACCACGTGATTCTTTGGGAGCATCGGTACTGGACCTTTCATTTCCAATTAGCTCCCTGTCCCCCCCTCTCTACATTGTGTTGGGGCCCCAGAGTCTCCCCCATCTCACAGATATTCGCTGGCCTTGGGAGGAATGAGGTCCCCTGAAGTGTTTGGGGGCCCTTGAAGAGTTGGTGGATGCCCTGTGCCGCAGTGTCCTTACAGGCATGTGTTACACACCATTACTTGAAATCTAGCTCTTACCATCATTCATTTAGAGTTGGGCTGATAAGTCCTCAGAGCGCTTTCATGATCATGAAAGTTTTATTGTGGTGGATTGCCGCTGACACGTGTTTCGCTCGGTGGTCATTCACTCGTGATTTTACAAGGCAATAAGAATTCCCAGAACGTTAATTCAGTGAATTTATTATGGAAAATTCTCATACTTTAATGCAGAGAGGTCACTGTTTTGCGTCCATTTCCAGTTTGTTTGTGTAGTTTTCTAGGTTCAAATTCCTGCATGACCGTACCATGATCATAATCCAATGCAGTAGAATAGCCAGTGTGTCATGAGTCCTAGTGTAAGGAAGAAAATAGTCCCCCGGCTGCTGTTTGAAGTATAAAGTCCAGCAATAATTAGGATTTAGTGAGCACCTCAGGACTCTGGGCCCCGGAGCCACTGCAACTCCTGCGGCAATGGAAGCTACACCCCTGGCCACTAGATTTCATCCTATCTCATTGATTGGGAATTTGCCTTTTTGTTGACTTTTAATATTAAGCAGCAAAGTATCGAAAGACCAAAAATACGAAATAAGAGACGAGGAAACCATGACAAAGGTTAGACAAACAGACCATAACAAAGCTATGTACCGAAACCCATAAATTAAATTTTGGGAATCTCCAGCAGTGATGCACTGTCCACCAATAAAAGAAATTATACTAATTTAATTCAAATTATATTCAATATTTCTTTTACTAGGCAAGGTAGAGATAAGAGAGGAATCGCATTTCTTTGAGCATGTTCACGTATTGAGTAAGGTTTGCTTAATTAAACCTCTAACAGCATACGCTTGTCATAAAACCTTTAGCAGCTATGGATCTATGTGCATTTTAAAGAAAAACAAGATCAAAAATGTAAATTGTCTACACAACATAAGGTAACGTATCCTTATCCATATTTCGTCTTTTGAAAAGTAATGACACCCATCTATCAAAAAGTACGTATATGCCAAACAATGAATGGGCACCAGACACTGGCAGATGTAGAGTGTTAGAAATGGGGTTTCGGATTGGCTAGGGTATGCACCTAAGCCAGGCAGAACCCACCACTCTAGACAGGGCAAGTAACTTACACACCAAAGATAACCTTAGCTCACCCCCTTGGTAGCTTGGCAAGAGCAATCAGCCTTATCCCAGAGGCAATGTGTAAAGCATGTGCGCAGCACATTCACACCAGTAACAGAATAAATACACCACAAATGATTTCCACACAATATTATATAAAAATAGAATGTATTGTATATAGCACAAGACCCAAACCCACATAAACCAATATTACTTTGCCAAACAGGCAATGGTCAAACATCACAATGAGTGCAATACATGAAAACAAAACCTATACGTTGCAAGCATCATGAAAAACATTACTGTGCATATTATGCAGTCCCCGAAATAGTACTCGTTATCCTGTCAGTAGAAAGTAAAATGACATACATCAAGACACAAAATGCCATAGTTGGATGCAGAACATATAAGAATTACCAAAGCATCACCCTATACACATCCGTATCATCAGTATCACCATAACATTTTAGGGCACTGTGCTCCTATTATAGTAATGTGGCACAGAAAACAAAGTGCAGGGCCAGAAGTATCTGCGCTCCTACTACCTGGAATGTGCTAATTGTACAGGCGGCAAGATCTGGACCTCTGTCAAGGTTTCCCCCCTGTCCTGCTATCACCGCAGCCAGAAAGTTCCACCCCAGGTATGTCTCAGAAAAGGGTGTGACACACTCACTGCAAAATTCGGCATGGCGACCTAGTTGGGTCCCCCGCATGCAGGATAAGCAACAAGGGGCTGCACACAAATGGGTGGTGCAACCGCCCCCTATACGGTACCTTCCTCTGGCTGGGAAGTCAAGTGCAGCAGCCCCCAACATGTGGGGCAGCTGCGGGAAATCCTAAGCACTCACCGCACCTAGGGTACTGGTCTTCGGCTACAGGAGCGGAGTCACACTCCAGGAACCCCGCCGAGAGGCAGTTTCTCACTGGCCTGCTCGGCCCGGCCAACATGCGGCAAAAAGACAATAACTCAGGACACCCAGTCCTGATGGAAAAGACCCCAGCGATGCAGATGCACGAATTACTGGTGAAGTGCTGCTTGTTGACATGCTGATGTTCTCTCCCACCACAATCCGCGCTGGCCAGCTTTCCTTGCCACCGCCGCGTCAATATCCACCCAGAGCAGATGCTCTTGAGCGGCTCCTGGCTTGATCAGGAGACAGCTGAGTGCACTCAACATGCTCTGGTTGCAAGTGACTTGAGAAGCCAACTCAGATTCCCACAGCCATTTCTGGGCAGTCCCCAATCTTGGGAGAACAACTGGGGGCACCAAAGCATGGAGGCAGGCAGCAGACCAGCACACTGGTTTCCTCAGCAAAGTGGCAGTCTCTCTAGCAGCCAGGTAGGCAAGCAGGTCAGCACAACAAATGAAAGTAGTCCAAATGGTGGTTCCTCCTGGCAGCACAGCAATCCTCTGGCAATGTGCAGTATGTAGAGCCAGCAGTAGTATCATACTATAGGGGTGTACCCAAATAAACCAACTATACCTGGGTAGCGAATAAGCACATTAGAAAAAATGATATACTGTGGGAACAAATTAGCTACCAAAAATTTAACACAGTAAATACTCAAATTAGTCACTGGTATATGTATTTATTTATCACCAATCATGGTTTATTCATTAAATTAGGAACAAGCTCAATAACTCGTACTCTCGGTACTCATGCCTGGGATCGACATACAAATTAACACATAATCGTACATACACATAACATTACATTAATAACAAAGAACATAAACTAAAGAGACTCTATCATCTAGACTCTATCATCTTCTTGGAAACTTATAGACAAACAAATATAAGCATAGGAAATTTGAAACTTCACTTCAGTCTTCCAATTATTTTGAAACGTGCGTGTCTGTCTCCAAAAAAGAACACATAGTCCACAATAGGAGGTAGTCTTTTAGGGGAAATCACAAATTGAAGACAGACTTGTCCCATATTCCTTTAGTGAGTGTCCCTATGATGTTTTAATGTGTTTCAATTTCAAGGGCTCCTCCAACAGAAAGTGTGGCCTCATTTCGGTCCTTTCCCCTGTGGGCCTCTTCAGGACAAGCAAAGAATAGAAGTACTGTAGCCATGTCGCCAATACAGCATTCAGCAGTGGAAGAAATCAGTCCAGGAACATGGAGTGAGAGCAACAAAATATCATGGGGCACGGCATCGTTAGGCATCCGTGCTGGTGGCCTACTAAATAGGGGCCAAGACGTGAAGTCACAGCTCGCCTGTCATTTTTGTGTTCTAATTTTTTATTAGCATTTTGAAAAATGTCATCACAAGAACAGTAATGATAATAGCATCTTACAATTTGTATTATATAAATAAATATATTAAAAAGAGGAAAAGTACAGATATGGTGAATACGATTTGTCAATAAATAACATATCTATATAGATAAATAATGGAAAAAATAATTGAATAGGTAAAAGAATGAATATTTAGATAATGCAAGCAAAAAGAGAAAGAAGAAAAAGATAGAATAAATGTAAATTTTTTTGAGATTAAGTCATAAATTAACTTATCAGATATATAAATTAAACATTATATATATTTATAGATATATGCAAATATTAATATGTTAAATCTCCTCAGCGTTCATGAACTAACTCATATAAGAGAGTAAATACTATAAGGTGAATCAAAAAGGCAGAATGGATATATGAGAGTAAAATAGTTAATACAGGAACAAACAAAACGTATCAATATAAGATATAATGAGGAAGGTGAAAGGTGAAATGTCATAAAATATAGTAAAAATAATAAGATAGGAGTAGATAAGCAGAAATAAAAAAAACATAAGGAAATAAGAAAATAATATAAAAATATAATAAAATAATAAGATAGTAAGATAGCAAGATGATAAAATAATAAGATAACCGGGGGGGAGATGAAAAGGTAAGGAAGGAAATACAATGTCAAATTAAGAGATATTAGTATCAGTACTTGGGGTATTATCATCAATATCGAAGCCGCTACTCATGTTCAAGAAGGGTGACCAAACCCGAAGAAATATGTCAGTTTGATTCTGAAGATTATAAATTATTCTTTCATGTGATGCTGTGTGTATCATGGTTGTCAACCATTCTTCTTGAGAAGGAGGGGATTGGGATTTCCAATGACGCAAGATACATATTTTTGCTGTAGCCAATGCTGTGTGAAAGAGACGACATTGGGGTTTTGTGAGTTTTGGGGAGAGTCGGAGATCATGGAGAAGAATAGTAGCAGGGGTGAGCGGAAGATGTAAAGGCATAGTAGAGGATAAGATTTTGCCCACATATGACCAGAAAGATTGCACCAATGGGCAATCGCATATAATGTGTGTTGAATCACAATTGGTGTTAGAGCATCTCCAGCAATTGGCATGTGAGAGTAAACCAGCCTTCTGTAATCTTGCAGGAGACCAATGCCAGTCATGAAGAATTTTAAAGAGACAAAATTTAAGTCTAACCTCACGAGTTCCTTTGTCTAGATTTTCCATCATTTCCTCCCATTCGCCAATAGTGTAAGATATTGAAAGTCGGGTCTGCCATTTGAATTGTAGTGCCTGTGCTAAGGGTTGAGAATAAAGGTGCATTGTAAAAACTCTGTACAGACCAGATATTACTCCTTTATGTTTGCCCCAGATATTTAGATATGATACTATTTGTGAATTTTGAAGTACCGGAGAAGATGAATCTAGTTGTTTTTCCAAACATTGTTTAAGCTGGTTATATTTCAGGGATTGATGTGCTGGAAGACCGAATTCTTCTCGTAGTTGTGTGAATGATTTAAAATCACCATTATGAAAAATTTGATCTAATGTTTGAATACCTGCTGCTTTCCATAAAGGCCATAATAATGCTTTCTTATTAATACGAATATTGGTATTGTTCCATAAAGGTGCCTTTTCATGAATGTTTAGGTTTAGAGCTAGTAATCGGTGTGCTCGTTGCCAAGATTTGAACATAGCTGATAAAATTGGGTTTTTAGGTTTCTGACGTCTAATTTTAGTGCCATGTATTGCTGAAATGCCGGAATCCGAAGATAAAAGATGCCGTTCTAAATGGACCCATTGCAGAACATCAGAAGTTCCCGGTAACATATATGATAATTGAGAAATCTGTAATGCTAAATTATAATGTTCAATTGATGGAAGACTCATTCCCCCATAAGAGTGGTGATCCTTTAATTTTGCCACAGCTAAACGAGGTTTTGCCGAACCCCATATAAAGGTTTTTATTTTGGAATCTATAAGTCTCAATGTAGATAAGGGAATGTGAAGAGGAAGCATACCTAAGGCATATAAAAAACGTGGGAGCGTAACCATTTTAACAGCTTGAACTCTACTCCACATGGAAAGATTTAGAATTTTCCATTTATCAAAGTCACGTTGCATTTGGATGATCAGTGGGTTCAGGTTATCTGTAATCATACATTCCATACTCTTATTTACTAGAATACCTAAGTACTTAAGACGTGAGGGCTGCCAATGAAAAGGGAAACCATGTATAGCCGCTTTTGTGGTTCCATCAGAGATAGGCAAAGCTTCACTTTTGTCCCAGTTTATTTCATAACCTGAGAATGAGGAAAAATTGTCTATGATTTGAAGTAAGGATGGCAGTGAGCTTCAGAGATTTGTTAGAGTAAGCAATATGTCATCAGCGTATAAAGTTTTGATTCGCCTGTGGGGAGATGTATACCCGTGATTGTATCCGATTGACGAATAGTTGCTACTAAGGGTTCCATTGCTAAGAGAAAAAGAAGTGGCGATAAAGGACATCCCTGATGTGTTCCTCTTAGGATCGGAAATGGTTCTGATAGAAAACCTCCACAATTTACTTGTGCAGAAGGATTATCATATAAGAGTCGCACTTTTGAATAAACTGGTTCCCAAGTCCAAAGCGTTCCAGCACTTTGAAAAGATAATCCTACTCTATGCGGTCAAAGGCCTTTTCATCATCTAGTGATAAGGCCAGTGCGTCTTGTGGGAGGTTTTTAGCATACCATAGGGTATGTGCCAATGTACGTAAATGATTCCTAGAGGAACGTCCTGGAACAAATCCCACTTGGGTTGAATGGATTAAGGAAGGTAACACCTTCTTAAGGCGAGAAGCTAGAATACTGGCAAATATTTTGATATCGCAATTCAGAAGTAAGATAGGACGATATCTGGCACAAATTAAAGGATCCTTTCCAGGTTTGGGTAGTACTGCAATTATTGCTTTGTTAGAAAGGGGACCTAAGGAGTTATCTCGTTCAGCCTCCTGCAAAGCAGCATTTAGAGAATCAATCACATTATGCCCAGTCCAACGATAGAATTCAGCTGGAAAACCATCTTCTCCAGGGGCTTTATGGTATGGCAATTTAGATATCGCTTGCGCAATTTCATCCCTGCTAATCTCTCCCTCAAGAAGGGCCCTTCCTTCATCAGAAAGACAAGGGAGATCTACCTTTGAAAGGAAGCTAGTCAGTCCTTCTGTGTCTTTTTGCGCCTCAGGTGTGTAGAGAGATGTATAAAAAGAAGCAAATTCATTTACTATATACTGTGGCCTAGTGAGAATATTACCTTGAGATGATTTAATAGCTGAAATGGCCCTGGCTGCTTCTCTTTGTCTTAATTGTGCCGCTAATAATCTGCCTGCCTTTTCTCCTTGTTCGTAATGTCTTGTTTTCATTCTTTGGAGGGCAAATTCTGCCTTAGAAGTGAAGAGCCCATTTAGCGCCATTCGAGCTTGTTCTAAAGATTTGCGATTTTGCAGTGTTGGTGCTATGGTATACTGGTGAGTATATGATATTATATTCTGTTCTAATTCTTTTTGGCATGCAGCATTCCGTTTGTTAGCTAATGCCGCCTCGCGCATTAATTGACCTCTAATAGTAGCTTTAGCCGCAGCCCACATCACTTTACCTGAAGTCACCGAGCCCTGATTTGTGGAGATGTAATCTTGAAAATAAGTTTGTAATTGAGATTTACCCTCAGGAGACTTATGTCTTTGTATGTTCATGCGCCAGGGTTTGCTTCCTTGTCTAGGTATGCCAACTTCTGTAGCTAAGAAGACCGGGGAGTGGTCAGATAATGCTGCTTCTAGAATGCAAGATTCTTGAATCGACTGGATCAACCTATGGGATACTAAAAAATAGTCCAAGCGAGATAGGGTACCATGTGTTGGAGACGAGAATGTGTATTCAGTGTCCGATGGATGTGAAAGACGCCAATGATCAATTAAGCCATTATCTGCTAATATGTCATCAATTAATGCCCTATCGGCAGCATTATTTTTGTCTAGAGGGCCTGTTTTATCTAAAATTGGATCTCTCACAATGTTCCAATCACCACCTTTGAGATACTGTGATGCGCCTATCTCTGTTAGTAAGCGGTTTAGATGGAGGAAGAATGATTTTTTTGTTCCTGTCGGAGCATAAACAGAACCTACGCAAATATGAATATCTCTTATACGTAGCTTGGCAAATACATAACGACCCCCAGGATCTGTCCATGTTTTTAATATGGTGACTTGGAGAGATTTGCGGAGGAGAATTGCTACTCCACATTTTCGGGTGGGACCTGTGTTTGTAGGTTCATCCTTCTGTACACTACTGTGAATTACTTTGCCTACCCAGTCTCTACATAGTTTTTCTGATTCCAATATGTCCAAATGTGTCTCTTGAAGTAATGCCACATCTGCCTTTTTGGATTGAAGATATGACAGTACTTTTTTCCTTTTGATGTAATGAGTAAGCCCATGCACATTCCATGTTAGCACAGAAAGAGGGTGTGTGTTGGTCATGTTGGACATATTTATGAAATGTCAATGAGTTTGAGTAAGCTTTAAAAATAGACTTATAAAATGTTTAACAATCAGAAGGGTGACCTAAAACAATAAAATAGGTGTGAGGGAGAGGGATAGAGAATGGGAAAGGGAACCCCTGGTTTTTAACAGAGATATAGATAATCAATTGTACAAAGAAAATGTAAAATGTTAGAATAAGAAATTTGTAGATATAGTAAAATTAAGAGAAAGGAAGCGAGTATAGTATGTAGATTGATATATGATGATATAAACACCAAAAAATATTAAACTGTTAACCGCGGGTCTGTTTCTCCCAGAGCACCACCGTGGAGAGGAGCCCCGATGAAAGGATACTAAGCACGGCTATACCTAGAGAATATACGCATCATACTATAACATAAGTTATAATAGTATATTAAATCTATTTGGAGTTGTATAGTATAAGTACATATATAATATAAAATGAGTAATTCATTGAAGTATGATGGAATTGGCATCTCGGAAATTCAATAAACATGTTATATATTAAACATGGGAACATTCATTATCATGCATGAATGTACATAGGTTAGGAATTAATTGGAATAGTATAATAAATATGCTAAATAGAATAGATAAAGGAATAAAGATTGGATTAAATAGTATTAAATATTATATCATAATATAACTTCCTAGTAAAACAGTAGTCTAATAAAGAATAGTGTAATATATGATAAAAGAATAACATTCAATTACGTAAAATTTGAATACATTTTCAATTTGTATCGTATAGTTTGACACAGGCTAATCAATCTTACTCTTATGATAGAAATGTAAGTAGTTAATACAGAGTTCATCTTATTTTAAGTCAAATAATATGAATGGTTATTAATAGCTTAATCTTGTCATACTATTGTTGTCAGTCTTCATCTGAGGCAGGTTTAAGGGGAGAACGAGATTTATCTCTGTGTTGTTCTTGTGCAAAAGCAGAGGCAGTGTGCAACGCTGAAGATTTGTCATCTTGGGTATGAACAGATCTTTCTAGATCTCTTCCTCTATGACGAGGGTTGCTAAAATTACGCCTTCTGTTATCAAATGGTTGCTGTGAAGAACTCGAGCTTGCATGAATTTGATCAATTGAGGTGTCTTGCGTATCCATGTCTTGTGTTTTCATCTGATCTAGGAATTGCTGCAAGTTTACTGGATCATAGAAATCTCTGGAATCTCCATTTTTAGTAATACGAAAGCGAGCTGGTTCAAATAGACCATATTTGATGTCCATCTGTCGTAACTGAGGCCTAATGGCGAGGAATGCTTTGCGTCTCTCATTGGTCTCTTTAGAGAAATCTGCGGCCATGTGGATGATGTGACCCTTATTTGAGTATGAACCTTGCGAGCACACTGCAGTTAGTAAATGTCTAGTTTGCTCATGTCTTAAGAAGCAAGCGATGAGCGGTCTTGGCCGAGCTGTATCATCCTTCCGTGAAGGACCTATGCGGTGGGCTCTTTGTATTTCCAATGGACGGTCAAAGGTAATGCCAGTTAATTTCGGAAGAACGTCACATAGAAATAGTCTAGCGTTTTGATTTTCAATGTTTTCCGGAAATCCAAAGAAGCGAATATTATCCATCCTACTACGATCTTCCAAGTCAACTAATTTACTGCGGAGGAATAAGAGCTCTTGGTCCTTGCTTTGCACTGCGTCGAGACGACTTTCCACTGTTGTCAATCTCAGATCTAGTTCGTCAGTTTTTGTATGGAAACCCGCTAATTCTGCACCGATAGCTTTGGTTTCAGCTGTTAAAGATGATATGTTAGCATCCATACCCTCTAAATGTCGACTGACCGTGGAAATGTCCTGTAGGATATGATTCAGTGTATCACCTTGTGAGAAGTGTTAGCACTCTGAGGCAACTCTATTGATGAAGGAGCAGATCCTTTCCCAGGCATCTTGCTTGATTGTTTAAGGACTTCAGCAAATAGAAGTGGTGTAGAGGAGTTACTTCCACGCTTATTGTTTGACATTAAGATCAATCCCACAACAGTGCGTAGAGATGTATTTTAGACCTCTGTAGTGCTTCTCCAAAATGACACTTCTGTTAGGTGCTTTAAATTGTTGGGTGTATTTCGGTGACAATTATTATCATAAAGGGTAAAGCTTCAGAAAGCGTTATTGGCAGGAATAAAGACTGATTATTAATTCTAGCCACTTCACTATGTATTGTACCTTTTCTTATGTTACAAATGCTAGATATTTTGTAAGGTGTAATATGCTTAAACGCTATATTAGACAATAAAATATGCTTAGAAAAGATCACATTTCACTAAGCAAATGTTTTCACCTCACTTCATTCGATACACAGCGGGTTATAACTGTAACGCAGCTTTCATAATCACCATTTCTGTATTCATATAGGTATATGAACTATTTTTAAAGTTGTTGGTTTCCGTGCATGTGAAGATTGGAGGCTCTTGAAGTATGAAGGGTGAATTTACCTCGCGTGCTCCTCAAAATATGACCTCTTTAATTGGTTTGATAATGCGCAATAAAAGTTAAATTTTGGTAGTGAAATTTACCCACAAATTTTAAATATTACAGTATATAGGTATAATTTGCCTCATTTTTGTTGTATTATCATGTTTGCAGGATTGCCGTGTAACTATTCATAACGTTGGAGCATTCTTTCGTGGAATGTGCTCGTTTTCCTCATGACTCCGCCTGAAGATTCAGTCATGTCGGGAAGCGCACTGAAAGGGGCAGAGACAGTTAGAGGAACCTCGGTCTGCGCGCATGCGAGGACCGGGGGTTCCTGAAGTATTGAGGGCCAGCTGACGTCACGCTCACCTCAGGATTTTGCCGCAACGAAGGAAGCCATTTCAAGCGTCGCACAGCCTCGAAATGCACATGGAACGATTCTGCAGGTTTCCGTGAAGCAGAATTCGTCGAAACTTCAGCCTCTTCGATGTAGGTAAGCGTGTCGCTTACATCAAAGGCTCCTCTCCCGGCAGAGCTCGCAGCTTAGGCGGCCATCTTCCTCAGTGGCCAGACCACGCCCCCCCTCGCCTGTCATTTGTAGTAGCTCTAAGAGCTAAGATTGCTGCAAGCTGGGGACCATACTTTGCAGACCACCGGGAAGAACCAGACAATTCAGGCTTCAAAATAAGGCAACTTGCGGGAAACTCCTAAATCAATTCAGAGTGGAAGGAGGAATGAATGCTGCCGGTCGGTCGGCATTCACTGAGGTGGCCGTCACGTAATGGATAATGGGCATGTAGAGCCAGCAGCATCTGGTTACAAGTCCCACACAGTGGCTAAAAACATGGGGTCAGAGCCCCTGCACTCATACTCAAATGTCCTTGATATAGGGGGAACTTCAAAAGAACATTTAGAAGTGCACAACACCCCCTTTCAGCTCAGCACTGGCTCCAGACGTATGGTGGGAGGTAAATCAGACCTTTGTGTAGCGTCAGGACACAGCCTATACAAAAGTAGGTGTGCCCCTTTTTTCTCTCTCCCAGCCCAGGAAGACTATCAGTGTGCAGATGTAACCTGTTACACCCAACCCTCCCTGTGTGACGGCTGTCTGGAAAGTATGCCCAAAGCGTAGCTATCAACCAGTCCTAGACGTGGGTTGGAGTCAGGCTGCAAAGCACATAGAGTTATAAGCACAGAGAAATGCTTCTTTCTAAAAGTAAAAACAACAGTTGATGGACTGAATGCAGAACAATGTCATACATTCACCCCAGTACAGAGATCTGGGCCTAAATCCATCGTTTTTTTGCTCACCATGCCATTCCAGTTTGAACCCAGCCATATGCAAATCAGTCTTGACCCTGTGCCTCATGGGAACAGTCCAGCCCGAACTGCCAAGCCAGGTACTCCCTGGACTGGAAACAAGCATCCTAGGACCGGTTTCGGGGTTTCACCCCTCTTCAGCCAGGATAGCTTGCTTCCAGTGGCATGGAGAGCACGGGACCCACGTCTGGGCATACCCGTCCCACTCGGGGTGACAAATGCAAAAACAACAGTTGATGGACAGAATGCGGAACAATGTCATACATTCACCCCAGTACAGAGATCTGGGCCTAAATTCATCGTTTTTGCTCACCATGCCATTCCAGTTTGAACTCAGCCATATGCAAATCAGTCTTGACCCTGTGCCTCATGGGAACAGTCCAGCCCGAACTGCCAAGCCAGGTCCTCCCTGGACTGGAAACAAGCATCCTAGGACCGGTTTCGGGTTTCACCCCTCTTCAGCCAGGATAGCTTGATTCCAGTGGCATGGAGAGCACGGGACCCACGTCTGGGCATACCCGTCCCACTCGGGTGACAAATGCAAAAACAACAGTTGATGGACAGAATGCAGAACAATGTCATACATTCACCCCAGTACAGAGATCTGGGCCTAAATCCATCGTTTTTTTGCTTGCCATGCCATGGGACGGGTATGCCCAGACGTGGGTCCCGTGCTCTCCATGCCACTGGAATCAAGCTATCCTGGCTGAAGAGGGGTGAAACCCCGAAACCGGTCCTAGGATGCTTGTTTCCAGTTCAGGGAGGACCTGGCCTGGCAGTTCGGGCTGGACTGTTCCCATTGGGCACAGGGTCAAGACTGATTTGCATATGGCTGGGTTCAAACTGGAATGGCATGGTGAGCAAAAAAACGATGGATTTAGGCCCAGATCTCTGTACTGGGGTGAATGTATGACATTGTTCTGCATTCTGTCCATCAACTGTTGTTTTTGTACGTTTTAAAAGTGGCATTTCTACAATATTAATGAGAAATCCACCTACACCAATAGACAGGATTTAGCACCACTATTCCAAACATGCCAAACATGGCAACGCTACTCCTTTCAAATCAGGAATTAACACTTATGTACCTATAGTATAAGGGAATTCCCAGTGCTAGCCTATGAGAGGAGTAGGCCTCCCAGTAGTGAGAAACCAAATAGGCTGTTTGTCACTACAAAGACATGCCACACAATAAAGGCACATGTCCTACCTTTTACCTACATGGCACCATGCCCATAGGACTACCTCAGGCCTACCTTAGGGGTGACCTATATGTAGTAAATGGGGAGTTTCAGGCTTGGCAAGTAACTTTAATCATCAAGTCAATGTGGCAGTAAACTGCGCACGCAGGTCCTGTGGTGGCAGGCCGGAGACAGGTTTGAAAGGCTACTTCTGTGGGTGGCACAAGCAGCGCTACAGGCCCACTAGCAGCATTTAATTTACAAGCCCTGGGTATATGGGATACCACTTTACAAGGGACTTACAAGTCAATTAAATATTACTAACATGTGTAAACCAGTCATACCATGTTTAGAGAGCACATGCACTTTAGCACTGATTAGCAGTGGTAAAGTGCCCAGAGTCCTAAAGCCAACAAAAAGAGGGTCAGAAAAATACAGGAGGAAGGCAAAAAGTTTGGGGATAACCCTGCAAAAAGGCCCATGTCAAACACAGAGATACAAGTCAAGTAAGGCGGCACTTGAATCTTCACCCAATACACCACAATAAACAGTGGGTATCTACCTCAGGATGTACCCAGACACCTTTCCAGGCTCAGGAGTACCAGAGCCTCACACAGGAGGATGCAGGAGATGCATGCTCTGGTAGACTATATGCCACCATTCAAAATGGGTTGGACACTGTGAAGCTCCCACTTGGCAGTAATCTCCTTTTGAGTGTTCTATGGGTAGGCTTCTCCTCCTGGACAATTTCCCTCCTATAGGGCTGAGCACTCTCTTCCCTCTCTCAGCAGGCAAACAGGCACTGGGCACTAGGCAATCCCGGAGCTTCTACAGAAAGTTGCGCAGAGTTCAGGTGATGTACCCTCACCTCCGGGATAAAGACTGTCACACAGACACAAGCCCTGGTCTCACAGCTCACACACACACTGGACAGTACACTTAATGTCAGCACAAGGACCTGGGTGCCACACTGAAGCAGAGCTATTACCTAAGTGGGACCAGTAAGCCACACTCCTTTCTAACACAGAAAAAAGGTCTGGACGGGACTACTTGCAACAATGGTCAACAAGAAAAGGACATTCTGGAAGTGCCACTCTAGGTTGCAGAAACATTTTTGTACCTTAGCATTTCAATGGAAAAGCTTAGGACACTTCTTGGTGTTTAGGAGTCAGTTCAGGGTCAAGTTGTATCCCATCTACAGACTCATCCTTCTCAGCACTGTGTAACAGGTTCACTGTCCTCCTCAACCTCTTTCATCATTGCCAGAATGTTCACAATAAAATGTCTTCAGGGGTAAAGTGTCTGCCACATTCGCATGAAATATCCTCTTTGTTTCCTGTGTGGCAGCTGTGTCTACCATGTAGTTCATCTCAGAAACATTCTGCACTACTTTGCATGACCCAAACTACTTATTCTCCAAAGCTCTTGCACAAATTGATTTCAAAACCAACAACTCCTTATATCCAATTAGCAATGCTTTCTGGTCATACCACTCCTTCAGCTGCAATTAGCTTGCCTGAAGGTTTTTCTTTGTCTTAATTATGTACTGTCCCATCAACTTTCTGTGGCCAATCACTTAGCCCACTCCATCTAACTGGGGAAACTCAGAAGCTTCTTCCTATCTTTCTCTGACTAAGGTGAGTGGGCCATGCACTGGGTACCCAAAGGATAGTTTGAAGGGACTACACCCAACTTCTTTTCGGTGAAGTTTCTCTCTAGGTGAATAAATGGCATGCAGAAGAAGATCCCACTTTCTCATCGGTTCTCTGGCAGAATTCCCATCATCCTCTTAAAGATCTTGTTAAAGTGTTTCCCCAACTCATTGGTCTGCAGCTGGTGTGCCTTGGAGAAATGGTAGGTTACACCAGCTTGCTCCTATATATGTCTCGTATCAAAGGAGATAAAGTTTGTTACCTGGTCAAAAATCACAGTCTCATGATACCCAACTCTTGAAAATATGCTTTGAGTGCCCTGGCTACTACCCTAGCAGTCTTGCTCCTCAGTTGTAACACCTCTTGATACCTAGTGGAATGATGCCTGCACAACCAACATATAATTGACTGACACAGAGGGGGGTTAAACTAACCAACAATATCAGTGCCCACCTGCTCGAATGGAACATCTACTGCTGATGGTTACACTAATGGTGCATTGGGTTTACTTCCTAGCTTATCACTCAGTTGGCATGTAGGACAGGCGCTAGAAAACCTCTCTGTATCTCGCAACATCTTTTGCTAATAGATCGAGTTCAACCTATCCTGGGTCTTCCTTATGCCCAGTGACAACAGGATGTTCCTGTGCACTATGGGAAATACTTGGCTCTAGCTAGCACCTGGCTCAGGATTCACAGACTCACTGTATAACAATCAATTCACTCAGCCAACATAGTGCCTTATAACAACTCATTTGCTGACCTGTTCCTGGCTGCAATCCAAACCCCCACAAGTCTAAGGCACTCCATCTGAGCCTGGCGGAATTCCTCCAGGGTAGGTACCCCAGCGCCTAACAAGCTCAGCATCTCTGGCAGTGAGCTAGATTTCAACAACTGGATACCTCATCCTCTGCTTCCTCTGGAGCAGGGGCGATGGGCACCATGACCTGTGCCTTTCCAGAGTCTGCCATTATCCGTTCACTAACCTTCTCATGTGTGTGCCAACCTAGAATGGTCCCAGTTTCTTTCTGAGACTGATATGCAGCCTATGCACTAGTCAGCTTAAGTGACGATGTACCAAGCCATGTAGTCTTCTGGCCCTAGTACTAAACCAGGAACAATCAAATCACTGCCAATAAGACATCCAGCGCCTGGCTTCTCTTTTACCCCTACATTGATCATGACATCCAGCACCTTGCTTTTCTTTTACTCCTACTTCGATCATGAACTGACTTGCATTGACCTCAACCTCTACAGAGTTAATCAGGTACTCCATGCTGTCCTCATTGGCTAATATGTTTGTGCAATTGGTACCAGGGTAAATCTCCGTGGGTGTAAGATATTTCTTCTCAACCATAGTCCTTTAAGCTTCTGTATCCCTCATGACAGGAATCTTTGAATCTCTCACAGTGGCAGCTCGTCTATGAGGACACCAGGGCTTCATCCACAACGATTTCTTCCTTGTTTTCTCACATTTAAAAAGTAGGATTTAAAAAAATGCTAGTAAATCTGCCCGCCTCTCTACATCGCATTCAGAACATAATCACTCACTAGCTTCTTTTCCAGGCTTTCTGCGCTCATGAACATGTGCAGCTATGGTCAGGCAGGTTGCCATCAATCACTATTTGCCAGGCTGAGAAGCTCACAGCCCTGAGGCCTGTGAGGTCATCAGCCTTGAAAAGCCTGGGTGTCATTGAACTGCAGCCTGTGATGAAGTGGTGGTAAAGATGACCAAGGGTGCTTCAGGTTGAAGCCCTGCTGCATCAGGGTCTACGTGTCAGTCAGGGTCTGGAGCCACGACTCCCTATCCTGTCACAACTCCTCAAAGGGTGGTGCAAGGAAGCCTCACTGACCCCACCGCACCCAATGACAAGATTTAACAAGCATTGGTAATGCCAATAGGTCTCGCATTTGCAGGAGTTAAAGCTATTGGCGTTGCAAATGACAATGTCTTTTACCCATGTGTTTTGGTTTGGAGTATAGTGGATGTATGTGGTTTGGAGTGGAATTATGTGGGTTGGATTGGAATTGTTAGTTATGGAATTGTGTGGGGTGGAATTGTTTGGTGTGGAGTGGATTTGTATAGTGGAATTATGTGGCATTGTGGATAGATAGGTGTGAGATCTGCACAGAATAGATAAGAAGACAAAGAGGGAGAGGTATCTTGTGCACAAAGTGGTGAATGAACTCCAGACAGAGGAGCAGAAAGAATGTATGAGAAAGAGAAAGAAGAAGAAAGCAAGCAACAGACACATAAAGAGGGAGTTCCTGCGTACGTCGAACACAGCCAAAGAAGAGGAGGAGAGCATCGGATTGAGTGACGGAAACCTTCAAAGGCATAGGATAGAAACTGTGCTCAAAGACCTGAAGTTAACCACATGAGAGAGGTGGGAAGAGTGCGTGAGAGAGCGAGAGAGAGGGGTAAGAGAGAGTACTAGAGAGAGGGACTGATTGCGCTTCCTAAAAAAACCTTATTAACCTCAAAGTAAGGCGGAGTTAAATCATGTTGCGCTGAGTGGTATTATGTGAAGTATACTTATGTTGGGTGGTGTAGAATTGTGTGGCGGTGAATTGTGTGATGAGGAATTGTGTGGTGTTGTAGGTCACACTAAACATCCACGTATGCCACAAGGTACCAAAGCAAGTGGAGCAATTCTGTTTATTTCGCATCTTCTTCAGACTATTCAGATAGGATTCACATTAATGAAGATTACCGGATTTGCCCAGGATTACTGAATGTAGACAAGTGAGAGAGTTGGGATTAAAACCTAAGACTACTGGTTCTACAGTCAACAATTTAAGCTTCAGATCTTTTCTAAGAAATCGAATGTATATATGACTGATGATGTGTGCATTTGTGTGCAACTATATTGTTATGTAGTGGCTGCTATCTTGCCATTTTATTTGAAAACTTTTATTTATATTTCCAAGATGGCTGATTGGTACTTAAGAATGAAAAATAAAATAAATAAAAGTTGGCACATAAAATGGCAAGATAAATGTGCCATGTAAGAAGCTTGCAGGGCTGGGACAGAGTGCTTAGTAGAGCTCACCACAGAGCTGAGAAAAACAAGAAATGAGCAGTAAAAAGGCAAAACAGAGGGCAAGAAAGGAGCAGAAAAGGCACAGACAGAGGGCAAGAAACAAGCAGAAAAGGCACAGACAGAGGGCAGAAGTCAACAAAGCAGCAAGAGGGTAGCGGACTGCAGGCAAGCTGGGCAGGAGACCTGTCGCAGGGGGAGCTGGCACGAGGACCTAAAAGAAAATATTTACTCACAGAACGTCTGGAAAAAATAGAATACCAGATATTCTATACTGCGCAGGTAAGCAGTTTCATTCTTATTAAAGCAAAACCACATCTAATTTATAAAAGGTAATCGAAACGTTTAACAGTAAAGTTTAGAAAATGCCTCTGGGAATACAGCATTTCATTCACGCCATTTAAAACCACAAATGCACAAATTCCCATTACCCATGGATATCACAGCTTAGGATTTGGAGGAGCTCGTCATTTCTCATCACTAGCCGCAGATGTGATTTGGGCAGTAACTTAAAAGAAACGTGTACAGAGCGATAAAAACAGAGGCACTTTTAATAATCAGAGCCGGCCTCTAAGATAGCGCCCTGAGCAAAGAGAAATTTGGTGCCCTTGCTGATGTTAAGGAATTAAATGATGCAGCAAGGGGCCCCTTTTGTGTTCACTGGTCAGTTCCTGGCTGAGCAGTGACTGGCCCCTGAACACAAACATCTCTGGACCTCCCCCAGATCACCTAAATCACCCACAGCTGAGCTGCCTCATGCTGATGATGGTTTTGTTGGTGTGTCAGCAGGGGTGAGACAGTGAGGGCGGGGAAAGGAAGTGGGCAATGGGGTGTTAAAAATATTTTTTTCTGTATGTTAATGAAGGATTAAAAGCACTAACTGGCAAATCAGACAGAAACTAGCACGCAGGGCACGGGCAGCCCTGGAGCAAGACGACAGGGGTGCTGCTGTTAGCATTACCTTAATGCACACAGCTCTGTGCACCCCTCAGAATATTGGCGCCCTAGGCCCAGCTCGCCCATGCCCAAGGCCGGCCCTGTTGCTAGTACAATATTTAAAAACAAATTATGCTATGTGTTCTCAGTCTAGAGCACCATGAATGCCTCATCAACGCGACTGGCCTATAAGTGGCTTAACGCCACTTTGTAAATATGGAGCAGGGCATTGCACCACAGGAACGTCGTTAAAAGTGATGCTCCTGTGGCGCAATGCCCTTGTACATATGCCCCTTAGACTCACATTGAAGCGTTGGTGATATTCTGATTCTACATGGCAACAATGGTGTTTGGAAGGGGCTGGTAAAAGATTTAACAACTCACAAGAAAAATAAATTCTACCACAACTTAAAAAGAACACAATAACAAATAACCTTTATTCTGCTTAGGGTGGAAGCAGCATACATGATTTGGGTGGGTTTACTTTATGTTTGAAACAAGTTGGAAACAAAGTAAGAACCAGGCAGCCCCGTGGGACCCCAGTACAGAGACCACTGAGAGTACAAATGTGAGCATTATTTACAGCTCCAATTCTCTGCGGTGGGACCAAGGGCAAAGGAAGGCGTAGCAGAATGAAGGGAAGCCCCGGTCCTGATGTGGGAGTGGAGCTAAGTCCCGCGGAGGCACATCATCTGCAGACCACCAAGGCCAGAGGGACTTGCCGATGTCTCATGGTGAGACTCGGAACCAAACGCTGATACTCCCACTCAGCGAGAGGAGTAGGGGAGGAAAGTACAGCCCTGGTGTGAGTAGAGACTGAGATCACAGTGCACCAAGGCCAGAGAGAGATAAGTAAGCCTCAACCCTGGTGCGAGAGCGGAGACTTGGAAGCACCAGAATCACAGTGCACCAAGGCCAGAGAAAGAGGGGTGGAGATAAGTCAACCTCAGCCCTGCTAAGGGAGCAGAGACTGGTGGGGGAAAGTACGTAGGGAGGGAAGCCTCAGCACTGGTGCGACAGTAGAGACTGGAGGGGGAAGGGGAAACGGAGAGAAGCTTTAGCCCTGTTGTGAGAGCGGATGCTGTAGGGGAAAGTGGATAGGGAGGGGAGACTCAGCCCTGGTGCAAGAGCGGTGACGGGGGAATGGCGAACAAAGGGCTTCAACCTTGGTGTGAGAGAGAAGGCTGGTGAGGGATGCGGATAGGGAGAGGGAGCCTCAGCCATGTGAGAGCAGAGACTAGGAAGCACCTCAATCACAGTGCATCAAGGCCAGAGTGCAGAGACTGGATGGGGAAGGGGAGTAAGCTTTAGCCTTGGTGTGAGAGCGGAGGCTGATGTGGGAAGCGGATAGGGAGGGGAGCCACAGCCCTGGTACGAGAGTAGTGACTGGTGGGGGATTTGGTAGGAAGGGAAGGATCAGCCCCAGTGTGAAAGCGGTGACTGGTGGGGGAAGTATATAGGGAGGGGAGCCTCAGCCCTGGTGCGAGTGCTGTGATTGGTGCGGGAGAAAAGGTAGGGAAGGGATCCTCAGCACTGGTGCGAGAGCGGTGACTGGTGGGGGAAGTGGATAGGGAGGGGAGCCTCAGCCCCGGTGGAAGAGCGGAGCCTGGGAAGCAAGGACTGATACCCCACCCCAGTGTGACAGCAGAGCCCGAGGACCCAGATGCTGGTAGAGGGGGTATTACTGGCCAGCATGCCTCAGTCTTCTCACCTGCAGGCCTTACTCGAGGCCGACTGAGCCGCACTGTTTCTGCCACCTTCCGAACAGCTGTGCTGCAGCCGGCACCCATGTACTCCAGAAAAACATCAAACACACCTGGACTGCATCCAGCACCCTGGAAACAACCAGGGACTTCAGCCTGCACCCCAAAAACAGATCTAGACTGCATCCTACTTCTCGGCAGCCTGTGCTCAGCCCAGGACATGAAGTAAAAAAACAATTCCAGGCCCCTTAAAAGGAAGCCCAAAACTAATATCTTACCAAAAGAGGCCCAACAAGGTCGACATCCAAAAGTGAAAAAAGGCTAAAACAAGCCCAATCCCCCTTAAAAGGAAGCCCAAACCAAATGAATATCTTACCAAAAAAAGCCCAACTGACAGTCGACTTCAAAAATTGCAAAAAAAAGAGGCAAAAAAAATACAAGCAATGGAGCAGAAGGCAGTACTAACACAATTGTGGCATTAAGATGAGGTGGGAGGGAGGAGTGCTATATTAAAATGTAAGCAGCTATGGCGCCGAAGGTGAACACAGGCAAACAGTAACAGAGCAGGAAACCAACAAAAAAAATAGTCCCCCAAACAACAAACAACCATAGCGTGATGATACAGTACTTAGTCCCTGCTCCGTGGGAGGAACGGAAGAAAAGAAGGAGGGACAAAGAGGCAGGACTGACTACTAGCAAGCAAGGATTTTTAAAGGAGAGTGACATAGACAAATGAAAAGCAATGGCAAGCAATGGGCGGAGTTGAACTCCACAAACCATATACAGCAGGTTGCTAAAAGACAGAGCAAGCGCTTTCTAGGCTCGACCTAAAAAGGTAGGGTTAGAGGTTGTAGACTGAAAGCTGAACCCTGGAACAAGCAAACCATATCAGCAGGAGTCCTTCTGAGCCAGTGTGCAGTCTCCAATTCAGGCTTCCGCTTCCCCATACTCTACTTAGTGGACTGCCAATACTGATTGACTAGACTCTGGACACTGCAGGGGAGTGCGCACTGTGCTGCCCAGTTATTCAGCTTTCCATGCACTGTGCAGTTCAGCTGTTCGACTTTCCATTTGCCTCGGGTATTCCCTGTTCAGATGCACCATACAGCTCACTACGAGCCCAGGAGAAGAGGAAGGTAGGGTACTTATCACAGGATTCGGGAGGAAGCGAGCAGACAAACACTTCTCAACTCCTTATCTTGGACCAGGCTTCGAGGACACAGGCTCAGGTTTCTTTGGGAGCTGCTCTCTCAAATATCTGAAAAGACCTTGGGGCATATTAGCAAGACCCACGTTAAAATTATCGCCGTTTTAGCGGCAGGAAACTGCCGCTAAAACGGAGGTAATGGGCTTGCTAATATGCGTTATGGAATTCCAATAGAAGCCCAGGTTAGATGTCCTGCACATCTAACCTGGGCTTCTATTGGAATTCTATAACGCATATTAGCAAGCCCATTATCGCCGTTTTAGCGGCAGTTTCCTGCCGCTAAAACGGCGATAATTTTAACGTGGGTCTTGCTAATATGCCCCCCGGTATTTGTTCAGCAAACGATTTCTTTTCACATAAATATTTTCCGAGTTTTGATTGTCTTCAGCTGGACTGCAATGGGCAAAGGTTTTTCTTTTGGAGCCCTCATATTATGACGAAAACGTGAAAAAGCAGTGACAACTAAAGAATGCTTTAAAGTACACCGTGAATATGTAGTTCAGTGAACTGCATTCCTCGACCCAGGCTTTCTTTCCCATTTATTAAATATAATGATTTGTTTGTGCACACCATTATTCACCCAACCAGCCTCTGTCAGTCAGTGCCTAATGAGTGCTAGTAGTAATACTCATTTTTCGGGACCAGGCCTTATTTTACATCATGACACTATGACCCAAAGCAAGTGAAGAAAGGCAGAAATGGAAACATGGAGGAGAACGAGAAGGATAGGAAAACACTGACAATGGGCAGAAACAGAGATGAAAGAGAACCTGCAAGTGTGAGATAATGACAAGAAGTGCAGGGTGGTGGAAGAAAGGGGCATGAAGTGGAATCAATACCTTTTTGCTGAGCAACTCTGAGACAGGGGGCTCTAAAGAAAATTGTTGGGTAACCATGCACTTGGGTTTTTTACAAATTAAACACTGGCTTCAACCTTTTAATGTGCTGGCTGCAGAGAGCTGTGGAAGTATTTGCAGGTCACAGTTCTGAATGCAGGTGAATTAGCTCATCCGGTTAAGATTCCTGCTACCGTAGTCTATGTGTAACCGCACGTCAGGAGTTAACATTATAATACAATAAAGTAGCAAGTTAATTTGCCATCTGCAGCGGTCCACATGGAGCCTACAAGCTTCGAATTCAAGCAGCATAGCACATGAGAGTTAATTAACATGCTATGCATTCATTTGTGTAGTTTCCTGTTCACAGATTTCAATTCTGATGTGGTTGACTAAGGCTTTCATCCTTCCAAGGATGAGTATATTTGTTGAGGTAATAATTAAACACCTTCACGGAATTCATACAGTTCACTGCCAGCTGGTCCAATATTCGATTATAGCCATGACTTTCAAATATATGACTAGTACAAACAAAAGTTACAGCACATATCCTGATATGTTGTTACTGCTGAATAGAGGTCGTGACGACGCCCGGTATGCAACTAGCCCTTCCTCAGCCACTCTGGCCTTTTAGAAGTCCTTAACTGTGCTAGTCCAACAAGTGACTGAGTTTGCCCTGAGCACAGGTAAGCGGAAGCAGAAATAATGATTTTGAAGTCAATTACAGTTCTTGACGAAATGGAATGTCTAAAGTAAGTTGCACAGTTGGAGGGGTAATTGGCCTTTCCCAGATATAGCTGTCTCTACTGCCATCCGGTGTTTCTCTTTCTCTAAGACTATCCTCTCTCTCCAGTTCTTTCCTTTTCCTTTTCTTTATCCTATATTTCCTTCTCCCTTTCCTTCTCATTTCTCGCTCCCTTTTACCTCCTCTCAGACTCGTTCTTTCTGACTCTGTCCTGCCGCCTTTCTTCTTGTTTCTGGTGAGCTAATCTCAACTTCTCCCTCTCAAACTCTCTGGCCTTCCCCTGTTCCTCAGCCTTAGCCTTCCAGATCACCAACTGCAAGTTTAAGGCCCTGAGTCAGACTTAACTCATCCAAGAGAAAGACTCCTGCACTTGGTGAAAGTGGTACCCTTGAAATCGGTAAGAGGATGAATGTCTTAGAGAAACAATGGAAAGCAAATCTAGGGATGTACTCGGGATAATTTAAGGAAATCCTGTGCTTAGGGGCTGAAAGAGCCTGACACTACAGCTTTGGCTCCTTGTGTCCCTATCATAATCCCTTCCTCAAAGTCCATCCAGTTTTCCTTAACTGGTTCCTCCAAAGTGTGACTGGGCACGACAGTATGCCCACAGATCATGTCAGATTGCCCGAGTAGGAACATCTCAGAGAATAGTCTACTAGTCCTACATCTAGGCATGGACAGAAACAAGCTTCTGGCTGTCAGGGATAGACTTGGATAAGACAAGTGCAACCAACCTGCCTATGCACTTGCCCGAAGTTTGTAACTTGGTACTTCCGGGGTCCAGACCTGCTCGTGGTTCACCGTGACTGGTTCTGGTGGCACACCATTGTTTGGCCCGCAGCCAAATGCCTGACCCCCTATGTTTTAAATATACCTTTACTGGGCCTCTTTTGACAGCAATGGCTCCTCAATAAGAGGAGCTTTGTGCAGGGGGAAAGGGCCGGCGTGTAAACCTTGGGAAACTTTTCCAGGATGGACAACCGTTACCCTTCCAATCACTCCAAGACCAATTCAACTTACTCGACGGACAATACCTTACATACCGCCTAATCCTCCACATGCTCAAAATTAAGTGGGCGATCTCAGATTCACAACCAGAGTCTCACTTACCCACACAAACATTGTACATCATGAGGTCTGGGAGACAATGCGTCAACTAGTTATGTAGAGTACTGTGGAGTTAAGTGCAACATTTGTGGGATACTTGGGAAGCTGTATTTAGGAGAATTTAGGAGGTCGGTCTACGAGAAAGAGTGGGCCAAGATATTTTCATACTGATGCACTGTCTCTCGAAATACTAAATTTAAACTGATTCATTTTTTTATTTTCCATAGGGCATATCTTTCCCCTGCGAAGATAAACAAAATGTTTCCTGAAGCCATGGCCTCCTGCTCACAGTATGCACTTATACCACATGATGCAGAGTTGCCAATCCCCGACTATTTTTTGGAAGAATGTTACACAAGTTTTAGCAACCTGCACTGGCATGCCTACACTCCTGAGCAACTTAACCGCTTGGATCTCACTGGAAGCTCCTCAGCTTCATAGCATCTATAAGACTGGGGCGATCATTATAGGCTGCTTGTCACTTTTCGCATGCAGCATGTCCCACCTCGTCTAGATAATGCGTACAATCACAGGGTCGGTCATTGTGCTAGACCATAGTACCGACGTAAGATTGCATTTTATGTTGCTTAACAATAATGTATATACATGTTTTGTGCTGTCTTCCTTTCTCCCACAGGTTTTCTCAGTGTCCGTAAGTACGTAGACACTCAGTCCACACACCTTAGCGCGTGTGTAGGTACTTTCTCATTTTTCTCACGTGGCACTACTCACTTTGCCACTCACTTTTTCACCACTCGGTCCTGAAGAAAGCCCCTCATAATCCCTATTGCGGGCTGAAACATGTAGACCATCCACATAGTCAACTAGGGATAATAACCTCTGATTCTAGTTGCACTACACTCTTTTTAACCATATCCTGAGCCGCCACTAATAAAGTTTACAGGCAAGGATTCTCAGAGATATTTTTAGTTCACATCACATCACATACTCACACCAAACCAGCTCCGCTGTAACCAGGCGTCGTAGCACAACCGGGCGGCATTCGGCCACCCGGTTGGGACCCCAATGATGAAGCATGACACCAACTAGGTTGGTGTGTGAGGGGTCTTTTAAACTAACCTAGTGGGTCCTTGTACCAACCAGCCTAGTGATTGTACCACATCCACACAGAGGGTTCGTCCTTCTTTGTTTAACTTATCATTATACCGGGGATACGGACGCACCCCATATTTCCCTTGCTCTCCCATTGTTTTGTTATATATACGCAGCGCACAGCTGTGAGAGCCAATACATTTTTATCGTTCTTTTTTAATACAACATCTGAATAGCACGCATACACACTATGGCAGAAAACCAGGGCTTGGGGTTCACATTGGACGATGTCAACAATATTTTAGACAACCCTCCCTTGTTGGCAGACTTCAACATGGCAACTTCCATTGCACAAACTGCTGACTGGGAGAGCCTTAATGAGAAAAAGCGAAACCGCATAAGGACAATCCTTCACGGCGTCATCCTGACTGAGTATCTTAGAAATAATACAGCACCCAGAGGACTTATTGTCACGAATGCCCCGCGAATCTTCCTAGATGACGCCACCTTCCGAAAAGATTGGGCCCAAATAGCATGGCGATAAACACGTGATTGGATAATCTTAATCATTCAAACAGCCACACGTCTCTCTGAAGCCTTTCTCATCGAGATTCAAGCAACCGAGGCTCACTTTAAAGCAACACTTACCTCGTTCAAGAAAAAACTTGATGAAACCAACAAAGAAGTAAATGAATACAAGGAGGGCCTCACGCAATCCAAGATAAATAAATTCCAGAAAAACCTTAAAAAATTCTCCTACACAAAGACCTATCCATATGCAGATGCTGACTATCTACCCCCTAAAAAACTAGATACATCGGGCGCATCCTCTGATGATGACTCATCGGGCAGTAGCAGTTCCAGCACAGGCAGCTATTGGAGACGACAACAAGGAAGAGGAGGCAACATAGGCTGGCAACATCCATGGGTCCAAGGATTACCAGGACCTAACATGCAATACCCCCCAATGTATCCTCAGATGCATCCTCATTTTGGATATGGCTGGAATCCGCCTTTTGGACCACCACCGCCATATATGAACCGAAACCAACGGCAACCTTTTTAGACAGAGGCCAACGAGGACGCGGAAGGAGACGCAGAGGGAACCAGGTCCACTGGGAAGACGACCCACAACAAGGAGCCCAGACGAGGAGCAAAACCCAAGGCCAGCAGCCAGGCCCGAGCACGCGATGAGCCTGGTCACCAATTTATCCACTCATGTCCTCACATCAGCAGAGCAGGCAGTCCTAGAGAAAGGACTTGGCTACGCACCTACAGCAAGATTTGACAAATTCAAGCTGCACTGCGAACTAGCCGAGTTTTTTCGCAAGCTTAAGCTAAAAGCTTTTTTTGAAAATTCTCTTCCATCCGGAACAGCATCACAGGGAGACACCTCCTTCAGAGTCAAGTCGAGCTTCATCCCTCCACCCAGTACTATACCACCAGAGATACTTGTCTATGAGCAAACTGTATTCAAAGAGATCGAAGCACTGAAGGACACTAACGTCTACCAGAATTCAAGCAAGACAGAACGCCAAGCCCTACAATCATTGAAGGCAAATACTGATATTGTAATAAAACCAGCTGACAAGGGTGGCGGGACCGTCATTCTGAACAAAGATGATTATCAACGAGAATGTCACCGACTATTGAACGATACCAAGAACTATGGAAGACTTACACAAGATCCCAGTGAAGACCTGAAAATACGCATCCTCACTCTTGTGGAAGATGCCGAGACTCAAGGCCATATCACAAAGAGCGAGGCCAAATTTCTAACCACCACGCCGGGTAAAATACCATATTTTTACATTGTGCCAAAAACGCACAAAAACAAAATACCTCCGCCTGGACGCCCTATCGTATCAGGCATAGGATCCCTGCTGGAACCACTCTCACGCTATTGTGACCATTTCCTGCAACCATTGGTTCAATGCACCAGCACTTACCTCAAAGACACCAAAGACCTACTTGGCCTAATTAATTCTTTGTCTTACAATCCAGACACCTCTTTTTTGGTCAGTCTTGACGTGGAGAGCCTGTATACCAGTCTCCCGCAAGATGATACCCTACAGGTACTGCAATCCGCCATCAACCACTCCAATTGGCAATATCGAACTTCCAAAACGTTTGTTCTTGAATGTGCCACACTTGCACTCAAAGAGAATTTCTTTGAGTTTGAAGGCCGGCTCTTCTTACATGGGGAGCGTTTTTGCCCCCAGCGTGGCCGGCCTCTATGTCTACGACTTCGAGACCAAATATCTACTTAACAACAACCAGTCACGTTTTCCCCAAATCAGATTCTACAAACGTTACATTGACGATATCTTACTGATTTGGGAAGGTAACAACACCTCACTCACTTCATTCTGCGAATGGCTTAACTCATGTGATCCCAACCTCCATTTCACACACAGCTTTGACAGATACAAGACTACATTCCTTGACTTGGACATTGAAGCAGCAGGAGGAGGACTGAAGAGCAAAACCCATTTCAAAACCACTGCCCGCAATTCCCTTCTACACTTCACAAGCTTCCACCCCAGATCACTGCGGGAGAATCTCCCCTACGGCCAGTATCTTCGGCTTCGCAGAAACTGCAGTGAAATAGGAGACTACAAATCCCAAGCCAGAGATCTAAATGATAAACTACGACAGCGGGGCTACCCCAAATGGATTACAGACAAAGCCAACAAAAGGGCCAGGAATCAGAACTGTGAGGGACTGATTGAAACACCAGCACGAGAATCGACACAGTCGCCACTCACATGTGTGACCACATACAATGCCGTCTCTCAAAAAGTCTCACAAATTATTCGCAAAAACTGGAAAATATTGAAGACAGGCAACCTTGATTGGGAACTTCCTCTCCTCTCCAACAAGAGAGCCCGATCAATCAAAGACGCAATAGTCTCCACCCGACCAAAACCACAACAGAGGCCAGTTCACACTGTCCTCAATGCCTGGGGGCTCCCGGGCGTGGTGGGCCATTTTCCCTGTGGCAACTGTAGCGTGTGCCATATCACCGAAACCACTAAAAGCCTCAGTTTGGAACCAGGGAAAACTTGGCAACTTAGACAACATACGAACTGTAACACAGAACACGTGATCTACCGCATTACCTGCCCCTGTAATCTCATCTATATTGGCATGACCAATCGCAAGATCAAGACAAGGATCTGCGAACACCGCAGCACCATACGCTGTAAGAAAAACACAACCCGCATGACAAACCACTTCCTGGAAGTGGGCCACACGACCAATGATATGCGCTGGGTCATCATAGAAGCACTGGACCCTAGTCTACCAAATGTTCAGAGCCGTCTCCTTGAGAAGGAGCAAAGATGGGTTTATCGCCTGTCCAGCGACAAAATTGGCCTCAATGACAACATTCCTTGGAACAGTCTCAGGAGAACATAAACATTATTCAACCAGATCACTGCTCACCTACCAATGAGCACCCCTCCTATAGCTGAGCTCTAACAGAGATGGCACCCCCACAGAATGGCCTAATTTTAATGCCCTCATTCTGGGCCCCCTGCACACCTAGCCGTGTATCGCCATCCCTCATTGACTTCATTTTCATTTCTCTGCATTGCCTCCAGTGTATGTCTCCTCACTTTGGGCCGTTCCTTATTACTCCATATCATTTTTTGACAGAGGCTCTTAGTTCAGAGCACCTTGGCCACACTGCTTCCAGTGTAAGCAGTCTGGTTCCATTACCGGAACACTCCAATATGGCCGCCCCTTTCCCATTCCCCCTCAGTATCAAAGCGCATGCGCAGCTTTCCGCCGCACTCAGGGCTCCAAGATGCAGCCGATTGACTGCGCACGACAGCGCTACTCCTCCCTGTTTCCTCTACGAGCATACTGGCACGTATTCCAGAGGGGACATGGGCTTAAATAGCACTATCCTCCCCGTGCTACACACCAGCCGGGACGACGGGATACCACACTAGGTTCTCAGACAGGTTCCATCCTGATACCAAGTAAGGTCGCGTAACTTCTTTTTCCACAGCAGGACCTGAGCACGCTGGTGTTTCCGTGCTCATCCCAAACTTCACTTTTCCTCAGATTCGGTCATCGGATGTGACCCCTTCCGAGTCCCGATCGGCTGCCCAATTTCACACATAGTGTAACTATGCTTTTACATACAGCGTTGCTAGCAGGAGCTCTCTGCTTTTTAATTGCTTTTAAACCCAGCTTCAGCGCGCCGCATGATCACTAGTGCTAAACGCTCCCGCCAGACGCGCCGCATGATCACGAACGCCTACGCTCTTGCCAGGCACTACCGCTACTGTGGATATTTTGCGCACAATGCCGCACATGACCTCCAACCACGGTGGCCCCTACTTGCTCACCAGTAGTTAAAGGGTGATGACTTGCGACAAACTATGTTTTGCTCACCACCCTGAGCAACTTAACCGCTTGGATCTCACTGGAAGCTCCTCAGCTTCATAGCATCTATAAGACCGGGCGATCATTATAGGCTGCTTGTCACTTTTCGCATGCAGCATGTCCCACCTCGTCTAGATAATGCGTACAATCACAGGGTCGGTCATTGTGCTAGACCATAGTACCGACGTAAGATTGCATTTTATGTTGCTTAACAATAATGTATATACATGTTTTGTGCTGTCTTCCTTTCTCCCACAGGTTTTCTCAGTGTCCGTAAGTACGTAGACACTCAGTCCACACATCTTAGCGCGTGTGTAGGTACTTTCTCATTTTTCTCACGTGGCACTACTCACTTTGCCACTCACTTTTTCACCACTCGGTCCTGAAGAAAGCCCCTCATAATCCCTATTGCGGGCTGAAACATGTAGACCATCCACATAGTCAACTAGGGATAATAACCTCTGATTCTAGTTGCACTACACTCTTTTTTAACCATATCCTGAGCCGCCACTAATAAAGTTTACAGGCAAGGATTCTCAGAGATATTTTTAGTTCACATCACATCACATAATCACACCAAACCAGCTCCGCTGTAACCATGCGTCGTAGCACAACCGGGCGGCATTCGGCCACCCGGTTGGGACCCCAATGATGAAGCATGACACCAACTAGGTTGGTGTGTGAGGGGTCTTTTAAACTAACCTAGTGGGTCCTTGTACCAACCAGCCTAGTGATTGTACCACATCCACACAGACGGTTCGTCCTTCTTTGTTTAACTTATCATTATACCGGGGATACGGACGCACCCCATATTTCCCTTGCTCTCCCATTGTTTTGTTAAATAATTAAACACCTTCACGGAATTCATACAGTTCACTGCCAGCTGGTCCAATATTCGATTATAGCCATGACTTTCACATATATGACTAGTACAAACAAAAAGTTACAGCACATATCCTGATATGTTGTTACTGCTGAATAGAGGTCGTGACGACGCCCGGTATGCAACTATCCCTTCCTCAGCCACTCTGGCCTTTTAGAAGTCCTTAACTGTGCTAGTCCAACAAGTGACTGAGTTTGCCCTGAGCACAGGTAAGCGGAAGCAGAAATAATGATTTTGAAGTCAATTACAGTTCTTGACGAAATGGAATGTCTAAAGTAAGTTGCACAGTTGGAGGGGTAATTGGCCTTTCCCAGATATAGCTGTCTCTACTGCCATCCGGTGTTTCTCTTTCTCTAAGACTATCCTCTCTCTCCAGTTCTTTCCTTTTCCTTTTCTTTATCCTATATTTCCTTCTCCCTTTCCTTCTCATTTCTCGCTCCCTTTTACCTCCTCTCAGACTCGTTCTTTCTGACTCTGTCCTGCCGCCTTTCTTCTTGTTTCTGGTGAGCTAATCTCAACTTCTCCCTCTCAAACTCTCTGGCCTTCCCCTGTTCCTCAGCCTTAGCCTTCCAGATCACCAACTGCAAGTTTAAGGCCCTGAGTCAGACTTAACTCATCCAAGAGAAAGACTCCTGCACTTGGTGAAAGTGGTACCCTTGAAATCGGTAAGAGGATGAATGTCTTAGAGAAACAATGGAAAGCAAATCTAGGGATGTACTCGGGATAATTTAAGGAAATCCTGTGCTTAGGGGCTGAAAGAGCCTGACACTACAGCTTTGGCTCCTTGTGTCCCTATCATAATCCCTTCCTCAAAGTCCATCCAGTTTTCCTTAACTGGTTCCTCCAAAGTGTGACTGGGCACGACAGTATGCCCACAGATCATGTCAGATTGCCCGAGTAGGAACATCTCAGAGAATAGTCTACTAGTCCTACATCTAGGCATGGACAGAAACAAGCTTCTGGCTGTCAGGGATAGACTTGGATAAGACAAGTGCAACCAACCTGCCTATGCAC
This sequence comes from Calotriton arnoldi, assembly GCA_963921515.1. Taxonomy (NCBI): domain Eukaryota; kingdom Metazoa; phylum Chordata; class Amphibia; order Caudata; family Salamandridae; genus Calotriton; species Calotriton arnoldi. The sequence goes on along the minus strand of CAWUFW010002933.1, from coordinate 1,667,292 downwards.
TTGCCCGAAGTTTGTAACTTGGTACTTCCGGGGTCCAGACCTGCTCGTGGTTCACCGTGACTGGTTCTGGTGGCACACCATTGTTTGGCCCGCAGCCAAATGCCTGACCCCCTATGTTTTAAATATACCTTTACTGGGCCTCTTTTGACAGCAATGGCTCCTCAATAAGAGGAGCCTTGTGCAGGGGGAAAGGGCCGGCGTGTAAACCTTGGGAAACTTTTCCAGGATGGACAACCGTTACCCTTCCAATCACTCCAAGACCAATTCAACTTACTCGACGGACAATACCTTACATACCGCCTAATCCTCCACATGCTCAAAATTAAGTGGGCGATCTCAGATTCACAACCAGAGTCTCACTTACCCACACAAACATTGTACATCATGAGGTCTGGGAGACAATGCGTCAACTAGTTATGTAGAGTACTGCAGAGTTAAGTGCAACATTTGTGGGATACTTGGGAAGCTGTATTTAGGAGAATTTAGGAGGTCGGTCTACGAGAAAGAGTGGGCCAAGATATTTTCATACTGATGCACTGTCTCTCGAAATACTAAATTTAAACTGATTAATTTTTTTATTTTCCATAGAGCATATCTTTCCCCTGCGAAGATAAACAAAATGTTTCCTGAAGCCATGGCCTCCTGCTCACAGTATGCACTTATACCACATGATGCAGAGTTGCCAATCCCCGACTATTTTTTGGAAGAATGTTACACAAGTTTTAGCAACCTGCACTGGCATGCCTACACTCCTGAACAACTTAACCGCTTGGATCTCACTGGAAGCTCCTCAGCTTCATAGCATCTATAAGACCGGGGCGATCATTATAGGCTGCTTGTCACTTTTCGCATGCAGCATGTCCCACCTCGTCTAGATAATGCGTACAATCACAGGGTCGGTCATTGTGCTAGACCATAGTACCGACGTAAGATTGCATTTTATGTTGCTTAACAATAATGTATATACATGTTTTGTGCTGTCTTCCTTTCTCCCACAGTTTTTCTCAGTGTCCGTAAGTACGTAGACACTCAGTCCACACACCTTAGCGCGTGTGTAGGTACTTTCTCATTTTTCTCACATGGCACTACTCACTTTGCCTCTCACTTTTTCACCACTCGGTCCTGAAGAAAGCCCCTCATAATCCCTATTGCGGGCTGAAACATGTAGACCATCCACATAGTCAACTAGGGATAATAACCTCTGATTCTAGTTGCACTACACTCTTTTTAACCATATCCTGAGCCGCCACTAATAAAGTTTACAGGCAAGGATTCTCAGAGATATTTTTAGTTCACATCACATCACATACTCACACCAAACCAGCTCCGCTGTAACCAGGCGTCGTAGCACAACCGGGCGGCATTCGGCCACCCGGTTGGGACCCCAATGATGAAGCATGACACCAACTAGGTTGGTGTGTGAGGAGTCTTTTAAACTAACCTAGTGGGTCCTTGTACCAACCAGCCTAGTGATTGTACCACATCCACACAGAGGGTTCGTCCTTCTTTGTTTAACTTATCATTATACCGGGGATACGGACGCACCCCATATTTCCCTTGCTCTCCCATTGTTTTGTTATATATACGCAGCGCACAGCTGTGAGAGCCAATACATTTTTATCGTTCTTTTTTAATACAACATCTGAATAGCACGCATACACACTATGGCAGAAAACCAGGGCTTGGGGTTCACATTGGACGATGTCAACAATATTTTAGACAACCCTCCCTTGTTGGCAGACTTCAACATGGCAACTTCCATTGCACAAACTGCTGACTGGGAGAGCCTTAATGAGAAAAAGCGAAACCGCATAAGGACAATCCTTCACGGCGTCATCCTGACTGAGTATCTTAGAAATAATACAGCACCCAGAGGACTTATTGTCACGAATGCCCCGCGAATCTTCCTAGATGACGCCACCTTCCGAAAAGATTGGGCCCAAATAGCATGGCGATAAACACGTGATTGGATAATCTTAATCATTCAAACAGCCACACGTCTCTCTGAAGCCTTTCTCATCGAGATTCAAGCAACCGAGGCTCACTTTAAAGCAACACTTACCTCGTTCAAGAAAAAACTTGATGAAACCAACAAAGAAGTAAATGAATACAAGGAGGGCCTCACGCAATCCAAGATAAATAAATTCCAGAAAGACCTTAAAAAATTCTCCTACACAAAGACCTATCCATATGCAGATGCTGACTATCTACCCCCTAAAAAACTAGATACATCGGGCGCATCCTCTGATGATGACTCATCGGGCAGTAGCAGTTCCAGCACAGGCAGCTATTGGAGACGACAACAAGGAAGAGGAGGCAACATAGGCTGGCAACATCCATGGGTCCAAGGATTACCAGGACCTAACATGCAATACCCCCCAATGTATCCTCAGATGCATCCTCATTTTGGATATGGCTGGAATCCGCCTTTTGGACCACCACCGCCATATATGAACCGAAACCAACGGCAACCTTTTTAGACAGAGGCCAACGAGGACGCGGAAGGAGACGCAGAGGGAACCAGGTCCACTGGGAAGACGACCCACAACAAGGAGCCCAGACGAGGAGCAAAACCCAAGGCCAGCAGCCAGGCCCGAGCACGCGATGAGCCTGGTCACCAATTTATCCACTCATGTCCTCACATCAGCAGAGCAGGCAGTCCTAGAGAAAGGACTTGGCTACGCACCTACAGCAAGATTTGACAAATTCAAGCTGCACTGCGAACTAGCCGAGTTTTTCGCAAGCTTAAGCTAAAAGCTTTTTTGAAAATTCTCTTCCATCCGGAACAGCATCACAGGGAGACACCTCCTTCAGAGTCAAGTCGAGCTTCATCCCTCCACCCAGTACTATACCACCAGAGATACTTGTCTATGAGCAAACTGTATTCAAAGAGATCGAAGCACTGAAGGACACTAACGTCTACCAGAATTCAAGCAAGACAGAACGCCAAGCCCTACAATCATTGAAGGCAAATACTGATATTGTAATAAAACCAGCTGACAAGGGTGGCGGGACCGTCATTCTGAACAAAGATGATTATCAACGAGAATGTCACCGACTATTGAACGATACCAAGAACTATGGAAGACTTACACAAGATCCCAGTGAAGACCTGAAAATACGCATCCTCACTCTTGTGGAAGATGCCGAGACTCAAGGCCATATCACAAAGAGCGAGGCCAAATTTCTAACCACCACGCCGGGTAAAATACCATATTTTTACATTGTGCCAAAACGCACAAAAACAAAATACCTCCGCCTGGACGCCCTATCGTATCAGGCATAGGATCCCTGCTGGAACCACTCTCACGCTATTGTGACCATTTCCTGCAACCATTGGTTCAATGCACCAGCACTTACCTCAAAGACACCAAAGACCTACTTGGCCTAATTAATTCTTTGTCTTACAATCCAGACACCTCTTTTTTGGTCAGTCTTGACGTGGAGAGCCTGTATACCAGTCTCCCGCAAGATGATACCCTACAGGTACTGCAATCCGCCATCAACCACTCCAATTGGCAATATCGAACTTACGTTTGTTCTTGAATGTGCCACACTTGCACTCAAAGAGAATTTCTTTGAGTTTGAAGGCCGGCTCTTCTTACATGGGGAGCGTTTTTGCCCCCAGCGTGGCCGGCCTCTATGTCTACGACTTCGAGACCAAATATCTACTTAACAACAACCAGTCACGTTTTCCCCAAATCAGATTCTACAAACGTTACATTGACGATATCTTACTGATTTGGGAAGGTAACAACACCTCACTCACTTCATTCTGCGAATGGCTTAACTTATGTGATCCCAACCTCCATTTCACACACAGCTTTGACAGATACAAGACTACATTCCTTGACTTGGACATTGAAGCAGCAGGAGGAGGACTGAAGAGCAAAACCCATTTCAAAACCACTGCCCGCAATTCCCTTCTACACTTCACAAGCTTCCACCCCAGATCACTGCGGGAGAATCTCCCCTACGGCCAGTATCTTCGGCTTCGCAGAAACTGCAGTGAAATAGGAGACTACAAATCCCAAGCCAGAGATCTAAATGATAAACTACGACAGCGGGGCTACCCCAAATGGATTACAGACAAAGCCAACAAAAGGACCAGGAATCAGAACTGTGAGGGACTGATTGAAACACCAGCACGAGAATCGACACAGTCGCCACTCACATGTGTGACCACATACAATGCCGTCTCTCAAAAAGTCTCACAAATTATTCGCAAAAACTGGAAAATATTGAAGATAGGCAACCTTGATTGGGAACTTCCTCTCCTCTCCAACAAGAGAGCCCGATCAATCAAAGACGCAATAGTCTCCACCCGACCAAAACCACAACAGAGGCCAGTTCACACTGTCCTCAATGCCTGGGGGCTCCCGGGCGTGGTGGGCCATTTTCCCTGTGGCAACTGTAGCGTGTGCCATATCACCGAAACCACTAAAAGCCTCAGTTTGGAACCAGGGAAAACTTGGCAACTTAGACAACATACGAACTGTAACACAGAACACGTGATCTACCGCATTACCTGCCCCTGTAATCTCATCTATATTGGCATGACCAATCGCAAGATCAAGACAAGGATCTGCGAACACCGCAGCACCATACGCTGTAAGAAAAACACAACCCGCATGACAAACCACTTCCTGGAAGTGGGCCACACGACCAATGATATGCGCTGGGTCATCATAGAAGCACTGGACCCTAGTCTACCAAATGTTCAGAGCCGTCTCCTTGAGAAGAAGCAAAGATGGGTTTATCGCCTGTCCAGCGACAAAATTGGCCTCAATGACAACATTCCTTGGAACAGTCTCAGGAGAACATAAACATTATTCAACCAGATCACTGCTCACCTACCAATGAGCACCCCTCCTATAGCTGAGCTCTAACAGAGATGGCACCCCCACAGAATGGCCTAATTTTAATGCCCTCATTCTGGGCCCCCTGCACACCTAGCCGTGTATCGCCATCCCTCATTGACTTCATTTTCATTTCTCTGCATTGCCTCCAGTGTATGTCTCCTCACTTTGGGCCGTTCCTTATTACTCCATATCATTTTTTGACAGAGGCTCTTAGTTCAGAGCACCTTGGCCACACTGCTTCCAGTGTAAGCAGTCTGGTTCCATTACCGGAACACTCCAATATGGCCGCCCTTTCCCATTCCCCCTCAGTATCAAAGCGCATGCGCAGCTTTCCGCCGCACTCAGGGCTCCAAGATGCAGCCGATTGACTGCGCACGACAGCGCTACTCCTCCCTGTTTCCTCTACGAGCATACTGGCACGTATTCCAGAGGGGACATGGGCTTAAATAGCACTATCCTCCCCGTGCTACACACCAGCCGGGACGACGGGATACCACACTAGGTTCTCAGACAGGTTCCATCCTGATACCAAGTAAGGTCGCGTAACTTCTTTTTCCACAGCAGGACCTGAGCACGCTGGTGTTTCCGTGCTCATCCCAAACTTCACTTTTCCTCAGATTCGGTCATCGGATGTGACCCCTTCCGAGTCCCGATCGGCTGCCCAATTTCACACATAGTGTAACTATGCTTTTACATACAGCGTTGCTAGCAGGAGCTCTCTGCTTTTTTAATTGCTTTTAAACCCAGCTTCAGCGCGCCGCATGATCACTAGTGCTAAACGCTCCCGCCAGACGCGCCGCATGATCACGAACGACTACGCTCTTGCCAGGCACTACCGCTACTGTGGATATTTTGCGCACAATGCCGCACATGACCTCCAACCACGGTGGCCCCTACTTGCTCACCAGTAGTTAAAGGGTGATGACTTGCGACAAACTATGTTTTGCTCACCACCCTGAGCAACTTAACCGCTTGGATCTCACTGGAAGCTCCTCAGCTTCATAGCATTTATAAGACCGGGGCGATCATTATAGGCTGCTTGTCACTTTTCGCATGCAGCATGTCCCACCTCGTCTAGATAATGCGTACAATCACAGGGTCGGTCATTGTGCTAGACCATAGTACCGACGTAAGATTGCATTTTATGTTGCTTAACAATAATGTATATACATGTTTTGTGCTGTCTTCCTTTCTCCCACAGGTTTTCTCAGTGTCCGTAAGTACGTAGACACTCAGTCCACACACCTTAGCGCGTGTGTAGGTACTTTCTCATTTTTCTCACGTGGCACTACTCACTTTGCCACTCACTTTTTCACCACTCGGTCCTGAAGAAAGCCCCTCATAATCCCTATTGCGGGCTGAAACATGTAGACCATCCACATAGTCAACTAGGGATAATAACCTCTGATTCTAGTTGCACTACACTCTTTTTAACCATATCCTGAGCCGCCACTAATAAAGTTTACAGGCAAGGATTCTCAGAGATATTTTTAGTTCACATCACATCACATACTCACACCAAACCAGCTCCGCTGTAACCATGCGTCGTAGCACAACCGGGCGGCATTCGGCCACCCGGTTGGGACCCCAATGATGAAGCATGACACCAACTAGGTTGGTGTGTGAGGGGTCTTTTAAACTAACCTAGTGGGTCCTTGTACCAACCAGCCTAGTGATTGTACCACATCCACACAGAGGGTTCGTCCTTCTTTGTTTAACTTATCATTATACCGGGGATACGGACGCACCCCATATTTCCCTTGCTCTCCCATTGTTTTGTTAAATAATTAAACACCTTCACGGAATTCATACAGTTCACTGCCAGCTGGTCCAATATTCGATTATAGCCATGACTTTCACATATATGACTAGTACAAACAAAAAGTTACAGCACATATCCTGATATGTTGTTACTGCTGAATAGAGGTCGTGACGACGCCCGGTATGCAACTATCCCTTCCTCAGCCACTCTGGCCTTTTAGAAGTCCTTAACTGTGCTAGTCCAACAAGTGACTGAGTTTGCCCTGAGCACAGGTAAGCGGAAGCAGAAATAATGATTTTGAAGTCAATTACAGTTCTTAACGAAATGGAATGTCTAAAGTAAGTTGCACAGTTGGAGGGGTAATTGGCCTTTCCCAGATATAGCTGTCTCTACTGCCATCCGGTGTTTCTCTTTCTCTAAGACTATCCTCTCTCTCGCTCTCCAGTTCTTTCCTTTTCCTTTTCTTTATCCTATATTTCCTTCTCCCTTTCCTTCTCATTTCTCGCTCCCTTTTTACCTCCTCTCAGACTCGTTCTTTCTGACTCTGTCCTGGCGCCTTTCTTCTTGTTTCTGGTGAGCTAATCTCAACTTCTCCCTCTCAAACTCTCTGGCCTTCCCCTGTTCCTCAGCCTTAGCCTTCCAGATCACCAACTGCAAGTTTAAGGCCCTGAGTCAGACTTAACTCATCCAAGAGAAAGACTCCTGCACTTGGTGAAAGTGGTACCCTTGAAATCGGTAAGAGGATGAATGTCTTAGAGAAACAATGGAAAGCAAATCTAGGGATGTACTCGGGATAATTTAAGGAAATCCTGTGCTTAGGGGCTGAAAGAGCCTGACACTACAGCTTTGGCTCCTTGTGTCCCTATCATAATCCCTTCCTCAAAGTCCATCCAGTTTTCCTTAACTGGTTCCTCCAAAGTGTGACTGGGCACGACAGTATGCCCACAGATCATGTCAGATTGCCCGAGTAGGAACATCTCAGAGAATAGTCTACTAGTCCTACATCTAGGCATGGACAGAAACAAGCTTCTGGCTGTCAGGGATAGACTTGGATAAGACAAGTGCAACCAACCTGCCTATGCACTTGCCCGAAGTTTGTAACTTGGTACTTCCGGGGTCCAGACCTGCTCGTGGTTCACCGTGACTGGTTCTGGTGGCACACCATTGTTTGGCCCGCAGCCAAATGCCTGACCCCCTATGTTTTAAATATACCTTTACTGGGCCTCTTTTGACAGCAATGGCTCCTCAATAAGAGGAGCCTTGTGCAGGGGAAAGGGCCGGCGTGTAAACCTTGGGAAACTTTTCCAGGATGGACAACCGTTACCCTTCCAATCACTCCAAGACCAATTCAACTTACTCGACGGACAATACCTTACATACCGCCTAATCCTCCACCTGCTCAAAATTAAGTGGGCGATCTCAGATTCACAACCAGAGTCTCACTTACCAACACAAACATTGTACATCATGAGGTCTGGGAGACAATGCGTCAACTAGTTATGTAGAGTACTGCGGAGTTAAGTGCAACATTTGTGGGATACTTGGGAAGCTGTATTTAGGAGAATTTAGGAGGTCGGTCTACGAGAAAGAGTGGGCCAAGATATTTTCATACTGATGCACTGTCTCTCGAAATACTAAATTTAAACTGATCCATTTTTTTATTTTCCATAGAGCATATCTTTCCCCTGCGAAGATAAACAAAATGTTTCCTGAAGCCATGGCCTCCTGCTCACAGTATGCACTTATACCACATGATGCAGAGTTGCCAATCCCCGACTATTTTTTGGAAGAATGTTACACAAGTTTTAGCAACCTGCACTGGCATGCCTACACTCCTGGGAAGCATGTGCTTATGGTTTATTTAACCGACCGAAGAACTGCAAAGCTCTGTCCTGATTTTAAAATTTGGGCCTCTTCTTGGCCTAACAAGCGTTATTTGATCAAAGTCCACAACAACGCCCTTGGTCAAGCCTTGGCACCAGGGGGTTCTACAATGGACCCAGGCGGAAAGCAAAGCCCTTCATAGGGAGGAATCAAAGGCCTTCCCAAGTATCCAATAGCTAGAGATTGGGACGCATACTGTACAGCCTTGGGACAGCAACGCCAGGGATGACAACTTGCCCCCTTGAGCGGGGACAGTGGCCGCTCAGTGGGCGCCCTCACACCCACGGCTGAACATCTACCTATAGTCCTCCCACTGACATGTCATCTTGCTTCCTCAGCGCAGTCCATTGTCACATGGGCCCGTCTTGTGGTTATCCGCGGTTGTAATGCTCCCCTGTTTGTCCTCAATTAGGGTTTACACCCTCTACTGCCGAGACATCATAGTCCAACTCTACTTCACTCACACCCCCTCCCAACAAGCACACTTATTCTGTTACTGAAATTATAGCACGCTGCATGATTTAGTCCCCTTTTCCCTTAGAGCCTCTTCATAACCAGCTGAAAGTAGTTTTCTCGTTTTAGAAATAAATTAAATAGATGTTATCTTTCTTTTTTTGTCTGTTGCATTGGTCCTTCAATAGCTGAAGATAAGCAACCAAACCCTGGTTGCACGATTCTCCATGATTTCTAATGCATGGTCTACTGCATTAAAAAGGGTCAATGTTACAATGTGCTGTACAAATCCTAATGATATGCTTGGTATACTATGCTAATATTTAATTAATAAGATTGATGTTGTAATCATGTGTTTTGGATGCATTTTCCTATATATGTAAAATATAACAAAAATGAGTTTAAAAAAACAGAACTAAATGTTTCCTCACAAATCCTACAAGGATTTCTGTAAGACATTAGAGTATTAGTTGAGGAGGGTGAGACGTCAAATAATAATTACAATCCTTGTCACGGTGAACCACTAAAGACACTAGATAAGCCTATGCTTAACCCTCTGGTACTTTAGCACAAAGCAGCCAGGCTTAACTTAGAGGCATTGTATAATGTATTTATGCAGTACTCAGACAATAATAAAGTAAAAACACAGCACTAGAAAAATTCTAAACCAATTTAGAAAAATCGGAATATCTTAATAACAAAAATGGCACCAAAACAATAAAAATGCATTAAGAAGATCCATAGATATGAATTTTTAAAGTTTGAATTAAATATAGCGCCAATAAGCACAAAGTGTCAACTGTGGTTATCTGGTCGAGCTAGACTGGGTCAAAGTCAAAAGTTACTGCATGCCGCTATGAAGCGTGGGTTGGATACATGGACCAGTTTCGTCCTAGTGGAAAGTTTTTCCTCTGACTTAGAAACTTTGATGGAGAAAAAGTGGTCGTTGATGAGATGTCGGCGGGGTAAGCTGCAAGTAGGGACCGAAGTGGAGCTCGACGATGGCAGGTTGCTGAAAAGCATGGATATAGTGTGGTTGTAGACGAAGGCAGGAAAGCTCCAAGTGGGTGAAATCTGTGCCTAGGAAGGCCTCAACATCCATCGGATGCTGCTCGGCATTGGTTTCGATGAAGCCCTCTACGTCTGGCTTTAGGAACTTTTCAGCAGGGCAAACCAGCAAGTTGAAACCGACCGGTGATTCGATGTCAACCACCTTGGGTTTGATGGAAACCACGTTCTCCGTCGGTTCTCCAGGCAGAAAGTTGGCAAAAATTAAAAAACTCACTTCTTGCAGTTTGGTAAGAGGAGGAGTACACTCTAACACCAGCCATGGGTCCAGGACAGGGGGCAGCGGGTACTAATTGGGGTTAGGGCTCACTCCAATAGAGGCCAGCAGCAGGGTCTAGGGCAGGTCCAGCCGGAGCTGGTCAGCTGGGCAGCAGCAAGGAGAGAGGCCTCTGGAAGCTTGTTGTGTCCCTGTAGCTCAAGCAGGAGGTCAGCCAACTGATCTTTGGAGTAACATCTGAGGTTGTGGGTTTTAGGCAAAGGTCCCGTCTTCCTCAGGTTTCAGACAACAGGGCAATCCTTCTTCTGATCTTCTCAGGTCCTGGTGTGATCTGAGGAGAGGTCTGTAAGGTCTACTTTTATGCCCAGTGCCAGCCTGTGAGTGGAGGGCAAGCCTTTGTCTACCCCCTAAACCAGTTCCTTAGATGTAGTGAATATTCGCTGCGCCCCTCGGTGGTCTATTTGCAATCTAGTTGGGTAGAGCATGGAGTTGGATATGTTTGCCTTCTGTAGTGTCTTTATGATCGGGAGAAAGTATTTGTGGGCAGCCTGTACTACCGCCGTGAAATCTTCAAAGTATGCAAAGTCCTTTCCCTGATATTGGATGCTCTTCTTCTTCCTTCATAGACGGCGCACCATGTCCCGGTCTCTTTAATCAAGTAGTTTGGATATAATTGGGCGCAGAGGTACCCAAGGTGGTGGCCATGCCATAATAGACCTGTGTGCCCTTTCAACTACCAGCATGTACAACAAGTCCTCAGATCCGAATATCTCGCTAAGCAAAGTCTCCATATTTTGCAGGTGTTAGTGTATTCTGGGATACTCGTAATGCGCAAATTATTACGGCGGGAGCACGCCTCTGAGTCATCATTCTTTGCTTGGATGACTGCCAGAACCTTCTCCATATTTAAACATTTCCAACTCATTGACTGCAGGTTGTCTTCAGTGTGAGAAGTTGGCCTGGCATATGCTGTCCACTAGTTCTAGTGGGCACCTTGCACCAGTCCAAATGACCTTTATTGATGATAGGTTTAAAGACAACCTTTATTGAAAGCTATCCTAGTGGTAGCTATGGAGAGCAGCCTTCAGGCTACGTCTTGAAGGAGTGTAAAGCTAATTGTTTTACCAGTCTATAATCTCATGAATGACCAAATGAAAGGAGAACCACACCAGGTATATATATAAAATATATGTATTTATTACTAAACACTACCCACTAGTCTCTTTATGAGGCTAGAGGTCAAAGTACACAAGTTACAAGTCAAATAGCACAGTAAATTAGCACAATATACGATTAGCCCTAGGGGCGTACCAAACCATAATATTAAGAAAGTGGTATAAGAACCACGACTTAAGAAGACACATGGCCTAGAGCCTGTAGAATCGCTGGGACCCAAAGGAACCACCCAAGGTAGTGACACAGGGGACCCACGGGGGCTGTGTGCAGTGTGTGAACACAGCCGCGAGCTCCGTTAAAGTCTATGGGAAAGTCGCGGTCAGAGTTTTAGAGTTTAAGGACACTTAGAAATGGACTAGGACAAAACCCTCTTGGACTTAGACAGTTCTAGGGTTACCACCCTCGGGAGCACCGGAGTACTCGAGTTACCTCACCCAGGGAAGCCGGGTGCATAGGTGTCGAATGGTGTCGGGTCGTCGATTTCAATGGCAGCCTGCAAAGAAGTGCTGCTGCCGGGAAGATGCGAAGTGTCCGAGGAGATCCAAGCCTGGATCGGAGATGAGAAGAACCTGAAAGCAGAGGGGACAGAGTCTGGGTCACTTGCCAGTGACCACGGGCACGATAGGCGGATGCCCACCGATGTCGGGTGTTTCAGGTGAAAGAGGTGAAGCTTGACTCTTCAGCCACGAGGCCCTGGAGACGTCGATGACAACCAGGAGCTGGATTCGAGCTGTCCCACAAAGGATGTCGAGTGCTGCAGCGTTGGTGTCCGGATTGAACACAACAAGCCTTGAGAACAGCAACCCACGCAGAAAGGAGAAAGATGCTTCGGTGCAGACCAGCAAGGTCTGAGGGACTCACCACTTGGTGGGGAGTCAGGGCACGTCTGGAGCAACCAGGAAAACCCAAATAAAATCAGAGTTGCCTTCACAGGGACCCACCAGTCGACGAACCAGGGATCGCAAAGGTGCCTCGAGCGGAAATGCAAGAAGCGGGCCCACTGAACACTCGTGGAGTGTAGGCTCACAATCTTTGGTGCAAATGGTGCTCGGGGCCTGGGCTACAAGTAACCCACAGCAGGACTTCAAGAGACGTCGAGAAGTCAATGCACTAGCAAATGTGAACGGTGTCCAGGAGTTCCGGTTCCACGTCACTCGTGAGGGCTGCGGGTCTCAGCTTTGCTGAGGACTCGGGTCGGCCTCTGAGAAGTCTGGAAATCCTGTTCCTGGGCTGCAGGTACTCCGGAGTCCGGTGGGAGCTTCGGAGATGCAGACCGGCAAATGCTTTGTTGGTGCCTGCCAAGCAGGGGAGTCACTCCTTGACCCCAAGGGAGATTTCTTCAGTCCTCTAGTCTTTAGTAGAGCTTCAAAGTTCCAGGATTCAGTTGCAGAGTTTCGTCCAGGGATATCTAAAGTCCTGTTGCCAGGGGTTCCTTACTTATACCTAAGAAAGGGGTTGGACTAACTCTGGGGACCCACCTATGGGAGGGTTTGGAAAGAGGGGTGGCTACACCCATTTCCTTTGTCCAGTTTCGCGCCAGAGCAGGGGCTGGTAGCCCCTGCAACCGGTTTGAACTGGGGTATGCACGAGGACACCAAATGTGCCCCCAGTGCAGGACTTCAAAGCACTCAGAGAGTGCACCCACCCAGCCCCAATACACTAAAGCCTGTCTGGGAGGTGGTAACACCTCCCTACGACAGGAAACCTATTGTCCAGGCCTCCCCTGCCGGAGTTTCGGTCAGCAGTGGGAGGTCAGACTCGTGTCTGTGGCTGCAGCATCCATTTTGTGATGCCAGGGCTCTGTTTAGCTGGTACCGGGTATACCGGTGCTGTCATGTCTCTCCCTCTAGAAGGGTGGGATCATACTTCCACACCAGTTACTGGTGTGGGGGTATGATTCCAAGGTGTTTGACACCAAACACGACATGTTTCCATGCAGCCATCCCAAAGTTAGCATTTACCGTTTAAGATATAATGCACTTAAGAGTATATGGTCATGCTGCACCACAGACAACCCCGGAGAGGAGATTCCGAAGGCTGCAGAGGGGCTCTGCTCATGCAGGGGCACCCTCTCACATAAAACCAAGCACCCTGCCTTCAGGATTGATAAGGCCTGCCATAGGGGTGACTGATAGGTTTATATGTGCAGTGATAGGGTGAGATATAGTGAACCTATATCTCAGTAAGGGGTGCATGCACCACCTCACTCAGGCTGCTGTAGCAGTCCTGTGGTGTCATTTTGGAGGGCCTTCCAGGGGTGGCATAATACATGCTGCAGCCCCTGGTAGGCCTCTGGGGTACCTATGCCCTGGGTACATAGTATACCATATACTAGGGACTTATAAGGGCACCCCAGAATCCAATCTGGAGTGTACCTAAGGTACTAGGAATCCATTTAGAGAGGAAGCAGCTAGGCTGGGGTCCTGGATAGCAGGGCCCCAGCCAGACTAAAGTCGAAAAACAGTGAAGCATCAGCAAAAAGTGGGGGTAACCATAAGAGGCAGATCCTACTCTCCTACATTCAGCAGTTGATATGCGCTGCTCTACCATAGTAAGACATGCTGTCTGTTTGTCCAGTTTAGCCACTATGTGATCTATGCACAGATTTAGCGTATCCATCTTTGACATCAATAGACTGCAGACTCTCTTTCATGGCCATGAGCGTGGTCTCGAGCGTCGATGCACCCTGGGGCTGTATGTCTTGTTCGTGGTCCGGTAGGGCATCCTGCTGGGACTTCGTAGTGCTTTTGGATTCAAATGTGAGGCGAGTTTGATGTCCATCTGCTTTCCCCATTTTTCTCCAGTGCACGTAACCCAGTAGCAGAATGCACATGGGGCTTTGTCGTCCCCCGTACTGTTCGAGGAGGGTTATGTGCTAATGTCTCTGGAGAAACAAGTCTTCAGCTGCACAGGAAGTCAGCCCTGAACACCATCAAGTCACATCTCAATAGTAGGCGCTGTATCTCCCTGAGACAGCTAGCTCACTCATAACCTCAGTCACATTAACAACAGTGGGCCTGAAGGCACAAAGCCCCACCGGTCCCCAAAACACGTGCCAAGCTATTGGGCACTCTCTTTGTCGCTAGTCTGCACCAAACCTGTAATCACCACACAGAGCGCAGCTTTTCAAAAGTCCATGCAGGTGTGTTGCACAGAGTCCCTCTCTGCTATCATCTTGGGGGTGGGCGCCATAGCGTGCAGGATCAGTATTCTGATGTCTTCCAGGGACAGAGCTATTTCCAGGCAGCGGGGCCCCCCACCCGCCCCCGGCCAACCACAGCGCTCAGTATGGCATGCACCTTCCAGAAGGCCTCCCGGCCCGTGCAACTCAGTGGAGATGTCCGACTAAGTCAGCCGCTCCCTGGGCTTCCTCTAATCCACCCGTACCTACTGGCAGGATATTTACGTCCATGGCTGTCAGCCAATGTTCAAGCCGGTGCCGTCATCTTGAGCCGCTCCCCATGTAGGCAGACCTCACATGGCCAACGTCACCGTCGGAACACTCCGGTGCTGCAGGCTGCTCATATCTCAACTATTGCCTCACACAGCCCACACTAGCATCCCTGGCCACAATCACTCCTTCTAGCAAGCTGCGAGCAACAGCTACAGGTCCACCAGCAGATCAAGACGGGCTCCTCGGCCAGGCAGCTCCTCTCTGCAGTGTATCACACGGCCGCCATTTTCTGTTCACCAAACCGCACAAGCGGTGCAGTCATTGCAGGCCAGAATACACCCTCAGTGCTGCACCGACCTCCGATTTTGGTGCGCCTGGACCCCCAGCAGCCTTCCACATACCTGACTCATCAATTTCGGGGTAGATGCATGCCTGATGGAAGGATAGTTGATGGATGCAGGCTCCCTGCCAGCGGAGCTGCACTAGAGTGCGGCTATCTTGCCCCCCACCAAAACTAGTTCTTGTCAGTCCCTCTACTGCCATTGGGTTTGGTGCCAGCCTGACTATAGAGACAAAGGGAAGGCAGGTGTGACTGTGTGCTTCTTCTGCCACTGACAAGCTAGCTATCGCTTGAAGCTCCGGAAAGGGATGGGTGCAGCCCCCCGGCCATCCTGCCTAGGAGGAGTCCCTCTTCCCAGATCCTGGGCCCTTTGTCCATTGTTTGGGAGCAATACACATTTCACCACAGGGGGAAATAGGGGGTCCGGTGACAGCTGGACACTTGCAGGAAAGCATTTTGGTTTTAGGCAGGAGAATGACAACTTTCTAAAAGTGTAATTTCCAAATTAGTAATATAAAATCCGACTTGCCCATTTTGTTGGATTTTAAAATACTATTAAAATGAGTCCTTAAATCATTTTTTTAGCTATTTCCAAACTGAATTTAGAACTTACTAAAGGTAATTGGGAAAACCAGTGTTAACCTATTGGAGAGCCAGTCTTGGAACAGTGAAAAACGATTTTGGAGGTTTTTCATTGCCAGGACATATAAAACATTAAATATATACATGCCCTATATCTTAAATACCATGCTCCCACCCAATGGGCTTTTAACTCCGACCTTAGGGTAACCCCGGGCGGAGACCTCCACTCCGCCCGTGGAGTGTGTGGAGATTTGCCTCCTCCGCGTTCTGCGGAGAAGGCAGAGAAGGTAAATCTCCGCACACTCCGCAGCGGAGCGGAGTTGGCCAGCCCCCGCCTCCACCTCCCCTATATTATCAAGTGAATCTACATTACGTAATAGTAAATTAAAACCACTTACCTGGCATGCGGCGTCCCCGGGCTGCCCTCCTCCTCTTCCTCGCAGTATCGGTAATCCTTGAGAAAACTGCGCATGCGCGCGCGCCCACGCATGCGCATTTCTCGCAAGAAATGCGCGGGCGCGCGCGCATGCTCAGTTTTATCAAGGATTACTGATACTGCGAGGAAGAGGAGGAGGGCAGCCCGGGGATGCCGCATGCCAGGTAAGTGGTTTTAATTTACTATTACGTAATGTAGATTTACTTGATAATATAGGGGGGTGGAGGCGGGTGGCGGAGCGGAGCGGAGCGGAGTTCCACTGAGTTTGTTTGCAACTCCGTGGAACTCCGCGTAGCCCCGCTATGCCCACTACGCCCGGGGTTACCTTAGGGCTGACTTGCAAGTAATAAAAAGAAGATTTTAGTCCTGGCAAAATGTTTTTTTTATCAATACAATAAAGGCCTGGCTTTGAAGAGAGTAAATCATTTTTCTTTCTCAGGAAAGGCTTCTAACGTGGGGATATCTACCACCAACCAATCTCTGGCGATATGTCCAGTTTAGGCCAATCCTAGAACCCCCACTTCAAATATCTTAAAAAAGAACTGCAATCAGTCAATCCGCAACTATATACCCTACCCCACAACATGGGAGTGAAGAAAGCTTACAAATAATAAGTGAAAGAGTAAGCGGGCACCTCACGTACGGAACACCAGGGAGGCTACCAGCAGGTTCTCACCAGTATGCCCACGTATATCATCATTGGTTGCCCACTCACTGAAAAAACAGAATTGTGTCCAGTAGAGAGACAGAAAGAGCAGAAAGGAAAAAATTAACTGCCCTAAAACAAAGAACCCCGTGATTTACAAAGGACAATGTGTTCCATCAAATTAAAATTGAGATAAGACTCACAGTTAGATTTGCCCTCTTTATTCACAGTCGTGAGCTTACTCAAATTAAAAGCACTGCATGTTGCAAACCTTGTCAAAGTAGGCCAACATGTTTCATTGCCATTACTATGTCGTGGCAAATTCGTCAGGGCGCGAAATTCATTATTCGCCTCACTGGACAATAAATTTTGTGATGCGGATTGGCTGATAAAAACAAACAGAACAGCAGTTCTTTGTTAAAAACTGACCAACCAGGTACAGTATCAATCAATGTGCTTGCAGACATAATGTACAGCGCACAGCCGTGGACATATTCAATCTGTATTTACCAGGTGTGAGCTAAGGTCATTCGTACCAGCTTCCACCATACCACACGGGATTGTGTTTGTCACAATTACCCCTATTTGAAAAGCACTTCTGTTGCTTATCGTTATACCTGTGGAGAAAATGTATCACAATTACATGTATACTTGTTACAATGTGTAACCATCATCAAACTGGAGTGAGTAAATTCTGTCTCGGTATCAGAGTGCATCATGTGCCTCATCAACTACTTTCATATTGGATGTAATGTACCCTCTACACTCATCCCTCTCATCATGCCGATATGCATGCATTCACACTAATACATTGTATGCCTGTGGGCTCACGGCCCCTTTTAACTTCAACCGTCCCAGCCCCCGTTTATCATTATAATCTCCAGCTAGCGGTTTGAGAGCCCTCCGGCTACATGAGGCATATCACAACTCTCCTCCAGGTACTAAAATGCACCATCTTGCCAAACACACAAACAAATGAACGGGACACGCCCTGCAGTCTCATAGTGCCCAAATGTGCCGTGTTTGTCGATTAGAAAAACCCAAAACCAGGGACACAACAAACAATCTAAA
Organism: Calotriton arnoldi; assembly: GCA_963921515.1. NCBI lineage: Eukaryota > Metazoa > Chordata > Amphibia > Caudata > Salamandridae > Calotriton > Calotriton arnoldi. The sequence continues at coordinate 1,649,401 of CAWUFW010002933.1, read as the reverse complement.
ATTGCCGGTCCCGAATCACCAAAAAGGCCTGCGTCCACACTCTTACCGCGTTCGTGTCCGTCAGGAGCGTTCGCTCATCCCCGCTTCGAAATACGAAGACGCCGGGGGATTTTTCAACCAGAGTGGAGTGCGCGCGCTCACCGCGCGTCGCCCACGTGATTCTTCTGTTTTGTTTAGACCAGGCAATTTCTCCTAGTCATAACGGGGGCCATTTTAGAGTGTGCAACTCATCATATAGGTTCCTGCATATTATGAGCTGTATTACTAGCCACACCATAATACTTCAGCTGATAGTTTATTTGTACATATATTCTTTCATTTAAATCAATCGTGTGCCATAAAAAGAAGTAATTTTTTGAATCAGCACTTTAGGCATGTTTTAAGCTCATTCCTCACACTAATAGTTTATATCATAAAATGTGTCCTTCTCATAATTTCTTCATTATCATATGTCAATTTATGGAATTTCGTATAATAGTGTAATGAGTTTTTAAAAATTCTTCTCTCAATAATATCCTATACATTTCATTTCGACAAACTCCAAACTCATATCCACAAGTCTGGACCCAAAGATCTTTTAACGAACCCTCTGTTACTATGTGTATACATCATTACTGTCTGCTGACTTTATTCCACTCAATGTAGTCATTTAGTCCCATTTGGTCCACTTTGTCAGAGAAAATCCAGCGAGCTTCTTTTACTGCCTGTACCCTGTCCACACAATCACTGCCAGCCATTACCCTTTCTAAAACCACCCATTTCAGTGCTCGAAAATCATGTTTTTGTTCGCAAAAATGTTGTACCAAATGTGTGGTCAATTTGCCTGCTTTAATAGTACTCAAGTGCTCTTGAATCCGAACCTTGATTTTACAGGTCGTTAAACCGATATAATGGAGCCCGCATTGACATGTGAGTCTGTATATTACGTTCACTGTATTACAGTTAGAGAACTTGTTTAAGTGCCACATCTTGCCATTCCTCAACTGAACAGTGTTAGTTTTCTCAGTCAGCTCACATACAGAACAACAACCACAAGGGTAGTGTCCAGCCGGCATCGTTGTTATTTTCGGTTTCTGCAGAGGTCGCGTATGCACCAATTTGTCTTTTAAATTGCTCGCACGTCTAAATGCGAATCTGGGTTGTGGCATTTTGAAATCGTCAGTGGACAGCAATGTCCAATGTTTCCTCACTGCTTGTCGAATCTTTGAAGCTAAGGGGTCAAAAGTCATGACAACTGGCAAGCAATCACCCGATTCTCTAACATTCCTTTCTAGGAGGGCCTCACGGGGTGTATTGCGGGCTCTTTTACATGCTCTACTGACTATCTTTTTGGGATAGGTTCTTTGTATCAATTTGTTTGCAAGGTCTTCAGATTGCTGAGAAAAGGTCTCTGCGGTAGAACAGTTTCGTCGATATCTTAAAAACTGCCCTAAGGGCAAATTATCCCGCAGGGCCCTGGGATGAAAAGACTGGTAATGTAGTAATGAGTTCCTGTCCGTCCCTTTTTGGTGAACCACCGTACATAGTTTGTTATCCTGCACTGTGATGTCCAAATCCAGGTAGACTGCTTGTTCGTTACTTTTTGTCCAGGTAAATTTCAGACAGGTATCTAGACTGTTCAACCATTCCAAAAACTCAAGGAGGGTACTCTCTTCTCCAGTCCATATACACAGCACATCGTCAATATACCTCTTCCAGAGACCAATATAGGCGAATAATGAACCTCGCTCCCTGACGAATTTGCCACGACATAGTAATGGCAATGAAACATGTTGGCCTACTTTGACAAGGTTTGCAACATGCAGTGCTTTTAATTTGAGTAAGCTCACGACTGTGAATAAAGAGGGCAAATCTAACTGTGAGTCTTATCTCAATTTTAATTTGATGGAACACATTGTCCTTTGTAAATCACAGGGTTCTTTGTTTTAGGGCAGTTAATTTTTTCCTTTCTGCTCTTTCTGTCTCTCTACTGGACACAATTCTGTTTTTTCAGTGAGTGGGCAACCAATGATGATATACGTGGGCATACTGGTGAGAACCTGCTGGTAGCCTCCCTGGTGTTGCGTACGTGAGGTGCCCACTTACTCTTTCACGTATTTTTTGTAAGTGTTCTTCACTCCCATGTTGTGGGGTAGGGTATATAGTTGCGGATTGACTGATTGCAGTTCTTTTTTAAGATATTTGAAGTGGGGGTTCTAGGATTAGCCTAAACTGGACATATCGCCAAAGATTGGTTGGTGGTAGATATCCCCACGTTAGAAGCCTTTCCTGAGAAAGAAAAATTATTTACTCTCTTCAAAGCCAGGCCTTTATTGTATTGATGACTGATGAGTGGAGGGCGGCCTGGCTGGTTTTCTCCCTCTAAAGCTCCTTGTTGTGAAGAAAATGTTTTTTTTGCCTGGTCTAAATGGCAGTTTAAAACTACACCTGAAGTGGCAGGCCTGGAGACATGTTTTACAGTGCTACTTTAGTGGGTGGCACAATGAGTGGTGCAGTCTATTAGTCATTTTTAATTTATAGGCCCTTGGTACAAGTGGTACTATATACTAGGGACTAACAAGTAAATTAAATGTGCCATTTAGGGGTATGCCAGTTCTAACATGTTTAGAGAGGAGAGCACAAGCACGTTACCACTACTTTGCAGAAGTAAAGTGTGCAGAGTCCTATGGCCAGCAAAAACAGATTCAGCAAAAGAAGGCAAAGATTTGGCAGAATGCTACACAAAAGATGGTCATTTCAACAATCACCCTATCCTTGTTCCTGGGAGCCTTCCACCCTCTCTTCAAACATAAGTCCATTAACTCTTCTTTGGGCAAGGTGTCAAGATGTACATCTACCAACCTTGTATCTGCCCTATCTCCTTGCAGGTACTGCTATATTTATATTGAATGTATTGTTTTCTTGAAGACAGTTGGATGAGAGTTAGAACTGAAATCTGCAGATATCACCACTGCCCCCAACTGTCAGACCTCATTCAGGAGGTGCTAGCAGAGGGGTGTAGGACAGATCGGACCTACTGGGCACAATCGTGGTGATTGAGGTCATCTTACAATGGCTCTGCAACCTGGGTTAAGTACACCCTCTCTGCTCTTATCCCTCATGATAAGCTGTCAAAAGCTTCTCAGGGTGGTAGTTTGAGGCAGAAACTCAGAAATCAACATTCAAACAACAGATACAATAAATCACTGTCCAGACCAGTGCTTGTCCTTTTAGGAAAATAAATTCCTTTAATAACCACAGCAATAAGGAATACTCCACAATAAGACAGAACTACGACTACAAGGTTAAACAGTCTCACTCATGGGATTGTAACGAAGCACTACACCCTCTAAGGCAGCCTCCTCCACGCTCTACGGTGTCCCCCAATGTCTATTGTGGCCTCCTCGCAAGTCGGGTTTAGGGGAGATTAGACACAAGTACAAGTTTAACTAAGCTGTAAACACGTCTGCAACTTGTAGGTCATCTCAAACAGTTCTTAGACCAAAGATTTCCACCAATAAGGAAAACTTTCTATTACGGCTCATCTTGGTTTGCGTTACAGTCTTTCAGTCCTTGGAGGCTCGTCTCAGTAACCTGCTCAGCGGAGAAGCGGCTCGGCTGGCGCTGGAGAGTGAGCATGTTGGCTTACACTGGTGGTGCCTTCTTTGGTGTCATTCGACCTTGGTGGTGGTCTTGCTCCTTTTGCATGAACCCCTTAAGCTATCAGGGAAACAGGCCAGACTGGCAGATGCTTGTCTTCTTTGGAGGTTGCAGATGCTAGTGCAGAGCACATCTCCTGCTTCAGGGGCAATCACTGCTCCAGATTGCACCTCACGGTGACAGTGGTTGTAGCAATCTTTTGAGCCGCAAGGGTAGTGGACAGCACATTGGTGCTTGGCTCCATTTTTCATTTGCGCACTTCACCATAGCATCACTGCTCTGGGATGGGGACAACCCTTCATGATATGGGTCAGTCCCAGCAATGCTTCCACTTGACAGTCAACTTCTTCTGGGTATTTCACTCACTAGGAAAACAGTTGAGCTTCTCCTCTTGGATAATCTCTCCTCCTTCAGGGCTTGTTACTCTTCTACCCTCTCTGGGTGTCAAGCTGTGGCTGAAGATGTAGATCTGCTGCAAGTCCTAGCTGTTTCCGGCCTCTCTTGAGGTATTACACACTGAAATACCTCAGAAGAGAAGGAAGGGGAAAGCAGGGAAGGGAGAGAGAAGACACAGGAGCGTTTGCTGTCGTAGGCCAGTGTTGACAAAAGCTGGGATGGAATAGCATCTGCTTGTGAATTAGCATACTGCCTCATTCTCAGGTGGTCTATGGAGCAAAGGCTAAATGAGTATGAGAAAGAGGTAGAGTTAGAGGTCAATATGCAGATATTATTTAGATAAGTCTGTTTAATAAGACTTTAGCCAATCCAAAGCCAGCAAACCTACCCTAAGTACTGGGTGGATAATGTGTTCATGAAAACAGACTTCGATCAGAACACTGGTGTTGTTCCCCAGGAAGGCCAGGAAGCGGAGACGAATGAATACCAGCAGGCGGTCAAGCTCCGGCAAAATGTATCAGAGAAATTAGGGAAAGCCAATGAAGGGTTTCAAGGTAAGGGCTACTTGAGGGAACTGCAGAAGGGTCTCTGAGTTACCTTTAGAATTTTCCCTGGCTCCAAACTGGACCTAAGAATTTCAACAGCAGTGCTCCTGTGCACCAGCAGGTGGCATCGTGCAGCTCCGAGCTGGAGCCGTACCACCCAGAAGTGACAGGATGGCACTGTACATAAGCATCACCCCTGCACACTGACATCAGTTGGTTGTCTCTTTCCCTTTCCACGCCCTCAGATGCAGAGTGTGGCACAATTGTTGAAGCCACTCAACAGAACAGAGAAGTAGGAGGGCAGTGGGAAAGCTGCAGCTGGTAAGAGCATCCACCAGAAAAGGCATTACCACAGATAGGTAACTGCAGATAAGTAACTTGTTCTTCTCATAAATACTACTAATCACAGATTATTCACCCTAAGAATAGATATCAAAGCAGTACTTTCCAAAGGTGAAGGGTCTTAGCCAACTGAGCTGTACTCTGACCAAAAAGCCCTGCAGGATCGAGCAAGCAAAGTGGCCTCCTTCTCGGACCTAGATATCAAAGCACTACTGCTTAATAAACATTTGCACATAAGTAATATCAAGACCGGTTAAGATCTCACTGGGGCATCACAAATGGTTCGGGAGAAAACATATTTGTCAAACCTTCAATGAACCACATCATAACTGGTGACAGTTGGTCCGGTAACCATAAAATGTCCCAAAGGGCTGATAATAACCTTCCACTACACCCACTGAAAGGCCTTGCTGGACCAAGAAGAGAACAAATAAAAGAACATCGGAAAGTTTGGCTTGTAAGGAGTTGCCCTCCGGGGGCAACCAGGTAACAAGTTTGTCCCAGTGCTTTTGGTAGATGGGCTTTGTAGAAGGGCGTTTGGGAGAAAAGTTAACGTTCACCACCTCGGTTGGCAATTCATATACATTTAACTACCACCATTCAATCTCCATGCATGGAGCTATAGGTTGTGGAAATTCATATGCAGAGCTCTGCTCATACTGCTCCAGTCTGCAACAGTAGCGGCTCCTCTGCTAAGGTGGAGGAGCGTCGCCCCACTGCTTTGCAGTGAAAGGCAGAGAAAATAAAATGATGATAACTCGCGTTATTATCATTTTATTTTCTCCTACTTCCGCCCACAGCTTTGTGTGAGGGGGCGGGGGCAGGGGAGGAGTGGTAGCACCCTCCTAAAGTGCACAATGACTGCTTGGACTGCCCTCTCGGGCCACCCAAATCAGTCTTCCGCACTTCACATGTTCTCCATGCAGGCTGCATTAAAGCCTACGTGGAGAACATGCCCAGGCCTCCAGTCAGCGTCTGAGCGCTGAAAAACGGCGCTCAGGCCAATCACAACGCTGCTAAGGCAGCGTTGTGATTGGCTGACTGGGAGCCTGGGTATGCTTCCTGTGGCCGAGCGAGGGAAGACTACAGAGAAGAGACGGGCGAGGAAGCGGCGAAAAGGTACGTTTTTAATTTATTTTTTTCATAGCCACTTCCCCCGCGTCCTCCCCCCGTCCCATGTCCTCACCCCTACCTCACGCGTCCTCCACCTCCCTCCCCACCCCCTTACCTCTGATCGGTGCTGACCGCACCTGGTATGCAATGGTTTCTCGCTGGTCTTTTTTTATTTTTGGAGTTTAATTATAGAAGAGGAAACATATTTTCTAAACCCCCATCTTTTCTTGGTACTGCTGAACTTTTACTTTGACTCCATCTTTGAAGGTGTCACAAGTAGTCAGTCGTTTAAGCACAAGGGACAGAGCATCCGTGAATTCTTCACACAGTCCATTACAGAATGCTGCAGCAGCAGATTCTTTGATCTCATTAGCCTCTGCTCAAAGTTGCTGAAAGTGGCTTACAAAGACCATCATTTCTTGTTCCCTGTTTTAAGGACAATTGGCCCAAATGGACAGATTGCATAGTTTGCCATAGATCATATCCTTTGGAAAAACTGTTAATGAACTCTTTCAAATTGGATAGATTTGGACAGTCCACATTAATCAAGGATGTTGTCCATGTTAATGACGCCTAAATAAATCAAATATGAAAGAATAGATACCCCTTTGGACATGCCAGTAGGAAAATTCTGTGGTTGATTTAAAAAATGCAAGCAAAACTGGGCATTAAAAGCCGTAACTCGTGTGGGTCCCCAGAATATTTCTCAGGAGAAGTTTGGAAAGCTACCAATTGGGGGGAACTAGCTCCTATCTGACGATGCACTAAGATATTAGTGGAGCTACTAGAGTGTCCTAGAGTGGTTCCACTACTAGGGGATCCGGGTAATGCCACATTTCTTTGTGTCCCAAATTTGTAGATCGTATTTATTAGACACTTCTCTCCTACTAGTGACCTCAAGGTCATCTTGAATCTTTGTGATTAGTTGAGTCATCACCTGCAGGTGATTAACATCAGAGTGAATACTAATCGTTGTGCCTCACAAACTGTCATAATCCAGGGTGGTAGGTAAGCACTAATAAGCAGGACTCAGGTGAGTAACCCATCAATCTTCCACCCTCCAGAGATTAGTATGCAGGGATGCTAAAATGATCCATACAGACAAAATCTCCCCAGAGGAAAATGGGACTATGGGAGGAGAAACGCAGAAAACATTATAGGCTTCATTCTGTCTGTGCTGCATTTTGACAAAATCGGAGCGATAATTCTCTGTTTGTCAGATTTGATTTAGGATGATTTCACCTTATGAAAAGTAGTGGCACTCATCTACCAAAAAAGAATATAATATACCAAACAATAGATCAGCATTCAGCCTTGGCAGATGAATAGCCACAGGACACAAAACAAGTAAAGTCGCTTTAAACTCACCTGCACTCCAGAATGAACAGTGATTATCAGCCCCAGGAAATACCCAGAAACCTTCCCATCCACCATAGCATCAGACCCACACACAGGAGGATGCAGAAAAAAATGCCATGGAGGCCTGACAGAGAGAGTGTGAGCCGTAATAGCTGGCGCAAACACGGAAGGCCTACTCGGAGGGAAACGAACAGGAAGAGGGTAAGAACAAAACGGACCAGGACAATAGGTGAATTACATGGTCGGGGGTACCATATAGCCAATAGAGTTGTAAGATACTTAGGGGTCTATTTACTAAGATTTAACACCGTTTTGCATCGCAAAAGTGACGCAAAATGACGCTAAATCTTTTTCACCTATTTACTTTCCAGTGTAAAACCCATTTTACGCTGGAAAATCATTGAAAGTAACGTAAAGCAGCACATAGCACTGCTTTTCATTACTTAGTGCCAAGGGGGCGTACCATAGTTGGTGCATGGGGGTTCCCATGCAACCACCCAAGGCTTCTGTCGCTAAGCCCTATTTACTTAAAAAGGCAGACAAGGTTTAGTGCCAGAAAACAGATCCCATTTCTTATAGGCGCTAGGAAGGAGAAATGCTTTTTCTCTCCTTTATTTTCCGACTTTGAATGTGTGCTGCCCTGTACAGCACACATACAAAGTGGAAAAATGTTTAAAGTTAGTCTAAGTACAGTATTTTGTACTGGAGGGGTATCCTTCCAGTACGAAACCCTTGCTAGACTCATGGAGACACTCTTGCACTATGGTGCAAAGGTGTGTTGTGGTGCACTGCTGTACAGTTCTGCACCGGCGTTAGGGAGAGGGGAGGAGAGTGCCATATTTCTGTAAATATGGCTCTGTCCTGCTCTCCTGCTCTCTCCTCGTCACCCAGCGCAACAGTTGCTGCTGCACTGCGCTGCGTGATAAACTGGTAAATCTGGCCCTCGGTTCCCTCCATGGCCACTGCCTTCATTACCCTGGCAGCACCTGAATGGATTACACATCTGTGTGAACTGTAAGACCCTCACATTGCCCTGCCATTCTAGCCTCCAGAGACCTGTCTGACATTTTCTCCAGAAAATGTGTCCGCTCTGTGTCTGAACAGGTGAAACTTATTTTCAACCTGCTGTTCTCGAGGTCTGACACCTACAAAATCCTTGAAAACTCGTGGACTGACTTCTGTAACATCCTTGACACTAATCCGATGATCATTAGCAGTTCAAAATCCCTGGGCATTACCCTTCACGAAAGAGACAACCTCCAGGCTCACATCAGGAGGATGGCTAAATGTGAACATTTTCAATTAAGATTGCTGTGTGGGACTGCACAGTTTATTCAGGAACAGGATGTAGAGAATAGAGTGGACTCTCTTTTTCTGTCAATATTTCACTAAAGCAATCTCTCCTGTCAGGCCTATCTGAAATGCACCTCGCATCACTAAAGGCAGCTCTACACGTGGTCGCTCTCCTTGACCATGGAAACAAAAGATTTGATCACCTCGCTCCCCTTCTGCTAATACTCCAATGGCTTCCAGTTAATCTGTAAACGCTCTGTACGGCTCACGGAACCTGACCCTCAAGCGCTCTTCTTCAATTCACCAAGAAGCTGAAAATCGCCGGACACCAGCCATCTCTCCACAGTGCCAAATCCCTTCTTTTGCCTCCTCTATCTGAATCATTCTCAGGAAGTGAATCCAGCATCTGGAACTCCCTTCCACCAGCTCTTTTTACTACTATTTTGATTGTAACATGAAAAAATCATAACCAGATTTTGTTTCGGCAGACATTTTCAAAATGCGTCTATCTAACTGCCTTTCGGATCCCTGCTTGTTTCCTGTTACCTTTTCTTGGTTTACTCCTTCTCCTGCTCTTGAATTATGGACTACAATCATCACCTGTTTTCGACATGAACTTCTTTTCCTTCTATTTTTCTACCATTTCAGCTGGTACAACCTGCCTGTTTTGCTCGTCCCCTCAAATCTTCTTTTCCCCTACTTAAAACCTATGTATTATAGGTTCATAGGCTTGCCATTCCTTGGCATAATCATCTGTGTGACCACCCACTTTTCTCCTGTATGAGGTTACCAGCCATTTTCTGCTCAACTTACCTGTACCGAAGCCCCACTCATATAAACTGCTTCACCATTTCATTCTAGTAGGTAACTGCTGCCTTATCACTGCTCTCACTGTCATATGTGTCCTTTCACATTGTTAGTCTACTGTTTATCTGTGCATCTGTGGTGTTTGATCTTGAAGTGGAATTGGTTCTATGTATGTATGTGCTTATTTATATATGCCTGCCTTTTAATCTGCATAGCAGTATACTTCTCTTTGGCCATGTTTGTGCTACATAAAACTGCACAAATAAACAAATACAATAGAATAAATTAAAATTTAGTTATGTTTATCAGTGAAACTGATTTTTTCAACCTCCCTGAAGAGTTTTTCGAAGAAACATTTTTGAGTATTGACGAGAACATGGACTGTGACGTATCACCATCTGAAAAACACAAGAATCGAGCAAGAAAAACAGGTATTTTACTGTTTTTGTCTTATTGCAGTGGACATATTACTTGATGTAAAGAGTGAGGGGCTTGTCATGCGTCTATTAATATAGTCACCCGAAAAACTTAATGTTCCAAGTTATAGTGAGCAGCAACAAAGTGACAAAAGACCCTTTCAGACATCATGCTACAGTAAATAGTGGTAGGGTATAGGGTATCATTGTTTCCCTATGGCACCAGGCAATGTATAATTACATGAAACTGTGCCTGTGAGGAAACCTCCATCACAAATCAGCACATCAAGTGCTTGACCATGGAAAGTGTAGCCAATCTCTCATTGGACATGTTCCTTATTGGGCAACAGCATGTCTTTCCAGCATGTCCATGGAAAAGGGATCCAGTCTCTCACTGGACACGTCCCCCATTGTGCCACAGCATGTCCTTCCACTTACCGTGGAATGCCCATCGTGGAAAAGCTATATAGGAAAAACAATGGTTCCTGTGGAATAATATACTATGAGGTTATGATACATAAGCACAATCGCGATATAGAGGGAAAAGCAGCATGCTCCTCCTTTGTGCCTGGCATGACCCATGTTTCTGCATTTCATACCATTTGTTTGTACACATCGTGCTACTTCTTCACACTAACCCCCAAATTACAAGTGAAGTGAAAATCCGGTGCAGCAATTCTTCACACAAAATGTCCGATGCTTAGGGGAAATAACAATCATAAGACATGTAATCATGTGTTGTATTTGCGTCCCACTGTATTGGAACTACCTTCTCCAAGTCTGATTGCAGAATTACAGCAGCACATAATATCGTACCTGGTAAGACAGTGTGTAGTAATATTACACCTGCTATTCCCATGCACGTCTGCAGTGTTCATAGTCAGGACACTGCCATAAGTGTGTCATTTGGTAGAGGCATGTGTGCACAGGAAGGCTTACAGTTTTACTGCAGAGCCTGTTGGCATGATTACTCCAATCAACCAGGTGGCATCCGGACCTGCAGAGCTCAACATCATCACACTATGGGGCTTATTTACGAGGAAGTGGAGGTGCACGGCGTTAGCCTCCTTGGCTTAACGCTGCGCTCCGCCACTTCTGAAATGCAAGGCTACACCATAGTTACAAGGATACGGTGCAGCCTTGTGTTTCCCCATGCACTGGCGCTAATTTCGCTGCCTAGCACCAACGCAGACACCATTGCACTATAGTCTAAGGATGCCTGCGTTACAGGGGAAGATTGTTTATGTGCAGGAAGGTGTACCTTCCTGCACATAAACAATCTGAAATGGCGTTTTGTAACTTCTATGTGTGCTGCTTAATGCAGCACTCACGGAAGTTGAAAACGTCTTTTTTTTTTAATGATTGTTTATGTGCAGGAAGGGACACCTTCCTGCACATAAACAATCAATGGCCTTTTGCTGTTTCTATGTGTGCTGCTAAATGCAGCACACATGGAAACAGCAAAAACGAAGAGAAATTAAACATTTCTCCTCGTTGCGCCAGGGTAAGACCAGGTTTTGCCTGGACTTAATTTTGGCCCTGCCCCATATTTACGCCACACTTGTAAATATGGGGCAGCATCAAAATCAATAGGTGTTGCAGTGGAACGCCCACCACAACACCCATTGCCCACCACTTTCACGCTAAGCATAGCGTGAAAGGGTGCCTTATTTACAAGGCAGGGTTAAGTCACGTTAAGTGGCTTAACCCTACTTTGTAAATAAGGCGAAGCCCATATCGCCACCACAACGTCAGACAAAGTGATGGTGTGGTGACGATAGGGACTTGTAAATGTGCCCCTATGTCCTCTGCAAGAATCTGTTGATATCGAGGGCTGCAAAATAAAATTCAGAATATACTACTGAATATTGATACCAACAATGTTGTGGCATTCTAATATTGTGGACAAAATATAGAAAGGTAAGTGCATATAGGGAAGCATAGATTTACTATTGATAACTCCATCTCTGTATACCTTGAAGGTATTTGTACTGCGTAGGTACATAAATGTGGAGTTAGATATAGAAAATATACACTTACGTACCTGTCAATATTTTATTTTCACTATTCTGTCTTTGATGTTTTGTCCCATCGATATTGTTGACTTGATATTTAGGGGGGACTCCTAAGATTCAATGATTTGGAACACCTGGTGCCTAATCTCTTCTCCAGAAGCAAAAGGAAGAAATGATGGATGGAATGCTGAACAGTGCAAACATTCACCTCCAGTCTCAAAGATTTGGGTTTAATCCATCGTTATTTTGCTCACCACGCTACCCCAGTTTGAACCCAGTTATATGCAAATCCGTCTTGACCCTGTTCCTCATGGGAACAGTCCAGCCCGACCTGCCAAGCCAGGTCCTCCCTGGACCAGAAACAAGCATCCTGGGACCAGTTTCGGGGATCACCCCTCATCAGCCAGGCTGGCTCGAATCCAGTGGCGCAGTGAGAACAGGACCCACGTCTGGGCATTTCCTTCCAACTTAGTGCGACAAAAGCAAAAGGAACAAATGATGGATGGAATGCTGAAATGCAAACATTCACCCCACAGTCACAAAGATATGGGTTTAATCAATTATTCTTTTGCTCACCACGCCACCCCAGTTCGGACCCAGTCATATGCAAAACAGTCTTAACCCTGTTCCTCCTGGGAACAGTCCAGCCCGAACTGCCAAGCCAGGTCCTCTCTGGACCGGAAACAAGCATCCTGGGACCGGTTTCAGGGCATCACCCCTCATCAGCCAGGCCAGCTTGAATCCAGTGGCGCAGTGAGCACGGGACGTAAGTCTGGGCATACCCGGGATGCATGTCTGGGCACACCCTTCCCACTTAGTGCGACAAAAGTGAAAGGAACACATGATGGATGGAATGCTGAACAATGCAAACATCACCCCCAGTCACAAATATCTGGGTTTAATCCATTGTTCTTTTGCTCACCACGCCACCCCAGTTTGGACCCAGTCATATGCAAATCAGTCTTGACCCTGTTCCTCATGGGAACAGTCCAGCCCAAACTGCCAGCCAGGACCTCTCTGGACCGAAAAAGAGCATCCTGGGACTGGTTTCGGGGCATCACCCCTCATCAGCCAGGCTAGCTTGCATCCAGCGGCGCAGTAAGCACGGGACGCACGTCTGGGCATACCCTTCCCACTTAGTGCGACAAAAGCAAAAGGAACAAATGATGGACGGAATGCAGAACAATGCAAACATTCACCCCCAGTCACAAAAATCTGGGTTTAATCCATTGCTCTTTTGCTCACCACGCCACCCCAGTTTGTACCCAGTCATATGCAAATCAGTCTGGACCCTGTTCCTCATGGGAACAGTCCAGCCCGAACTGCCAAGCTAGGTCCTCTCTGGACCGGAAACAAGCATCCAGGGACCGGTTTCAGGGCATCACCCCATATCAGTCAGGCTAGCTTGAATCCAGCGGCGCAGTGAGCACGGGACGTACGTCTGGGCATACCCGGGATGCATGTCTGGGCATACCCTTCCCACTTAGTGCGACAAAAGTGAAAGGAACAAATGATGGCTGGAATGCTGAACAATGCAAACATCACCACCAGTCACAAATATCTGGGTTTAATCCATTGTTCTTTTGCTCACCACACCACCCCAGTTTGGACCCAGTCATATGCAAATCAGTCTTGACCCTGTTCCTCATGGGAACAGTCCAGCCCAAACTGCCAGCCAGGACCTCTCTGGACCGAAAACAAGCATCCTGGGACCGGTTTCGGGGCATCACCCCTCATCAGCCAGGCTAGCTTGAATCCAGCGGCGCAGTGAGCACGGGACGCACGTCTGGGCATACCCTTCCCACTTAGTGCGACAAAAGCAAAAGGAACAAATGATGGACGGAATGCTGAACAATGCAAACATTCACCGCCAGTCACAAAAATCTGGGTTTAATCCATTGTTCTTTTGCTCACCACGCCACTCCAGTTTGTACCTAGTCATATGCAAATCAGTCTTGACCCTGTTCCTCATGGGAACAGTCCAGCCCGACCTGCCAAGCTAGGTCCTCCCTGGACCGGAAACAAGCATTCTCGGACCGGTTTGGGGGCATCACCCCTCATCAGCCAGGCTAGCTTGAATCCTGTGGCGCAATGAGCATGGGACCCATGTCTGGGCATACCCTTCCCACTTAGTGCGACAAAAGCAAAAGGAACAAATGATGGATGGAATGCTTGACAATGCAAACATTCACTCCCCAGTCACAAAGATCTGGGTTTAATCCATTATTCTTTTGCTCACCACGCCACCCCAGTTTGTACCCAATCATATGCAAATCAGTCTTGACCCTGTTCCTCATGGGAACAGTCCAGCCCGAACTGCCAAGCCAGGTCCTCTCTGGACCGGTGAAGGAAGTGATCCGATAAGGGTCACCCGGGTCACTCGTAACCACCTCTCAGCCTTCCATACAAATGAAGAGTCGGTCTGACAGTAGAGAATACAAACCAAGAAAGCTTTATTCAGGATACACTCAAGTGGAGTCCGGTCTGACCAGCCTCCTTGGATTGCTGCAGAGGGACTGACTTCAGCAAACATGGTGATACAATAAGCACAGTTCAAAACCAATAAAGACCCGCCCTAACTGGAAATTTCCAGTTAGTAGCTGGTGAACAAAGGAGGCACAGAAGGATGGGTTTCGATCCTGAGACTGGACACATGCTATCTCAGCGTCAAGGTCACTCCTGCCGGCACCCGCCGCTCTAAGGGTGGGAGCAGGCCTATCTAGTGAGAAAGGTATGTACAGACGAAGACAGTGCCTTCATTAGTACAGCGAAGCTCAACCTTGAAGAAATGAAAATGATTGCAGCGGCTTTCAGCTGGGGCAGAACATGAGAGAGACAGAAGTGAATTTGCGATCACGACTCAAAATGGCGGCTGAAAATAAAATGGTGCCGCAAATGCTAACTTAAGACATACAATGCATAGATAACTCAGCTAAAACATTTTATTCCAACAGACCCTCCTTTTAGCATTTGCTAAATCATTTTAGTACTACCCAGAAACAGACAATATAGTGCAGAAAATAAATGTTACCATTATAAGCTGATGGGTGCATGATCAATATTCAAAAATACCTTCATCAATCAACAGAAGGTTGTTAATGTCCTTCAGCATCATGATCGTGGCATTAGTGTCATGGACGGATGTCTTTGGCCTGGACTTCAGAGTATTTACACAATAAGCGCAACAAGCAGGGAGGCAGTGTATGCACAGACAACATCTAAAGATAATACCAGCAACTGCAACCAGAAAGATAAGAATCTTCCAACCCCAGGACGTGAACAAGCCCCAGAACCATCCAGAGAGGGTCCAAGTACCATTTTCTTGGTGTATGTCAGATGAAAGCCTGTGCAACTTCTGTATGGCAGCATACACACTGGGGGCGTGGTCAGGTATGTACACACAGCAGCTACTTCCAATAACGCGACAGGCCCCTCCCTGATCAGCAAGGATGACGTCTAACACCATCCTGTTTTGTAAGGTGACGAGCCTCGTAGCCTGAAGCTCAGCAGTAATATTGGTCAGTATTCCAGCAGTTGTATTAATAACCCCTTCCACAACTCTTGTGAGCCGACGAAGTTGAAGGCTATTAGCCATGGGGCCCCAGAAAGGTATGATACCCTTCATGGCATCCTCAAACTGTTGTAAGGTGGTATCTGTCTGATCTATATATATTTCGTGTCAATAACCCTTCTGACTCGGGGCAAGTATACACTCCGACGCTGCAGCCAATGGTCTCTGTGGTAATTCGATGGAGCTATATACACAGGGGGAAGGAGAAAAGAGAGATAACACCTGCCCGACCATCCCTCCAGGAGCCAGACATAACCTTGGGATCCACAGACAAAATAGACATTAGGGGGTGGTATTAAGGGCGGGCTATCAGTCGTTCTTAAGCTACATGTGGAATTGCATCTGCTCTCCCCCATTTTTATCCTCTCAGCCCCCTGGACACAGAAACTAGCTGTTGTATTGACCACTGACACTGGTATTGGCTTGTCCTCAGTGACATTACGAGCCTGGAAAGACTGGAAGTACTCAGAAGTGTTGAACCCCTGGAAGTCAGCTATTTCCATTCGAGACCAGGTCTCGTTCTTTACACTTTTATATGCATTCATGCAGGTCCTTAAAAACAATTTACCAAATGCCTCTTGGCCTGTCGGACAACCGGCGGGAACCCTATGCTGGAAATGCACGTTCTGCACCACAGTGCGAGAATCCACATGCGTCCTATCCAGAGTATCGAATTGGGGATGGGGACGCACCATACTGAGAAATGCAAACCAACCCCTTGCAACTACTGATGTATGACAGTGACATGGACAACAAGTTATCACTTTTATGAGTTACTGAGGGAAGTAATACACAAACCCAGCATTTAGTTGTGTTTGACACCTTATGAGCCTGATGTAACATTTGTATGAATACATTATCCTTATAAGACTTTCAATGCTCTCCTTTGTGAGGGGCCAAAGTAACAAAAATGTGCTCAGGAGGGACCGGTGTTGTACCAACCAAAGAATGTACAGAATACTTCTCATCCAGGAACCAGGATATTCCCAATACAATAATTAGTGTAATCACAACTATTAACACAAAAACTATTTTACTTTTTGTGGACCAACCCCGCACTGGACGCGGAGGTGCAAATGGCTGCTTTTCTTCAGTAACAGGCCGACCAAACGGATACATTGCAACGCAGGGGAAAGGGAATGCAATAAAACTAATGGCTAGGGGCAAATGTTCCCAGTGTCCGTCTGAGTCTCACTGGTAGACTCCTATTGTTCATCAACGTTGGCGCTCTTGAGCACCGGCGGTGGAGCTGCTCAGTCCTAGCTCGCGATGAATCCCACGTCGTCCAGGATACTGTACCCCCCTCCAGGGGAGCACATTCGATCTATCCTGTCCAATGTCCGAACAATGCACCAATCTCGCCTCGCCATGTACTAACACTGTTGGTACTATTAGCAAAGTACACCCTGATTTGCGCAGCCCATCCCTAGCTAATCTGACTTTTCCTTTGGTGCACTGTTCCTCCGTCGGGGGCGCAAATTGTACCTAGTGGCTCCAGGCACAGAAGGGTCGGTAAAAAGGGTTTAGGCACAAAGGGGCTAGTGTGAAAGGGCTCCTCAATTGCTTTGATCTCCGGGGGTGTTGCCGCATTTAGTACTTTGTTGTTTTTGGCATCGGTTTGGGTCCACGTGAGCTTGGCATCGGAAAACGGGATGAATCGTGGAACTCTCTCACACTCCGAGTCCCCGACACCATCCCTTAACCACTGGTCATAGGGTAAAGGCAGGGGCACCCTACGGCAGTGGGAGGAGTGGATCCAGTTCTTTCGGCCAGAGACCTTAACCGCCGTGCGGGTGGAAAGGAGGACTTGTTCCGGCCCCCTCCACCTAGGCTCCAGGCTCCTTTTCCGCTGGAAGTTCTTGATGAGGACCCAGTCCCCAGGCCGAATATCGTGTCCACGCCCCTCAGGTACTGCGGGAACGGTGTCTGTGATCTGTTGGTGAATAGAACGCAGATTTTCAGTTAACTGGTACAGGTAATCAATCAGTAAAGAATACTCAATTACGAGGTCGTAGGACGCCCCAGACATTCACCGGGCGCCCGAACATGACCTTGTAAGGTGACAACCCTGTCCTGAAATGTGCTGTTACTTTTGTGGACAAAAGGGCTAATGGTAAAGCATCTGGCCACTGCAACCCTGTGGTCTCCTGAATCTTTGCCAATGTCAGTTTGAGAGTACTGTTGTACTTCTCAACCAAACCTGCTGACTGGGGGTGATTCACAGCATGGAACTTCTGTCTGATGTGTAGTCCCTCGCAAACTAGCTGAATAACCTTGGCATTGAAATAACTTCCGTTATCACTCCAGATCAAACGGGGCAAGCCGAAGCGAGGAAAGAACTCCTTCAGGAGTATCTTTGCTGTCGCAAAGGCTGTATTTTCCTTACTGGGGTAAGCCTCAACCCATTTACTGAATGCACAAACAACCACCAACACATATTTCAAATTATTGACCCTATCCATTTCTATAAAGTCCATTTGAAGGACCTCAAAAGGGAAAGTGGGAGGTGCAAAGTTACCGGGTGGTGTAGGGGTACCCTTGCCAGGATTGTGCATCATGCACACCATGCAATATTTTACTAAGTGGGCAGCTGTCTTGGAAATATTGTCATTCTGCCATACATGGTCCAACAACTTGCAAATACCTTTAGCACTGATGTGAGCTGGGCCATGGGCCATTGTCACTACAGGAAGAACATATGCATCTGGCAACATCCATCTCTGCTTCCCTGACTTATCGATCCAACATCCCTCATCATTCAGATTTGCTGTACTCTCTTGCCACACCGCCAATTCCTCCATCGTGGCCTCACTCTGGATTTCTTTAACATTCTCGAGTGTATCCTCAAACATGGAGAACTCGTGTACCCATCTGGCTGGTCCTGCTACAAACATTCTTTTCACCTTAGTGCGGGCTGTCTCCTTAGCTGTCTGATCTGCAAAAGCATTTCCCTCACCCACCTTGTCAGTAACCTTTTTATGAGTGCTGCACTTCACAATCGCCAATTTCTTAGGGAGTGTCAACGCAGACAGAAGCCTATATATGAGAGGACCATGCTGAATGCGTGTCCCATGGGAAGTAAGGAACCCTCTCTCTGCCCAGAGCCGCCCAAAATTATGGGCGACCCCAAAGGCGTACTGGCTGTCAGTATAAATATTAACAACCAGTCCCTTGCTCAACTCACAGCTCAAAAAGGGCGACTAGCTCAGCTGCCTGGGTGGACTGATAGGGAACTCGTGATGTCTCAACTACCGTGTGCAGTGTAGTAATTGCATATGCTGCAGTCGTGGTGCCATCTGGTAATTTGAAACAAGAGCGTTCGACATATAGTTCCCCTTGGGGGTCAGATAAGGGAAAATGAGTTAACTCTACCCATCCCTTTGTCTCTTCCTCCGTCCGAAAAATGCAATCATGTATGTCAATTTCGTCATTCTCAGAAGGGAGGGGTAGTAACGTGGCTGGATTCAGAGTGGCACAGCGTTTGATCGTGATATGCTTTTGGAAGAGCGTGAGCTCGTAACCGGTTAGACGTGCACTGGGGAGGTGCTGCATCCTTGTCTTATTCAAAAGTGTATCCACAGCATGGGGTACCATTACTGTGAGGTCAGTATCGAGTACGAGTCCCGCCGATTGTCTTATGGAGACGGCCACAGCCACGACTGCTCTTAGACAGCTCGGAAGGGCTCGCGCGACAGGGTCAAGCACAGCAGAGAAATAAGCACACGGCTGTTGCTTATCTCCAAATTTTTGTGTTAAAACAGAAAGCGCACAACCACCCAACTCATAGACATACAACACGAAGCACTTATTATAGTTGGGGGTACCAAGAACTGGAGCCGAGCAAAGCGCAATTTTCAATTGCTTGAAAGACTGCTGACACTCTGGCATCCAAGGCAGGGGCTCATGCACATCTTTTACTGTTAGTGCCAGCAGGGGCTTAACAAGCAGTGATTATCCAGGTATCCACTGCCTGCAATAGGAAGTGATACCTATGAAAGCGCGCATATCTTTCTGAGTTTGCGGAACAGGCATTTTCACAAATAACTGATGCGTTCAGGTGTCAATCTCCTACCCGCCTTCGATAATAGGTGACCTAAATAGGACACCTACTGTCGACAATACTGGAATTTTGAAAGGGATACCTTATGACCATGGTCAGCTAAGTGGAGCAGCAGTTTAACCGTACTGTCTCTGCAACCTTGTTCTGTGTCCGAGGCGATGAGCCAGTCGTCAACATATTGAAGTAATACAGTACCTGTGGGAAGCGACAAAGAATCCAACTGACTTTTCAACGCCTGACTATGGATACTCGTACTCTCTGTATAGCCTTGAGGAGCACGACAGAATCTAAAGCTCCTACCAGCTAGGGTGAACCCGAACAGATACCTGCTGTCAGGATGAATTGGGATGCTGAAAAAGGCATTTTTCAAGTAATAACAGAAAAGAATTTAGCAGAAGAAGGAATCATCGTCAATAGAGTCGTAATGTCAGGGACCACTGGAAACTGGAGAATCACTATTTTGTTAACTTCATGCAAATCGATCACAAAGCGATAAACGTCTTCATGATACTCAGAGGGACCCGAGGTTGTCCTTTTGAGAATTTGGAAGAATAGGGCTATTACAAACAATAATAGTCATCTCCTCAACCACTCCTTTCTCAATCAAGTCCTGTACAATTTGAATCAAAGCACGCTCACCTGCCTGTAATATCTTATACTGAGGAATGCGGGGGTAAAAAAGCACCTTCCTTGACATGAATTGAAACAGGCGATATCTGCAACAAACCCACATCTGTGTCGCCCGTTGCCCACAGTGAGGATGGCACATTTCCAAATTCAGTAAGGAGAGGCGCATCCTTAGACAGGCACTGCGTATCACACACAACATTCGGACCTATTGTCATGTAGACACCCTCTGGGGAGCAATATATTGTGGCATGCAATTTCTTCAATAGATCCAGACCCATCAAATTCTCTCCACAATTAGACGTCAACAGATATGGCGAATCCACAGTAAAGGGACCAATAGTCAACGCAAGAGGTTTGGAAATGGGGCTCACTACCGGTACACCAGAAAACCCTACCGAAACATTATTATGGCCAGACAGAGCCGCCCCAGGGACCAGGGAACGAGAAATATAACTGTTCGTCACACATGTATCCACCAAAAACTCCTAACTAACGTACGGACCTCTTTGGTCTACAGGTATCAAAACTGGTCCCTCAACCTGTCCTCGGCTGTCCTAACTGTAAGACATCCCTGTCACCTCATCCGTATCAAAGTCATCGTGGTAGTACTGTTTGCCCCGAGGGTCGTCAAAGTAATTCTGGTCAGTACAACCCTGCGATGTCTCAACTGACTGAGCCCTGTCCTGGCCACCATCCCCACGGCCCCGTCCACGAGAACCCCGTCCTCTAGGGGCCACCACCTTTTGCAAAAGCACTGGACACTCGCTGCGCCAATGTCCCTCCTCCTTACAATATGCACACTGATTCGGACCTACCGGTGTAGTATTCCTGATAGTGGGAGGAAGCTGCCAGGCCGGGCCACCACGTCCTCTACCATTCCCTCGAGAAGCCTGTTGCAACAACACCTTTGTCTTCAAATCCTTATGCTTTTTCTCCATCTTTTCCTTATCCTCATTTTCCCTGTGCTCATAGTACTGTGCCATATTCAAAATAACAGAAGGAGAAGATGTGGACCAGGTGCTCTCGGTAGCCTGTAATCGAGTCGTGATCTCGGGGAGCAAATTTGAAACAAACCTACTGACAAACAAACGCATACCACCCTCAATCGACAAGTCCTGTCCACTATAATCCAAAAACACACTTTCAAACCGGGTGAAAAAATCAGACAGACTCTCATCTTTCTTCTGACGGCAGGCCGATAGCTTGTCCCAATCAATCTTTCGAGGTGGGATAAGGGAATGCATATAAGTGATAATTCGGCCAGGTAGGGCAAGTATCTCTGCTTTAGGCTTCTCCCAGGCTTCCTTTCCTGGTCCCATTCCTTAATTTGATCCCAGGTACCACCCAATTCGGCAACGTGATCCTGTTTATGTACCTGCCTCCAAATATCAACGGGCACCAACAAACCAAAGAACATTTCAATATCCGAAAGCGTCATCACCGTTGATGAAGCGGCCTCAGTCAATTCTTTATAATATGCAGTAGGATTTTTCCTAGGGTCAGGTAACTGAGTCTTAAGGGACAAGACTTTTCTCCTTTTCCACAGGGTATAAACCCACTGTTCTTGGAAACGGGCCGCTACCCCTGGTCTAATAACGACATCATGCTGATCCCGTTGCTCTGGTATTTCAGGGTGATATATGGGATGCACTTCCCTCATCGGGTACTGGGACACCGGGGTGGGGATCTTCTCCAGTAGCCTTCCCCGATAAGCAACCAATGTTGCAACATTACCAAAGAAATGAGCAGGCTCCAAATCAGTAACATACACATGATCCCTAATATCGTATATGATCTGCGGTGCTGCACCCTTAAAATGCTGCTCCCAAAGACCGATCAGAGTAGCCGACATGTGTTTAAGGGCATGTTGCTGTACGAAAAGCTCATAATCTTTCATCACACTCCACACATCTTCCACACTGTAAATGGGGTTACGAGCCCACTGTGCTGCCTGATTAGCCACCACCATTTTCTCTGCATCTCCCACATCAGATCGGACCAATGTTTACCCCATACGTTCTTTAAATTTCGTCCATTCTCTATCGTCCGGGCCGCGCATCGGTGTCTCACTACTCAGTGATGTCGGGGGATGGAGGAACACAGCGGGGGTAACAACAGAAGGAGCAGGCACTAACGTCATTGCCGGTTGTGTCGTGGGTGTAAGGGCTGGAGAGAGACGCCGAAGCAATATGCGTTGCAGGGGTACTAACAGTCACAGTTGCCACAGATGGCGAAGACAAAGAAAGGACAGGAGGTGCTGTGGCCAAGGCAGTTTGATCAACAGTAACAGAAGCAGAAACAGCAGAGACAGAAGAACCGGGTAGCTGGGCCTGTTGGGGAAGGGCAGGATATATCCTCTGCGGGGCATACGGAGGTGGGGGTCGAGCATCTAGCAGTTCCTCTACAAAAGTGTCATTTTCTTCTCTGGCGACATATGATCTATCAGTATTCATTCGAAACCTCCTATCTGCACGTTCAATTGCTATCTCCTGCATCTCTCTATTATGTGCTACAGCTTTCTGAGTCAATGTTTACGTCCTCCCCTTCCGGGCCTCTTTTTCAGCTTTCATTCCCCTCTGTTTAGCCTCTTTTTTCCATGTTCTGAGGGAATCAAACATCGACTGCCTACTCCTTTTCGCAAACAACTTCTGCAGTAAAAAACAAATTCTTTGTTCATCAAAGGTGCCCAACAAAGGCCACTGTAACTCGGCATTGTCCCTCGTATATTTGTGCCATAACGTACTAAACATAATAGGGCCGATGCCATGTTTTACGTACATTTCAAAATTTGGAGTGCCTTCCGTTGGCGCTGGCTGACTTTCTTCCAGTCGAGCATCAGCAGAACAACAACGACAACATAAAAACCAAAATTTACTACACCCAGGCATTTTCAAAAATATACTAGATTCGTTATGTTGCTCGACAAAGTGTTCACAAACACTTTGTGCCAAAAACGGTCCTCAAAACCGCACCAAATCCAAAGGCGATCCTCAAACCGCACCAAATCCAAACCAAAATGGTACCATATTCATAAAGAACCAAAACAAACTCACCTGGTGCACACAGGTCAAACGAATTTATTCTCCACTGTGAACTCTTCGGACCAAACGGTCAGATCCAAGGGTTTCGCCGTTCAGGACCCCAGTCGGGATGATTGCTGGGCGAGGCACCGACTGGTCAGACAGACGTGGCAGCTGCGAGTTCAGGACTCTCTCATGCAGGGATCCCTGGTCCGCCCGTCTGACCCGACGTGGCCCCGACCTCCCCACCCGTCCGCGGGCGAGTATGGGTCACCTGATGGAGTCCCTGTTCGGGCGCCAACTGAAGGAAGGGACCCGATAAGGGTCACCCGGGTCACTCATGACCACCTCTCAGCCTTCCATACAAATGAAGAGTCGGTCTGACAGTAGAGAATACAAACCAAGAAAGCTTTATTCAGGATACACTCGAGTGGAGTCCGGTCTGACCAGCCTCCTTGGATTGCTGCAGAGGGACTGACTTCAGCAAACATGGTGATACAATAAGTACAGTTCAAAACCAATAAAGACCCGCCCTAACTGGAAATTTCCAGTTGGTAGCTGGTGAACAAAGGAGGCACAGAAGGATGGGTTTCGATCCTGAGACCGGGCACATGCTATCTCAGCGTCAAGGTCACTCCTGCCGGCACCTGCCGCTCTAAGGGTGGGAGCAGGCCTATCTAGTGAGAAAGGTATGTACAGATGAAGACAGTGCATTCATTAGTACAGCGAAGCTCAACCTTGAAGAAATGAAAACGATTGCAGCTGCTTTCAGCTGGGGCAGAACAAGAGAGAGAGAGACAGAAGTGAATTTGCGATCACGACTCAAAATGGCAGCTGAAAATAAAATGGTGCCGCAAATGCTAACTTAAGACATACAATGCATAGATAACTCAGCAAAAACATTTTATTCCAACACCGGAAACAAGCCTCCTGGGACCGGTTTCGGGGCATCACCCCTCATCAGCCAGGCTAGCTTGAATCCAGTGGCGCAGTGAGCATGGGACCCACGTCTGGGCACACCCTTCCCACTTAGTGCGACAAAAGCAAAAGGAACAAATGATGGACGGAATGCTGAACAATGCAAACATTCACCCCCAGTCACAAAGATCTGGGTTTAATCCATTGTTCTTTTGCTCACCACGCCCCCCCTAAATTTGTACCCAGTCATATGCAAATCAGTCTTGACCCTGTCCTCATGGGAACAGTCCAGCCCGAATTGCGAAGCCAGGTCTTTCCTGGACAGGAAACATGCATCTTGGGACTGGTTTTGGGGCATCACCCCTCATCAGCCAGGCTAGCTTGAATCCAGGGGCGCAGGTAGCACGGGACCCGGGTCTGGGCATACCCTTCCCACTTAGTGCGACAAAAGCAAAAAGAACAACTGTTGGACAGAATGCTGAACAATGCGAACATTCACACTAGTCACAAAGATCTGGGTTTAATCCATTGCTCTTTTGCTCACCACGCCACTCCAGTTTGGACCCAGCCATATGCAAATCAGTCTTGCCCCTGTTCCTCATGGGAACAGTCCAGCCTGAACTGCCAGGCCAGATCCTCCCTGGACTGGAAACAAGCATCCTGGGCCCGGTTTCAGGGCATCATCCCTCATCAGCTAGGCTAGCTTGAATCCAGTAGCACAGTGAGCAAGAGACCCACGTCTGGGCATGGTTAAATACCTAGATATGATGATTAGTTAAGGAAAAAAGAACAACGTGAAAGGGCTTGGGCTAATCTAGAGCAGGCAGCCAAATTGAGAGATTCTACACTGTTCTGGAAAACAATTAAACAGACATTTCTCAAGGAAGGCTTCAACCCTAGGAAGGCTCCTAGGGTTGAAGTCCATGACCCATATGCAGACTAGATAACCCATTTTTGTGGAATTTTTAACCCGAACAACAATGCTGTAGAACTCCCCTTAGACAAAATATATTTTGTAGAACCACCACACTTAACACCCATTAGCATTACAGAAGTTAACATTGCCCTGGACAAGTGCGCTAACGGGAAGGCACCAGGCCCTCAGGGGGTCCCCATAGACACCTATAAATCACAACCCGCACTCTGGGGACCCATTTTGACACAGGTATGCAATGCTGCAGCAAAGTGCTGCTTCCCTGCAACTTGAGCTGAGACCATGATAGTCCCGATTCTTAAGAAGGGCGGCAAGGGGGACGCAAGATGCTATAGACAAATCTCCCTCCTGGATTTGTCTGCCAAATTGTTGGGTGGAATTCTTCTCAAAAGGTTGGAGACCTGGGCAGTCGATAACCAGGTGCTCACCGATTCACAATTTGGATTCAGGAGGGATGTCGGTACTCTGGAGCAATGTATTAACCTAAACTTGCTTATCAGTAAGTACACTATAGCGAAAGAATGTCACATCCACTTATATTTTGCAGATCTGAGTAGTGCATTCAATTTGGTAAGTCATGTCAAGCTGTGGCAGACATTGGGGAAAATAGGCGCCCCGACAGATATCATTTCATTTCTGTCACAGCTGTATGATCGTTTGACTGCCCGAGTACGATATGGTACAAATGGGAATGTACTTCAAGATTTAGAATCACACGAGGCATTGGATAAGGTTGCGTTCTCGCCCCATTTCTATTTTTGCTCTATATAAATAGGCCAGATAAGCATTTGCAACTAGTGACCGCTGATGCCCTAAAGGTAGGCGAACAACCAACTCCTGTCCTTCTATATGCTGATGATACGGTACTACTATCTAGAATCACAAATGGTCTGCAGTGCCTGATTGACAGCTTGGTCACATATATGGAGGAGAAAGATCTGAAATTGAATTTAACGAAAACCTTTACTATGGTATGCGGGTCAGGGAAAGCAAAGAAGAGAATCCACCTTGCCAAAGGCCAGGCACTGACAGAAGCACAAAATTAACTTATCTGGGAATATACTTCTCAAGTAACAGACTTTGGGGACCCGAACTGAAAATAGGGAAATTGAAAATCTTGAGCGCGTCAGAAGTCCTTTTTAGATCTGCTGCTAAAATTGGAAATAAGCCAATAAGAGATATACTGCAACTGTGTAAAAGCAAGTGCATAACTCGTGTTACTTACCCCCCCCACCTCAACACCCCTCCCCCGTGGGGTATGGAAAATAGCACGACATTGCAGATGCTAGAGAACCTTTTCTATATAGACACTTGGCTGTGTCGCACTCCACCTCCACAGATATCGTTCATAGCAAATTAGCTGTTCCCTATCTAGAAGACATCATTCAAATCAATCTGCTTGTGACCTGGTACAGTATTTGGAGCAAAGTAGGCACAAAGTTTACCAAAGAGATAATCAAATACTGTTCAACACTAGAACACAGAGAAAAAATACCATGGCTGTCATACGTGAAAAGTCTTGGTAAAGAGATAGATGCAAACATCAGTATAGACGATCCAGCTAGTATCCTATGTTATAGCAAAAAAGAAGTAAAAACGGTTTTACTAGGTCTCAGAGAGGTAAATCAACAGTTCAAAGATACTGCTCTGGTTATGTGCAACAAGGTGTTCAAAGCTACCAGTTAGCAGTAACAAACATACAGAACAGATTCTATCTTATAAGACTTCGGGTAGGCATCTTGCACTTTCTGGTAGCTTTCCCCAGAATGGGGTTTGGGATGACAAACTGCCCAAGTGCCCATGGGACGGCAAATCCCTGCAATCCACACCACACTTTATCTTGTTTTGTAAATGTTATCAGGATATTAGGAAGCGTTAGATACTGACGCATTTCCAGGTTTAGTATGCCTCGTAAACCTGGGAATGCTTCAGGCCTCGTAAACCTGGGAATGCTTCAGGCCTCGTAAACCTGGGAATGCTTCAGGCCTCGTAAACCTGGGAATGCTTCAGGTTCCATGGGTGTTTCTTGGGGAAACCTACAGCAACATGACCCATGGAATGCCCCTTTCATGCAGTGTTCTGCATGAAAGGGGCACATATTTACAAGGCCATGAAAAGCCACTTAAAGTGGTTCTACCTGGCCTTGCAAATATGCCGCAGCACATTGCGCTGCCGGAACGTCAAGAAAGTGACGTTCCGGTGGCGCAAAAGTGCGGCAAGGGGCCTCATAAATGAGGCCCAGTGTTGTCTTTTTTAATAATCATAATATATATGTATAACAACAACAGAAAGAATGGCTGATTATGTGAAAGGGTGAAAGAATGAATGGATGGATGGAAGGGTGAAAAGATTCACAGATGAAAGGATGACTAGCTAGAAGGGCAGAGGAATAGATGGATGGATGGAAGGAGGAGGAAAGGGAGAAAGAAATCTCCTAAGGATGGTCAAGTTTGTTTCCTTTGCATGCTTGGTATGAGGCTAGAGGTACTGTTCAAGTGGAGGTATTTACGTTTCTGGCTACCCCCTTGATGTACAATTTCATAATTTTTTTTATATGTATAATTTTTAGTGTTTTTTTTTTTTCCGTTTGTGTGAGAGGTTGGTTACATCATGTCTTGTACAGTACAAAAAGTAAAGAAAAGATAACAGCCAGCCATCATGCTACTAGAATGGAAAAATAACTTGCAGGTGTATACATACACATGATAAGTGGGCATAGAGTAAGAAACATTATCAAGCAGACATATTCCGCAGATTGTGTAACATCAGGAGTCGAGTTATGAGTTCCATGACGCTCATCTGTATGGAGTGAGTTAGCTCAGGATCAACACTTGAGCATCTCAAACACTCCGAAGTAAAATATACAATATAAAAGGGAAGAAGGAAAGAAACTTCTGTTGTCAACAGGGGAAACAGGGAAACAAAGAATATGAAAGGCGAGAGGTAGGGGGGAGCACAGGCGCGATCAGCTACAGAACATCAAGGAGAGAGGAGGTGGACATGGGTTGGGGGCACGGGGCAGGCGGTAATTGAGGTGACGGCTGTATAAACTCTCTGGCTTGCATCACTTGACAGCTCGGAAGGGGGAGGGGTAGGCACTGAGTCAGTTCAGTGATGTACCATGATCACTGATGACTAGAGGGAAGGGGGGGAGGGTCGTCAGCAGTCAAATCTTTAAATTGGGGGGTAAGCATGGTGTCCCAGGCCGTTGCTATGGGGCGCTTTCGAAGTCACCAGGCTTCCTCCCAGTGTAATGCCGTGCTCTCTGCTTCCCTCCAATGGAGAAGCACCCTGTGCCACTGGGGAAGCGTCTGGGGCTGTTGGGCTCTCCAATGGATGGTGAGAATTTGTTTAGCCAGCAGAAGGGCAAGGTTGGTGAAGTGTGCCCGCAATTTATGATTCTTTCCTCTGGGGAAGATTCCTAGGGCTGTGGCCTCCCAGGAATTCAATGTCATGAGTACTGTAATGGAGACCAATGTGGCGTGTATTGCATGCCAATAACTAGCTATACTCGGGCATGACCAGAGCATGGGCTGAAGGTCATCCGTCGAGGTTGGCATCTGGGGCGGGTATGTCTGGCCCCGGAAATATATGGTTCAGTCGAGAGGTCGTGAGATATGCCCTATGTATAAGCTTTCCTGTTTTCAGTTTCTATTTTTGGTAAATTCTGGTGGGGGTTTTTCAGTTTTTTCGAGTGATTTCAATACCTTAAAAAAACAGTGGTTACCAGTGGTTACACATTTTCGCGCCATTAAAAACAACAGAAACAGTGTTTTTCCAGTGTTTATGGAACTTTTTGCTTTTATTATTGCTTGCTTTCTGCACTGATAGTACATGGTATACAGACAGTGTACGTACAGTGTATATGAGGTCCAAATAATTTTTTACAAATCAAACTTATCATAGTACACCATACAATACTTCTTCAGTGAGTCTTTGGTCATGCACGCTTGCTCTTTTCCTTCCCATGTAAATTTTATCCGTGAAAAGGTCCTCTTCAACATTGGCACTTGAAACAGGCAACGCCAAAATAGCCAGTACACAATTTGCTAACTCTGGCCACTGACATAGCTTTCCATGCACCTGAAGATTGTGATTCTCTGCGACAGGGTCTGCAACATGTGCGTTGAACTGGGCGCATTTGCCCTCAGAGTTATTGAAGTGGTCAAAAATGAGGCAGCACTTTTGAAACTCTGGAGAAAACTTCCCTTTACGGAAGGGATCTATAACTTGTGCAGATTACCACAGTGAGGCTTCATTGACTTCAAATGCCATGGTTGGTGAAGGGCTATTTCTCATACATTGTAAAATAAAAGTTCCTGAATTGCTCCTCAACATTTCTTTGCTTACCAAGTGGCAAGCACTCTAACATGGAACATGTTGCAGTGCCAAAGTCACTAAAAGTGTCGCCCAGCCTACTCTCAAGGAGATGTTTCACATCTACACCAATTATGCTGAACACTAGGTAGACAAGGGTGTTTTCAGACTCTAATTTTTTTATTATGTCCACTACAGCAGTCATGTTTTCCTGTAAAAATCTAAAAATGCGGTAGAGTGTACTTTTTTTCAAATCACTATCAATATGTGACCAAAGATCCTCACATTTCTTGCCTTTGGCATCATCACTCAGCAAAAGTTCTGTAAACGGTTGCCACATGGATAATATAGCATTCATGGCCTCTAGTACTGCGAACCACCAGCTAAGTGACACAGTTGGGATGACTCTTTCTTCGATGCCACACAATGCACAAAATGAGAAATATTCGCGTTTTAGTTTCCGTGCATAACAAAACAGTGCACCAGAATGGACTAAAAAGTCAATAGCATTGTTCATTAACTCTGAAGATTGTAAAGATGCTTTCAGCATACCATCTAACAAGTGGCAAGGATCTCTTACAGGGAAGCACTTGAGCTCAGGTATCGATTTTGACAGGTGATAACACAACTTTTTCATATACGTAGCTGAATCACTGTAAATACAAACAATATCACCCCAATCTTTGTTGAACTTGGTAAGAACTTTTTGCAGCAGCATTCCAAGTGACACTGCGTTCCATGTTTTCCAAAAGTCTGGTGTCATGTTTTCACCAGTATCCCAGATGCTTTGTGACTGCACTCTTTTCACATATACCTGTCACTATACCTTGCATTGAATGTTTAAAGCCTGGGGCATTTGGCAATTCACCTACTATCAATACTGACTCACTGGAAAAGGGGGCTGATGTATCAAGGTCTTTTACCCATTCTCTGTGGGTAAATGTGATGGTACATATTGGGAAAGATTCTTACGAAACCTACATTTTTCCTATCAGTGAAAGACTCAAACGTAGCCAAAAAATCAAATATGATTTTGATATTTCCTGATTCTATACAGTTTATAATATAAATAAACAACACCTAAAACATGCTTCTAACCCCTGTATCTTTAGACCAAAGACCACATAACTGAAAAAGGAAGAAGAAACAATATTTTAGTGACATCCCTAAACAACAAAACTCAAGCAGAATAATGTTAGCCCAGTCTTCCTTACTGCTACCTTATATAACAAAGTTACATTGTATTGGCCCCTTTAGGAAGAAATAAAAATGACTCTTTCAATCTCCTTTTCCTATCTTTGAATGGCATTCAGTTTGTGGCTGTGCAGGGTTTTTTTTCAGTGTTTATATGTTTACACTGGTGAGGGCTATTTCCCTTCCGGTGGGGTTTTATCAGTTATTATAGGTTTAAACCTAAAACTGGACAGCCTACCTATGTAACACCATCTATTGGATGTTCTTAAAGCACGCTTTTCATAATATAACCTGGGGGAACTCCAGTGCTCTGGACCATTTGGTGTCGTGTAAGGGTCGCGCCAGATCCTCTTCCCAGATATGGCGAAGGTGAGTCAGGGAGGTCCCTGTGTGTTCCCTGAGTGCTCTGTAGACCCAAGTTATTAGGTGACGTCCACCCCCCATAGTGTATAAAGTATGTATTACGGCATGCGTTTGAGGATCCTTGTCTACCGTTCGCCACAGAGTCCAAATCACCGGCAGTAGTTGCCCATGTAGCAGAAATTTGCCGGGGAGGACATCATGATCCAGCCGTAACTGATCAAAAGTGAGAAGATGGGCATCTTGGAAGAGTCCACTCACTGTATCAAGAGAACAATAGTGTCATGCTGTCAGCTGGTCGGCCGTAAAGTGTCCCAAGGGTCCTGGAAGACCTTGGAGGAAAATATCAGGAGAATAACGGAGCACCTGACTGGTCAGCTGGGTGGACCCTGGCGAAGAATTTCCTGGCCGCCCACACACGAAGGGACCAGGAGCGGTGTAACTTTATGGTAGGGTAAAGTAGTTGACGGAGAATGTGCAAGGGAAGAGGCCCTTCCTCAGCACTGGTCTTGTATAGATTCATTCCCGACAGCCACTGGGATACCCACTGAAGCTGTGCTGCAAGGAAATAGGATTCAAAAGATCGAGCCCCAAGCCCACACCGACCCACCGGCAACTGGAGCTTTTAGAGGGCCATCCTGCGCCGTTTACCATCCCAGAACAAATCCCCTAGCATCTGGTCCAGGTCCCGAAAGAATTGTCCGTGGGGGAACACCGGCACGTTGATGAAGTAATATAAAAGGCGAGGGAGGCCAATTATCTTAGAAAGTGCACCCTTGCCTGCGAGGGCAAGTGATAACCGCTGACCGAATCATGTTTGGGACTTGAGGGCCGTGAATGCCCGCAGTAAGTTGCCCTTAAACAGGTCCTGCTGCGAATGGTATAACCTGATGGCAAGAAATCGGACTGCTGCAGTCGTCCATGTTAGCAATTTGCCACCCAGGCATATGGCCTGTGGGGGCACATCCCACCAAAATGGGAAGGCGCATGACTCCTACAATTCACACGATGGCCTGCCACCTCCTTGAAGCTCCAGAAGATCGATGTGATCGATTCGACATCTGTGGCCACATCCCAAAGGTAAAGTAACAGGTCGTCTGTGTACAGTTACACTACATGAATGGTGTTGTCCAGGAGGACGCCCCAATGTTAGTCCTCTAGTCGTAGACGGTAGGCCAGTGGCTCCATGGGAATGGTAAAAAGGATAGGGGATAGTGGGCAGCCCTGACGAGCACACCGGCTGATGGGAAAGGGGGTGGTCAGATTAGGCGGCCCAAAAGTGCACAAGAGGTCGGGTTAGTATACAGTAATTTCGTGCACGCCAGGAGGCGCTGGCCGAGACCCACCACCCACAGAACCCGAAGAGGTAGTCCCATGTATAGGAATAAAAGGCCTTCTCGAGGTCCAGAATGAGGCACGCCGCCTGTGGGTAACATAGAGATGGCTGGTCCATGTCATGGAAGAGCCGCCTGATATTGTTAGATGTGCTGCGGACTGGGACTTATCCATTTTGATCTGGATAGACAATGGTAGGCAATATCTGGAGATAGTGCTTGGCAAATACCTTGCCATGTATCTTACAGTCTGCACCCACGATAGCTATGGGCCAATCGGAAGAGAGATTACTGGGGTCCCTGTCCGTTTCAAGAGGGAGATGAGCAGGTATTCCTGCAGGGAAGCAGGAAGCGCTTCAGTAGTGAGAGCCTCATTATAAATCTCTACTAGTTTGGAGACAAGGTGAGCCTAAAAGCGGTTGTAGTACTCAATTGGGAGGCCACCTAACCCAGGGGTCTTATTACGGGCTGGATCATGGATTGCTTTCTTCACCTTTGCTACCATGTTCAGTTTTGTCAATCTCTTTGCGTTCAATGGCAGCAATGGGAGGTAAGGGGAGAGGGGCAAGGAAATGCACTATGGCATTGGGAAGTGAAGTGGGAGGCGCCCTGTACACTTCAGAGTAATAGGAGCTGAATGACTGCAGTATAGTTTAGTGGGATCGCAAGTTTGGCTTTGGCAGCAGTCAAGGCTTGGTGCGTGCAGTCGTTGGGGAGGGCGCGATTATCGAGGGTAGTCAGTGCCTGCTTTATGTCTTGTAGAGCCCTGGTGAGTTGGCGGCGAACCACGGCCACATACTGAATACAGAAACCTCTGGCGACAACTTTAAAGGAGTCCCACTCGATGGCGTGAGTCATGGCTGTGTCGTGGTGGTCAGTAAAGTACTGGCTAATGTGGCTCAATTGTGTGTCATGGAATACCGGATCGCATCTCCACCTATTTTCCCACTATTCAGCCCCTCATGACTTGTATGTTCAACTGGACCACTTCTTGTGTTCCCCAGCCCTGCTCCCACTACT
The DNA here is from genome assembly GCA_963921515.1 of Calotriton arnoldi. Taxonomy (NCBI): domain Eukaryota; kingdom Metazoa; phylum Chordata; class Amphibia; order Caudata; family Salamandridae; genus Calotriton; species Calotriton arnoldi. Next base: position 1,616,118 of record CAWUFW010002933.1, on the reverse strand, counting down.
CACACACTTGGACTACCTAGGCCAAATGCTCTCTGACCATGCCGCTCACATAGTGTACATGGAATGGGGAGCACCACGCCCCCGTGTGTCCTTGGATAACCTCCAGGTGGGCACCAGGGGTGTGCTGCCCAGACGTCGGTCCCTTGCTCACTTTGCCACTGGATTCAAGCTATCTTGGCTGATGAGGGGTGTTACCCTGAAACCGGTCCCAGGATGCTTGTTTCCGGTGCAGGGAAGACCTAGCTTGGCAGTTCGGGCTGGACTGTTCCCATGAGGGACAGGGTCAAGACTGATTTGCATATGGCTGGGTCTGTACTGGGGTGGCGAAGTGAGCTAAAGAACGATGATGGATTCAACCCAGATCTGTGACGGGGGTGAGTGTCTGAAAAGTTTCAGCGCTCCGTCCATCATCTCCTTGTGTTTGCTTCCCCCGGTAGAATCAGCGGCAGTTTAACGCTCCCTTCTAAGAAGTGAAAACAAATACTGCAAGACTTAAATCTTGACCTCAATGTACAAGAAAACGCTCATTAAAACATCTTAGTTGTACTCAAAGTCCATGCAAGGAAACGAGGTATGCACGGAGGATGAAACCATTACAGGCCCTACATCTACAAAGAATTGTTTAGTAAAACAGTTTGTTGATTTTTAATATTGTTTATGTACACCGTCTCCGCTAGGAATAAACAAGCATTGGCATAGCCAAAAGGTCTCACCTTTGGGACCTATTAAGTGTTTAGCCATGCAGCATATTATCCTGGGTGGCTGGATATAGCACAATTCCTGAATATGTATAAGGTTATATCAAGCCCAAATCGAAACGTGTGGATGCTCGTGGCATTGGGAGCAGTGTTAGGTAGCTTGCAGTTGTGTAGGGGCAGTCGAGGAAAGCTTGCAGAAGTGGTGAACGTGTGGAAGCCTGCAGCATTGGGAGCAGTGTCAGGTAGCTTGAAGTGGCATTCAGATAAGGAATATCTACTTTTAGCTTGTTTAACCAAAACAAGCCTGTAGTGTTTGTTGACTGTTCTAACTAATAGTGGTATTACTGCATTTTTCACAAACTATAATAACAGTTTTCTCTGAATACAAAGTTGTGCAAATTACATGGCAAACCTCTTTCCGTACACATAGGGTGACTTTTTACCCGCTTGAACGAATGTTAAAGACAGCCCTTTGGATATTTCTATATAATGCTGAGGTTTCTACGTGTTTGTAATGTTGCGCTGCAACACTACAAAAACTAAAAAACTATTGTCTTGACTCAGCCACTACCAGTCCAATGTGTGCCTTTTTTCAGAGAACTCAACCAGCCTTTGAAATGAAAAATGATAAAAAAAGCAAAAGAAATGTGAAATTGGGCATCTAATTTTGAATCATAAAATAGTACACAGATGTTATGTGCACTACAGATGAAATATTTTATGTTATGTCAATTGGCAAGGTTTCCACATATAAACAATCTGACTAACTCTTTCTAAAATACAGAAAGACAAATACTGACATAAGCATATATGTATGCAACACACAATCTCGCAAAAGGCGACAAGCACACTGAAAACATGGTATACTTGCACAATCTGACACTCACGCAGAAGACTTTACCTACACACACCACACACACTACAGACGGGAAATATTTGCCCACACTGGGTTAACGTAGAAAAATGACAAAATAGGTAATAATGCTTAAATATGTATTGCATTATGCTGCATAATTTAAATGTTTTTCTTCTCGCGTAATTTAACCCCTTCGCTGCTAGGCCTTTTCCCCCCCTGTGCTAAGCCTTTTTTTGGCTATTTGGGGTAGTGCGGGCTTAGGCCCCTGTAACTTTTTGACCACATAAGGTATCCACGCCAAATTTGCGTCCTTTTTTTCTAACATCATGGGGATTGTAAAGGTACCCAGGGTTTGTGGATTCCCCTGGAGGGGACCCAGAAATTAGCCAAAATACAGCAAAATTTTGTTTTTTTGGGAAAAATGCGAAAAAGGGCTACAGATGAAAGCGTCTTGTTTTTCCCTGCAAATGGCATCAAAAAGGGGTTGTGGTGCTGAAATCACCATCTTCCCAGCTTTCAGGGACAAGCAGACTTTTGTCAGAAAACCAACTTTTTTACACAGTTTTGGCATTTTTCTGAGACATAGCCTATTTTTGCTATTTTTTGTGCTTTCAACCTCCTTCCAGTTAATGGTAGAAATGGGTATGAAACCAATAATGGATCCTAAAAAGCCATACATTTATGAAAAGTAGACAAAATTCTGAATTCAGCAAGGGGTCATTTGTGTAGATCCTTAAAGTTTTCCTTATAGAAACTAACAGTTAAATGAAGGAAAAATTGAAAATTAGTTGAAAAAAACAGCCATTTGTGTCAACATTTTCACCTGTAACTTCTTCTAATTATGACAGCTATTTGAAAGCAATATACCGTTATATCCGCTGGACCTTTCTGGTTGTGGGGATATATAGGACTTGTAGGTTCACCAAGAACCCGACGAACCCAGAGCCAATAACTGAGCAGCATCTTGCAATGGTTTTTATTATGTACCGGGTATATAGCAATTATTTTGGGAAAATGTATACATGGAAAAATTGTTATGAAAGACACCTATGTATTTCTGAAATGGGAACAAAATGTAGATTTTAGAAACAGTAGATATTTGCACATTTCCGAAATTGGGAGTACCCATACTAGCATGAGAATTAAAGGTCATTTTTCAAAATGACTTATTTTTTACACATTGTCTTTCATTTGGAAGGCAGAAATGCATCGAAAGTCAATAGGTAATAACAGTTGCTCTACAATTATGTGTTACCCTAAGTCTCCTGATAAAAATGGTACCTCACTTGTGTGGGTAGCCCTTGTGCCCACAACAGGAAATGGCTCAAAATGCAACGTGGACGTACCACATTTTCACAATGAAAAATTACCCTTTTTTTCCAAAGTGCCTAGGTGTAGTTTTTGAACCCTAGCTCTGCCGGCACCTAGGGAAACCTAGCAAACCTATACATATTTGAAAACTAGACACCCAGGGGAATCCAGGATGGGGTGACTTGACTGCCTCCCACCAGGTTCTGTTACCCAGAATCCCTTGCAAACCTAAATAATTGTCAAAAAAACACATTTTCCCCACATTTCTGTGGTGGAAAGTTCTGGAATCTGTGTGGATCCACAAATTTCCACCCACCCCGCGTTCCCCAAAGTCTTACGAGAAAAATGGTACCTCACTTGTGTGGGTCGGCCTAGTGCCTGCGACAGGAAACGGCACAAAACGCAACGTGGTCACACCTCAATTTCGCAGTGAAAAATGACCCTTTTTTGGCAAAGTGCCTAGCTGTGGTTTTTTAACCCTAGCTCTGCCGGCACCTAGGGAAACCTAGCAAAGCTATACATTTTTGAAAACTAGACACCCAGGGGAATCCAGGATGGGGTGACTTGACTGCCTCCCACCAGGTTCTGTTACCCAGAATCCCTTGCAAACCTAAAAAATTGTCCAAAAAAACACATTTTCCCCACATTTCTGTGGTGGAAAGTTCTGGAATCTGCGTGGATCCACAAATTTCCACCCACCCAGTGTTCCCCAATGTCTTATGAGAAAAATGGTACCTCACTTGTGTGGGTCGGCCTAGTGCCTGCGATAGGAAAGAACGCAAAACGCAACGTGGTCACACTTCAATTTCGCAGTGAAAAATGACCCTTTTTTGGCAAAGTGCCTAGGTGTAGTTTTTGAACCCTAGCTCTGCCGGCACCTAGGGAAACCTAGCAAACCTATACATTTTTGAAAACTAGACACCCAGGGGAATCCAGGATGGGGTGACTTGACTGCCTCCCACCAGGTTCTGTTACCCAGAATCCCTTGCAAACCTAAACAATTGTCAAACAAAACACATTTTCCCCACATTTCTGTGGTGGAAAGTTCTGGAATCTGCGTGGATCCACAAATTTCCACCCACCCCGTGTTCCCCAAAGTCTTACGAGAAAAATGGTACCTCACTTGTGTGGGTCGGCCTAGTGCCTGCGACAGGAAACGGCGCAAAGCGCAACGTGGTCACACCTCAATTTCGCAGTGAAAAATTACCCTTTTTGGCAAAGTGTCTAGCTGTTGTTTTTGAACCCTAGCTCTGCCGGCACCTAAGGAAAACTAGCAAACCTATACATTTTTGAAAACTAGACACCCAGGGGAATCCAGGATGGGGTGACTTGACTGCCTCCCACCAGGTTCTGTTACCCAGAATCCCTTGCAAACCTAACAAATTGTCCAAAAACCACATTTTCCCCACATTTCTGTGGTGGAAAGTTCTGGAATCTGCGTGGATCCACAAATTTCCACCCACCCCGCGTTCCCCAAAGTCTTACGAGAAAAATGGTACCTCACTTGTGTGGGTCGGCCTAGTGCCTGCGACAGGAAACGGCGCAAAGCGCAACGTGGTCACACCTCAATTTCGCAGTGAAAAATGACCCTTTTTTGGCAAAGTGCCTAGCTGTCGTTTTTGAACCCTAGCTCTGCCGGCACCTAGGGAAACCTAGCAAACCTATACATTTTTGAAAACTAGACACCCAGGGGAATCCAGGATGGGGTGACTGGACTGCCTCCCACCAGGTTCTGTTACCCAGAATCCTTTGCAAACCTAAACAATTGTCAAAAAAAACACATTTTCCCCACATTTCTGTGGTGGAAAGTTCTGGAATCTGCGTGGATCCACACATTTCCACCCACCCCGCGTTCCCCAAAGTCTTCCGAGAAAAATGGTACCTCACTTTTGTGGGTCGGCCTAGTGCCTGCGACAGGAAACGGCGCAAAACGCAATGTGGTCACACCTCAATTTTGCAGTGAAAAATGACCCTTTTTTGGCAAAGTGCCTAGCTGTAGTTTTTGAACCCTAGCTCTGCCGGCACCTAGGGAAACCTAGCAAACCTATACATTTTTGAAAACTAGACACCCAGGGGAATCCAGGATGGGGTGACTGGACTGCTTCCCACCAGGTTCTGTTACCCAGAATCCCTTGCAAACCTAAATAATTGTCAAACAAACCACATTTTCCCCACATTTCTGTGGTGGAAAGTTCTGGAATCTGCGTGGATCCACAAATTTCCACCCACCCCGCGTTCCCCAAAGACTTCCGAGAAAAATGGTACCTCACTTGTGTGGGTCGGCCTAGTGCCTGCGACAGGAAACGGCACAAAACGCAACGTGGTCACACCTCAATTTCGCAGTGAAAAATGACCTTTTTTTGGCAAAGTGCCTAGCTGTAGTTTTTTAACCCTAGCTCTGCCGGCACCTAGGGAAACCTAGCAAAGCTATACATTTTTGGAAAACTAGACACCCAGGGGAATGCAGGATGGGGTGACTTGACTGCCTCCCACCAGGTTCTGTTACCCAGAATCCCTTGCAAACCTAAAAAATTGTCAAAAAAACCACATTTTCCCCACATTTCTGTGGTGGAAAGTTCTGGAATCTGCGTGGATCCACAAATTTCCGCCCACCCCGCGTTCCCCAAAGTCTTACGAGAAAAATGGTACCTCACTTGTGTGGGTCGGCCTAGTGCCTGCGACAGGAAACGGCGCAAAACGCAACGTGGTCACACCTCAATTTCGCAGTGAAAAATGACCCTTTTTTGGCAAAGTGCCTAGCTGCAGTTTTTGAACCCTACCTCTGCCGGCACCTAGGGAAACCTAGCAAACCTATACATTTTTGAAAACTAGACACCCAGGGAATCCAGGATGGGGTGACTTGACTGCCTCCCACCAGGTTCTGTTACCCAGAATCCCTTGCAAACCTAAACAATTGTCCAAAAAAACACATTTTCCCCACATTTCTGTGGTGGAAAGTTCTGGAATCTGCGTGGATCCACAAATTTCCACCCACCCCGTGTTCCCCAATGTCTTATGAGAAAAATGGTACCTCACTTGTGTGGGTCGGCCTAGTGCCTGCGATAGGAAAGAACGCAAAACGCAACGTGGTCACACTTCAATTTCGCAGTGAAAAATGACCCTTTTTTGGCAAAGTGCCTAGGTGTAGTTTTTGAACCCTAGCTCTGCCGGCACCTAGGGAAACCTAGCAAACCTATACATTTTTGAAAACTAGACACCCAGGGGAATCCAGGATGGGGTGACTTGACTGCCTCCCACCAGGTTCTGTTACCCAGAATCCCTTGCAAACCTAACAAATTGTCAAAAAAACCACATTTTCCCCACATTTCTGTGGTGGAAAGTTCTGGAATCTGCGTGGATCCACAAATTTCCACCCACCCCGTGTTCCCCAAAGTCTTACGAGAAAAATGGTACCTCACTTGTGTGGGTCGGCCTAGTGCCTGCGACAGGAAACGGCGCAAAACGCAACGTGGTCACACCTCAATTTCGCAGTGAAAAATGACCCTTTTTTGGCAAAGTGTCTAGCTGTTGTTTTTGAACCCTAGCTCTGCCGGCACCTAGGGAAAACTAGCAAACCTATACATTTTTGAAAACTAGACACCCACGGGAATCCAGGATGGGGTGACTTGACTGCCTCCCACCATGTTCTGTTACCCAGAATCCCTTGCAAACCTAAAACATTGTCCAAAAAACCACATTTTCCCCACATTTCTGTGGTGGAAAGTTCTGGAATCTGCGTGGATCCATAAATTTCCACCCACCCCGCGTTCCCCAAAGTCTTACGAGAAAAATGGTACCTCACTTGTGTGGGTCGGCCTAGTGCCTGCGACAGGAAACGGCGCAAAGCGCAACGTGGTCACACCTCAATTTCGCAGTGAAAAATGACCCTTTTTTGGCAAAGTGCCTAGCTGTAGTTTTTGAACCCTAGCTCTGCCGGCACCTAGGGAAACCTAGCAAACCTATACATTTTTGAAAACTAGACACCCAGGGAATCCAGGATGGGGTGACTGGGCTGCCTCCCACCAGGTTCTGTTACCCAGAATCCCTTGCAAACCTAAACAATTGTCAAAAAAAACACATTTTCCCCACATTTCTGTGGTGGAAAGTTCTGGAATCTGCGTGGATCCACAAATTTCCACCCACCCCGCGTTCCCCAAAGTCTTCCGAGAAAAATGGTACCTCACTTGTGTGGGTCGGCCTAGTGCCTGCGACAGGAAATGGCGCAAAACGCAACGTGGTCACACCTCAATTTTGCAGTGAAAAATGACCCTTTTTTGGCAAAGTGCCTAGCTGTAGTTTTTGAACCCTAGCTCTGCCGGCACCTAGGGAAACCTAGCAAACCTATACATTTTTGAAAACTAGACACCCAGGGGAATCCAGGATGGGTGACTGGACTGCCTCCCACCAGGTTCTGTTACCCAGAATCCCTTGCAAACCTAAATAATTGTCAAAAAAACCACATTTTCCCCACATTTCTGTGGTGGAAAGTTCTGGAATCTGCGTGGATCCACAAATTTCCACCCACCCCGCGTTCCCCAAAGTCTTCCGAGAAAAATGGTACCTCACTTGTGTGGGTCGGCCTAGTGCCCGCGAAGGAAACGGCGCAAAACGCAACGTGGTCACACCTCAATTTCGCAGTGAAAAATGACCCTTTTTTGCAAAGTGCCTAGCTGTAGTTTTTGAACCCTACCTCTGCCGGCACCTAGGGAAACCTAGCAAACCTATACATTTTTGAAAACTAGACACCCAGGGGAATCCAGGATGGGGTGACTTGACTGCCTCCCACCAGGTTCTGTTTCCCAGAATCCCTTGCAAACCTAAAACATTGTAAAACAAAACACATTTTCCCCACATTTCTGTGGTGGAAAGTTCTGGAATCTGCGAGGATCCACAAATTTCCGCCCACCCCGCGTTCCCCAAAGTCTTCCGAGAAAAATGGTACCTCACTTGTGTTGGTCGGCCTAGTGCCTGCGACAGGAAACGGCGCAAAACGCAACGTGGTCACACCTCAATTTCGCAGTGAAAAATGACCCTTTTTGGCAAAGTGCCTAGCTGTAGTTTTTGAACCCTAGCTCTGCCGGCACCTAGGAAACCTAGCAAACCTATACATTTTTGAAAACTAGACACCCAGGGGAATCCAGGATGGGGTGACTTGACTGCCTCCCACCAGGTTCTGTTACCCAGAATCCCTTGCAAACATAAAACATTGTCAAAAAACCCACATTTTCCCCACATTTCTGTGGTGGAAAGTTCTGGAATCTGCGTGGATCCACAAATTTCCACCCACCCCGCGTTCCCCAAAGTCTTACGAGAAAAATGGTACCTCACTTGTGTGGGTCGGCCTAGTGCCTGCGACAGGAAACGGCGCAAAACGCAACGTGGTCACACCTCAATTTCGCAGTGAAAAATGACCCTTTTTTGGCAAAGTGCCTAGCTGTAGTTTGTGAACCCTAGCTCTGCCAGCACCTAGGGAAACCTACCAAACACACACATTTCTGAAATGTAGATACCCGGGGGCTTCCAGGGAGGTATGGCTTGCATGGATCCCCCAACCTTTCCTTACCCAGAATCCCCTGCATACCTCAATTTTAGCTGAAAAAATCACTTTTTTCACACATTTTTGTGTGGGAAAGTGTGGCATCACTGGCCTCACACAAATTTCCTACCACCCAGCATTCCCCCAGGTCTCCCGATAAAAATGGTGCCTCACTTGTGTGGGAGGCCCAAGTACCCGCGACAGGCAAGGGCCCAAAACGTAGTGAAGGGACATCAAAATTGCCTATCTCAAAACCACCTGGTTTTGCAAGGGGGGTCACCTGGGTTTTTGGCCCCGTGCTCGGCGGCCATCTAGGAAAACCTACCAAACCCACACATTTCTGAAAAGTAGACACCCGGGGGCTTCCAGGGAGGTATGGCTTGCGTGGATCCCCCAACGTTTCCTTACCCAGAATCCCCTGCAAACCTCACTTTTAGCTGAAAGAATTTCACTTTGTTCACACATTTTTGTGTGGGAAAGTGTGGCATCACTGGCCTCACACAAATTTCCCACCACCCAGCGTTCCCCCAGGTCTCCCGATAAAAGTGGTGCCTCACTTGTGTGGGAGGCCCAAGTACCCGCGACAGGCAAGGGCTCAAAACGTAGTGAGGCGACATCAAAATTGCCTATCTCAAAACCACCTGGTTTTGCAAGAGGTCACCTGGGTCTTTGGCCCCGTGCTCGGCGGCCATCTAGGGAAACCTACCAAACCCACACATTTCTGAAAAGTAGACACCCGGGGGCTTCCAGGGAGGTATGGCTTGCGTGGATCCCCCAACGTTTCCTACCCAGAATCCCCTGCAAACCTCACTTTTAGCTGAAAAAAATCACTTTTTTCACACATTTTTGTGTGGGAAAGTGTGGCATCACTGGCCTCACACAAATTTCCCACCACCCAGCGTTCCCCCAGGTCTCCCGATAAAAATGGTGCCTCACTTGTGTGGGAGGCCCAAGTACCCGCGACAGGCAAGGGCCCAAAACGTAGTGAGGCGACATCAAAATTGCCTATCTCAAAACCACCTGGTTTTGCAAGGGAGTCACCTGGGTCTTTGGCCCTTGCTCGGCGGCCATCTAAGTAAACCTACCAAACCCACACATTTCTGAAAAGTAGACACCCGGGGGCTTCCAGGGAGGTATGGCTTGCGTGGATCCCCCAACGTTTCCTTACCTAGAATCCCCTGCAAACCTCAATTATAGCTGAAAAAATCACTTTTTTCACACATTTTTGTGTGGGAAAGTGTGGCATCATTGGCCTCACACAAATTTCCTACCAGCCAGCGTTCCCCCAGGTCTCCCGATAAAAATGGTGCCTCACTTGTGTGGGAGGCCCAAGTACCCGCGACAGGCAAGGGCCCAAAACGTAGTGAGGCGACATCAAAATTGCTTATCTCATAACCACCTGGTTTTGCAAGGGGGTCACCTGGGTCTTTGGCCCCGTGCTCGGCGGCCATCTAGGAAACCTACCAAACCCACACATTTCTGAAAAGTAGACACCCGGGGGCTTCCAGGGGGTATGGGTTGCGTGGATCCTCCAACGTTTCCTTCCAGAATCCCTGCAAACCTCAATTTTAGCTGAAAAAATCACTTTTTTCACACATTTTTGTGTGGGAAAGTGTGGCATCACTGGCCTCACACAAATTTCCCACCACCCAGCGTTCCCCCAGGTCTCCCGATAAAAATGGTGCCTCACTTGTGTGGGAGGCCCAAGTACCCGCGACAGGCAAGGGCCCAAAACGTAGTGAGGCGACATCAAAATTGCCTATCTCAAAACCACCTGGTTTTGCAAGGGAGTCACCTGGGTCTTTGGCCCCGTGCTCGGCGGCCATCTAGGAAACCTACCAAACCCACACATTTCTGAAACGTAGACACCCGGGGGCTTCCAGGGAGGTATGGCTTGCGTGGATCCCCCAACGTTTCCTTACCCAGAATCCCCTGCAAACCTCAATTTTAGCTGAAAAAATCACTTTTTTCACACATTTTTGTGTGGGAAAGTGTGGCATCACTGGCCTCACACAAATGTCCTACCACCCAGCGTTCCCCCAGGTCTCCCGATAAAAATGGTGCCTCACTTGTGTGGGAGGCTCAAGTACCCGCGACATGCAAGGACACAAAACGTTTTGAGGCAACATCAACATTGCCTATCAAAAAATGTTTTGGGCCCTTGCCTGTCGCGGGTACTTGGGCCTCCTACACAAGTGAGGCACCATTTCTATCGGGAGACCTGGGGAATGCTGGCTGGTAGGAGATTTGTGTGAGGCCAGTGATGCCACACTTCCACACAAAATGTGTGAAAAAAGTGATTTTGCACTAAAATTGAGGTTTGCAGGGATTCTGGTAAGAAACGTTGGGGGATCCACAAGCCATACCTCCTGAAGCCCAGGTGTCTACTTTTCAGAAATGTGTGGGTTTGGTAGGTTTCCTAGATGGCCGCCGAGCACGGCAAAACCAGGTGACTCCCTGCAAAACCAGGTGGTTTTGAGATAGGCAATTTGATGTCACCTCACTACGTTTTGGGCCCTGCCTGTCGCGGTACTTGGGCCTCCCACACAAGTGAGGCACCATTTTTATCGGGAGACCTGGGGAACGCTGGGTGGTAGAAATTTGTGTGAGGCCAGTGATGCCACACTTTCCCACACAAAAATGTCTGAAAAAGTGATTTTTTCAGCTAAAATTGAGGTTTGCAGGGATTCTGAGTGAAACGTTGGAGATCCACGCAAGCCATACCTCCTGGAAGCCCCGAGTGTCTACTTTTCAGAAATGTGGGTTTGGTAGGTTTCCTAGATGGCCGCCGAGCTACGGGCCAAAACCAGGTGACCCCTTGCAAAACCAGGTGGTTTGAGATAGGCAATTTTGATGTCGCCTCACTACGTTTTGGGCCCTTGCCTGTCGCGGTACTAGGCCTCCCACACAAGTGAGGCACCATTTTTATCGGGAGACCTGAGGAACACTCGTGGTAGGAGATTTGTGTGAGGCCAGTGATGCCACACTTTCCCACACAAAATGTGTGAAAAAGTGATTTTTCAGCTAAAATTGAGGTTTGCAGGGATTCTGGGTAGAAGCGTTGGGGGATCCACGCAAGCCATACCTCCTGGAAGCCCCGGTGTCTACTTTTCAGAAATGTGTGGATTTGGTAGGTTTCCTAGATGGCCGCCGAGCACAGGACCAAAACCCAGGTGACCCCCTTGCAAAACCAGGTCGGTTTTGTGAAAGGCCATTTTGAGGTCGCCTCAATACGTTGTGGGCCCTTGCCTGTCGCAGGTACTTAGGCCTCCCACCGAGTGAGGCACCATTTTATCGGGAGACCTGAGGACGCTGGGTGGTAGGAAATTTGTGTCAGCCCGGTGATGCCACAGCTTTACCTCACAAAATGTGTGTAAAGGGATTTGTTTCAGCAAAATGTCAGGTTTGCAGGGGATTCTGGGTAGAACGTTGGGGGATCCACGCAAGCCATACCTCCCTGGAATCCCCGGGTGTCTACTTTTCAGAAATGTGTGAGTTTGGTAGGTTTCCTAGGTGGCCGCCGAGCCCGAGCCAAAGCGTCATGGGACCCCCTTGCAAAACCAGGTCGTTTTGTGATAGGCCATTTTGAGGTCGCCTCAATACGTTGTGGGCCCTTGCCTGTCGCTGGTACTTGGGCCTCCCACACAAGTGAGGCACCATTTTATCGGGAGACCTGGGAGAACGCTGGGTGGTAGGAAATTGTGTGAGCCCAGTGATGCCACACTTCCCACACAAAAATGTCTGAAAAAAGTGATTTGTTCAGCTAAAATTGAGGTTTGCAGGGGATTCTGGGTAAGAAACGTTGAGGATCCACGCAAGCCATACCTCCCTGGAAGCCCCCAGGTGTCTACTTTTCAGAAATGTGTGGGTTTGGTAGGTTTCCTATGTGGCCGCCGAGCCCGGGCCAAAACCCAGGTGACCCCCTTGCAAAACCAGGTCATTTTGAGATAATGTGTTGTTTATTTCTGCAGCGTGAAAATTTTGGCACAATATTGCAAGGAAAATGTGACAGACATTTTGAGGTTTGCAGGACATTGTGGGTACCATAACTTGTTGGGATCCACAAGAGAGATATCACCATGTACTCCCATGGGTGTTTCGTTTACGACAATATCTACAGTTGGTAGGTTATTCTTAGACGGAATGTACACCTTGGCAGACAGACTAAAAAGACAAAGATTACTGCACAGCCATCTATTCCTCAAGCACACACACATACTGGTTGGATTTGGCACGAGGGCAAGTGATGGTTCAGTATATACAATTTTATTAACAAGAGATTTCACAAAAATGAAATGCACTGTCAATAATTGAAAGGACAAAAAACTGAACCAGTGACTCGCAGCTCGTGAGCTGTAAAGCCACGTCAAGGCCCCAAACGCTTTACAGGCCATTCACACACCTTTCATACGTGATACACACAAGACCATTCACACCACAAGGCACGAAACAAACACATTACAACATTCACAAAAAGGGACAAGGTACACCCTGCTTGAGAAAGACAAAAAAAATATTACTGCACAGCCATCTAATCCTCAAGCACACACACATACTGGTTGGATTTGGCACGAGGGTGAGTGATGGTTCAGTATATACAATTGTATTAACAAGTGATTTCACAAAAATGAAATGCACTGTTAATAATTGAAAGGACGAGAAACTGAACCATTGACTCACAGCTCGTGAGCTGTAAAGCCACGACAAGGCACCAACCTCTTTACAGGCCATTCATACACATTTCATACGTGTGACAAATACAAAACCATTCACACCACCAGCCGCGGGCCCATCACATTACAACACTCACACCAGCAGACAGCGCCATTCAAGGGCCCATCACTTTCACACGCCCACATTCCTAACACAGCAACCACACAAGCTGATGGATTGCGTGGAGTGTCGCTCGGCTAGCAGTGTGTGTAGTGACCAGCAGCAAGTCATTACTCACACACTGCCAGCCGAGCGCCAGCCAACGCACACCGCCAGCCAAGCGCCACTCCACGCACACCGCCAGCCCAGCGCCACTCCACGCACACCGCCAGCCTAGCGCCACTCCACGCACACCGCCAGCCAAGCGCCACTCCACGCACACCGCCAGCCAAGCGCCACTCCACGCACACCGCCAGCCAAGCGCCACTCCACGCACACCGCCAGCCAAGCGCCACTCCACGCACACCGCCAGCCAAGAGCCACTCCACGCACACCGCCAGCCAAGCGCCACTCCACGCACACCGCCAGCCAAGCGCCACTCCACGCACACCGCCAGCCAAGCGCCACTCCACGCACACCGCCAGCCAAGAGCCACTCCACGCACACCGCCAGCCAAGCACCAGCCTACACACACCACCATCACATTTAGGATTTTTTTATACAAAAAAGAAAACACAAACAAATTGCAAATAGATACAAATCTACTAACACAAAATCAGAAACTAAATACATTGCACTAATGCCAACCTTGAAACAGAACAACAATTCTTAAACATTACAGACCAGGCAGTTCACTTTACCACTCATGGTTGCTCCCAATAATTCTTTTGCTTGTGGTACGCTCTATAACAAGCAGGCACACACAGCCCAGGGTTAGAAGGACACTCAGGGCAGTACATACGAGTCTCCTTCCGCGTACCTCTTCGCCAACAGACTCTACATCTCCTAGTGGGAAAGTCTTTTGAGGGTGTAGGAGGAATGTGATCAGGAAAGTGGCGATCTTTCAATCGAGCCACATCCTCCACCACTCCAACTCTAGGAACACTTGCCTGTTCCACAACAACAAGGCTGCCTATGACAGACTGCTGAAACTGAACAAAAGTCAACTTTGACGCAGGAGAACACTCCTTGAACACAACAAAAGCATTGAAAGTTGCTAAATTGAAGAGATGGATGGCCAACTTCTTATACCAAATGTAAGCCTTACGAATAGCAGTGTAAGGTTCCAACCTCTGATCTACTCTATCAACACCACCCATGTGCTTATTGTAGTCTAAAATGCACACAGGTTTGCGCACTTCAGCAATCTGACCCCAAACAGCCACAGGTGAAGTACTCTCATCATGGATGGTAGTCAGCATGTACACATCCCTCCTGTCCACAAATTTCACAGCTAGCAGTTCCTCACTACGCAAGGCACTGCACTGTCCCCTCTGAAGTTTTTGCAAACAAGCTCTTTTGGATAACCTTTACGGTTAGAGCGGATTGTGCCACAAGCAAAAGTGTCCACTTTGAACAATTCCTTAAACAATTGCACAGCAGGTAGAAGTTATCAAGGTACAAATGGTGGCCTCTGTTAAACAGTCCTCTAGCAAGATCCCACACAATTTTCTCTGAAACTCCAAAAGTGGACGGACAACCAGGGGGTCAATAGTGGAATCCCTACCAGTGTACACACGCAAATTAAAAACATATCCTGTCCTACTCTCAGACAACATATACAGCTTAATTCCATAGCGTGCCCTCTTGCTAGGAATGTACTGCCTAAAAACCAAACGGCCCTTGAGCAGGACCAAAGACTCATCAATAGATATTTCTTTCCCTGGAGTATAGATCTCTGAAAATCGATCTACAAAGTGATCAAGAACAGGCCGAATCTTAAAAAGACGGTCACATTCAGGGTGATCTCGTGGCAACGCCAAACCATTATCAACAAAATGCAGCATCCGAAGCAAAAGTAAATACCGATCACGAGTCATAACTGCAGGAAATATGGCCGTTGCCATCAAGGGACTGGTAGACCAATATGAACCCATGGACGGCTTCCTTATCAAACCCATCAAAAAGTCAAACCCAAAAACTTCTTCATCTCATCCAGATTTGTGGGACTCCACCGGGTAGCTCTAGAATGGGGCCTAAGTCTGGCACTGTTGTCCCTCAAAAACTGTTCAGCTTACAAATTAGTCTGCTCAACAATCTCACCCAAAAATACATCATCCATAAACAACTGAAAATACTGTATAGGCAAATAATGTTCACAATCCACTCTACACCCTGCATAACCACTAAAGGCAGGCAACACCGGCTGCACCATGTTTGGATCAACCCAGAGTCTAGCACTTCCAGTAGGAATCCTAGCAGCCCCAGGCTGCAATCCAGATGCCTCTTGCACCATCGGCACAGTAGTATCCTCCTCTAAATCAGGCACTTCATCTGCACTGAGAGTACCTTCATCCTCCGATGATTCCATGTGGAGAGAAAACTCACTGCCTGAATCTTCCCCTCCCTCCTCTCCCTCAGACGCACTGTCAGTCTCATAATCCTGCTCAGAGGAAGATTCAAGAAGCAAACCAACCACCTGCTGAGCAGTAATTCTACGGCTAGCCATAATGCTTACTAATAAAGGTTACTTGTCAAACAAGTCAACAACAACAAACCTTTTGTAAAAAAAGAAATAAACAAAATGTAGCTTTATCACAAAGACCTTTATACTCCAACACTATACCACTCACGTGACAGAAGCAGCTAGACTCACCACCACCTACTCTGCACAGACACAGTAAGGATCAACAATATCCCACTAAAAAAGAAGAAGAAAAAAAATTACACATAAGACAATGCAAAACATCGCAAAGAATTTCATGCTCTGAACACTAACAAATATGCTGCCATTATGACACCACTTACAAAAAAATTCATTCATGCATGACAATAATACTCATTTGGAGTACACACAACAAAAATATTTTTCTTACCAAATAAATGCAATTACGCAAAACTGCAGAACAACCACTGCCGAAACCGCAAACAGGAATCAAAAGCTTTACACTAGAATAAAAAGGAGAAAAAAACATTACAATCACATATGCAAATAATGCACCAGTCCACACACAATCCACCAGCCAAGCTAAGGGGTAGGTGGGCCAAAGAGTATAAATAAAATATTCACCCCCGTAAAAGGGGAGCAACTCATGCCCTTTTGGCCACTCCCCAACACAAAAATTTAAAAAACCCTGGTGTCTAGTGGCTTCTGCCCTCCTTGGGGGCAAATGGGCCTAAAAACATACTGCTATTCTGCCACCCAAGGGGTCACTCTCCACAAATAAATGCCTGGTGGACTAGTGGGAAGATACCTTTATCTTCCGCACACGATCTCTCACTACTCAACTCTACTCTCAACTCTATTCACAACTGGATGTTAGCTCACCAACTCATTCTGAATCCCGCCAAAACTGAATTCCTCCTCCTCTCTACCTCTCTCTCACCTCCTCCTGTTCAATCTTGGATGGATCAGCTGAACCTACTCAACAACAAACCCATC
The DNA here is from genome assembly GCA_963921515.1 of Calotriton arnoldi. NCBI lineage: Eukaryota > Metazoa > Chordata > Amphibia > Caudata > Salamandridae > Calotriton > Calotriton arnoldi. The sequence continues at coordinate 1,599,463 of CAWUFW010002933.1, read as the reverse complement.
ATTGTCGACAGCGCTAAATCCATAGGTGTCATTCTTGACAAAAGACTCAACCTAATCTCCCACATCAACTCTATTGCTAAGAACGCACGTTACCAGTTACACCTTCTATGGGGGATCCGTCGGTTCTTCCCGGAGAAAGACTTAAAAACCTTGGTACAATCTCTGGTTCTCTCAAGACTGGATTATTGCAATTCTCTTCTGACGGGCCTACCCAAATCCCACCTCTCCCCTCTCAAATCCATCCTCCATTCAGCAGCTCGCTTCATTTCAGGGGCTAAACTAAGCGACCACGTCACTCCTATCCTGTCCTCTCTTCGATGGCTTCCGATCGAGGCAAGATCTATTTACAAAACTGCCTGCATCACACACAAAGCCTTACACACGTCCTCCCCTCGTTTCCTGGCGAATAAATTGAAATTGTCCGGAGGCTCGCAATGCGGAAAAGCTTCTGCTTGCGCGCACCCCCCCCCGTCTTCAAAAGGGAAAGATCGATGGCGCAATCCGGTGAGAATCGCTTCCCCCATTGCTCCGTGCCACCTCCTCTACCCGGATCTTCAAAGCTGACCTCAAATCTCTTCTCTTCCAAAGACACTATACTTTCACTCTCAGCCCCCTCTAGTTCGCTCTTCATTGTGTTCTGAGTGCCACTTATTGCAGTATACCTCTATATCATGCACATGTGTGTGTGCCCGGAAGCTGTTTCAGCCCGGGCTGCCACACACGGGGGTGGTGTATGCGCTGCCAGCAACCTGCCAGGCCAGTGCACAACACTTGCCATCACCCTGCCATATTGCGCTCCATGGGTAACCCGATTCAAGGCCCCATTCTCCCGATTTATTAAAAAAAAAACTGCCCCCCCAGGGGGGGCAGAGCACCAAAAACATATGGCCCCCAAAAGGGGAGCGACCCTTGCCCTAGGGGCCGCTCCCCAAAACAGTATTTAGACGTTTTTTGAAAAGAAAAAGAAATTCCCTGGTGTCTAGTGGGCATTCCTGCTGCACGATCGCATGATCGTGCAGCAGGAATGCACAAAAGAGGCATCGGGGGAAAGGAAAACCCTTTCCTTTCCTCGATGCCTCTTTTGTTTCAAACCCCCCTCCTCGGAGCCAAAACTCACCTTATTCCCGATGCGCTGGAAGCAAATGGCTTCCAGCGCGTCGGGGAACAAAGGAAACCCCCAATGACGTCAGCGCACCTCGCGCGCTGGCGTCATTGAGGAGGCGGGGGAGGCAGGGGAAGCCCTTCCCCTGCCTTCCCCCAAAAAACAACGATCGGATTCCCACGGGGAGCGCCTGCGCTTCCCCGTGGGTGGAGTCTATGACGAGCTGGACTCGTCATGAGCACACGACCACTGTGTGCCATGACGAGTCCAGCTCGTCATAAGCATCGAAGGGGTTAATCAACCCTGCGACATAATTTGGCCCTCCCTGGCACATAAATCTAGTGACTCTGCCCATTCCTAACAATTGCCTTTACGACGTCTTCTGTCAGTCATGACCTTATATCAAGCAGCATTTTGGTACTTGCAGTTCCACGCTGAAAATATGTACGCAACAATCGGATTACGCAGATTACTGTTGGTTAATATGCTAAAATGTGTCACAAGCTGCATGGGAGAACTTAGTAACGCCATTTACCAACTCTTAAATATCAGTGGATCCTCATAATAACAATTGTGTGAGGTAAAGATATTTTGCAATGGGGAAAACTCTGGTGTCAAATGATTCTTCATCCGAATTTGCACTGTATTCTGGACAAGTCTGTTGTGGTTCGCGGATGTTGAAATAAAAAGCAGTTTAATTGAGTGTGGCAGAAAACTAATAAAGAAGGGCCATGGCGTACGTACACTTCAGGTAGGAAAATCAAGAAGTTGGGCTAGATGCACGATTGCTCGAACAATTACTTTCTGTCTACTTTGGTTAAGCCTGTCGAGCAATACCGCAGGTCCATGAGGAAGAAAGGGATGGGGACAGCATATAGACTCGCTCATTGATTAAGGCTTTTCCACTGTGACTGTTGTTTATGTTAAGGCAAGTGACTGTAGCGTACTTTTGGCCACCATACGTGCTAAATGGTGGTGCGAGTCAAAGCCTTTGTTTAGCTATTTTGCTTGTTTCTACTTACGTATAATCGTAAAGTATGGTTTACGATTTCTTTCCTTGAGGGTTCACCCGCTGTGTTAATATCATTGTGTAAAGCTAATTTCAGCTTTAACTCTACCGCCGTTTAGCACGTTATTACGAGGAGAGGGGCTGGGTTTCCTAAGTGGGGGAGGGGTGCATTAATAAGGCCGGACTGGCGCAGGACTTTGTATTTTACTAAATTGGCTGCATCAATTTAAATGCAGGACTGCTGTTTTAGGAAGCTAAATACTAATTTTAGAGGCCAAAAAGAAGAACCAGCAAGGTCCAGGGGACTCACCAAAGGCAGGGGAGTCAGGGCAGGCCCGAGCAATCAGGGGATCCCAAAAGAAACAAGTGTGACCCTCGAGTGGACCCACAGGCCGGAGGCACTGGAGTTGCGAGAGGACCTCAAGCAGCTCACCAAAAGTTGCAGGCTACGGTGAACACGGTGCGGTGTGGCTGAAGATTCTGGTCACTGGAAGTGCTCGAGGTTGGGGCTACTTGGAGCCCGAAGATCTTCTTGGAAGTAAGCCAACAAGCCTTTGCAACTGCAAGTTGATGCGGTGCACAGGGGTTCGGTTAATGCAACCCAGACGAGGGATACTGGCCTCAAACTTGGTGAGAGGGCAGGGCAGGCCTCGGGAGCTGTGGAAAACCACCACCTGTGTTGCAGAGCCTTACGGAGTCCAGAGGAGCTCAGGATCAGCAGACCGGTCGACTTAGTTGCGGTGCCTGCGAATGCAGGGGAGTGACTCCTTCACTCCAAGGGAGATTCCTTCAAGTGTCTTTGATGCTTCACAGGCCTTGCAAGGTTCTTGTATGATGCACAGGCACAGACGATGCAGCAGACTGGAAGGGAGACTGAGTCAGGCCCAAACGAAGTCCAGGGAAGTCCAGAGTGCCCAGACGGTAGAAGAAGAAGTGGTGTCTGATCTGAATCTCATCCCATGACGAATTTAGGGACCTACACCCAAGTAAGCCCTTAAGTACCCTAGGGAAAGGGTTGGGAAGATTCAGGGGACCCTCCCAGGGGAGGATCTGGACAGCGGGAGGTTACTCACATGTCCTTTGTCCAGTTTTGTGCCAGAGCAAGATCCAACGGCTCCCAGGACTGGTTTGTACTGGACTATGCACAGGGACACCAAATGTGCCCCTCATGCAGATTGAGTGGCGCTGGCAAGCGCACCCACCCCACCCCAATACACTAAATCCTGTCTGGGAGGTAGTCACACCTCCCTGTGACAGGATGCCTATTGTTCTGCCTTCCCCTGCTCGAGCTTGACTCAGCAGCAGGATGGCAGAATCGTGTCTCTGGTCGGCAGCAACCATTTTGTGCTGTCCTGGTCAAGAAGGCTGGTACCGGGAACACAGAGGGCTCTTCCAGTGCTTGGAATCATACCCCCACACCGATTACGGTGTGGGGGTATGATTCCAACATGTTTGATACCAAACATGATAGGATTCGTTGCAGCCAGTTTCGAGATGGTCATCACGCAATTATGCGATGCCTTTCTATATAGTATATAGCTACTTCACTGACAACCCGGGAGAATGGACTCCGTAGGCTGCAGGGGTGTCCTGCTCATGCAGGGGCACCCTCTCGCTTAGAACCAAGCACCCTGCCTTCAGGATTGCAAATGCCTGCTATAGGGGTGACTTATAGGTTTTAGGTGCAGTGACCCTAGATATAGTAAACCTATATCTTTAGTAAGTGGTGCAAGCACCAACTTACACAGGCTGCAATGGCAGGCCTGTAGTTCCATTTTGAATGGTCTCTCATGGGTGGCATGATACATGCTTCAGCCCAGGGGAGACCTCTGGGGTACCTATGCCCGGGGTACATGGGTACCATATACTAGGGACTTATAAGGGTACCCCAGTATCTAATCTGGGGTGTACCTAAGTACTGAACATAACAATTTAGTGAGAAAGCAGATTAGCAGTATCCCAGTCAGACTAGTCAAATACAGCTTAGCACCAGGCAAAAAGTGGGGGTAACCAAAGAATCAGATCCTATTTTCCTACAGCTTGGCAGAGTGTTGTATGATTATTGTTTAGTTGTGAGGATGCCCACCTCCTTTGCCTTTAACAGTAGACAAAGGGGTGTATGTCTTTGATAAGACTACCACAACCTTGCTCAGTGCACGCCATTTCACATGACTTCAAAACACACCAAGTAATGCGAAATTGCGCACTGAAATCATGCCACTCTATTTAAGAAATATGATCAGAGAAGGGAACGTGGAGTTTTGTTGTTGCCTGTGCCTGCCCTTTCAGTGCAGTGACAGAGTTCAACTGCGTTGTCTCTAGCGCAGGCTGTCGGCTCCTTGACCGTGCCCTGGTGGAACTTTAGAGTCTTACAGCACGTGGGAGGAGTTGAGAGGGTGTTTCTGAGCCTTTCGCCTTCGCCGGTGCCCCCAGTCCAGCACAAACAGCACAGGGAGCAGCACGCCCACGTAAATACATACTCCTGGAGAGGAGAGCTGTCAGAACGAAGTATGCCTCCTCCGCAGCAGCCACTACCTGCACGCTGCTGCTCGCTCCCGCAGCAATACTCCGTGGGAGTGAACTTTTGAAAAAAGGTGAGACATGCACCCAACGTTAGCCATTTGCAGGCTACGTTTTTTTAAGGACACACACGAAAGCAAATCCAAAGTGTGGGAGGAGTCGGACCCCCACAAAGTAACTACAACAGATCACCTGAGAGCGTAAGCGCTGTAGGCTTGACCTAAAAAGGATTTGCCCACATGAACAGTTTCCTATAAGATTACTGTACCCACAGTGCTGAAGGTCAAAATGTGTTGGCACATAAACAAGACTGAGGAATGTACTTGACTGTCTATAGGACAGCCCCTACACCTTGAAACATAGTAAACCACTGTGGTGCCTTTACCACCCTCACCGCTTCCCACTCCTAAGCCCTAAAATTACCCATACCACCCTTTACCACTACCCAGCCCTAAACACTAATTGTACCCTTACCACCCTGTACCACTACCCATCCCTTAACCCTAAAATTACCCTTACCACCTTTTACCACTACCCACCCCTAAATGCTAAAATGACTCTTGTTATGTTATGTTAGCATTGCTTGGCATAGCGCAGCAAATCATACCCAAAGGACTATCGCGGCACTGAGCTGACACGATGAAAGCGAACTAACTAAAAGAGCCACATTTTTTTACCTTACCATACTCCGTACATTTTTTTTTAAAGATATATCTTTATTAGTTGTTTTATCTCTTCAGTTTTATTCACATACAGGCATCAACAAAAGTAAAACCAAATACCAAATGCAGTAGCTACATAGTTGGGTGTTACCGTCCCTTTCCTTTAACTTTGTATTCATACAAGTATCTAACTTTGACGTCTACATGTGGTTATCCACATTAGTCTTACAGCTTGCTCAGTGATGCACTCTTGTTGTGTTATCATTGCCTTCTATTACTCCAGAGGAGTTGTAGGTGCATGTGTATTCAATAGGTATATCATATTTTATATTTATAAGCAAACCGTCCCACTTATCTGGGAAACCAAAAAACTTAACCATATCCAGTGGTATCTCCTAAACACCTTGTTTTGTCAGTCCCTGGGTTCCGGACAGACACCTCTGGGTGCAGAAGTCCTGCTAGCAGGTGCATCATATCATTGGCTGTACTTAAGTTATTTAACAATTCCAAGTTCTGACCCTCTTGCCATTGAGCCAGCCATTGCAACTGGGCTGCCAGATAATATAACTCAAATTGTGGGGCCCCCAACCCTCCGTCCTCTGGTGTCCTCTGTAGGACAGTCAACGAGACTCTGTTTCTCCCCCATCTCAAATCAATTCCCGTAGCAAGCTGTTAAGTCTTGCGAACCACACAGGCAGGATCGCTACTGGGAGGTTCACAAAATAATATAATAAACAGGGGAGCATGACCATTTTTGCCAGCGTAATTTGTGCCATCACGGGGAGTCTTAGCAAGTGCCAGAATGGGCTGCACGTCCTGAGGGAACTCATAAGAGGATTCAAGTTCCCCTCTCATAAGTCCTCTATCTCATGGAACACCTGTATTCCAAGATATTTAAAGGATCGGGGAGCCCAGGCCAACCCTGCCGGTAGATTCCCAGGGCCTTAGGTCCCCCCTGTAATCAGGAATATACAGGTTTTCATTTTATTTAGTCGCAAGCCCGCCAAGGCAGCGTATGTCTCCAGGTGAATCAGTGCCTGCTGCACCCCACGATCCCCGTCCCCCAAATATAACTACAGATCATCTGCGTAAAGTGAAATAATATGGTCGTTATCCCCTAATCGCATCCCGTGTTGTTGACCTTTTAATCTAACCAGTTCCACCAATGGCTCAATGGCCAGAGCAAAGAATACCATACTCCGTACATGAACGGATTTGCATAGAAAGTTCGTTCCAGTGGAGGGGGGCAAGGTAAGAAAAAGACCTCCCACAGGATCTTGAAGTACAGATTCACGGAATCTGAAGTAAGGATTTAACTTTGGATCTCAACAGTTAGTATCTGACAGGGCGATACTAACTGAGCCTATTTTTCAAGTAGGATGGAGTGTTGCCACTCAGAGACTTATGGGCTAGACAGCATAGCTTAAAGATCAACCTTTTCCTGATAGGTAGCCAAAGCAGAGAGTTCAAAATCGGAGCAGAAGAAGAGCTAGATGGAAGATTGCAAACTAATCTGGCTGCAGTATTCTGCACCACCATGTGGCGGCTGGTGACACTTGAAAGTGGTAGGGCGTAAACGTTCTAATCAGGATGAGTGCTTGATCACCATTATGGGGGTTCAGGGGGTTTTCCCCCTAAGAACATTTTGAAAAAAGATTCGCCAAATGGTGCATTTTCAAGCATATTTGAGAAAACAAGGACCGCTCTAGAGAAATTCCCCAATTAACGAGAAGCACAAGTAGGTCACGCAGACATTCAAACATGCAGCGCATAGGCAAAGCTCCATGTTAAGGGCGCGAATAATGTTGTGTGCTTGAATAGAGCAATATTACGCAGTACAGAATATACATAGCGTGTTTGCACTTTGAAACAAATGAAAACTGAAAAGCCAACAGTGACTGAAATTCAATCATTGTTGGCTTGTCATTTTTACTGCCTCTACCACACATGCACCCGGTGACGTCAATCCATTCAATGGAAAGTTCAAAGGTGCCCAGGAATTACATCTTGCACTTCTGCTGAAGAGGGGGCCCAACAAGCTTTAGCAGCACCTATGTTTTCATTTTACTGCTTTCATACCTGTACCAGCTGCTAAAATATCAGTTAGTTTCATGCAAATCAAAGTCCTATAAACCGTGCAATTTTTATACACTGCAAAGCATCCCGCACATCTCCTGAGGGAGACAATATGCACTAAGTGCATATATACGACTGCGTGGGCCCCTTTGTCGGAAAAGCCTGAGCATTGTGCACTTTTTGGCCAGATCCTTGGCACTTGGACCCCAAGTGCACATGATTATGACTAGGGGCATGACATGGGCCTATTTCTGTTGTGGGAACTTACATTTGAACACCTAATTCCAAGATTCCTCTCTCAGGATAAGGGCGCCGCTATTTTGGCATGTGAAGAAAGAGGGCTTTGGCATAATGCAGAAACGACAGTGTTGACTAATTACTGTCTACGCTTGAGCCCTATTTCAACAGCGTACTATGACCAGACGAGGGAAGATATTTGCAGTTCAGACCCTTTCCTTCTGCTTTTTAAAATCAGAGAAAAGAAATGTGGTTGCAGCATTTTAATCTTCCAAAAACATAGGACTTTTAAAACACAAATATTAGTTGTGCATGTCACTGTTTCGTTCCTGTACAGAAGTAGACTCGTTTTGAAAACAGGAATTCTACGCACAAAAGGCTTCTCATCAGGCAGGCTCGGTGCAATTAACCAGGATGCAAAGCAACAGGGTATGTATGACAAAGTACCCGTGGCAGAGCAAGAGGCAGACAGGTAGAGGGAGCGAGGTAGTGAGGGTAAATGACCGAGAGAGCCAAGCCATGAGGAGAACTAGGTTAACGAGCAATTCCATGTCATTACCAGTGACTCTTGGCCAAGTGAGCTGCGCGTTGCTATGCAGCGGACAGCCTCTATTAATTTAACATTTTAAAGACTTGCACAAATGATCTGTTAATGTGGGTATGCGCTAATTGTTTAATATTCAGTGCGTGCTCTCTTTACCAACCAGTTGAGGTATTATAGAATGGAAGGTGTTAGGCTATATAACTTATGACGTGAGAGGGGAAAGAGATACCATGCATAAAAAGCGTCATGCAGAGGAGGGTGTGCCATACTTTTTTAACAGATGGGTTTTCTATCACTATAACGGGTGCCATTAGTCTACATCGTGATGGCTTGAGGCGGGTGGCCAGACTTACCTCTCGGACTGTTGCTTTCTCTCACTTTGGGGTCGAACTCTTCAGGTAGGATGCGGTCTATCAGTGGCGGCTGGTGAAGTTTGAGAGTGGTAGGGCTGGACTGCACACAGGAGGGGAAGGGATGAGGGGGAGGCAGCTTTGGGGTTCAATTTAGGGGGACAGCATTTTTTGGGAGGTCGGGCGCCATTTCAAATCTTTTTAATTAATTACATTTCTCACTGTTTCATCTGTATAGCCAGCAAAGTACGTGGCTAACTAATCAATTATGGGGCACCATATTTTTTTTAAGTTTGCATTGCCGAGTTCATTTAGTGTAATTTAAAACTGTAAGCCACACAGAAAAATAAAGGTTAAAATGCATTAAGTGATAAAGAAAACTTGAATGCAATATGGTATAATATTGGGACATGTAGAGAATAAATAGTTATGTTTCATTGCCAGCTAGAACACCGAAAACACTTGGCTGTTTCTCTTAAATCGCATTTATATAAACTGTGTGGTGTATGATGTAAATGAAGTACAACTTACGTCCTACAACAAATGTATTTATTGGGAGATGCTGTGGCGGGGCTGCAGACTGGCACAGACTTCATAAACAGTGTGCCCGTATGTGGAGGAGCCTATATCATAGATTTCATTTCTCTGTCATACTGATATAGCGATTGGCACTGAAATCTTAAACCAGTCTGAACTTTTTTTTTAGAGTTGCACTGCACTGGATTAATATTAGGCGAGTCCTACTCGCAGGGACGAATTGATCATTATTAGACTAAACGTTAGAATCAAATTTAACCGAGTCCGGCCCTCAAAAATAAAATGAGGGTCATCTGGGAGCTGCACTGTCTGCTGGTATCCCTAGGCTCTGCATAGGCTTCGTGTCTGGACGGAGTCTGTTTGTGGTGGAGGACGAGGACAGACAGCCCATCCTCAGAGCAGAAGCCATATGATTTTTCTGTAGCACAGGAGATGAGGATGATAGTTTTCCTCATAGCCAAAAACGGACACTCATGAGTCCAGAGGGCACGGTGCACAACAGAGTCGTTGTACTGTGTGTCATTATGCATATGGCTCGCGTGCACACCTTTACCGCATAGATATGCACCACATAAATGCCCTGCCGCATTGAACAACAACTGCTCTGGAATGTGAGCTGATTTACAGCCAGTGTTATCTCGGTGCGAGGCAGAGGCCCGCCTGACCCCCTACCTCCACTGCCTCGTCTTTTACGGAGAGGACAGAGGGTTTGCACCTCGCAGTCCATTAGCTAATCTCATTCAAGCTGAAAACATATACCTTGAGAGTTCGTGTAGCAAGTAATTTGCTCAATAAAGACTCTGGATTAACACATTCAGAGCAACATGCTTTGTTCCTATGATTTTTACTATTGCTGTACGGAATTACAGTGAATTCAGCGTGCCAGTGCTTGGACCAATATGTTCCCAGTTGTGTAGTATAAAGCGCTCCACATAGAAGGAGTTAAGATCCTTTGCCCCTATTCCAACTTTGTTTTACATAATCCTTCATGACTATTCCTCTTCACTCGTTTTTAGGGGTGCAGGGAAGTGAATTGAATTGGGGGGTTTTCTGACAGGTGCTGGCGTGCTCTGCTCAATGTGAAAATAGGGTTGTTTCTTGAAAGGCCATTGCCTCTGAAAGGGCGCAGTGTTTTTCCGTGACCTAGAGAGGTGGTGTGCTAGCTCAGTAGGTCAATGCTCGTACGGCAGAACTGTGAGATTCTTCAAACGTAGCATGGCTGACTCAGCCTTTCATCCAGGGCCGGCGCTAGGCATGGGCAGTGTGGGCAGCTGCCGAGGGCCTCGCGCTCTGCCAATAAACAGGGGGCCCCGCATCACTGTGAAAGGCCACACTTTCACAATTAGCCAACTTATTCCTGCGAGGCCCCCTGCCCCACCTGATCACAGTAGTCTTGACCTTGCTGGCTAGGGCGAGGTGACATTCCTGGGGGTGCAGGGGTGGGGGGAAGGTACAAACAGAATGGGGTACAGCACACCAGCTGGGCCAGCAATTATGTTGGCTCAGTGTCAGGGGCGAGGCAGCGCCTCTGTTAAGTACCTGCCATTCTAGGCGCCCCTTGTGCATTTTGTATCCAGGCGACAGAAGGCCCCTTTGTTTCCAGGAGCAACCGGACACAGGTAAGAGGAGGTGGGTGAGGGGAGGGAGGGGGCAGCCAGATCAACTGGCTTCTTAACCGTAACTGGGAAGTGCGTCCTTACTGTTTCATGGCCCAGGGGAGGGGCCCCCCTCCCTGGGCCTCGAAGCACAGGATCAAGCTGCAAGGTTCAGGTGTGGGGGGGGGCCTTCACTGGGCCTTGTAGTAATTATGCGGTGCCAGGGTTGGATTGGGAAGGGAGGTATTCGGCCTGTGCGAGAGGCCCAGTCCCTGAGGCTTGAGTGGGCCGTTTTGTTTCCTCATTTATGTTCAGGCTTGCTCTGCTGCTGTGAACTCGAGAGGCCTCAGCAGCTCCTTCCACGGCCCATTTTCCTATAAATAATTCGTTTTTCGATTGTCCTTGAACAGCAAAAGAACTGAATGGATTTTTGGCATTGATTTAATTTTAAATGTTGAATCTTGGCGCTCCATGTAAAGCAAGCATTTGCAATGCAATAGGTCTCGCATTTAAGCAAGTTTGAGCTATTGACATTGTAAATGACAATGCCTTTTATTTATGTGTAGGTTTTTAAAACATAAATAAAAGGCATTGTCATTTACAATGCTAATAGCTTAAACTCTCGCAAATGCGAGACCTATTGCATTGTGAATGCTTGTTTCCTTCTGGCACTCCGAGCGCTGCAGAAGGAAAGTAAAACTACAGGTCCCAGAATGCACACATGTGAGGCAACTATAGAGCTCTTAGTATCTGCTTGATGCCTGCCCACTAAGTGTAGTTAAGCATATTAGTTGCACAGAGAGCCAGTGATAGCACTGTCCACCTTTGCAGCTGAAATCATCCATAACAATTACTCCGTGAGAATTATGGTGACATACTCATCCTCCTGTGTAACCTTTGACCCACTGTGTGTCTGCCGTGCATGACATCTGGCACTGCAAGTCAGAGACCGACTTCAGCTCTCTATTAATTTTAGAACTTCCAAAAACTCTTATTTTGCAGCCATATTTAAGTATTATGTCCCTTGTGGTTCTCGCGGAGTCATGGATTAGGAGCCTGTGGTCCCAGACCAGTTATCTGATCTGCATAAATGAGCTTTGCCTGAGGCTTTTTGTCTGTAATTTAAAAAAGAGAGAAGTCTGACAATACCATCTGCATGTCTGTATTAAGCGGATATTTCGCTCCTTGGTACGGGGCCTGTCCTTTCACAAAAACGCACGATGTAGCATGCAGCCTTTCAATGTAAGAGGCACAAATAAAACACACCCAGACAGCAGTGGTCTGCAGTAGTTTATTTATAGCTGGCAGAACATTTTAGAAGAGCAGAGCAGTCAGTGCTTAATTTGTAACAACATAAGTGCCAGGGCTCTCATCAGGAGGTCACTGCAGCTTGCACCACACATTGCCCCCGCCACGTTGCCAATTTTAGTAACAACACAGCTACTAACCATCACACTACTGCAAGTGCGACAATTCAGACTATTTCAGGCCCTCAAGGCTATAAGAATGGCTTGGGTGGCAGGTAATAATAATTTTTAATGTATATTGAATTAATAATTAACTGTTGTTGTGGCCATCTCTAAATCAGATAGACAGCGCCACCTTGTGGTAGACTGTCACAGGCCCCGGTGTCGACAATTAAGTGCCGGTGCCGAGCACCGGAAACCACCGGCCCAAATTGAGCACTGGCAGAGCTGCTGAAAACATCTGGAGTGATCACGGCATATTGAAATCTATGACCAACTATTCCACACACTGCCATGTCTGTGCAGGGCCACCTTAAAAGCATTATAGGCCCTCGTGCAAAGCAGTGCACTGAGCCCTGCCTACACAACCACTCTCAGGAATAACAATGTTTAAAGGATAATCAGTGTTAAATTTTGGTCTGCTTGGGGGCCCTATGCTTGTGGGGTACCCAGACACCTGCCCAGCATGCCCATGCATTGAGGGCACTGTGTCTGCGGGTCTCATGGTTGACAGCACTGGTCCTCAGCGCTCTCTTTACTTTTACACAATGCCTGCTGCAGCTGTCTGAGCGGTGTTTTAGCTAGGGAATTGCTGGGGGAACGTTTGATTGAATTTGATTGTTGGTTTTAACATTCTTTTAAAAATTCTTTTAAAGCGCACTCACAATTTTGCCCACTGCACCCTATGCTTTAGTGCTAAAAGAAATACATAATTGATATTCCACATCCGTCTGTGTGGCTGCCCGTACTTCCTGGTGCTTATCCTCATACGGTGATTGGTTGGCCCTTAGCCAATCAGCGCAGAGCACGGGTGGAGCCTGTTGAGCCCCGTAGCCTCAAATGCACACCACTGCGAGGACGCGCAGCGGGCGCGCCAAAGGCAAGCCCGTCTGCGCCCGTCCGCGCTGGGACATTGCCAGAAGCCAGAGACCCTGCTCCTTCTAAAGCCCAATTAGGTAGCTACACCGGCGAAGAACTACGGGCCCTATTTAAAAAAGGCTCCTGCGGGAATCATAGCTGGGACCCAGAAAACTGTCCTTCTCTTTGTGAACACTGTGAATTCAGAGTGCTCCCCCTGATACACGCTACACTCTCTGGTTCTGGGATGGTGACACACACTCTTCTGAGCATTAATTGTTGCTCACTGCCTAAACATCATGCTGAGGTGTTCGATCTCCTACAGGAACGCTCACCTGAGATCCTTTTCCTTACGGAAACTTGGCTATGTGAATCCTCTGTGGCCATACCAGCACTCGCTCTTCCTACAGGCTATGCTATACGTAGCATAAACAGATCTGGAGGAAGAGGGGGCGGCATTGCGATTATTTATAAATCAGTCCTTTCCTGCAGCCTGTCCCCCTTAGATCTTCCGGACTGTGAGAGTGCACTTTTTAAAATTTCTATGAGTGCTAACTTTACTTTCTCCGGCCTTCTTATTTATCGACCCCCTGGTCCTTCAAAAACCTTTAGAGAAGCCCTGATAAATACTGTTATAGCACTGGCTCTCCAGACTGCCAATTTTAACATCATAGGCGATCTGAACCTTCATCTAGAGCTACAAGAATCATCGGAGATTGTTGGCTTTCTGGGGGATCTGGCAGCCTGTCAGTTGATTCAATGGACCCCCAGTGCTACGCACAGAGCGGGACATCTCCTTGACCCTATTTTGTCTAATCTAGAGTCACTGGAAGTTCTGTCACCACTCCCTATGATCTGGACTGATCATTTCCTCATCATGATGCGGCTAACGATAGCCGGCCATAAGCCCCAGCCTAATCAACATCCCTCATTAAAACGGCCCTGGCACAAACTGAACCAAGTAGATTTCCTCACAGCCCTGAGTGCAAAGCCCATGGTAAAAGTTGCAAATATGGAAGAGGCTGACGCGATCTTCCAAAGGTGGATTACTCAAGCCTCAGATACATGCATTCCCCTTAAACTTACCCATTCTAAAAGCACTCGGGCCAATGCCTGGTTCAATGAAGATCTAACCCTTGCTAAGAAGAACTGCAAGATCTTAGAAAGATCTTGGAGGAGATCATATGACCCTCAGGCCAAAGTACTATATAGAGCGGCCATTAAATCCTATCATAAACTGGTATGCATAACCAGAGCAGCTCATTATTCCAGCTTGATTAATACAAGCACCAACCGCAGCAAAACTATATTCTCTCTACTGAAAGATTTAATCTCCTCTCCAGTGGAATCGGGCAATGTTATTTCCTCCAACAAACACTGCGAGGAGCTGGCAACCTTCTTTTTGAAGAAGGTCGAAGATATCTACCAAAAGTTCGATCATGGTATACCCTCCAGTGTTTGCAGGAAGAACGTTTATATTGGCTCTGAGACTGTCCTCCTTGCTTCTCTTCCCCCTATTTCCCTGAAGGAATTAGAGAGATTAGTGGTCAAAATCAAATCTGGATCTCCAGACGATCCTCTCAAACCAGACGCTTTCAGGAAAATCCAACAAGGCCTTCTTCCTGAGTGTCTGTATTTACTCAATCTATCCCTTCTCACTGCGACGGTGCTTAAATCATGGAAACATGCAAAAGTGGTCCCTCTTCTTAAGAAACCAACACTCGACACGTCCAAACCAGAGAACTACCGCCCGATTTCCTTGCTTCCTTTCCTCTCTAAAATTCTAGAAGCACATGTGAATTCTACTCTAACACAGTTTCTAGAATCTAATCATATACTTGATAGTTCACAGAATGGGTTCCGACCAAGATACAGCACCGAGTCAGCTTTACTGGCTGTGGTAGAACAACTCAAATCCGCGCTGGATGACGGCAGCACTTCAGCGCTGGTGCTGCTGGATCTAAGTGCGGCATTTGACACGGTGTCCCATGAAATCCTGCTCCTACGTCTGAAGGAGATAGGTATTGGGAATAAAGCTCTAGCGTGGTTCTCCTCCTTCCTGGCCGACCGAACCTTTCAAGTGACCTCTCCCCCTTTCTCTTCCCATGTACACTCTCTTCTTCGTGGGGTTCCTCAGGGCTCTGCATTGAGCCCTACGCTCTTCAATATATATATGAGCCCTTTGGCACGGCTGGCCAAAGTACGAGGAATTTCCCTGGTGTCATACGCCGACGACACCCAACTAGTGATTGCCCTGTCCAATGATCCCAAGCGAGACAAAATAAAATTTAAAGAAGACATCTCTGCAATTGCAGAGTGGATGATGGCTAACTTCCTGCAATTGAACTCTACCAAATCAGAGATTCTCCTGGTTGGCAAAGAGTCTCATCTCTGGATGAAGGAATGGTGGCCCCGGGCACTTGGTGATCCCCCTGATCCCAAACCTGCTGTGAAAAATCTAGGCTTCATAGTTGATAATAACCTCAACTTTGAAACAACACCACCACTCCACCACCACTCCACCACCTCATCACACCACCACTCCACCATCACTCCACCACCACTCCACCTCAGCATCACAACACCACCACTCCACCACCACTCCTCCACCTCAGCATCACAACACCACCACCTCAGCACCACTCCACCACCACTCCACCACCTCAGCACCACTCCACCATCACTCCACCACCACTCCACCACCTCAGCATCACAACACCACTCCACCACCACTCCACCATCACTCCACCACCACTTCAGCATCACAACACCATCACTCCACCACCACTCTACCACCTCAGCATCACACCACCACTCCACCATCACTCCACCACCATTCCACCTCATCACACCACCACTCCACCACCTCAGCATCACAACACCACCACTCCACCACCTCAGCACCACTCCACCACCACAGCACCACTCCACCACCACTCCACCACCTCAGCATCACAACACCACTCCACCATCACTCCACCACCACTCCACCACCTCAGCATCACAACAGCACCACTCCATCACCACTCCACCACCTCAGCATCGCAACACCACCACTCCATCACCACTCCATCACCACTCCATCACCTCAGCATCACACCACCACTCCACCATCACTCCACCACCACTCCACCACCTCAGCATCACAACACCACCACTCCACCATCACTCCACCACCACCTCAGCATCACAACACCACCACTCCACCACCACTCCACCACCTCAGCATCACACCACCACTCCACCATCACTCCACCACCACTCCACCACTCAGCATCACAACACCACCACTCCACCACCTCAGCATCACAACACCACCACTCCACCACCACTCCACCACCTCAGCATCACTCCACCACCACTCCACCACCTCAGCATCACAACACCACTCCACCATCACTCCACCACCACACCACCACCTCAGCATCACACCACCACTCCACCATCACTCCACCATCACTCCACCACCACTCCACCACCTCAGCATCACACCACCACTCCACCACCACTCCACCTCAGCATCACACCACCACTCCACCACCACTCCAGCACCTCAGCATCACACCAGCACTCCATCACTCCACCACCACTCCACCTCAGCATCACAACACCATCACTCCACCACCTCAGCATCACAACACCACCACCTCAGCACCACTCCACCACCACTCCACCACCTCAGCACCACTCCACCATCACTCCACCACCACTCCACCACCTCAGCATCACAACACCACTCCACCACCACTCCACCATCACTCCCCCCACCACCTCAGCATCACACCACCACTCCACCACCTCAGCATCACAACACCACTACCTCAGCACCACTCCACCACCACACCACCACCTCAGCATCACAACACCACTCCACCATCACTCCACCACCACTCCACCACCTCAGCATCACAACACCACCACTCCATCACCACTCCACCACCTCAGCATCGCAACACCCCACTCCACCATCACTCCACCACCACTCCACCACCTCAGCATCACAACACCACCACTCCACCATCACTCCACCACCACTCCACCACCTCAGCATCGCAACACCACCACTGCACCATCACTCCACCACCACTCCACCACCTCAGCATCACAACACCACCACTCCACCATCACTCCACCACCACCTCAGCATCACAACACCACCACTCCACCACCACTCCACCACCTCAGCATCACACCACCACTCCACCATCACTCCACCACCTCAGCGTCACAACACCACCACTCCACCACCACTCCACCACCTCAGCATCACAACACCACCACTCCACCACCACTCCACCACCTCAGCATCACTCCACCACCACTCCACCACCTCAGCATCACAACACCACCACTCCACCACCACTCCACCACTTCAGCATCACAACACCACCACCTCAGCATCACAACACCACCACCTCAGCACCACTCCATCACCACTCCACCACCACCACTCCACCACTCCACCATCACTCCACCATCACTCCACTACAACACCACTCCACCATAACTCCACCACCACCTCAGCATCACAACACCACCACTCCTCCACCACCACTCCACCACCACTCTACCACCATCACTCCACCACCACTCCACCACAACTCCACCACCACTCCACCACCATTAAACACATTGGCAAAGTCAATAGCTCTGCCTAAACACTTATAAGGCCCCAAAGGCGAGACCTATTGGCTATGCCAATGCTTGTTGCCTATGCTACTGATATCCACATTAGGTCACTTCAGTGATGTCAAATAAGATCAATAGTTCTGCGATATCACTTTCTGTGATGTCACTTCTTGCGATGCACTATGTAATTAGAGGGGCCTCACATTTTCCCTTTCGCCCGGGGCCTCAGAAGTCCTAGGACCGGCCCTGCTTTCATCCACCCAGTGTCAATAAAAAGAGCACGATTAATTATTGTAACCGTAACACCTTTTTTCCAAAGCTTTGAGGCTTTGTTTAGATTGAGCTGAATGAGAGATGAGGGTATTTTTATCGTCCCTAGCGCAAAACGGACAAACTGGGTTAATTCAAGTTGGCATTAACACAAAAAGAGCAACTAGCATGCTGTTAAAAACATACTTGCTAAGCTTTTTTTTTTGCTTACCTCTCTTGGTGCCATGGCCCACGAGCAAATTTGGGGATGCACTAGGGAATCATCGGGGCTTTCAATTGTCGGGGAAGCTCAAGCTTCTAGGTGAGGCTGACACGCACCTGCAGTGCGCGCCACCTTTTCTGCTCCTCAGCTCCTGGCTGCCAGTGCAGGCCCAGTAACATAGAGACACTGAAGCTGGAGCTCAAATCATGGCGTCCGCACGATCCTGCAGTAACAGCGGCGCGGGAAGCATACAACTCGAGTCTGCGCAGTGTGTGATGACAAACTGCGTAGACTCGATTTTTGAGCAACCTGCCTCCCTGCAGCCTCTACCCCACCCTTTCCCAACTCATCACAGGGTGAGACCCACCCCCCATGACGAGTTGGGAAAGGGTGGGGTGACCATCCTCTCCGCTCCCTGACTGACGTGAAGCCCCAGTGTTGCAGGGCTTTAGTCTAAAACGCCCGGCCGGAGCTATTTTTACCCCCACGTCATCAGGGGGTGGAGACTGATCCTTCAGGCTATGTCTTTGGCGAGCTGATGACCTCACAAGCCTCAGGGCTGTGAGCTCCTCAGCCCGGCAGAAACTGTAGACTCTGGGCCCACCTACAGGCAGCAGATTAAGGGAATGCGTTGGTGTCACATGACAGTGATGACACACTGCCAGAGTCTAATCACAGCAACAGAAGCCTCATCCGAATCGGACTCAAGAAATTTGTGTTTGTACAATTTTTTCTTTTTAAAAAACAGATATAAAGAGTGTATTTTAACTTTGACAATGGCCGACCTTGGGGGATTAAAGTAAAGGGGGCGGAGCCCCGACGCCCTGGCATAGAAACCGCTACTGCGGTCTATGCCGAACTTGGGGTCTTTGCTGGCCGGGGCAGGCTGTGCTGAACAGCCCATGGTGTAGCACCCCCCAGGAAAGCCGCAGCCCAGGCCCGGGTGCTGGTGGTAGCTGGAGAACGAGACAGTTGAGGACTGTAGGGGCCCACAGGTGTGGGCCGCACGGGAGAGGAGGCCTGCAGGTGCAAGGGGCCTGACTGTAGGCCGTAGGTCTCTTCTCCCCCTGCCTGCAACTGGTGCAGGATGTCGGCGATGCAGAAGGATGGTGCTGGCTTTGGGTCATAGTCCAAACACGCTGATTGAAAGCGTGCAAAGGCAGCTCGGCTGTCTATCCCACTCCGCGATGCCTGAGCCAATCTAGGCACTGCTACCTTGCTGTTTAGGTTAGGAAACAGCATGAGAGCAGTGCAGTGATTGACTCGCTCAGGTGCTGCCTGTAGGAAGGTGGAATCTGACTATATGGTTGCCCCCACTTTTTTTATGGTGTTTTGCTGGTTTATGACTTAGTTGGACTGGGATCCTGCTATTCAGGGCCCCAGTCTATCTGCTTTCTCTGTAAAAAGGTTTCCATGTGCCTTAGGCACATCACTGATTGGAATCTGGAGTGCCCTTATAAGTCCCTAGTATATGGTATACTATGTACCAAGGGCATAGGTACCTCAGAGGCCTACCAGGGGCTGCAGCATGTATTATGCCACCCCTGGAAGGCCATCCAAACTGACACCACAGGTCTGCTACTGCAGCCTGGGTAAGGTGGTGCATGCACCCCTTACTGTGATATAGGTTACCTATATCACTAAATACATACACACATATAAACCTATAAGTCACTCCTAAGGCAGGCCTTATCAATCCTGAAGGCAGAGTGCATGGTTCCTATGTGAGAGGGTGCCCCTGCATGAGCAGGGCCCCTCTGCAGCGTTCGGAGACCCTTCTCTGATGCTGTTTGTAGTGCAGCCTGACCATATACTCTTAAGCGCATTATAACCTCGCGTTAAATGCTAACTTTGGAATGGCTGCACCTAAACATGTCGTGTTTGGTGTCAAACATCTTGGAATACTACCCCCCGCCAATTCTGGCGGCGGGGGTAGCATTCCACCCTTCTAGAGGGAAAGACATGTTAACTCTGGCTAGCCCGGTAACTTCTTTCCAAAGCCCTGGCATCACAAAATGGATGCTGCTGCCACAGACACGAGTCTGGCCTCCTGCTGCTGGACGAAACTCCGGCAGGGGAGGCCTGGACAATAGGTTTCCTGTCCCAGGGAGGTGTGACCACCTCCCCAGACAGGATAATGTGTATTGGGGCTGGGCGGGAGCACTTTCGGGTGCTTTGAAGTCCTGCACTGGGGGCACACTTGGTGTCCCTGTGCATACCCCAGTTCAAACCGGATCAGGGGCTTGCAGCCCCTGCTTTGGCGCGAACTGGACAAAGGGAAAGGGGTGTAGCCACCCCTCTGCCCTGACCCACCCATAGGTGGGGCCACAGAGTAGTCCAACCCCTATACTTAGTATAAGTATAGGAACCCAGTCCTTAGGACTTTAGATTATCCCTGGACGAAACTCTGAAACTGAATCCTGGACCTTCGACGCTCTACTCACGATTAGAGGACAGAAGAATCTCCCTTGGGGTCAAGGAGTGACTCCCCTGCTTGGCAGGCACCAAAGAAGCATCTGTCCGGTTCGCATTTCTGAAGCTCCCGTCGGACGCCGAAGTCATCGCATCACCAGAGGTGGATTCTCAGACTTCCCCGAGGCTACCCTGAGTCCCCAGCAAAGCTGAGGCCCGTAGCTATCGTGGGTGACTTGAGACCGTGACCCCTGGACACCGAGCACATTTGCAAGTGCATCCTCTTCTGGGTCTCCCACGAAGTCGTGCTTTGGGCTCCGAGTAGCCCTAGCCTCCAGCACCAACTGCACCGAAGATCACTGGCCTCCACTCCACGAGTGTCCTGTGAGCCAGATCCACGTGCGACGTCTCGAGGCTCCTTCGCGGTCGCTAGCCCGTTGGCTAGTAGCCCTTAACGAAGGCCAATCTTTTTCTTACTTGGCATCCTGGTTGCTCCAGGCCTGCCCTCACTTACCCTCGCTGGGTGAGTTCCCCAGACCTTGCTGGTCTGCACCATCGACGATCTTCCTCTGCATCGAGACTTGCCGTTGCCAAGGCTTGTTGGGTCCAATCCGGTCGCCGACACCTCAGCACTCGACAGACATCGTGTACCAGCCCGAATCCTGCTCCTGGTCGCCGACAACGCCTCCTGGACCTCGTGGCTGAAGAGTCAAGACGACCGTCAACGCACCTGAAGCACTCGACATCGGTGGGCATCTGTCCATCGCCTTCCTGGTCACTGGCTAGTGACCCAGACTCTGTCCCCTCTGCTTTCAGGTTCTTCAGAACTCCGATCCACTCTTGGATCCACCCGGACACTTTCCACTTGGTCGCCAGCAGCACTTTGCAGCAGATCGCCATTCAAATCGACGACGAAACCCGACCCCGAAAGGCACCTATGCACCCGGCTTCCCTGGGTGAGGTAACACGAGTACTCCGGTGCTCCCGTGGGTAGAGACTCTTCAAAGTCCTAGATCTCAAAGGGTTTGCTCCAAGTCCTCCTTTAAGTGTCCCTTTTCTTTAATTTCCCGATCACGACTTTCTCCATAGAAGTCAACGGCGTATCGCGGTTGTGTATTTACACTGCACGCGTCCCCCGTGGGTCCCCTGTGTCACTACCTTGGGTGGTTCCTTGTGGTCCAAGCACTTCTAGAGGCTCTAGGCCTAGTGTCTAGTTCAGTCGTGGTTCTTATACCACTTTATTGGTATATGGTTTGGTACGCCCCTAGGGCCCAAACGTGTATTTGTGCTATTACTGTGTTTAAATAACTTCTAACTTATGTACTTCGAACTCTAGCCTCATAAAGAGACTAGAGGGGTGTGTTTAGCAATAAATACATATATTTTGAATATATACCTGGTGTGGTGCTCTTTCATTTGGTCACTCAAGAGATTATAGACTGGTAAAACAAGCTGCTTTACATTCCTTCAAGACTTAGCCTGAAGGCTGCTCTCCATAGCTACCACTAGGATAGCTTTCAATAAGGTTGTCTTTAACCTATCTCCAATAAGGGGTTGTTTGGACTGGTGCAAGGTGCCCACTATAATTAGTGGACAGCATATACCAGGCCAACTTCTCACATTGGTGTGCAGCGTGTGGGATTCCAGCTTGCTATTGTTTTACCAGATAATCTCAATTGAATTGATCAACTGAAAACCACTAAAGGTACCTAAGGTACATATAATTTAAGCTTAGAATACAGTAAGTTCTACTGAACTTAGAGTTGTGTGTTAAGGGATAGCACAACCCTTTCTACAACTCAAGAGAGTTTAGTAGGCCACACTAGAGTAGGTAGTGCATACACCACACCACACTAGTAATGTCTTTAAGGGTAGGATCTAAAGAATCCTTGCAGGAAGCCACTGAGCTTCCACCCTCCAAGTATGATACACTCCCATTCTTGGAATTGAGAGCTTTATGCAACTTGAGAAAAATAAGGACAGGCCAAAGTCCCACCACCCAACACCTTAAAGAGTTGTTGGTGGCTTATGACCTTAGTAAGCCCTTGGGGACTGAAGGGGTAGGAGCTGAGGGTGGGGCAGAAGATGAGGATGGGACCAGGGGTAGAAATACCCCCAGCCCCCCTCTGAAACTGGCCAGGAGGGTGAAAATGACCCTGACCTGGATAACCCAATCCCTCCTGAGGAAGATGAAGAGGATGATCAGAATGATGCCCTCTTTGTCCCCCAGGAAGGATTAAGAGTGTGCCCAGAAAGTCTAGATCTCCTTCTCAGGAGTCTAACCACTCTGGCACCTCAATAGGGAGCTCTGTCTCATCTCATAGGAGGGAATCCTCTCATGAGAGGAGAACAAGGCTGATTCAATATGAGGAAGCTCAGCTTGAACTCAGAAGGAAGCAAGTAGCCTTAGACAGGGAGTCCCTAGATCTCCTTAGAGAGAAAAGAAAGTTGGGACTAGAGTCCCATGGTGGCAACAATATCCCTAGAGATAGGGAAAGGTCTTATGACCATAGAAACCTAAACAAGATTGTCCCTCCCTACCAGAGTGGGGATGACATCCACAAATGGATAACTGCACTGGAGAGGGCCTGTAAAGTTCAGAAGGTCCCCCAGAGGCAGTGGGCAGCAATCTTGTGGCTCTCCTTTGCAGACAAAGGTAGAGACAAGCTCCTCACTGTAAGAGAAGAGGATGCTGACAATTACACAGTCTTGAAGAGTGCTCTGATAGATGGGTTTGGCCTAACCACTGAACAGTATAGGTTGAAGTTCAGAGACACCCAAAAGCTCAGACTCAAGACTGGGTTGATTTTGTAGATTGTGCTACAAAGGCTCTGGAAGGTTGGATACATGGCAACAAAGTGCATGACTTTTTAGGATTGTACAATTTGATTATGAGGGAGCAGATCCTTAATAATTGTCAAAACCAGCTTTTGCACCAGTATCTGGTGGACTCTGATCTGACCTCTCCCCAAGAATTGGGAAAGAAGGCAGACAAATGGGTCAGAACCAGAGTAAAAACTAGAAATCAGGGTGGTGACCAGAAGAAAGATTCTACTAAGTCCCAAGAGAAAGGTGGGGATAAATCTAAGGATAAGTCCACTACAGGGCCCCAAAATTCCTCTTCTGGGGTGGGTCCCAAACTCCTTCCTCTCCTGAAAAGAAACCATATTGCCATGTCTGTAAAAAGCCTGGGCACTGGAAATCTGATCCCAGTTGCCCCAGGATTGGCAATAAAGAAAATGTTCCCCAGCAACTACTACCCCCTCCTGGTACTACCAGTAGTAATCCTCCAGTTGGGAGTAGTGCACCCAAAAGTTAGGTGCTTTTGCAACAGGAACAGAGGTGGGCCCTGGTTCAGACAGGGACCCCTCAACAGACTCCTCTGACTCTGATGGTGGTGTAGGATTTGCCACCTTTACCATGGGTCCCACAGCAATGGGCAGGTACAGACTGGAGCCAATGATTAATGGTCAGAAAGCTGTGGCATTTAGGGACACAGGGGCTAGTGTCACCATGGTGGCAGGGAAACTAGTCCCCCTCACCAGCTTTTACCTGAGTTTAAATACCAGGTGACCAACATTGATGGTGTCAGAACAGATCACCCCATGGCCATAGTCAATCTCAGCTGGGAGGGGGTCACAGGCCCAAAGAGAGTGGCAGTGTCCCCCACCTTACCTGTAGATTGCCTGATGGGCAATGATCTGGAGATTTCAGCCTGGGCTGAAGTTGAACACCAAACCCACCTTAGGATGTTGGGCGTCCCTGTAAAGGTTAGTGGGGCTGTAATGGCCACAGCCCCAGCCCAAGAATTTGGAGAGATGGAGCCTGAAAGAATGGCCCACTCTCCCCCAAAAGAGAGCACAAGGGTTGAAGAAAAGTCTTCTTCCCTCCAGACAGTAGGTAAGGGTCAGCCTCCTCAGGGAACTGACCCTACCCCTAGTGAAGGAACTGCCCCAGAGGTAGTCAGGCCTGGCCTGGCCACTCCCCTGATGGCAGAGGACCCTTCCAAGGTGGTACCCAGTCTGGAGCAGGTAACCTGCCCCTCTCTACCCTGCCTCAGCCAGCCCAGGGCTGCAGAGGTCAGGGAGGTCAGTGGACCCCCCAGGGCCCCCTGTCCAGAGGAACCCCCCCATCAGCAGATTAGGGGCACCCAGTCTAGTAGCCCTAGCCAGGTGAAAACTCCTCTACACACTGAGGGAACCCTCATGCCTTTATGTAGAGACCTCCCCCAGAAGGACTCTGGTAGGCAAGGGCAAACCTGGGACCTGAAGGTTCCAAACCTGTCATGTCCCTCCAGTAGTCCATCCAAAGGGACCCAACCCCCAGCTGTAGGCAGCCAAAGGTTGACCCTTAGAGCAAAGTGCAACTCAGTCATGGAAAGACAGGCATACATGGTGACCAGTGATCTGAGGAAGCTGAGGCCAACATTCCTAGGGCCTCACTTCCCTACTCAGACACCTCACCAGCCTTGTACTTTACCTAAGCACACCACAGGTAGTGATTCCCCATGGTGGAGACCCTCTCATACCCTTAGGGTGAGGGATTGCTTAGTGGACCATAAGACAGGGGGCAACCATGCTAGTGCAGGTGCTTCCTTATATGACCACTTAGTCAATGAAGGCTCAACTGGCCAAGGTTAGCCTTATCTCCTTTCGTTTGGGGGGTTATGTAGGAAGGTGGAATCTGACTATATGGTTGCCCCCACTTTTTTTATGGTGTTTTGCTGGTTTATGACTTAGTTGGACTGGGATCCTGCTATTCAGGGCCCCAGTCTATCTGCTTTCTCTGTAAAAGGTTTCCATGTGCCTTAGGCACATCACTGATTGGAATCTGGAGTGCCCTTATAAGTCCCTAGTATATGGTATACTATGTACCAAGGGCATAGGTACCTCAGAGGCCTACCAGGGGCTGCAGCATGTATTATGCCACCCCTGGAAGGCCATCCAAACTGACACCACAGGTCTGCTACTGCAGCCTGGGTAAGGTGGTGCATGCACCCCTTACTGTGATATAGGTTACCTATATCACTAAATACATACACACATATAAACCTATAAGTCACTCCTAAGGCAGGCCTTATCAATCCTGAAGGCAGAGTGCATGGTTCCTATGTGAGAGGGTGCCCCTGCATGAGCAGGGCCCCTCTGCAGCGTTCGGAGACCCTTCTCTGATGCTGTTTGTAGTGCAGCCTGACCATATACTCTTAAGCGCATTATAACCTCGCGTTAAATGCTAACTTTGGAATGGCTGCACCTAAACATGTCGTGTTTGGTGTCAAACATCTTGGAATACTACCCCCCGCCAATTCTGGCGGCGGGGTAGCATTCCACCCTTCTAGAGGGAAAGACATGTTAACTCTGGCTAGCCCGGTAACTTCTTTCCAAAGCCCTGGCATCACAAAATGGATGCTGCTGCCACAGACACGAGTCTGGCCTCCTGCTGCTGGACGAAACTCCGGCAGGGGAGGCCTGGACAATAGGTTTCCTGTCCCAGGGAGGTGTGACCACCTCCCCAGACAGGATAATGTGTATTGGGGCTGGGCGGGAGCACTTTCGGGTGCTTTGAAGTCCTGCACTGGGGGCACACTTGGTGTCCTTGTGCATACCCCAGTTCAAACCAGATCAGGGGCTTGCAGCCCCTGCTTTGGCACGAACTGGACAAAGGGAAAGGGGTGTAGCCACCCCTCTGCCCTGACCCACCCATAGGTGGGGCCACAGAGTAGTCCAACCCCTAAACTTAGTATAAGTATAGGAACCCAGTCCTTAGGACTTTAGATTATCCCTGGACGAAACTCTGAAACTGAATCCTGGACCTTCGACGCTCTACTCACGATTAGAGGACAGAAGAATCTCCCTTGGGGTCAAGGAGTGACTCCCCTGCTTGGCAGGCACCAAAGAAGCTTCTGTCCGGTTCGCATTTCTGAAGCTCCCGTCGGACGCTGAAGTCATCGCATCACCAGAGGTGGATTCTCAGACTTCCCCGAGGCTACCCTGAGTCCCCAGCAAAGCTGAGGCCCGTAGCTATTGTGGGTGACTTGAGACCGTGACCCCTGGACACTGAGCACATTTGCAAGTGCATCCTCTTCTGGGTCTCCCACGAAGTCGTGCTTTGGGCTCCTAGTAGCCCTAGCCTCCAGCACCAACTGCACCGAAGATCACTGGCCTCCACTCCACGAGTGTCCTGTGAGCCAGATCCACGTGCGACGTCTCGAGGCTCCTTCGCGGTCGCTAGCCCGTTGGCTAGTAGCCCTTAACGAAGGCCAATCTTTTTCTTACTTGGCATCCTGGTTGCTCCAGGCCTGCCCTCACTTACCCTCGCTGGGTGAGTTCCCCAGACCTTGCTGGTCTGCACCATCGACGATCTTTCTCTGCATCGAGACTTGCCGTTGCCAAGGCTTGTTGGGTCCAATCCGGTCGCCGACACGTCAGCACTCGACAAACATCGTGTACCAGCCCGAATCCTGCTCCTGGTTGCCGACAACGCCTCCTGGACCTCGTGGCTGAAGAGTCAAGACGACCGTCAACGCACCTGAAGCACTCGACATCGGTGGGCATCTGTCCATCGCCTTCCTGGTCACTGGCTAGTGACCCAGACTCTGTCCCCTCTGCTTTCAGGTTCTTCAGATCTCCGATCCACTCTTGGATCCACCCGGACACTTTCCACTTGGTCGCCAGCAGCACTTTGCAGCAGATCGCCATTCAAATCGACGACGAAACCCGACCCCGAAAGGCACCTATGCACCCGGCTTCCCTGGGTGAGGTAACACGAGTACTCCGGTGCTCCCGTGGGTAGAGACTCTTCAAAGTCCTAGATCTCAAAGGGTTTGCTCCAAGTCCTCCTTTAAGTGTCCCTTTTCTTTAATTTCCCGATCACGACTTTCTCCATAGAAGTCAATGGCGTATCGCGGTTGTGTATTTACACTGCACGCGTCCCCCGTGGGTCCCCTGTGTCACTACCTTGGGTGGTTCCTTGTGGTCCAAGCACTTCTAGAGGCTCTAGGCCTAGTGTCTAGTTCAGTCGTGGTTCTTATACCACTTTATTGGTATATGGTTTGGTACGCCCCTAGGGCCCAAACGTGTATTTGTGCTATTACTGTGTTTAAATAACTTCTAACTTATGTACTTCGAACTCTAGCCTCATAAAGAGACTAGAGGGGTGTGTTTAGCAATAAATACATATATTTTGAATATATACCTGGTGTGGTGCTCTTTCATTTGGTCACTCAAGAGATTATAGACTGGTAAAACAAGCTGCTTTACATTCCTTCAAGACTTAGCCTGAAGGCTGCTCTCCATAGCTACCACTAGGATAGCTTTCAATAAGGTTGTCTTTAACCTATCTCCAATAAGGGGTTGTTTGGACTGGTGCAAGGTGCCCACTATAATTAGTGGACAGCATATGCCAGGCCAACTTCTCACACTGCCAACGCTCCTTAGGAGACTTGGGGCTGTGGCAATAATCCCCGAGCTCATTGCACACTGTTAGGTGAGGGTTTGTTTAAGCGCGCCTGTCGGGCTGGACATATCTTTAAAGAACAATAGTTCAGGGGTGGCCTAGAAGGTCCAAAGCGAAAAGGTGGCCGGAGAAAGGCACTGATGCTTAATTATATGAAATTCATTTAGTTGAGGCCTCAAAAAGGTCCAGAAAATGAAAATGGTGACCCAGAAGGGGGCACTACTTTCTACATGTATGAAGTTAAATTCAGTAGGGAGCAAGAAAAGGATCTACACAGGGTCAAGAAGGTCAGGAAATGACGCCCATTTATTTTCAAATCTGCTTAGTATTCAGGTGCTCACACATTAAGTGAAAAGAAAGCGTGATGTGAATAGTGATAGTGAATTTTTAAAAAGACATCGCATTGACAACAATATAGTTGAAATCCACAAATAATTTATACAAAGTGAGTGGAGTTCATGTTTTAGGGTGGTCGACGACATTTCGAACCCAATTATTGGGGTTCATCTTCAGGACATTGGTGAGCTAGTTAATGACGGAAAGGATCTGTTAACTGCACAGATAACCACGGGTAGACTGACAGTAGTAAAATTTAGTTGGTGTGCTAGGAGCTTGCAGGATTGTAATCGAGGGTATTGCAGCTGGGCAGAAATAATTTATGCGTTAGTTGGAGCAAACTGCAATTAGCAGTGCAGCTGGGCGGTTTCAAGGATCCGCGTGGGCAGTGTTAATCTTGTACTGCTGGGCGACAGGGCAATGAATGGGTGCCTGAAGCCAAGAGGACGAAAGCGTCCTACTGCTGCCGTGACTGGCTGTAAATGGACACAGCAAGGCCCCTGTCCAACCCAACATGCACACTTCACCCCAAGGAGCCTGTCAATCATCAAAGCTCCCAGTCATGCCCCCCCTTACGTTCGCCAGCTTCAGCAGTAATAAAGGGGAACACTTTACCAGAACCATTCCGTGCACGCGTGGCTAAAAATAAAACATCAAAACGAAATCAGTAAAGTAAAACTGGGGGCAATTTATAAACAGGGTGGCGACACCCCCATGCCCCAATGAAGAAACCGCCGCTGGCACCACCTGCACTTTAGACAACAAAGTCTTGTTGGGTGCTACCAGTAAAGCATTTCCATAGTCCAAGCAACTTGTAATTAAGGCTTGAACTAAAGTTTTTCTGGAATGAGCATTCTATGTTTATAGGGTTTAGAGATGGGTAGTTGTAAAGGATGGTAAGTGTAATTTTTGGTTTTAGGAGTGGGGAGTGGTAAAGGGTGGTAAGGGTAAATTTAGAGTTTAGGTGTGGGTAGTGGTATAGGGTGGTAAGGGTAATCATAGTGTTTAGGGGTGCATGGTGGTGAAGGGTGGCAAGGGTAATTTTAGGATTATACCACTGCCCACCCCTAAATTGATCCTTACCACCCTTTACCACGAACCGTCTCTAAACCCTAATTTTCCCATACCACCCTTTACCACTACCAACCCTAAAACCTAAAATTACCCATACCACCATTTACCACTACCCAACCTAAACACTACAATTACCCTTCAAAGTCGGAGTGACTTTGTGGAGTTGTAGACGCCGACCGCGACAAACTAGCCCCGGTTGGAGTTATTTTTGTTTCTAAGAGCTATACTTGATTTAATCTTTAAAAAGTGATATCTTGATTTGTGTATGTTGGATTTTTGTCGTTTTGGTCTTGTATATTTTGGCTATTTTTCTAAACTGGTGTGGAGTCCTTTTGTAGTGTTTTCCCTATGTGAGTGTGTGTGAGTGTGAGTTTGTGTGTGTGTGTGTGTGTGTGAGTGTGTGTGTGTGTGTGTGTGTACAAATACTTTACACATTGCCTCTGGGATAAGCCTGACTGCTCTGTGCCAAGCTACCAAGGGGGTGAGCAGAGATTATTTCAGGTGTCTAACTTACTTACCCTGACCAGAGTAGTGGGTTCTGGCTGGTTTAGGTGTATGGTTGGTTTAGGATCACTGTGAGAACACATTAGGAGCACATTATGAAAAACAACATACTGGAAAATGGGGCTCATAAACTGCAGGTCCCTCCCAGGCCATAAAACGGAGATTGGGCTGTTTTTGGAAGACAAAGCACTCAACATGCTGTTCATTATGGAAACCTGGCTGAACCAGAGTTCTAATCCTGATATTATCATGGCCATTCCCCCTGGCTATACCATAAGCAGGCAAGACAGAGTTGGAAAACCGGGTGGAGGAGTGGCCACCATTCATAAAACTCAGGTCACTTGCTCCATTATGCCTCTGACCCTAACCAATTGCAATGCCTTGCAGTTCAGTACGACACTCTCCCCCACCACTTCTTTCTCTGGAACGCTCATTTACAGACCCCCCTGGTCCGTATGCTACTTTCTTAGACTACCTTCCAGAGCTCCTTGCCAGTTCTCTCATAGGAAAAGGAGCTCTCACGGCTCTGGGGGATTTTACTATTCACCTGGATTACCCCGATAATGCATCTTCCAAAGGACTGCGGTTAGATCTCGAAGCTCTGGAACTTTTTCAGTTAGTAAATGGTGCAACACATGAAAAAGGGCATATCCTAGACCCTATTTTTTCTAATGACCCCAAGATTCAGGTTCTCAGCCTGGTCCCAGTCCCATGGTCTGGCCACCATTTTATCCCACTCCTGTACACCAAACCACCTAAGCAGACTAGGACAAATGGTGACTCAAGGGCGGGTAGGAAGTGGCCGAGAGTCATTCCTGAGAAATGGATAAACTTCCTAAAGTCTGACCCACCATCTCTAAGAGATGATCCCAACGAGGCCCACTCATGCTTGGCGCACTGGATCAAGGAGTCAGTGGAAAAATGCTTTAGGATACCTAACACAAAAACTCAATGTCAACCCAGACGAGCTCCCTGGTTTAACTGTCACTTAGCATCCCAAAAGAAAATATGTAAGAGACTAGAAAGGAACTTGAGGAAGACCTATTCCCTCGATCTTAAGACACTGTACAAAAAAGCGATTAGACAATATCACAATGATATTAAGGAAGCCCAGACACAATACTATGCAGAAAGGATCAATATGGCCCCCAACTCCCCCAAAGAGCTTTTCAAAATCGTAAATTCCCTCACTACCATAAAAAAGAGCTCATCCTCCCCACAATCCTCTGAGGAGAGATGCAATGAGTTTGCCACCTCCGTTAAGAATAAAGTGGAAATCATATACAACTCACTGCACATGAACTCTGGGGTTGACTCTGAAGTCATGCTGGAAATCTCTGACAGCCCTGGTCAGCATGATATTCCAGACCTATCACCCCTCATAACCGCCACAACCCTGGAGTCCTTTACGGCCTAAAGTACGGAACAGCTGGGTCTTAGCCTAAAAAACATCAAATCAGGCTCACCTCTTGACCTTGCCCCCCCTCACATTCTCCTCCAAGGAGGGGAGCCGGTTTTCTCCACAATGGCAGATCTCATTTCGCTATCCCTTAGCTCCGGGATAGTGCCAAACAAATGGAAGCACGCCATTGTCAAGCCCTTGCTCAAGAAACCCCTTCTTGATCCTACCTCATTGGGGAACTACCGCCCCATTTTATTGCTCCCCATTCTAGGCAAAGTTATTGAGAAACACGTTAATGGCATAATCTCACAATTCCTTGAGGAGAATAATACTTTGCACCAATCCCAGATGGGGTTCCGCCCTGAACACAGCACGGAATCCGCTCTCCTTCTAGTCACTGAGAAACTTAAAATGATTCTGGACCAAGGGGGTACCGCCGCCATGCTTCTTCTTGATCTAAGTGCAGCTTTTGATACTGTTGATCACAGTATCTTGATACATAGACTACGAGAGATCGGGATTCAGGATAAGGCCATCCGATGGCTGTCTTCCTTCCTAAGTGAAAGAACTTGCCAATGCATGGAATCAGGTTTCTATTCGGACACATTCAATGCCCCATACGGAGTCCCTCAGGGATCGGGACTTAGTCCCACCTTGTTCAACATTTATATGAGTCCTCTGGCACAAATAGTAGAGGAGTTTGGACTGTCAATTGTGTCTTATGCAGATGACACACAACTGGTAATCTCAGTGTCTGATGCTATTAACTCTAATCACCTGCAGCTAGTCCCATGCATGGAAAAAATCTCTAAATGGATGGCCAACTGCAGTCTAAAACTCGATGGGGAGAAAACTGAGCTAATGTTCCTGGGTAACTGCACTGACCCTTGGAAAAGGATTAGCTGGCCAGACAACTGGGGTACCCCCCCTGCACCGAAGCCGTGCATCAAGAACTTGGGTATGTGGCTTGACCAGAATCTTTCTATGGATACCCAAGCTAAAAAACTTTCAGCCACCTGCTTCGGTATTCTTCGCCTGATTCGGAAGATCATAGACCTTCTCCCAGATCAGGCGTGGAGAACGGTGATTCAGTCACGTGCGGTCTCCAGATTGGACTACAATAACTAATTGTACCTAGGGGCCCCCAAATATACAGTCAACAGGCTGCAGGTTGTTCAAAATGCAACGGCCAGAATGATACTAAAAATTCCCAAGCAGGAGTCAGTGAAAGATTCATTGAGCAAATTACACTGGCTCCCTATTCAATCTAGGATCAAGTTTAAAGCACTTTGCCTAGCCCACAAGGCTATGCATGGCAGGGGTCCAGCCCTGTTACGTTCTCTCATCTCCCCTTATACACCCAACAGGTCCCTCAGGTCCTCGTGCGATTTCCTAATGAGCACATCAAGGATAAAAAGTGCCAGCTGGGGAGGTAGATCCTTCACTCATCTGGTCCCAAAACTTTGGAACTCAATGATCATTGAATTGAGACTTTTGAAGGATTTGCGTAGCTTCAGGAAGAAACTTAAAACATGGCTCTTTCCTTGATTGCCCCTCCACACCGTTGCGTCACCCTCTCTGCAGCACTGGTCAGCCATTGGGCAGCCATGCGCTCTATAAATCACATAAACATAAACATACCCTAGCCAACCAGAAACCCCATTTCCAACAGCCTTCTATTCCATGTTAGGAGACCATGCCTGCATGTTGAAACGTGGAGGTACAAAGAGCCCCCTGATTTGTAGATTGATGCATTCCTGTAAGCTGGGTGGGGCACACACTGGAAAAAGGAGGACCGGGACTCCCCTATACACTTCAAAGGGCGCTCTTTGATTTAGTGGGAGGTCACACGGAAGTGGTTTGGGCACATCTCTGGAGGCAATGGGCGTGATAAGAGAATCATAAATAGTAGGGCTGGGAGCCTGGGCTAACTTTTTGATGCACATATCACTGTGGCTGACATTTGGAGTGAACTCTAGTCACTCCCATTGCCTGTGTTGTGGGACTATCAGCTTCAGAGACATCCCTGCAGTGACAGACTGCTTTTCAAGAGGAAGCATGAGCAGAGGGGCATGCACTTCAAAAGAAGCAGAACCCCAACATAAAACGTCTAAGACTCAGACCCCAAATCACATTAAGGGTCTGGAAATGGACTATTAGAAAGCGAGGTTGAGACCCCCAAAAGTTGTCATCTGCCAAGCAGCAAAGTAGGCTGTGTGAGTACCAGCGCCTGCCTGCTTGCCAAGATCAGTGTGCCCTTTAAGGAAGAGGAGAGCGCTGGAGGGAGCAAGGTCAAATGGGGAGCCCTGTTGAATGCACTTCCTGTGCGAGGTGTGAGAAAATGGCTGCTGCACCGATCAAATCATTTCCCATGTGCAGGACTGAGCGGG
This sequence comes from Calotriton arnoldi, assembly GCA_963921515.1. NCBI lineage: Eukaryota > Metazoa > Chordata > Amphibia > Caudata > Salamandridae > Calotriton > Calotriton arnoldi. Next base: position 1,565,833 of record CAWUFW010002933.1, on the reverse strand, counting down.
CGACCCACCGTATGCTAGGAGAGGACTACCATGAAGATAGATATGCTAAAGATTGCAATGCGGTAGTAGTGCGGTGGCCCTGCATGCCAGGAGTGGCTGCCATTTAATGAATGAATGAGAAATGTATTAAGCGCGAACAACTACCCGCAGGTATCTAGGCACTACGCAAGACAGAGAGTAGATTACCCACAGCTTCCTAATTCTGTGCAAAGAGCCAAGTTTTCAGGGCCTTTCTGAACAGGACAAGTGACTGAGCTGATTTCAACTCCAAGGGGAGGCGGTTGCAGTGTAAATCAGTAGACCTGAAGAAACTTTACCCGCCATGGGAGACGCGCTTGATGGGTGGAACCACCAGATTTTTTGTGTAGCCTGAGCGCAGAGTCCTACCTGGCGAAATAGGATAGACCCTGCCCATGAAGGGTCTTATAGGCCGTACTTTGCTTGACCGGTAACCAGTGAAGCTGACTGATGGCTGACCTTGCGGACTGAAATTCAGGGATCTTTAAGAGAAATCTTGCTGCGGTGTTTTGAAGAATTTGCAGTCTTTTGAGTAGACCCACTCTGAGATCCAAGAGGGTGTTAGGATGTTACAGTAGTCCATTCTAGTTAATACAAGTGAGATCATTGCTTTTTTAAAAAGATCGAAAGGAATTAATTTTTCGATCTTTTTGGTAAGTCTCAGAGCGTGAAAGGAAGCTGAAAAAACCTTATTGATTTGATCTTTGTATTTCAGATCAGAATCCAGAGTTAACCCAAGATTTTTGACTTTGGGTACTGGAGTTGGTAAAGATCATAACTCTGATGGCCACAATGTTGGAAACCAAAAGATGGGTTATTCCAGAACACAATGACATCTGTTTTGGAGGAGTTCAGTTTCAGGCAATTCTGGTCCATACATGTTCCTACTGCACTCATACAGTTTCTAAAGACCTCTCTGGATTAAGCTCATCCTTGGAGAGTGAGACAACAATTTGCTTATCGTCTGCATAGATGCCAATGACAGGCCTAAAGATTTTTTAAGTGTAGCGAGGGGAGTCATATTTAGGTTGAAAATCGTCGGGCTCAGCAATGAGCCTTGTGGAACTCTACAAGGAAGAGAGTAGGAATTTGATGAAAACTCTCCTACTGTTACTACATGCTTCTTGTCAGAGAGAAAGGACTGTAGCAGAGCAAGGGCAGGGCCTTTGATTCCAAGGCTGCACATACGGTCAACCAACAAACTGTGGTTGACTGTATCAAAGGCAAATGATAGATCTAACATTACCAGAGCTGCATTTCCTCTCTGATCTAATGTTATCCTGATTTCCTCTGTGGCCACTACTAGCGCTGACTCGGTGCTGTGGCCTTGTCTCAAACCAAATTGGGTATCATCCAAAAGATGGTTGGAGTCAATAAAGAAGGTCAGTTGATTGTTCATCACTCTTTCCACTAGCTTCGCCGGATAGGGAAGCCTGGAAATCGAACGATAGCCATTTAGATCGGTCATGTTTAGATTAGCTTTTTTTAGGAGAGGGAGAACTGAAGCTGACTTCCAATGGGAGGGAATGACTCTGACTTCAAACATGGCCGAAAAAGTTCTAGCAAGGAAGTGTGCCACTGCCTCCAGGATGGCATGTATTATTTTGGGCACATGGGATCCTGAGGAGACCCGGATTAGACTTTGGGAATAGTCCTAACCAGCTGATCTACTGTAGGAGCCTCAAATTCCCTGAATGCTGTATTTCTAAAGGGTATAAAAGGAGGCTGCTCATTTTCCAATTTAGTCTCACTAATGGCAGTAAATTTATCAAAAATAGTTGCAACCTTCTCTTGGAAAAAGCTAGCTAGTGAGTCACAAAAATCTTGGCTGTTCACTATTGGGTTGCTATTAGTGGGAAAGAGAGTTCTATTAGAGTCCTTGACTAACATTATTTACTCCGAGACATATGCAGATTTTGTAGCTAGCACCTGCTTTTTATGATCCATGAGACATTGTTTATATCTTACTTTTTCCAGTATATTGTAGTCTTTGCACCATTGGCGCTCTTGTCTATGACAGCCCTGTCTAGAGACTCTGAGTGTCTCATTGTACCAGAGCTGAGATGGCTTTTTAATTTTGGAACTTCTGTATTTGCCTGGGCCTATATTGTCTAATACGAAATGTATCCAATTTGGGTAATCTTCTGCTATCTGCTCTACACTTTCAGCTGAGTTGGGCAGTGAGGCAATGCGGGAGAAGTTAAGTTAATTCATTTGTATTTTATGCCAAGCCCTACCCGGAAGGCTATTGTGGGGAGTGAAAAGCGGCTTGTCCGGGGGTAGAATCTGCCAGTTGACTGCATAGTGATCCATCCAAATAAGAGGGAGTGAAATTGGGTTAGTAACACTAGGATCATTAGAAAACATTCTGTTGAGCAAGTGCCCTGCAAGATGGGTTGGGCCTTTTACTCTCTGGGATAGTCCAAGGCAGGCCAGGGTATCTATTAATCATATAGAATCGGGGTCATGAAGCTTCTCTAGATGAAAATTGAAATCACCTATGATTGTGAAGTTCGAGCTCGGAATGTCTGATTCTACCAGGGAGCTGATTTTTTCTATAAAGCTAGCTCTAGGCCATGGGGGGCGATAAACCAACATTCCACCTAAAGATTGAGTCTTAGTCAGCTCTAATTTGAACGGCTTGGACTGTTCCCATGAGGCACAGGGTCAGACTGATTTGCATATGGCCATGTCTGAACTGGGGTGGTGGAGTGAGCTAAAGAATGATGATGGATTAAACCCAGATTAGTTGACTGGGGGTGAGTGTTTGATTTGCTCAAGCGCTCCGTCCATCATCCCCTTTGGTATCGCTTTGTTCGCCCTAAGTTTGCAGGGTATGCCCATACGTGGGTCCCTTGCTCACTTTGCCACTGGATTCAAGCTAGCCTGGCTGATGATGGCTGAATAGCCAGAAACCGACCCAGGATGCTTGTTTCCGGTCCAGGGAAGACATGGCTTGGCAGTTCGGGCTGGACTGTTCCCATGAGGCACAGGGTCAGACTGATTTGCATATGGCCATGTCTGAACTGGGGTGGTGGAGTGAGCTAAAGAATGATGATGGCTTAAACCCAGATTAGTTGACTGGGGGTGAGTGTTTGATTTGCTCAAGCGCTCCGTCCATCATCCCCTTTGGTATCGCTTTGTTCGCCCTAATTTGAACAACAGCGCTTCAAGTCCTTCTTCGGTGATGGGTGCAAAAATGACTGGGAAGTGGTCACCGCCAGCCCTCCCCCTCTCTTATTTGGTCTGTCTAACCGAAAAACTTTGTAACAAGGGGGAGTTGCAGCAATCATTTCTGGGCCCGAATTCTCGTCGCCCCAAGTTTCCATAACAAAAACTAGATCAAATTGGTGGGATGTTACAAATTTTGAAAACTTAAAAGCATGCTTGACCAGAGACCTGGTGTTAATCAGCGCACATTTGCCACTTATCTGGAGTATTGATTGTTTGTCATATTTCTCCCCAAAGAGTATTTTCTCTACCTTTTCCTGCATCAGAGAACCTTCAGTAGAGTGTTCTACCTTGCAGGTATGACACATGAAATGGACTTGCTCCAAAGAATTCAGAGGGCAAATGTGAGAGCAGACCCCGAGCTTGACAGATGGTTTGAAGGCCGTCAGACCTTCTCTAGAATATTTTACGTGCTGTTTTTGATCAGGCAAGAAATGGCCAGGGGGACAGGCCCTGGGCTCGGTCCGGGCGCAGACGGGCACAAACGGGCTTGCCTTTGCTTTGCAGCTCCTAATGAAGCCTGTCATGAAGGGGCGTGGCTGGGGGCGTGGCAGCACCGTACTCGTGGCCGAGAAGCAGGTGAGGGTTAAGTTCACTTTCCAGCTGAGGTTCAGCATCCTCTGTTACCAGGCGCAGGCTCCACTGTGCCTAGTAGCCACTGGTAAAGTAAAAGAAGGCAACAGAAAAGGGATAACAGAAATCATAAAGCGAAGTTAAAAACACCTAAAAGAGATATGTCCTTCTGACAATGATGGCGCATCTAATAATGGAGCCAGGCAACTCCGAAAGGCCGGCACCTACGTGCCTACAAGGAAAGGAAATTAGGCACCACCTTGTCTTACGAGCCTGGATGCACTGTTCAGTCCCTAATAAAGCACGTCATGAAGGGGCGTGGCAGCACCATACTCGCGGTGCGATCGAGAAACAGGTGAGGGTTAAATTAACTTTCCAACTGAGGTCCAGCAACCTCTTTTACCGGGCGCAGGCTCCCCTGTGCTTAGTAACTACTAGTAAAGTAAAAGAAGGCAACAGAAAAGGGATAACAGAAATGCTATGTTATAAGATTTGTAGAGCGCATGGCTGTCCCGGCGCTAATAGCCAGAGGTGAAGATGCGAGAGGAGCATAAAACGAAGTTAAAAACACCTAAAAGGGACATGCCCTTCCAACAATGATGGCCCCTCTAATAACGGAGCCAGGAAATACCGAAAAGCCAGCACCTATGTACCTACAAGGAAACTAAACTATTGTGAAAGACTGCTGTGAGGCAAGGACCGAAACCTTGTGAGGCAGCTGTGCGGCAACCCTGTATGCCAGGAGAGGCTGCGTGGATAACTTTGCCATGTTGACCGGGTCAGAGCCCATGGACAGCGAGCAATAATGACCTGCAGGTCACCGGAAGCAACAAGGACAGTGACTGGTTCAAACTCGTTGAATAAGTGAGGAGCAACGTCACCCAAGTGGGACAAAGACCAGGCTCGTCTAGCCATCCCCTATTGGTAGCTTGTGAACACTTACCCCGCAGGAGAAGTCGCAGAAAACCTCAGCTCGCTGCATGAGTGCAACCGCACCCACTGAGTCCACGTCCGCCGACTTACATGACTTAAATGGTACTAGCTACAAGCACCTGCAGACAGGGCGCACTCCAGGGATGCATTCCAGGACTCTGAATGCTTCACTTCTGGCAAGGTGGGTAAGACTCGATTCGGGCATGACGGTTCCAAGGAAACTTTCTGCTAACTGAGCTCATGTGTGCTGGAACACTATTGACTTTAAATCAGAGTTGAAGTGGACTCTTGAGACTCGGACTACTAATGGGCCATACCGTGGATGTTATCAGTTGTAAATGGGGAATAACAAAGATTGCTAACGCGAGGAGTGAGTGGGACAGGTAATTACCAGAGAGACACTAGAGCCCCGACCTCAGGGGAAAACTGTGTAACTGTTTGTAAATGTCGTATTCTTCCTTTGTGTGGTTAGCAGTAGAAAATAAAATACTACTCTTGTTTCATAAAAGTGAATATTTGGTGGACAATGATTTATTGCTGCTGCTGAGCACATTTTGTGTTGTGAGCTCAAGTTCACTAATCTGTATCCACACCAGCCTCCTGAAGTAGCTTTGGACTGTTCGACCACATCTACCACTGAAATTCAAGTGCAGAAGGGGTGCTTGGCCCAGTTGCCCAGAATCCATAGTAGGCCAGGCCATCAGGAGGAACAGGCCTCAACCGCTGCGGTTAAGCCTAGTAGCCCCTGTGTGCCACATGGCCCTTTGAAAGGGGTTCTGACAAACGCATAACACAAATTAGATTAGAGATTAGAGCTTTACATCCGGCACATTGAAAACATGTTTTTTTTTAATAGTTTTAAAGAATGCCCCATAAACAACTTGAATGTTTTTGGGCAGCAAATATACACATGAATATCCATGAATAAGCGTGATATGGTTATACGGTTTAGGGGTGGATAGTGATAAAGGATGGTAAGTGTAATTTTAGGTTTTAGGAGTGGGTAGTGGTAAAGGGTGGTAAGGGTGAGAGTTTAGGGGTGGGTAGTGGTAAAGTATGGTAAGAGTAATTTTAGGGTTTAGGGATTGGTAGTGGTACAGGGTGGTGAGGGTAAAATTTGGGTTTAGAAATGGGTAGTGGTAAAGGGTGGTATGGGTTCTTGGTCTGCTCGACCATGTCTACCACTGAGAGTCAGGTGCAGAAGGGAAACGTGGCCCAGTTGCTCAGAATCTGTAGTAGGCCGGGCCCAGGTACATAAGGAGGTGAAAGGCCTCAACTGCTGCGGTTAGGCACAGTAGCCCCTGCATGCCACATGGCCCCCTGAAAGTAAATCTGACAAATGCATAACACAAATTAGATTAGAGATTAGAGTTCTACATCTGGCACATTGAAAAAACATGTTTCATTGTATTAAAGAATGCCCAATAAACAAAGTGTATGTTTTAGTGCAACACATATGTGCATGAATATACATGGATATGTGTGCTATGGTTTTAGGGTTTAGTGGTGGGTAATGGTAAGGGATGGTAATTGTAATTTTAGGTTTTAGGAGTGGGTAGTAGTAAATGGAGGTAAGGGTAAAGTTTAGGTAAACTGGAGGCGTCGGGAAAAATAAAGACAATGCAAAACACAGAGGAGGTGAGGCGTCGCAAAGGCAGGTGCTGTGTTGGTTCCTTACTGTTGCAGGGGAGGTGATGCATCTGTTCCTTATTGCCAGGCAGCGGAGGCGATGAGTCAGTTCCTTACTGCTGTGGTTGCGGGTGTGGTACCTCGGTTCCTTACTGTGGAGCAGCGTCAATGAGGTGTCAAGAATCAAGCGGTGAGGCTTCGGTTTCCGCTGCGTCGATGTCGGACCAGGCCACCTGCGTCGGAGTTGGAGCGGTGCACCACAGACTTCGGTGGTGCGGTGCTGGAGACTCGTCTAGTGGCAGAGTTTCTGAGGTGCTGGGTCGTCGTCAGAGTCTGCGGTGCAAGTCGTGGTCAGTGCGTTGAGCGGGACCACGACTCAGGTGCAGGCAGCGGCACAGTGTCGAAGCTGCAGACCGGTGCTGGTTCCGAAGTCGATCGGCTTAGATACTTTGGTTTCTTCTTAGCAACACCCCAAACTCACTTCCAAGGGCCCAGGAACTGGAATTGGCACAACTTGGCAAGTAGGTCTCCTCAGCAGAGGGACCCAGTGGTTGCAGGTGAAGTCTTTGATGGCCCTGAGACTTCCTAACAGGAGGCAAGTGCAACTCAAGCCCTTGGAGAACCTTGGAAGCAGGATGCAGAAAGCAAAGTCCAGTCCTTTAACTCCCAGGACAGAAGTAGCAAGCAGCAGGCCAACACAGCAAAGCAAACAGCAAAGTGGCAATCCCTCCTGACAGCTACCCAGCTCTTTTTCTTGGCAGAATGTCCTCAACCCAGAAGTGTTCTGAGTATATGGTGTCAGAGGTCCAGCACTTATACCCATTTCAGCGTTTGAGGGAGGCAAATTTCAAAGAAAAGTCTTTGTAGTGCACAAGACCCTGCCTTTCCCTGCCCTGGCTCCAGATACACTACAGGTGGTAGAGACTTCTTTGTGTGAGGACAGGCACAGCCCTATTCAGTTGTCAGTGTCAACCTCCCCCACCATTCTAGCTCAGCCTGGTGATGGGCCATCAGGACATGCAGGGCATACCTCAGCTGTGACTGTCTGGAGTGAATGCACAAACAGTTTCACTGTCATCCTGACCCAGACGTGTATTCAGAGGCAGGCAGAGGCACAGAATGATTAAAGCCAGAAAATGCCAACTTTCTAAAAGTGGCATTTTTAGACCTGCAATTTAAAAAACACTTTCACTAAAAGATGTATTTTAAAATTGTGAGTCCAGAGACACCAAACTCCAGTTTTCTATCAGCTCTCAATTGGAAGATACACTTATAAAATGTTGCAAGGCAGCTCCAAAGCTAACCCATGGGAGAGATAGGCCTTGCTGTACTGAAAAATGAAATTAGTAGTATTTCACTACCAGGACATGTAAAACACAACGGTACATGTACTACCTTTTAAACACACTGCACCTTGCCCATGGGGCTACCTTGGGCCTACCTTAGGGGTACCTTACGTATAATAAAAGTGAAGGCTTGGGCCTGGCAAGTGAGTGCACTTGCCACGTCGAAATGGCAGTTTAAAACTGCACACACAGGCACTGCAATGGCTCCCCTGAAACATGTCTGATGGGCTACTCATGTGGGTGGAACAATCAGTGCTGCAAGCCCACTAGTAGCATTTGACGTACAGGCCCTGGGCACACATGGTGCACTGTACTAGGGACTTACTAGTAAATCAGATATGCCAATCATGGATAAACCAATTACCATTGGCTTTTAGGGAGAGAGCATATGCACTTTAGCACTGGTTAGCAGTAGTAAAGCACCCAGAGTCCTAAAGTCAACAAAAAGAGGCTCAGAAAAATACAGGAGGAAGGCAAAATGTTCCCTGCAAAAAGGGTCATGTCCAACAAGGGCCCACATTTATTGTACCATCCAAGGGTACACATACACCCAGTGCATATATACAGCATACACACACTGCACAGTACTGTATCCTTCATGTACTGTACCATTCAGAGGCACACATACATTGAGCACTTGCATTTAACTTGCGTGCACTGCCCAACATAGTGTCTTTTATGTACTGTACCACTCACAGGCACATATACACCCAGAACATGCTCTCATCCTGCACATACTGCACTCCTCAAGTATTGTACCACTCCTAGGTACACATACATCAAGCACATGCACTTACCCTGCTAGCACTGCATAGCACTACGTCCTTCAGGTACTGTACCATTCTCAGGCACATGTACTTCCAGCACATGCATACACCATGCATGCACTACTTAGTACTGCATTGTCCCTGTATGGCCCTCTTCCCAGGCACACATACATCCAGCGCAGATACACCACTTCAGCTCTGCACAGCACTTCACACTATTCTGATGTTACCAAGGGTGTGTTAAGCACACAGCAGTGGAACTTCAAAAAGTGAGTGAACCTGTAGGCCTCACTCCAGTGACACAGGTTAACAAGCATTGGTAATGCATTGGTTTTGCCTATGTGATGAATAATAAGCTGCTTTTATCAATCACCGTCCAGGACGAAAGGACGAAGAAAAGAGCTCCCTGACAAGTATGATGGGAGTGGAGGGAATGTGGTGCAGGTGCCAGAGCTGCTGACTCGAGAGCTGGGTATCCAGGTTCGAGTCTCGGTGGCAGAACATCCTGTGATTCTGGGCGAATCACGAAATCTCTCTGGGTGATAAGTTGCGCTTTATAAATCTGCTGCAAGACGAAAAAGCTGAAAGATGCAAAACTTTATGAATAAATGTTGGACTTGGGCTAGTTTCACTATACACTTTAAAAGGCACAAACATTTACTCCAATAAAAAGAATTCTCTGGGTAGACCACCTCCCCTTTATTAACTTTGCTCTCGCTCAGAAAAATTAATGGTGTTTGCACCCCACCACTTTCAGACTTCACCAGCTGCCACCGCACTACTTGGTATTCTGCCACCACTCCGCTCCTACTGCTTCCACCACTATGACGGTAGTGCTTTAAGCACCCCTCCCATTGCAACAAGACTTCAACCCGTGAGACAGGCTTATGTCATGGCTCACACACCTGATCCTTGTTTGCTTATGACAACAAAAATCAACTTTGGGGATCCAGACATCAGTACAGTTGGGCACTCAGGGCAGGGGTGCACGACCATTACCATGAAGGGGACTTTTCCGTCCCAACAGAGTTGTTGACTATTTTCTTAAAAATCGGTAGTTTGTTCTCTTCTTAAAATAAGGTATATGTACACTTTTAGTGAATCCTTTGTGTACTAAAGTATTTTCAAGGATTGATGGTTAGTGTGGGTTTTTCTTCTGAAAAGTATTAATATTGAGCCCCCATAATAGCCCCCCCATAATTCCATAATTGGATCAATCCCATTTTTGGAAACGTGCTTTCAAGGTGGGCATTGTTAACATGGCACAGCATGCCCATCACTTTACATGCATTGCCCTTCATGTGTCGTTGGCACGCCTCTCATCTTGCACAATATACATCCCCTTCATACAGTATGATCCTAACCTGGCATGTCACACATTTGCCCATGGCATGCCTCTCGCTTGTGCATACCATACTCTTCATTGGTTACTGCCATGCACCTCAATTGTTTAGTTTAGTTATTGTGTTTTGTGGTGCCCTGATGGGTCATGCACTGTCCAGAGAGTTGACTACGCTCGCCCCTCGGAGTGCAGCAGTCACTGGTACGGTTTGCACTCGATGTATGGACGGTAGGCCCTGCTTGAAGGAGATTGGTGCTGAAGGCTGGGATATCCCGGCTGGCATGCCAGTGCTTCTAAGAATCCGCTTTTCAATGCATTTTTGCAAAATGAGGGGCTTCAGGGGGATTCAGTGACGTTGTGTGTGCACCAGAAACTGGGACCTTGTAGAGACCTTGTAGAGATGGATTTTGTATAAACTTTTTGAGGAGATGGGTTGCATATTCCTATGACAAGTACGAAAACATGCGGTGGCACAGCAGCTGCATACGTCATTTTCACAGGGCCAACCCCTTTGAGTGGGCGGGTTTCCGGTTCTTGATTCGGAGCCCTGGCTGGGGAAGGCGAAGCCGGACCCAATGGGGGCCCGGGACAAACCCCGCCCGGAGGCGGGAAGCCCCCCCGCTCCTAGTTGCAAAAGCCCGCGAAATGAGGCGACCAGGATTGGTCGCCCCAGGGCAAGCTACAGCCCCCCCAATCCGGGGGCGAGCTGTTGACCGGCGAGGGGGGATAAAAAGGGGCCCACTGATCACACACTCACCCCTCGTGGAAAACGAAGAGAAATGACAGAGCCTCGCCAATAGGATCCTCGCCAAGGAGCAGCACAGCAGTAGCAGCGGTCCAGAAGAAGGCAGCGGGAACCAGCAGTGACTGGATCCGGCATCAGAGCAGTCCAGGGAAGGACTGACCAGCCAGGCCTACCTGCGAGCAGACCGGCAAACAGGCGTGGACAGGAGCCGGCTCGGCCTTCCTGCGTTCACCCCGAGGAAGGAAGCGGCCTAGGAGCAGCAGCGGGCGGTCCCTCGGCTCCCCTGGAGCATTGCGGCAGCAGCTCCGTGATCGGTTTCAGCGCCGGGAGCCAGGGAGCGAGACGTGGCTGTGGAGCATTGTGGCAGCGGCTCCGCATTCAATTTCAGTGGCGTGAGCCAGGAAGCGAGACGCGGCTGCGGACGGGGCGGGGCCTGCTTTAAAGGCTCCCTTAAAAGTACACTGACCCTTTTGATTGCCTTGTGCTCTCTCGGCCTCGAGCTTTTGAGCGGGAGGGAGGAAGGCAGCACAAAACCGGCAGAGGGCTGCACGCTGCTACCGCGCCCAAGGAGAACTTGGAAAAGGGCGCGAGTGGCTTGAGGGCATTGGTCTTTGGCCTGTGGCAGCATTTTTTGGCAAACAAAGCCCAAAGGAGAGACGGGCTGAGCTTTGCAGACCGGCTGGGGACTTCTTGCTGCAAGTCGGGGGTTTATAAGCAAGTAAGCCTCACGCTGGATTCACGGCCCGGGAGGGGCACTAAAGAGACTGTTTAGCACTGCAAATTGTGGGATTTCAGCATGAAAGTCTCTTCACCTTGCCTGAGTGGATATTTGGGACAAATAAGGATACAAGAACCTAAGAATTTCTGCACCCCATGTTTTCCAGCTCACAAGCTAAGAAAGGCACACAAGGTCCTGCAAAATGGCCAACAGGCGTGGGCAGCCGGGAGGGAGACACGGCTCCCAGCATGCTTCAGAGAAGCGCAAGAGCATCCGGAGGCCCCCAAAAGGGCCGAAAGAGGCACCGAGGAGACACAGGGCCTGAATTGGATGACGATCTACAGGCAATGTTGGATAAGGCCAGGGCATTGGTAGCCCTGAAAGGGAAAACCTGGATGGACCAGCAGATCAGTGAGGGAGCCCACGGGAAGGGGAAGAAGCAATGGCGGGCATCCCCTCCGGCACCACCTCCCAAGAAACCAGGAGGCAAAGATCACCAAAGCAGGGGCAAAGACTCCTGCTGCCAGGAGGGCAGAGCGCGGTGGGGGCAAAAGCACACAAGCCAGCAACAGGAGGGAGGCAACCCCAGAGATTGTGTCCGGCTCAGACACAGAAGAGAGCAGTGATGATGAGGGGTCTGTAGCCAGCACGGCGGACCCCAGGAATCACGCAGAGGGCGGAGCAACGCGGTCGACGATGAGGCTGGTAAGCAACGCACGCAGAGCGACAGGGAAGGGCGCAAAAGGGGGCAGCACGCGGGCCCGGCTGAAAGGGAGCCAGGGCAAATGGTGAACTTGGGTACGCAGCTAGGGGTAAGCAATCTAGCAATGCAGGCGCCTTGGTCCATACATCCTCCATGGCAGGCAGGGCATGGAAGGGACTAGCGGGGTTTCCAAGGGGAGGCATGGGAGCAGGGACCGGCTCACCCAGCGGCATGGATGCCTTGGTGGCAATGGCCTGGGGCAGGTTCCCCCTTCGGGGGAGGCCCACCATGGAGTACCGAAAGGAATGGAGAAGCCAGGAGCCAGAACAAAGACCAGAGCGAGGGGGGGGGGGGCGCGAAAGGGTCAACAGGCAAGGGAAAAGAAAACCCCCAACAGGCAAAGCAGAGTGAGAAAGCAATACCTGAGAAGACCGCGCAGGGAAGGGTGGCAGCCCCCAGGGTTAATAATACAGGAAAAAACGGAGCAGAAGAGGGTCCGGACCCAAAGGGAAAGCCGGCCAGCGAGTACCTGCGCCCCTCCCCGGGAGACCCTCCCACCACAACGAAACTCCTGGGGTTGGCCCATCTCATCCCACTGACAGTAAGGGAAAGAATATGGAGGAAAGAATTTATAGACATTTTTTCCTTGCTAGAAGTGCGCCAGGCAGGCTTGGACCATGACGGCGCAAGACAAAAAAGACGATGACAGGAGGGAAAGACACAAGCCCAGGGTAGAGCGGTCACTGGAGAATTGGCTGAGAGCATTCAGGACCCTGGCCTGTGTTTTCATCGAAAAGTTCCCCCAGAGTGCCGCAGCACTTATTTTATATGAGCAAAAGGTGCACGAGGCACAGCAAAAATATCAGGGGGATGCATGGTAGCGATACCACTAGGGCTTCAGGGAAAAGATGCAGTGATTGAATGGTACTGTCAGGACATGGAAGGGTTCACAACACACATGGTGGCTGCCAGAGAAGGTGTCAGCACAAGAGAACACAATTGTCGTCCCTACGGGAGTAAAGGTAAATACGAAGGGCAGGGACAGGGGTTCAAAGGAGAGAACCAGGGAAATAATAAATCAGGAAAATCATGCTGAAAGTGGGGGGCCACATGCAGGTTTAAGCACGCATGCGGGTCCTGTGGGGGGCGCCACCCCACCATACGCTGCAGGCAGGCCCAGGGAACAGGGGCCAACACAGAGAAGGCAGGCACTAAAAAGTGAGGAGCAGGCCCCCCCAGGCAGGGGCAACTGGGGCGCGGGCGGGGGACAGCCGCTACCAACCCCCATAAAAACAAGCAGGCTATTATATCTATTAGGACATTATCCCAAGGTGATAGACAAGAAAGGTTAGCAGAAGGTTTCACACAAGGTTTTCCAATCCCTTACAAGGGACCCAAGGGCGCCAGGGAAAGCCGGAACCTGAAGTCAATAAGAGACAACCCAGGGGTTGCACGACAGAAGGAAAAGAAGGAAGTTCAGCTGGGGCGGGTGGCCGGCCCTTTCACTTCCCCCCCACTAGAGGACTTGGTGGTATCCCCTCTGGGCGTGGTGCCCAAAAAGGAGGCAGGCAAATTCAGGTTAATACATCATCTGTCACACCCCCACGGTGACTCCATCAAAGATTGGCTGGAGCAGGGGAGTTGCTCAGTAGCCTATGCATCGGTGGACGATGCTGTGGACCTGATAAGGCAGGCGGGGGGGGCCCTGTTGGCAAAGACAGACATAGAATCAGCCTTCCGCCTCTTGCCAGTACACCCAGATAGCTACCATTTGCTAGGTTTTCAGCTAGACGGATAATACTACTATGACAAATGCTTGCCGATGGGTTGCTCAATATCCTGTGCATACTTTGAGACCTTTAGCGGATTCCTGGAGTGGGAACTAGGAACACGCGCCCCGGTGGGAGGACGGGTCCATTACTTAGACGACTTCCTCTTTATCGGCAGGGCAGGTACAGGGGAATGCGGCAACCTCCTTCAAAGCTTCATAGAGCTGGCCCGGGAATTGGGAATCCCCCTAGTTCAAGACAAGACAGAAGGCTCGGCCACGAAACTGTCTTACCTCGGGATAGAGCTGGACTTGGTGGCCGGGATATGCAAATTGCCGCCCGAAAAGGTGGCGGAGCTAAGAGAGATTATTGGTAGATTGAGGCAACAAAAGAAGGCGACGCTAGGCGAAGTGCAGAAGCTGCTGGGAAAATTGAATTTCGCCACGAGGGTAATCCCCGCGGGGCGCGCCTTTGCAAGACGATTGGCTTGGATGACCAGGAACATGACACAGAGGCACCACATGGTCCGCCTTGTGCAAGGGGTAAAAGAGGACCTGGGGCAGTGGGAAAACTTCCTGACCAATTTCAACGGCACCCTCATGTAGCGTGAGCCTTGGGTGCAGGCAAACCAGCTTGAGCTTTACACAGACTCGGCCTGGGGCTTCGGCTACGGGGCCATCCTAGGGACAGCATGGACGGCAGGGGCCTGGCCAGCAAGCTGGCAAAAGGCAGGGGTCACCGCCAACATCTCCTTACTGGAGTTGTTCCCCATTGTGGTGGCATTCCACATTTGGTCACAACAGATGGCAAACAGACAGATAATGCTATGGTCTGACAACCAGGCAGTGGTGCAGGCAATCAATACAGGGACAGCTAAATGTCCGGCGGTGGTCAGCCTGCTGTGAAGACTAGTCGACTGTCAGACTAGGGCAAACATCGCGCTTAGGGCATGACACATCCCAGCGGTAGACAACTCAATTGCGGATGCCATTTCTTGTTTTCGGTGGGCAAAATTCAGAGAGCTCGCCCCGGACGCAGACCAAAGGATGTCCCCGGTGCCGGAAGAGGCATTGGCATGGGTGGACCTGGGTTAGAGAAGATGCTGGACAACAGACGCATACTGAATATCACCATGGCAAAGTTATGTAGTGCCAATGGCTGGGGTCATAAGACACGGTCTCATAAACTTGAGATCCCCGGGTTATCACTTGGAGGACGGGGCGCACCTGACAGGGGTGGGATGGACATGTTCCTGCTCAACATTGTGGGTTTGCTAGAACAGATGGGTTTCGCATAGAAAATAGAAGGGGGTAGCGGGACAGGGGGGAGCTCCCTCCGATCGTGAAACCGTACGTAGCGTGGCGGAAGAAACCCTTGAAAGATAGACAAAAGAGATAAATTACTAGAGGTAGATGGAAGGCTCACACAGTGTCCTTGGGATGCCTCACGGCAGGGGCACTGAGGGAGCTAAGGACACAGCCACAGACAGAGTAGATGTGATGGTCCCACAGGGCCCTTGGGATGCCTCACGGCAAGGGTACCGAGGGAGCAAAATGTCAGAACTCAGCCTCAGACTGGATAGATAAAATGCTCACACAGGGTCCTTGCGATGCCACACGGCAGGGACCCAGAGGAGCAGGGAGGGCCCAAGAAGGGGTCGAAGGCAAGCGGGACGGCACTTACAGCCCGGGCAGGTCCTAACAGACACCCACCAAGTCGGTAGCAAGTTGAAGCCTAGCACCACTGAAACAGAGGCCCAGACATTTGTTTGTCTGAGAGCATATAATGACCAAGAACGGACTGAGATCATTGCAAAGACAGTAAATGTGTTAACATGGATGTTATGAATGACCATGAAAATTGCGATATGTATAACCATGTGATGTTTAAATAAACTGCGACCTTTTAAGGCACCAAAGCACGTTGTCAGTGGTGTGTTGTAAAGGGTAAAATGGACGCAGTTGGAGTTGGTTGAGGGAAGGGGAGGAGGACTCCACTTTTGGGAGTGGTTTGTTATGCGAGAAGGTGAGGACTGCAGGCAAACTGGACCCTGGCACCGATCCTCCTCACTTGACACAGCAGGTCCTCTGTTTGGAGTGGCACGACCCTCCCGTAGGCTATGCCCTTTAACTGGCACAGAATGCTCTTATTTGTGAAAGAAACAGTCATCGCTTGGCATTGCATGCCACAGACTTAGCAGTGTGTGCCCTTGTTCTGGCATGGACTGTTCCACACTTGCTACCGTGCGTCTTTCGCTTGACAGAGCATGCCATAGGCTCCAATTTGTACTAGCCTTTGAGGCATGTGCCTCAGCACTAACTCCTGTGAGGCGATAGTCAGTTCTGCTCTGACCTGAGGAGACTAAGGAGGGGGAGGCTGTGTCCCCCTGTATTGTGAGATGAAGATGGCGGGTTTGCAGCTGGGCAGCTGACTTTCATTTCACAGCTGCATGGAGTATTGTCAAGTGTCACTCCACTCACTCACCCATAGTCTCTGGGGCCCCAGAAGGCTCAGGAAGGGGGGCTGCGTTGCCCCCTCCCCTTAAATTGTAAATAGCTGCCCTAGGGGATGGGGCCCAAAGGGCCTTTTAAAGACTCGGGGAGGGGGGTTGTGTGGCCCTCCAGCCTTTTTTTTTAGCATTTCTGCCCAAGGCGTGGGCTCCCCAAGGACTATAATGGCTTGGGGAGGGGGGCTGTGAGCAGGCTCCCTCCCCTTTATTAAAGAAATCGGCCCTCTGGGAAGTGGTCCCCAGGTCCTCTGGAGGCTCAGGGAGGGTGGCCGCGCAGCCCCTCCCTCCCCTTCTATGCACATTTTGGCTCACTGGGCCTTTAATGGCTTGGGGAGGGGGGCCGTGTAGCCCCCTTCCCTTTTTTCATGATTTCGTCTCCCACTCCCCTTATTAAATACAGCCCTGGGGGTGGACTCCCCAGAGCCTATAATTGAACAAAGCGGTCCCAGCCGCCATTTTATTTTTTCAATTCCGTGGGATTGCAGCAGTTTTTGTTGATTTGTTTTTGTTTTTGGCCCAGGAGGGGGGTGGGGCCTATATGGCCAGGGTATCCCTACCCTACCCCACTATATTATTATTTTCTAACATGTTCAGGACAGGGGTCTAAGTTCCCGAGTCCTGTAATGGCTGCCAGCAATATTTTTCTCATGTTGCTGGCAGCCAGAGTGCTTACTCCTGCAGGAGTCTGACTTCCATGGGAGCGAGATGGCCCAAGGGAAAAAAACGCTTCCTGGGCCAATCAGCGCATTTTTATTTTATACTGTCCAGATATACAATTATTTTGAAAGCTTAATTTTTCAACAACTACTGAAAGGATTTACACCAAATCACAAAAAGCACAATCTGTGGACCAAGATCTAGCTTTCTGACATATTTGGTGTAATTCCGTTCAGAGGTTTTTGCTGTAGCCCTTTTTAGTTATCGCCTGGCGTTGCAGCGCAAAGCGCTGCTCGCTGGGCGAGAGATTTTGTACGAGAGTAGATTTGAGAAGGGGACTTGAAGCCCCGCCCCTCATTTTCATTGGCTGGCGTCAGGCCTGCCATTGGAAATGAGGGTTTTTTGGTGACGCCCTTTCGCCTTTTCGTCCGGCCGATCCGGACAGGGTTGTCTGTTTTGCGGCTGTCGCAAAGCACTTTCTTATCTTTATGGGGCCATGTGTTTCTAATTAGAAACACATGGCCCCAAAAAGACAAGAGATCGATGCTTGTTATGTAAATAGTGCATGAGCTGGCGTGGCAAAGCGCTTTTTCTGCCTTTTACAAAATAAGCGCTAGCTTTCGCTCCTTTGTCTCCTACAAGTTGCTTTCCACCACTCACCCTTCTCCATTCTTTTTCTCATTCCCTACCATGGCTTCCTTTGACAATGTTTTTTTCTTTATTTATTAGCTATACTGATTTCCCATGCTTTATGTGCAAACATAAACATGGCCTTGTGCCTATGACAGCATTGGTATTGTGCAAGTATGTGCGTTTCTAAGTCGCTGTATTTGGAAAACGTACTGTTTCTTCTTGCGCCAGTATACCCCTCACTGCTCTTTTGTTACTTAATTCGCTCCGCCTCACACAGCCTGTGTGTTACAGTCGACAGCCCCCGCCCACCACCTTCCTCATTACTGTGTCTGATTCTTGGTTGCTTTTCTGCATGTTTTTAATAACATGAAGATTTTGGTGCATATCACACCAAAATCTGCACCTACGGGTAGCACTGTACTCTTTCCCGTTAAATTCTGGCAGGTAAATTCTGGCGAGATAAAGTACCCGGTAATTACCAGGTACGGTAAATACTTAACTCGTAAGTGCGACCCCTGTGCAAAGAGGGGTTTACGCAGGGGTCGGACAGCACCGCTCGCGTCCGTTCCGCTCGTAATCAGAGCTATATTGTCTAGTCCCGAGCTTTATTTTATTAATTAATTCTTAATATTTCTGTTAGTCAAATTGGCTCCCCTGAAGCAGACCTAGACTACAACACCCAGAATGCATTGGCATCATAAATAAAAGACAGGAAGAGTATTCACCCTACATGGAGTCCTTCAGTAAACTGTCAGGTGTGAGAGGTGATGTCTCTTAAATTTACATGGAAAGTTAGTTGACCAAAACTCCTTAATGTGCTCTCTCATTCCTGGACCAGTGTATTCACTTTGGCCATACGCAGTACATTTATCCTCCCTCAAATCACTCCAAACAACCAATCACCTTCCAGATCAGGTCAGACTGAGACTGGACGTTTTTTTTGCTAAAAAGAGAGCATAAGATTACGTAGCGGGCTTGGCGAGGCTTCTTACGCCCTCCTGGCCTGAAGTTTGCACAGACAACTCATATGTGGATGTACACAGAATAGGGCTGTCTTTATTTACAAGGTAAATTTGAAATTATTTGCTGAAATCAACAATTCATAGTCTGCACTGACATGTCACAGAATATTTTAAAATATTCAAAATGACACATGAAACAGCTTGGTAATATCGAAGACAGCAGCTGCATCATAACATTTGTGGTCAAGTCGCCATATCGCTCTTAGCACCCACTTTTTTTGGGGGGGGGATCAGCGGGAGGCAGTCCTGGGTAGAATTCTTGGTCAGGGCTTCCAAGTTTTCAGCCTACTTATGTGTGACATTTCCATGTTTGCATTATGTGTGACATAACAATGTCTTTTGTGTGACACTTCGAGTGACACTTCATCACAAATGTATTTATTGGCATGAAGCAGAGAATCAGTCGTAGCAGTGTAAAATGTGGCCCTCAGCAGCACATAAAATTACATTCAGGCAGTGTAATTGCTTCAAGCAGGCCCAGCAACATGCACAGCAGTGAAATGGCAGCTGGAAGGGGGGCATGAAGCTAGCTGACTGCTCCAAAGTACTCCGCTTTACCAATTTCTTGCATGGGAATCTATGCCCCGGTGACTCTGCACTGTCTCATCTGCTGCACTGGATTAATAATTAAACAAAAAGGACTACAGGGACCAAAATGCAAATAAAAAGCTGGAATGTATACAGCACCTATACATGGAAGAGGGAAACTTGAAAGCTCTGTTGTTGCAGATCTGTCTCAATAGTAAATAACTTAGGTGCAACAATTCTGGCCCCAGGAGTCCTATGCCAGCATGCCACCACTCCATACCAGCTGGCAACGCAGACCAGCCTTCCATCAAACTGATGCAACAATTTATACCCCAGAAGACCCTCCTTCCAAGGCTCCCTGCCTTTCTCCCTCCAGCTGCTTCAGCACTGTCTCCTGAAACTTTCACTTCCTTCATACTCTCACACCCTTCTTTCAATCTACTCTTACATTTCACTCCCTTTGGGATGCCGCAGAACTCACTCCCTTAGGGTGCTTGCAGAATTCTTTACACCAGTAGTCGTACAGAATGCCCCTCTCTCTGGGCTCATTATAGCGCTCAACTGTCCCCATTTTCTTTAATGAGTTTTTCCTACTGCAGGCACGACATGCTTTCCTGCAACATTCAGCGCTCCATGTGCGCTTTCACTTTCCAAGCAGCCTGGAACAATGGCGGCCGCTTCTTTGAAATTAAATAGGTCTCGCATTTACAAGAGTTTGAGCTATTGGCAGTGTAAATGACCGTGCCTTTTATTTATGTGCTAATTCTCAAACCAGATAAATAAAAGGCCTTGTTATTTACAATGCCAATAGCTTAAACTCTTGCAAATGCGAGACCTATTGCATTGCAAATGCTTGTTAAAGAAGTCTATGGAAAATGCATGGGGATTTTGCATTTTGGGTGCCAATTTTTTCTCAGTTCTCCGCTTGATGGATCACCCCGAAACTTTCCATGCACAATCTAGTCAAAAAGTAGCACCTTTTTTAAAAAAATTGTAGAGATTCGTCAAACGGTGCCAAAGTTGTTAACAATATAAAAAACACTTTTCCTATGGAACAGCTGACCTAACTAGAACCAACCAATGGCGACCGCCAATGGGTAATATGCGTCTGTATCCGCAGCGTAGTTGGTACTTCAACTATGACTGTAAAATAGATCCGTTCCCATTAAAGAGGAAGGATGATAGACATGTGATACCACTTCTGGTAAGAAAGTGACACAGTTGAACACTATCTATTATACTACCACAACAGGCCAAAGGCCTGCTAAGATCTGAGAACGTTTTTTACGTTGTCGCCTTCATCTTGGCCCGTGGAACCACATGGATGCCCTCAGGCTTGAGTTGGGCCTTAATTCTGTTGAGCAGCATGCAGCCCTCCTTCCCCTCTTATATTGGATACGAATTTGGACCAAGCCGCTATTGAGCAACTATTTGAAAATCCTGTATGAACTATGGTCATACGCAGCATGAGTCAGCCAAGCTGCCTTGGTACGCCTATCTAGCCTGAACTCTATAACCTGCTCAGAGTTTTGGTTCAAACCAGAGAGTCTGACTTCAGCTAGTGGGCAGCTGGAATAAGAGAAGTTTTGTGACTACAACATTACCCACCTGAAAGGGTAAATGGCTGCACGATTCAAGTTTTTAAACCTCTTTCTGCATTTGAACCGTATCTAGACAAGCTCTACCCAGAAATAAATAGAGCACTTTAGGTTAGATTTAGAACAGGAACCTTACCAGTAAAACCTTTTAACAGCACTTGGAAAAACTTGAGAAAGTAGCCCACCCATCTGTAGCTGGGAGTGATGAATCCGCATCACATTTTATATTGCTTTGCGCCTTTAGCTTGAAAATTAGAAGACATTAGCTCCGCCCCATTTTATTATTCACAACATCTGATACTGCAAGGACGACTTGGTCCTCTGCTTGTGTTATTTCTAATCAGGTTTCATATATATATATATATTAATGGCTGCAGCATTGTTTGGGGAGCACAAATAAACATTGCAAATTGAAGGCTGATGAGGTCCGCGCTCTTTCTTTGTGCCTGGTGAAACTGACACGCTGTGAAGGAGTTTGGTGAATATATATATATATATATATATATATATATATATATATATATATATGTAGCGTGGAAGGCCACTAGACCTCTAGTCTCTGCCAATAGCAGGTACATGGTCGAAAAAACTACAGTTATATTCTTTTCGAATATGATATTGCACTTTATGAGTTCACAAAAAGAGGCAGCTAGTACAGTTTATATATATCTTGTTGTACTGTGTTTATGGGATGGGCCTTTCCTGGAATTAGTATTTGCACCTCATTACTACTCCGCTTATAAAGGGAGTTGCAGTACTGTACGCCATTCAATATTGCAGGATTTCAATAGCATTTCAATCGCTCTTGCACTTTATTGGCACTGTACTTTTGTGTTTATGGTGAGTGCCCCTAAGTTTTAACCTAACAAAGCATCGATCATGAGTTTTTTTCTATTTGCAGTCGGCAGGCTAGGATGGCAGCGTGTTGGGTAGGCAATTTTTATGCAGCTGAGTCTAGTATTAGCGCTTTAAAATCCAATTGTAAATTAGAAATAAGATTTTCACTTTTTAATAATGAGCAGACTTAGGAGGTGTAGCATTTTTTCAATTTCTTTTATGTATGATGATGCAATTATGTTTATGTGCTGCTTTCGTGTAATTTTAAACTTGAATTTTGTGATGTATTATGTATGGCCTATATTTTAGGCTGAAACAATAAAGTTGACCTGATTCTATTATACCAAGCACCCCCTGCCCTTGTAAGACTTGTACTTCATTTTCAGGCTTCAAGAGTGGAAACCAAGGGTGCCTGGCGCTTATGCAAAATTATTTCAAGTGTGGTCTATGCCTGTTTAAAGTATGTGAAGCCGTGGTCATGCATGGTTTTTTCCCATAGAATGAGCGTTCCACGAGCCTCACGCTACATCTGGCCTTTTGAAGTGGCTCATCTGAATTGCTGCTGGCATGGGCCCCGCCAAAATTTGGCGATCCTCCCTCTTGCCATGGAAGGCCTCTTATTTGCGCAAGCTGCGGCCCTCGTGCGGCAAGGCAGGCCCTCTACGCAGTACAGCATGGGTTTAGAATGGCTGGGCAAGGAACTCACCTCTACACTTAGTGGCGTAGCAAGGGCGCCATGAACCCATTCCGTAAGCAAGAGAATTGGGACGGCCTAACCCCTGCATGGATAGCAAATAACCATGACCTGGGTGCAGGGGGCCCCGGTGCCACTGTACCTGCTGCACTATTGATAATTACGCCGAGTGCGTACGACCTCGATTGCATATGGCATGCCCTTTAATAGGCACAAAATGACCTTTACCTGTCATGAAATGCCCGTCATTTTTGGGGTAGCAATCATCTCAATATGTCCCTGGCTAGTCACAGAATGCCCCACGCGTGTGCACAGTTTTGCCCCTCATTATGGCATTCGGGTCACCTTGCACAGTATTCGGTTCACTGCCCACTTGGCACGGATCGAACTCACTTTGCACGCTTCTCATTTAATTTCTCGTTTAACCCCCGCTGCACTGGCAGGTGTGCTCAGTTAGACTAGCGTGCTCCGTACAGTACTCTGCAGCGTGTGGTAGGTGGTGCTATTTCTGTCTCTGGTTTATTGGGATACAGTCAACCAGGAAGAATGTGGTGAACTTGAGACCGGAAGCGCAGCCGTGCAGCATTCGGGCCGTGAGTCTCGGATCTCGGCGCGCACAGGCTCATACCGCGCCCGCCGTGCCCGCACCCTCTGCCCGCTGAGCTCGGTGCCCAGCCCCGGGACCCGGCTGAGGAGCAGGTAAGATGCGCCGCCCTCGCTCAGTGTGACTTGTGAGTTTCTGGCCGTCGAGGCTGCCCGCGTGTTCAGAGCACCTCCGCCCCCTAAACCTGTGCAGCCACCGCTACCCGGGCCCCTGGGTTTCCTCACACTGCGCGCCTCTTATGTGCCCGCAGGGCACCCGCCAGCGCCGTGCGCTGCACCCCAGGAATCAAGGCGCTGTGTGCAGTTGGCTGCACTCCTGCGTCCATACAAGGCGCCCAGCCGTCAGTGCCGGACGGGCTGAATGGGCGCAGAGGGGCCTTGACACGAAAGTGAAACATCCATGCGCCCAACTGGTGTTTGCGCAACAATGAAAATTCACGTAGGCTAACTACATTCCTCAATACGCTGTACTCTATCTGCACGTGACAGACCGGCAAACCTGTTTTCATGTTATTAGTTATTGTATTGTTGAGCCTGCTTTTTCGGAATTCACTTGATTGATTCCAGGAAACAATATATCAAAAAAGGTTTCCCTCCGACTGCCTGTTGTGTTTTGTTGTGAGATAACTCTCCATGTACCCTGCGCTGGCTGGTTCTGGCTGCCAGTTCCCGGGCACATTCCCTCACGCGTTAGTACCAGGGCCGCAACGAGATTGCAAAAGTGAGCTCGGGACGTATAGGGCTGTGTAATGCTTTTGCTTTAAAAGTCTCCGGACTGCAATGAAACACGAGAAATGAAAGCAAAGTATCCTGTAAAGCGTGGAGAGAGGGCTCCTTATCTGACGTGCAAGTGATACATGCCCAAAAGCATGCTGGCTTGTTGAAAATTACTTAACACCTAGCGACCACTTCTAAACCATATCAGATATATTTCGATTTTTTGTTTCACATTGTATGAATTTCAAATGTGTGCTTCCAAAGTCGTTCAAGTGTAAACACGCATTACCAAAGCAAGTACGTATGGATTTGGCAAGTTGATGATTTTTTTTATACCAAAAACGCGTCACAAACATAAAAAGAAACTAAAAAAGAAAACTTACAGCTACATAACCATGAGGGCTGTACACTTGCAGTAGAATCTTTAAATTAAAAAAAATAAATAACCGTCATATATAATTTTAATACAGCAGTCAGTACAAGTGGTTCCTCGCAGGGAGGTGTATTGTATTGCAACTTTTAAATAGCGCGTAGTACCCCTATGTGCAGCACTTAAGTGCTTGCCTGCATGGGCAGCATGCTAAGCTGAGTAGGGTGTGTGGTTGGAAGGAGGTTGTCTTTGTTTTTGATCCTATGTGGGAAGTTGTTCCATGTCATGCATAATAACCACAGACGAGCGGTTAGTGTGTAATGAGACGTAGCACTTAGCAAAAGATGCGAGAGATGGACACACAGTTTATGGTTTTCAGAGAACTGGCAGGTTTGAGCAGCTCTGCTGGTCAGGTTAAGGTATTTCTCATGATCATAGTCCACTTATCTGGTTACTGCACTGGGTTGTCCAACTCAAGATATTTTATTTTATTTTAAAGTTTAGGGTCCTGAGCAGGCATAGGTTAGAGAGCTATATGCTGGAAGATCTAATGGGCTGGACTTTCTTATTATCATCCATAAATAATTGTCAGTGGCAGATGTAAAGAAGAGTCCTTAGTATGTAGCTAGTTGTGACCTGCAGTGGTCAACTAGATGAGAGTACTCTGATTGGTCAGCAGTATGTGACAGATCTCTTCAGTTATGCCATGCCTGTTCAGTTGGTTTATGGGTTGGTGCAGTACTGGGTAATGGACAAGACCTGTAGAAGACGTCTTATGCAAGTGTAAGAGGTTTACGCAATATATAAGTGAAATGTTGCAGCCTGTCTGAACTACAATCAGCTGCTGATAGTATTGTATTAGTATTGGAGTTGGCCAGAAGGATATGAATTGGCATTACTATGTAATGCCCAGACTAGCCATAGATCAGATCTCCATAACTCACGTGGATGTAGAAAGAAGTGTGCTAGATGGACTGTTTCATATCTGTGGACTGTAAACTGTAGTCGTACTTGAAGGTGCATTCTATGTTCTCTCCATGGGTTGTGGGATGATGTAGCTGTCTTGGAAATAGCATTGTATTCCACTGTCTTCTGAAGTGTATATGCTCTTCAATTCTTTGAATCTTGGCTGCTAGCGAGTTCCTGAGCTTGGCAGCTTGTCCTGAGAAAGCAGTGCCTCCTAAGAATATCTTATGGTAATGTGGTATGATGATCCGTGGTGCAAGTCGGGAGCACAGTGTCCTGTTTTGTTAGTATTGCTTGAACTGAACTTGTAGATATAGTGGTACTTTCCCTTAGGAGGCTTTGTGGACAGTGGAAAGATTGCAGGATTGGAGTCATGTGTTCTCTAGGGTGTAGGCAGAGAGGAGTTTTGCAGCAGCATTTTGGATTCGTTGTGTTTTTCGTTTGATGAAACTGGGTCACCAAGGAATAGGCTGTTGGCATAGTCAAACTTTGGTATTGCGAGGGTGACAATAGCTTGTAGTTTTTGTTTTTGGTATCCAAGGTGTGGGGGCATGCAACACAGTGTTTTATTGTGTAGGGGACATTCTTTGTTACTTTGTTGACACGTGGTATCAAAGATAGGTCTGAATCCATGATTACCTCTAGGTTTCTTGATTTCTCTTGATGTTGTTGGAAAGACCTCAAGTTCCTTGGGCCATATAGCGATAGGCTGGTATTTTCGCTATTGTCCGCTGGTCATGTCCTCTGTCTTTGTGGTTTTGAGATTTAGGTGGTAACTCATCATCCTTCTACTTATGCTGCAAATTCAGTCGTAAAGTTTTGAGGTGTAGAGGTCTTCTGGGCCATAAATATTTGAATGATTTGTGTGTCATCTGCATAGTTGTAACAGGTGAGGTTGAATGATTTAATCAGGTCTGGCCAGAGGGTGAGGTAAATGTTGAATAATAGAGGAGATATGATGGACCCCTGAGGGACGCCACATTATTGGGTGTGAGGAGCTGATGTGAAAGGTGGTAGGAAACCATACTCTGTGTCTGAGGTAAGAGGCAGTCCACTTTAGAGCATTTTCATGTATTCCGAGATGATGGAGTCTTTGTAGTAGTGTGTGGTGTTGGACAGCTTCAACTGGCGCTGAAAGTTTGAGAAGCAGTAGGGAGGTCATTCCATTCTTGTCAACTGTGAGTTTTAGATCATCCCAGATGGATATAATGAATGAGTATGTGCCTCTGCCTGGTCTGAAGTCGTATTGTTGGTCTGACATTAAATAATTTTCTTCCATAAATTTTGAAAGCTGAGTAAATGCTGCATACTTTAAACATGCATATAAACCCTTTTTAGTTTTAATGCACAACACAGGAAATTCTAATGTGAACAGACAAAAGATACTAATGGCTTTGAGTGACTGTACATGTAAAACACAGTTTTAACAACACTAGGATGAATACAAAATACACAAGGACTGGTAAAGCCAATAGGTCTGGCCATGGTAAGATGATGCACAGGTTAACTGTTTTACTATTTATTTGAAACATATGTCACCAAAATAAAAATGGAAATATGCCATGACTTAAAATTGTGTCTGCCTTATACTTGCAGTAAACTTGTAAATTAAAAACATTCATCAATGCATCGCTCTTACTACTGAAGGTTTTTTTTAAACAACAAGCCACACATCTTATTAGTATAATTTATAAAGCAGTCAAAACTGAATCACCACCTAACCAAGGACACGCATATTTTAAGGTGGATGTGTGCATGTGCTCAGACAAAATGCCATTACTCACAGTCCAGGAGCACCAATAGCTAAAGGGGCTGACCCATACCCCCATGCTGTGTGCGCTGGTGGTTGGATTGAAAATGTGAATGACATTTGATCAGACCAATAGACTAAGAGGGCTGATGCAGAGTCCATCAGTGCATGTTTATATGTATGTATTGTTTATTTATGTATATGTTTGTGCTTTTATCAGGCTACTGAGACAGCTGAAGTTATTTTTATGCCAAAATAAAAAAAAAGAGTAGATTTTCTTGAGTAAAGCTTGGTAATGGGCAAGGAAAAAGGTAAACAGAAATGTCTTCCCTTGATAGATTGGATTAATTGGATTATAGGTGACTGGGATCTGTCCATGTTCTATTTAGATGCCAATGGCTGGAACAATTCAAATGGCAACTTGGTTGATACAGTCAGAGGTTAGAAGGTTTGTGAGATGATAGTAGATGGGAGTATCTGAAAGATAACAACTGTTCACCCAGATAGGAAGTAACAAAATCTTTTATTGTATAGATGATTCCATAAATTACAATATATTTCAGATATAACACAATTAAAAATAGGTTGAAGTTAGAATACAAATGTACAAATTTACTGCATTTTAAGCAACATTAATGTCAGGAACAATGAAAAAGGGTTTTATTTACAATACCTTGTGTGCGAGTATGTATAAATAAAAGAAAATCTCTACACATATGCCACCCTTATAATTATGGAAATTAAAATGAAGTTAATGACGCAGACGGTAAAGCTCATTCCTTGTATACAGAAACTATAATTAATTTAGGGCGTGGTTTATAGATTCAGATAACCACTTACAGACCTAACTTAGTTGAATAATAACTGAGTACTCCTGCACCTAATAAAACAGGAGAAGCTTTAGTCGCACTATGAGGAAATAGTCTTTACATTTCGGAGCACCCAAGGGGATAAATATAACCATCCCTCTCAAAAAACCTTTTACTGACACTGTGGATTCCATATTTGACTTTTCCATTGAGTATTTTCCAACCTGCATTGCTACATATCAGTCATAAATATTTTTTTTCTTTCCTCATCAAAAAAAGGCAAAGGTACAAATGTAATACATTCTTTTAAATCCGTAACAATAAACACCATTTGAGATCATTTTTTGTGATGATAGAGTACCAACCCTGAAACTGCAAAAAAGGTGAGCATAGGTAAAGCATAGAAGCTGAAATATTAAGAATTATGTTTGTTTTGAAGCCATTAAGTTGACGTCTAAGTATGATTATCTTAACATATAATATTAATAGTAGAAGGCACTCTAAGTTGACTTCCATTTCTTTCTTAATTCTGTAAACAATTGGTTGTTTTAATATCTTTTTCGGAATAATGTTTCTTTGATTTTTATTTAGGAGAAGCGATTAGTCTTGGGATCATAGCTGGTATTTTGGTGATGTTTTCACAAAATACTCCTAGAAAGTCCACTTCCTTAACATTGCTGATTTGTCTAAATTGGTTGCCCATTTGCATATTGTAAGAAATTGAGTTATTAGTTGAGACAAGTGGAAGCCCTACTCAAATAATAAACTCAAATCTTTGTCAGGGTGTTCCACAAAAGTCACTAAATAAACCTGCGTTTAATCCTGTGGTAGCTTAGCACAAATGTAGCCAGACTTTTAACTTAGGGGCAATGTGTAAAGTATTTGTGCAGCACTCAATCAGTCCTAAAGTGAAAACACAACACAAGAAAAATCCCAAACCAATTTAAAAAAATAGAAACAATTTTAATAACTAAAATCACACCGCAATGACAAAACTCCAATCAGTAGAACCGCAGTTATAATTAAAAAAAAATCTTGTAGTGAAAATAGTGCCAAAAAGCAGAAAGTACCAATTGCGGTTATCTGGTGCTGGACAGGGTCAAAGTCACAAATTCAGGCTGACCACTGTGGAGCATGGGTCGGATAAAGGGTCTAGGTTCATCTCAGTGTATAGTTTTACCTTCTCTGAGTCCAGTTCCATATGAGGAGCTGCAGTGGAGCTTTGCGTTGGCAGTCGACGCAAGGAGACTGTTGTCATCATGAAGAGCATGTCGGGTGTCGTGGGCGGCCGCTATTTGGTGCTGGTTCTTGGAGCGAACGCGAAGATCAGGCCGTTGCTGGAGATTCGCACCTACAGGCGTCGTGAATGGTGGTCAGGTGACATGAGGAGCCCATTAACGATAGCAAAGAGCCCAAAAACCTCTGGATCTTCACCAGGAACTCAGGTTTTGTAGTTTTGGGGTAGGAGGAGTACTCTCTGATGTCAGCCAAGGGTCTAGGTCCTGAAGGCCCACCTCCAGCAGAGGACGGTAGCGGGGCTCAAGGAAGTTCAGTTGGTGCTGGTCAGATGGGCAGTTGCAGGAGAGGCCTTTGGGATCTTGAAGTGTCCCCGTAGCTCAAACAGGAGGCCAGCCAACTGAACCTTGTAGTCACTTCTGGGGAGCCTATGATCAAGGCAAGTAGGTCCAGACTTCCTTCTTCAGACAGTTGGGCAGTCCTAAATCTTCTAAAAGTCCAGAAGTGTTCTGATGAGAGATCCTGAAGATGATATTCTTATGCACAGCTTTTGGGTGGGGGATGTCCCATTTGTCTAACCTTCTCCTTTTCCTCAGTTTTGTGCCAAACTGTCTAGGTAACAAAGGGCAGGCAAGCCTTGGCGTGAGCTGCATTTTGTCAGTAGCATTAGGACAGGGGTTGGCAATCCCTGAGAATACCTTTGAAGCTCAGGAAGGCTTAATACACCCATGGCATCCTGCTCAGGAGAGGAACACCCTGCCCCACACCAAAAGGCCCTTTTGTCCCCATGTCTGGTAGAAATACACAAAACACCACTCGGGGACCATTTACAGTCATGTGACCCTGGATCTGGAAGAAATGCACATTTGGTTTAGGCAGAAAAATTCCACATTTCTAAAAGTGGCGTTTTCAGAATAGTAACTTAAAGTCTGGCTTTAACAATGAAGAGGGTTTTAAGTTACAACTCAATTGAGTGGAAGAAGCATTTTTCTATCTGTTCCCAAATTGACGTTATCACTTATTAAGGGTAATAAGGCAACTCAGTGTTAGTCAATGGGAGAGATAGCCTTACAACAGTAAAAAACGACTTTAGGATTTTTTTCACTGTCAGGATATGTGAAACATAAACACTTATGTCCTACTTTTTAAATAACATGCACCCTGTTCTATGAGTAGTTAGGGCCTACCGTAGGGATGACTTATAAGTATTAACAAGAAAGGTTTAGGCCTGGCAAAAGGTTTATTTTGTCAGGTCAAAATGGCAGTTTAAACTGCACTATAGGGTGCAGTGGCAGGCCTGAGACGTTTTGCAGTGCTACTTTAGTGGATGGCGCAATGAGTGCTGCAGTCCTGTAGTAGCATTTAATTTACAGGCCCTGGGTACATGTTGTAACATTTAATAGAAACTTATAAGTAAATTAAATGTTCCAATTAGGTGTATGCCACTTTTTGTGTGTTTAAGGGAGAGAGCACATGCGCTTTACCACAGTTTAGCAGGGATAAAGTGCACAGAGTTCTACTGACAACAAAAAGAAGTTCCTAAGAAACGGGGGTGAAGGCAAAAAGTCTATGGGCATACCACCCAAAGGATGTCAGATCTAACACATATTAAATAAAGTAGTGCTCATCTATCTGCTAATGAAGAGGGGGTTGTCAAGTCGAATGTTACTTTGATGAGTAAATTGCCGCTCAGCCTACAAAGATAATTGGTTCAGATAACATGGTTTGAACTGCTAAAAAAGACAGCAAATTAGTAAGTCATTACCATAAGATTTATTTTCCTCAGGTGCAAATCATCCCCAAGGTCTGCCCCTATATATTGTAACAAATCGTTTCAGTCAGCATTGCACAGTGGGGCATGTTGTCTTTCCGTTTCCTAGATGTTTGTTAAATGTTGTTGCCAATGAAATGTAGTCTCAAATGTAATGCACAGATGTAGACTTTCAAAACCTAAAGTTTGAAATTACCAATCCACCTGGAAAATGTTGGTACTTTTTTGTGAAAATAAGCATTATATTAGATTTGTTTATTACTAAGACATTGATCTGATTATGCATCATAAGCTTGTTAAGAGATTCTGCAATCCAGTAGGTTTTCTAGATAGTAAGATCAAGTCCTAAGCATACCAGACATGGGAGGCAAAATGTGATAATTTCATTAGATTTGTGAAACATAATGCTAGTCTCAGCCTCTCCTATTGATCATGAATAATAATTTTCCTTCTATATTTGCATTTTTAGGGTCCTTGTAAAACCATCTTTGTTATTTTCCATTGGACTTTTAAGTAACTTTCTTAACTGTCTTTCAAATTCAGATTTACGTTTGCATAACACAAAACAAAATTGACTGTGAGAAGCTGAATACCTGTCATTGCGAACTCTCATAGGCTCAAGCCTATGCATGGAAGCCACATTAGAATAAACTGATGATTTAAGCTTGCTTTTCCATGTCAGCATCACTCCTATTCTAATGTTCATCAGGGCACAAAGCATTTATTATCTTGGGCAATTCACAGTTCAAAGAATTGGCAGTCCGTATCGTTTCTGTATTATTACTAGAAGCAACAAATATTATTGGATACTTCAGTTTGGGTTGCATCTCACCGCCATTCTGGTCTCTCTTCTAATTTGCGGTAGACTTAAGAATGTGGGGTCTGTCCTAGTGACTCTGGCTGCCTCTTTACTTTAGTACCAGGAAGGGGAATAAATTGTATAGCCTACACATCTTCAGGTTTCAGTGATCAGAGCACACTGTAATATTGAAGTGAGTGTAGAATATTCCTGTGTTTTAGGGTATTGCGTCTACCCTTGGAATCATATATTGGAGTGGAATCAATTTGAAGTGCTTCAGAGTGGCTCTTCTTACTCAGGATCCTCTAGCCGCCTTTAACCCTATCACTTTAGCATACGGACCAGAAACAAAATGCGTTGCTGTAGAGTTTAAAATGAAGCTCATTACAGTTTCAACACTAGGCAGTTTTTTTCACAATACTCTCATGCTGATAATAGTCGCCCGCCTAATGTTTAAGATAGGTGGATTGTAGTTACTAACGGCGGTATTTGAGTCTCCATAATCAGTAGACTGCTGCAGCCAAAGTCTTATGCAACTTTTTAAAACTGTTTTTGTGGCCAGTCAGGTTCCTCCACATCCGGTAAATCCCAGTATGGCATTCCTGGGACATAGAATTACCGGTAATTCTGGTAACATTACTTCCAGATGCAGGAATACCAGTGAGAACTTCACTCATATGTGATCGGGACCTCAGTGTTCCCAAAAGCAGCTGACCCGTACATGGTAAATATATTTAACAATATGTTTATTTCCTCAACCATGAAGTGTGCAGTTCCAGGGTAAGGGTCTGGCTACCACATTCAGTTGCTAGGCCTGTGGAGGTCATATGAAGCATCTTCAGGTTGATTTCCGGGATCGTGGCAAAGGGTAGGCTTAACACGACAGGTACTGCTGGGGCAAATAACCATTGGGTAGTTTTCATTCCACGAAGTCCCAAGGAGCCCGATTACTTCACAATTAGGGCCATTTGTACTTCTGAACTACATATCCGAATGAGTAACGAGTGCTGTAAGTTGCATTAAAAACATACCTGTTTTCTGGCACTGACATCTGGTCAATCACAGGTGGGAGCACATCAATATGTTCAACTGAATACCTATCACAAGTAGCTTAGGTTACGTTATAGGTCCTGATGAATTGCCATTGATCCAGGTTAGGACATAATTAGGGGAAGAAACATGTTGACCACCGAATTGGGAATAAAAGGAGCATTATTATCTTGGATATTCCAGTTGTTTTTAATCATTAATAGAGGCCCCATAAATAAATTATTCAGCACAGAACTTTTAGCTAATTTTAATCACCACTACCTAGACAAGTCTAACCCTTTCCTTCCTTACACGTATTCTGGGGTAGACTAGGTCTTACGATTATAGACCTGGAGACAACATAATAAGATATCCGGCAAAAAGCCCCTTTCGGGGCCCTTTGGGTTTTGCAGTGCCAGCCCAACAAGGAGCTCAGCCCAGTGACGAAGCATGCCTCCATTTGGGGGGTTAGGGATTGTGCTTCAACAAGAAGATGCTTCATATGACCTCCACAGGCCTAGGCACTAAATGTGGTAGTTCAGATTCTTACCCCGGAACTGCACACTTCATGGTTTAGTATTAGTTGTAGGGAAGAGTGTGTGCTGAACCGTAATTTCGCTTTACCCTTCCAATCCTTCGTTCATAATTATTTCCTCAGACATCAGCGAAATGGTGCAGAGCAGGGTTGGACCTGCCATTTATTCACTCTGGCATTTCCCTGGAGGGCTGCAAGGTAGAGAGGGATTCGTTCTTAGGCCTGGATGAGTTGCTATGATCCTATCCTGAAAGTGTTCAGATAAAATGTTTGAACAAATGTGTTTTAATTTCCACCATATAGACCCGTTACCATACATGCCAACATTTTAGATGAGGAAAGTGAGAGATTTAAAAAGAACTAATCAGGAGAATATATTTCTCCCATTTACTTCTATTGAAGCAGAGGCAATTTCAGATGGGAGACAGGCAAAAAAAAAATTTTGGGCTTAAAAATTGGGACTCTCCCACCTGAATCAGGTCTATTGCCATGTATGCATTACACACCCATATACAACCCGCAGAGTCTAGCTCACTCTATTCACTAACATGAAACAGAGTAGGGCTGGCTTGAATAGTTTTGGCAGGGCTGATTACGGGATTCTCATTCCGGCCTTGGTACAGACACTTGTTGCAGTGCAAGCATGGTAA
The DNA here is from genome assembly GCA_963921515.1 of Calotriton arnoldi. Lineage (NCBI taxonomy): Eukaryota > Metazoa > Chordata > Amphibia > Caudata > Salamandridae > Calotriton > Calotriton arnoldi. Next base: position 1,532,346 of record CAWUFW010002933.1, on the reverse strand, counting down.
AAAATGTACTGTACGCTTACTCGCCTTACTACTCTAACTGTGCTGGGCCCTTTACGATTAGACAATCTGCAGCATTTCCATTTACCACAGAGGCAATGATCATCTGATGAATCTTTCTCCGCTGATAGGATGGGTGGAAATTAGGGTGACCAAACACCATGTTAGCTGTCCAATGAGGACCATAAATTGACATCTAACTTACAAATTTGAAATCAGGTCTAAGTACACCACTCTCAAAACCATGCTGTAGAAATAAAGAATTGTAATAGGATGACCCATCCACTAAAGAAGTTAAGTAGGACTAGAATTATGTAAACCAAAAATTCTGCTATGGCCACTCAGAATAAAAGAAGCAGAACTTGATATCCCACAAAAGCTCGCTGATTCTCTTTACAATGCATTTAAATCATTGGACAATAACAGTTTCAATGGAAGAACCAAAAAGACTCAACAATAGACTCAGACAGATATTAAATTAATTTGATTATTGTATTGGAGATTCCAAATGCATGACAATAACCAGTCTTTTAAGTAATCCAGTTAAAATTATCACAGTTTGCAATATAATAGCAAACATTTAGGCCAAGCTTCAAAGAATGATTATCGTATAAATCAATTTACAGAGTTACAGAGTCCCACTATCATCAAAGGCAGAAGGATAGTTTATTTATCTAACAGCTCATGATACTAAAGAAAAAGGGGAAAAGTTTCAGATCTAAAGTCCACTAAGCGCTAGTCCATTAGTATGGGACAAAAGAAATAAGGAAAACGTAATGGTTCGGCAAAGAAGGGTTTCAGTCCATCAGTTACCGACATTTGCAAAGCAGTCCAAAAATAAAAAGCCAAAGAGGATAGGTTTCAAAATCATCAAAAAACGATCAGCATTGTGTTCTGGTCTCAAGTAGGAAAAATCAGAATGACGCACATCAAGAAGCAAAAATCAACTAGCGTAGCCCCTCCTTTGGGGTTTCTTCTCTTATATATCTCTGTAGGAGTCCTAGTGATGTAGCATCACACCACTGTCGGAAAATTGCCATGCGCTAACATTCACATAATGTCACCTAGGACATTTGCAACTACAAGATGGTTTCCCATTCTAGTCATTAGAAGCGAGAGATTTAAAGTCCCAATAGGCCTAACAACGGTGAAAACAAATTCAAAGTTTCAGTGTGTAGAGGAGCAATTCACTGTGAACGTCGAGGAAACATTTAGGAACAGATGTACTGAACAATAAGGCAACATTTTATTAGTTGCAAGAGAATCCATTGTAGTAGACCAAGGAATAAGTCAGCATTAGAGAAACAGCAATTTGAACAAGCATTTACAATGCAATAGGTCTCGAAATGACATTATTTTGAGCTATTGACATTGTAAATGGCAATGCCTTAAAAAAAATTAAAAGGCATTGTTATTTACAATACCAAAAGCAACACCTATTGCATTGCATAGCGCGGTGTCCGTGAAGACGGCGCCGGGCTTATTAAAGTTAAAAAAAAAGAGTGCGGTGGTGGGGCAGGGGGGGGGGGGCAGAGCCCTGTGGTGACTCACTGGAGAGCGCCTTGAGTGCTGCGCCCAGCTCGGCAGTGCCAATGCCGTACTGCCAGGGGCTCCCCGCACTTTATCCGGGGCTAATCTTATCATTTCCATAAGGCATCCCGTGTGCCGCAGGGCAGGGTCGAGGGTCCCTGACAGCCCCCCCCCCACACACACAGCACTGGCCGGTGTTGAACCACACTGTGCCCTCACTCCAGTAATCTCATGGACAGAGCACACAATAATAATATTCACACAAATTCACTCACCCGGGGCTCTTTACCGCGGGGGGACGGGAGCAGCCAGGGCTGTCTCTCCCTGAAACGTGTGTGTGTGGGGGGAGGGGGGGGCAGCCTCCCTCCCACCAGGGCTGGTGCCTCAGACTCTCAGTACAGTAAGACCAGGGGAAGAGCTCACAATATTAATACCTGTGTACACACCCGGGGCTCTCTGTCTGCTTGGGGTGAAAGGTCGCGGCCGTGTAAATCTTCCTGAAAGAGAAAGTCATGCAGACACCCCCCAACCCTCCCCCTCACACACACAGCTAGACATCTCACCACTCTGTGCCCTGCAGTCCCTAGAACTCTGCGTACGGTAACACCAGTGACAGGACAAACACTATTAATGCACGGTCACACATCCGAGGCTTTATCCTGCCCGGGGTGCATTGCCCCAGCCAGGGCCGACTCTCTCTGAAAGGGAGGGGCGGCTTTTTGACCTTCTCCCGCAAACTCTGCGAACTGGGAGTACAAAATGCAGCTTTCAGCTTCAGGCGCTGACAGGTGGGAACAGGAAAACCAACTAGGAGATCGTCTTCTCCAAATGCTGCAAAATGTAACCCCCACCACCGCTCTTTATGGAATAAGTGATGAAAGATAGCGTTTTCTGCGCAAAGGGCCCTTGCGCTTCTTTTGGCGCTTTGAACGTAAACATTCACTAGAAGCATCACAAAGTTAATGCATGTTTTGCAGACAGAGATATTTCGAGTTACTGCATGCGCTCAACACTAGTGGCACACTAGTTTATATCTTTGTCAGCTATAAATGTGAAATAATTAGACAGAAAGCAGTAATGAGTTCTACTTCTCCAAGCAAAAGGACAATGACATGTCTGAGTTGGAAGAAAAATAGTAACGAAGTTCGTTAATAATGATCTCGACCACAGGGTAGTTTCTTGTGCTTTCCATGTCATTAATTTATTTCCAAGTGTGGCATTAATGCCAGAGCCCACAAATGTAGAGACAGTCTAGCTCAAACTGCTAAGCCAGACTTCCTCTGTACATGAACACAAGCAACCCCAGGCACATTTCAGTCTTGTGGGGCCTCTGTCCCTGGGCATTCCTATTGCATTTAGGGCAACTCCCTGGTAAGAGCAAAACGAAATGAGTGACATGTTTATATTAATTCCACTCATTCAAATTGCTCAGTGACACATTTCATCCCAGCTTTTTTTCTGAGTGTGCCACTACACACGGACCAAGGTGGAACTATATGCAGCTCACTTTTGGTTCTATGTAAAATGAATAGTCCGATCTGAACTTCTAAGCCATGGCTCCTAAGTAGAGAAAGCAACCAACCTCATAATTGAAATAAGATAAGGTACGTGACTTCCCCCTGCACCATCCTCCTCTCCAAAGATGCCAGTTTATTAGTTTTCCCTGACCAAAATAGTAAATAACATTTCTGCATTAGGACATTTTTTAGGATCCTAGTGCGAAGCATCTATTGAAGCTTATATGGTAGGTTCAGTGATATTTTTTTTAAACAACCCTGTGCATTTTCAACCACCAGATTTCCCAAAACACTGCTCAAAGCAGGTGTCAGCACAATGAGGAACTTAGGGCCTTATTACGAGTACGGCAATCCTGGGACCGCCATACTCGCCGTGGCGGTCCGACCACCACCACCCGTCCGCCTTATTACGAGTGTGCCGGTGGGACCACCACAAGACCACCGCCTATGCCGGGATGAAGGATCCGGCTGCAGCAGCGTTCTTCAAAGGGCCTGAATATGCTGGCAGTGCCGATGCCGGCACCGCCAAATATATTACAACCTGCATTTTCACCGCTCATTTCATGGCGGGGACCCCGCCATGAAAAGGGTGTGGAAAAGGCAGGTAAGGGGGCCCTAACAGGGCCGCCAGCCGAATCTGGCCAAGGGGGTGCATGTGGGTGGGCACATGTTGTACCTCCCTGGAATTGCACCTTTGTTCCTGGACATGGTGCATGCCACACCGTGCACGAACGTGCTGCAGTCTCTATCACGTATGCTTTTTAGGCCCTCCTATGAGCCCTGGATTAAACTGATAATCCGGTTGTGGAAATGTACCGCCGTGAGGGCACACTGGTGCAGGGTCACCCTCTCGTCCACGGGTCCGAAGACTAACAAAAGAGAGATCGGCACTGGAGTGAAGTAAAACAAACCAAGTTTATTAAACACTCATGAGCGGGACCGAGTCCGAACAACACCCTAAAGTGTTGTGGGAGGAAGTACATTGAATGCAAAAACCATCACCCTTATATACTGTTTGTTGCAGTGTAATCGCATGGGAAGGAAAACTGGAAGAAACAAGTTTAAGCACGGAAATAGCTATAGGCAAACAAGAGCAGAGGGTGACCAGGTCGTCAGGAGATGAGGAGGGGGAGTAAGAATGTTTATGGCGGCAATAAGCAATCATTTGATAACATCTGAGACCAGGTGCACCGGCAGCTGCAGCCCCCCAGCACGTACACCAGATTGACCATGTCAGAGAGGTCAGCTAAAATTGAGGACACAGGCTGGGTGAAAAGGCAAGCATCAGAGAATAAAATGAATATGACGGAAACAAAATGGACGCAACAGTAAAAATGGCTGCTGCTTATGCTAACATAGAATTTACACTTTTCCACAGACGACCCTTTTAGCATAAGCTAAGACAGTTTTTGTCCCTTCCAAGGGGTATAGCATATATCCTCAACATCTATTGTCATTAGTCCATATATTTCTCGTTCCACTGCTAAACGGGCATTTAGGGTCTTGACATTCTCTTTAGACGAGATGCAGGCAGTACAGGCAGAAGTACAGAGAGAACAGAGCATTGGTCCACAATGAACACACAAACAACAAGAGAAGATAATGAATGAATGAAATTAAATTTCTATAGCGCATTACTACCCTGAGGCCTCGTAGCGCTTAGGACAATAATAGCTATTAATATGAACAGGACTGATAATACTTTCAAACCCCAAACTGAAAGTAAGTCCCAAAACCACCCAGTCCAAGTCCATGTTCCTGGGTCTTGATGTATTTCGGTGGCTATCTTGTGTAGTTTGGAGATGGCCTCATAGACAGATGGTGAATTGTCCGGTATGAAAACACAGCAGCTGGATCCGATGACACGGCATGCTCCACCTCGGTCAGCTAGAACAACATCTAAAACAAGTCTATTCTGTAAAGCGACCATGCGGATTGATGCTTGTTCTTCCGTCAAGTTTCCTAAGGCCGCAGTTGTCTGATTAATCACTGCCTCCATTGTACGGGTGAGGCTTGCTGTTTTGTACTGGGCCAACGAAGAAGAAAAATCCTTTATTAAAGTCTGTATATTGCTCCCATGTGGTCTCTGTCTGATCGACTACAGAGACATCGATGGCACGTTTTCCCCTACTACCAGCGTGGTGATTGAATAATTTCAAATCTTGGTGGTATGTTGGGGGAGCTAGAAACACAGGTGGTAGAAGAAAAGCTATGTAACAGGTACCAGACCAGCCTGAAGGTAGGAAGTAGTATGCCTTAGCTCCACAAACAAAATAAGTATGACATGATGCGAGGAAGCTGCTTCGGCCCCTCGTGGACATTTGCAACACTGTAGTACAGTTACTGTGACTCATTAGCACATTGCCTGTACTCTGTACACAGAGAGGGCCAGTAGTCAGAACAACAGAGATAACAGGTGGCCCATTGCCTTTAGCCGATCTAGAGTTTGGATACACATATTTTGTTGCTGCATTTCCTCTACTATATTCTTCCATCTCCAAGAGGTTAAATTTGTAGGAAGCAAATAGTAGCTCAAACCAAGCTTGGCATGAGCCATTGTGAGAAAATGGCAGTGGTGGCAACGGGATTCCTCTTATGTTCTGATGAGGAGGAATCTTGCCACAAACCCAACAGTTAGTAGCATTGCTTAGCTGGTGTGTCTGATGCAACATTTGAAGAAATGAATTGTTTCTCAGATTTTGCCGATACCCATGTTCATGTTGCGGCAAATCGAAATGATGGTGTTCCTTTGTAGTAGGCGATGTAGCAGTAATGTTGAGCAAGGAAGCCCCAGGCATTACTTCCTCCACTACCCACATTACAGTAGCAATAAGAGCAGCAATCAAAGTCAAACCAAGGATGCAAAGTGTACAGCCATTACACATTGTCGCAGCAATCCCCTTCTTCTCCTTAGTGGGGATCCTCTTTCGGCAAACGACAAAAAAGGTAGCGCCCTAAGAGTCCTGAGTGGATGTTGGTTTCTTCACTGACTTTGAGACGAGTAGCCAATAATAGTCAGACCCCACTTTGTAGTCAGACTTAACCACTCAGGTCAATGACTTCACTTGTCTTGTTTTGCACTGGAGAGCCTTTCTTCCTGGATCGGAGTAGGTACCTGGATGTACCGGGGATAGTATGATCCGGGAAAACTTCCTCAGTTCTTTCAGGTGATGCAGCTCATCCCGTCTCTGTGACGAAGATGTCGCGGTGATCCTTCAACGCAGTAGGATCCACTAAGGCGAGTGGAACCTTCTTGCAGTGGGTGGCATGCGTCCAATTTTTCCTGTTGGTCACTCGGACCGCAGTTCGGGTGGCGAGGAGGACCTGCTCGGGGTCCCTCCAGCGAGGTTCCAGACAATTTGTTCGTTGGAAGACCTTGATCATTACGAAGTCTCCCGGACGCAAGTCATGTCTGTCACCTTGCAACCTGTCCCGGAGAGCTTCCCGAACCTGCTGATGAATAGAAAGTAAACTGTCAGTCAACTGAGACAGATAATCACTCATTAATGTGTGAGGCACATCGTGTATAGGGCGAGGCTTAGGAACCCCCCAAATATTCATGGGCCTGCCAAACACGACCTCATATGGGGTAAGCCCAGAGCGTGTATGAGGTATTGATATGATGGAAAGCAGTGCTAAGGGCAATGCATCAGGCCACTTCAAGGAAGTGGAAGCCTGTATTTTTGCCAATTTCAGTTTCAATGTAGAGTTATAACGTTCCACCAGGCCTGCTGATTGTGGGTGAAAAGCAGCATGGAACTTCTGCTTGACCCCTAGCCCTTTCATAACATACTCTACAACCTGTCCAATGAAATGAGGCCCATTATCACTCCATAAAACTCGACAAGCACCGAATTGAGGGAAGAATTCCTTCAGGAGTATTTTCACAGTCGTGAGGGCTGTATTGTCTTTCGTAGCATATGCCTCCACCCATTTGCTGAAGGCGCAAACTATTACTAAGACATATTTAAGATTATTGCAGCGCTCAAACTGGATGTAGTCCATCTGAAGGACCTCAAAGGGTGCAGATGGTGTCGCAAACCCCCCTGCTGGAGTTTGCGTTCCCTTCCCAGGATTGCACTGGAGGCAAACCAGGCAAAACTGGACTATCTTTTTAGCGGTAGCAGCAATATCAGGTTGGTCCCAGACTTGCATAAGCTGTTTCGCTACTGAAGATGCACCAACATGGGCTGGACCATGTGCTATATGAATCAGAGGGTATAGGTATGCAGTGGGCAACTTCCATTTAGTCATATCTTTGCTCCTCCAACAGCCCTCATCGTCCAATGCTCCCTCCTTAGACCATTGGTCTAATTTATCGAAGGAGGCAGATTGTTGCATATCCAACACTTCCTGTCTAGCATCATGCCAACGTTCAGCTTGCGACTTAACCACATACATAGACTTGGTGCTTCGCTGCGTTGCAGTCTCACGGGCTGTACAATCTGCAAAGGCATTACCTGCTCCTATTTTGTCTGTCACCTTCTTGTGTGCGCTACACTTGACAATAGCTATTTTCTTAGGATAGGTTAAGGCAGTAAGGAGATTGTGCACTAGTTCTCCATGCACTATCTGTGTTCCATGTGAAGTGAGAAAACCGCGTTCTTTCCACAGGCGGCCAAAATTATGCGCTACCCCGAACGCCTACTGACTATCAGTGTAGTCATTGACAATCAGGTCTGTACTAAGCTCACATGCTCTGGTTAGAGCGATCAGTTCAGCTGCTTGAGCTCATTTCTGTCGGATACGAGCTGTCTCAACTATTGTCTGGAGTGTCGTAATAGCATAGGCAGCAGATGTAGTGCCATCGGGCAATTTCAAACATGACCCATCAACCCATAACTCCCCATCTGTAATGGAGAAAGGAGTGTCTTGCAGGGCAACTCAACCTTTTGTTTGTTCTTCAGTGAGAAATATGCAATCATGTGACTCTTGTGACTGAGGCTGAGTGGATGGAAATGGCAGTAATGTGGCAGGATTTAATGTCAAACATCTTTTAGCGTAATATGGGGGGCCAAAAGTGTCAATTCATATCCTGTCAGACGAGCACTAGTCAAATGCTGCGTCTTTGTTTGGTTTAGCAACGCATCAACTGAATGGGGCACTAACAAAAGCAATTTGTGTGATAGAACTATTCCTTCACTCTGGCGTATGGATACAGCCATTGCTGCCACTGCTCGGAAACATCCAGGCTGCGCGTGAGCGACTGGGTCGAGGACAGCTGAAAAATATGCACACAGGCGTTGTTTATCACCGTGCATCTGTGCTAAGACCGAGAGGGCACAACCTTCCCTTTCATGTTCATAGAGTGTGAAAGATTTAGTATAATCTGGGGTACCTAATACTGGTGCAGAGCAAAGGGCTTGACATAACTGTTGGAAGGCGTTCTGGCATTCAGCAGTCCATGGGAGGGGCATCGGGTTGTCTTTGGTCAAAAGGGCTAACAGAGGTTTGATAATATGCGAAAAACAGGGGATCCACTGCCTACAAAAGGAAGTAAGGCCAATCAATGCACGGACATCTTTTTGAGTACGGGGTACAGGAGTGTCTGGAATAGTCTGAATGCGATCTGGTGTGAGCGCACGTCCCTCCTTAGACAGGAGGTGACCTAAATAGGTAACCTGATGTCTACAGTATTGCAATTTCTTTCTAGAGACTTTGTGATTATGTGATGCAAGAAATGATAATAGTAACAATGTACCTTCTTCACATTGCTCAGGAGTGTCTGCAGCAAGCAAAATGTCATCCACATACTGAATTAGAACCACCCCTTTTGGTACAGGAAAGGAATCAAGTTGTCTCTTTAATGCTTGACTGTAAATACTGGGACTTTCTGTATAGCCCTGTGGAGCTCTACAGAACCTGAATGATCTGTTTTTCAGTGTGAATCCAAATAGATAACGGCTGCCCGGGTGGATAGGTATTGAGAAGAACGCATTTTTCAAATCAATCACAGAGAATGTGGTGGCAGTGGGAGGGACCATAGTGAGGAGGGTTGTTATGTCAGAAACTACCGGATATTGGGGCACCACTATTTTATTAACCTCACGCAAATCAATAATGAACCTGTAAATCTTAGAATCAGTGTCTTTTTTCAAAATAGGAAGGATAGGGCTATTGCAGGTATTATAGGGAACCTCTTCCACTACACCTACTTTAATCAAATCCTGAACAATACCTGCTAGTGCTTCTTCGCCCTCTCGAGATATCTTATATTGGGGCAAACGAGGCAACGAGGCACCCTCCCTCACTTGAATTTGTACAGGTGGAATGACCATTTGACCCACATCAGTGTCTGATCTAGCCCACAAAGTGCAAGGTAGGGACGCCAGAGCGACGTCCTCATTGATAAGGCAAGATCTATCAACTATTGGATAGTTGTCATTAAGGATAACACGTACACCTTCTGGGGAACAGCGTATCGTAGCACGAAAATATTTTTGCATATCGATACCTACAATGTTATCTGGAGTGTTAGGGAGAGCAAGAATGGACATGTGGCAGTGAATCTATCTAGTCCGAATTCAAGTGGCTGTGATAGTGGGCTAGGTGTAGGTGTTCCGTCGAACCCTATCGATGTTATCAATGTGCCAGACAGGGGAGCCCTAGGAACCAGTCTTTTAGACAGGGCACTACGGGTAGCCCCTGTATCAACCAGAAATCGATCAGTAGATCCCAAGACATTTGCATCAACATAGGGACCCTTTTGATCTACTGGCACCTCAACCGGTCCCACACCCCGTCTTGGGCATCCCTATGCATAATCGGAATCTGTAGGCGTATCAGCAGAATAATCAATCATTTGGTACTGGTGTCGTTTGTCAAAGGCATTAGGGTAGTTCGGTCCCTGCTCGACTGCCTCAAACCGGGGGTGAGCACTTGCACCTCCCCTGCTTCCTATGTTCCCTGGACGCCCTCTCATACTTCCCCTTCCTCGCTGGTATTGTTGGCCTTGCAAAGGGGGGCACTCAGAACGCCAGTGCCCAGTCTCTTTACAATAGGCACACTGATCAGGAGACAAATTTGCCCAAAGGAGAGGGAGTGTTCCGGGTGTATGCATTGCACGTCCGCCTCCTCCACCTCTCCTAAATGGTGGACCATACGCCTGAGCCATCATAACATTTGTTTTTAAATCCTTAACCTTTTTATCTTCCCTTCCCTTCGCTTCCTGTCGCTCATAATATTGTGCCATTGTCAGAAGGGAAACTGGAGAGGACGTGGTCCAAGAACTTTCACTGGCCTTGAGGCGACTAGATATTTAAGGTAACATATTAGCAACAAATTTGCCAACAAACAGGTGTTTGCCTGTCTCGTCAGCCAACGACTGGCCACTAAAGTCATGAAATGTCTCCTCAAATCTTGAAAAGAAGTCAGAAACTGACTCATCCTTTTTCTGTTTGCAGGACGCTAACGTGGTCCAATCTATTTTCTTAGGGGGTATGAGAGTCTTCAATTTAGTCACAATAGCTTTAGGAAGATCTAATATCTCCTGTTGGGGCTTCTGGGCAGGTTCCCTGTCCGCATCTATTTCTTCTAATTTTTCCCAGGTGTCACCAAATGCCACAGTGTCATTAATTTTACATATTGTTCTCCACATATCAGGGGGCAAAATAAGCCCAAAGAACATATCTATATCCGCTAAGGCAGAGGTCTTCAATCTGTGGGGCGCGACCCACAGGGGGGCCGTGGAGTCCTGGGAAGGGGGTCGCGCATTCCACAGCTTCACTTGTGCCTGCATTGCAAAACGTTTGCTTTAGTTTAGGAAAAAGACAGCAGTCCTGGGACAGCTAATTTAGATCATTATCAGCTGAAGTTTAATCAGTTGAGTCTCCTGTGCTGTGAAAAGCTTTCAAGCCAGGGTGCCTGCTTGCCTGAATGAAATGCATATGTGCACTATTACTTAATCTGCAAGCATAAAGGGTGCTTGGGAGCCGGTTCTGACTTTAATTGTTCAAATCACTCCAAGCTTTGTGATGACAAAGATTTGTTTTTTTGAGTGGTAGTGCAAAGAGTTAACAAATGGACTGTGAAGTGCTTGCTTTTAATTTTAACTGCATTTACACAGCCCTTAGTACCACTAAAGAAGTGTTGAAGGGACAGTTATGTAAAAATACAAATTGCATTACATACGCTCTTGTATTCCTAAAATCTACATTTTGGAAGCACTATTTTATTGTAAATATATTTGCACGTTTTGCATCACTCTATCTTACACTGTGTGTAATGCAAGTATAAAATAATCACTTACATATTCACAGTGCTTTCTGTCAAAGACTGTGAACTCGTAGCACTAAAAATACACGTCACTATTCTCCACTGCACCAATCAAGATTTAATTCTGTGGCTCTCTGGTTACACATAGACCTCTGCGGTGCATTAACTAATAGAGGTTTACCCTGCACCCGAGAAGGATGAGTATTCTTTTATAAAAGTGTCCTAGTACATCACGTTTAAACAATGGAAAAATATATTGAAAACAAACTAGCTTCCCAGAAAAAAGTAAAAAGTCATGTATTTTTCTGGGAAGCTAGTTTGTTTTCAATATATTTTTCCATTGTTTAAACGTGATGTATTAGGACACTTTTATAAAAGAATACTCATCCTTCTCGGGTGCAGGGTCAATCTTTAGCTGTTGATAGTGGTGGTTCATAACCACCTATTTGGGATGTATGTGGGTCACATCCCAGACCCATTGCACCGAGATATAGTGCTGATCTAAGAGGCCTGATAGGTAGTGACATTTGGTGCAGGACCTTTAAAGCTCTGGCCCCCCTTTCCTTGGTAGTATAAACTAATAGAGGTTTCATAATGTACTACAGTGCATTTCCCACTGAGTAACACCTTCTAAAATGTATTTTTCATTACGCTGCCCATTATTTTATATGTAGATACATGATGGTGAAAGACCTAAAAACGTACAGAATATTTTGGGGCTTATTTATGAGAGGCTTGCATCGCCAGAGCATCACATATTTTGATGCTCTGATGGCACAAGTATCTCAACCATACCTATGAGGCGGTGCAAAGTCACCATGCATGACTTTGCATGGCCTCATAGATATGGAGTAAGACTTAGCAGCGCAAGTCACTACGTTGCCTTACTCTGCGTCAAGGAGGTGTTCCATTGGCTTTGCGTGGGGTTCCCATGCAACACCCATGGATTTTGATGCTGCCCCATATTTACAAAATCTAGTAAACCTGGGGCAGCTCCAAAAACGGACGCCTCCCCAGTGGAGGCGTAACGAGGAGAAATGCTTTAATTTCTCCTCGTTCTTTCCTCTTTCCATGTGTGCTGCATTCTGTAGCACACATAGAAAGAGGAAACACCTCTCAGGATTGTTTTTGTGAGGTAAGGTGCCCCTTCCTGTACAAAAACAATCCTGCCTATGTTGGTGCTATGCAGTAATTTGTGCGCCAACGCAAGGGAAAAGGACAGGAATGCACTGTATTTCATAAATACGGTGCATTCCAGTCCTTTCACATTGGCATAGGGCAGCGCAGCAAGAAGACTTGTGGCGCTGCCCTATGCCAATTAATCATAAATGAGGCCCTTTGTTTTTAGCTACACCTTTGACTACACCACCACGCTCACTGACCTTTGATTTGCTAAACACTTTAATATTATTTCCCCACCGTAAAAATTATTTGCTGTGGGCGTTTATGGTTGTCAATAGTTGTCTTTGATGAGTAGCAGGTATAGTAATTTTTGTCAGAAAGGGGTCCTTACGCCTAAAAAAGTTTGACAAGGGGGTCTCGGCATCAAAAAGTTTGAAGACCTCTGCGCTAAGGTCATAGTGCAAGAGCTGAAAGCTCCCTCCACCTCCTCATAGAAGGTGGCGGGGTTTTTCCGGGGGTCGGGCAAGGCAGTCTTAAGGGCCATAACATCTGCTCTACTCCAAGGAGTGTAAGCCCAATTATATATGAAATATCCCTTTGCATCATCGGAAGTCTTATCATCATTAGTTCCCGCACCCTTCGGGGGAACATACAGGGGTGCGGCTTCACGCATTGGTCTCATATCAACTTTACTACTACTAGGATTGTCCTCGTCCACCGGAACATCTGTTTTCTCTGTCTGAGACTTTTATGTTTCTACGACTTTACGCTTCCTAGCTAATTCTTTTTCCTTTTGCAGTTTTAATGTGTCATCCCGTAGTTTAACCGCTCGTTTAATTGTATCAGATATGTTTTTGAAAGGGCAAGTCCCATCTCCTAACTGCTTATAATCTGCATTCAAGTCTTTTGGGCCTGGTTCGTCAGAGATATGTTGCCAATTATATAATACATCCCAACAGAACTTTTCTAAAAAATATAACTGTTTTGCGTCTGTCCAAGCCTGAACTGTAGTTGTGAGGATCGTCACTGTAGTAGCCCGACGAGATTCCTCTCTAGCACTGCCCTTCAATTTATCTTTATCTTCGCTAGACAGAGTAGAGCGAGTCTGTCGCATGGATCGCTGATCTTTGTCCATATCTTTTGAGGAGGAGATCTCATCATCAGAAGCACCACCCTCAGGGGCACTCGGAACGGGGGATTTATACGGGGGCGGGGGTCGTTCTAGTATGATACAATCATCATGAAGCGTATCAAGTATTGGATAGACAGGACGTCTAATAGGGTACTGGCCATTTACCTGCAATCGGCGTTCTCTATCTTTCTTTTCTATTCCTTCCTGCATTTCCTTGTCTCTTAATTCAACACATTGTTGATATATATCGTCTTCCGCTGTTCTTTCTTTGCTATAGCTTCCGCTTTCTTCGCTCTGTCTCGCACTTCCTTATCCCGCATACGCAAACAATCAAACATATCCTGCCTACTCTTTCTTTTGAACAAACACTGTTCCACGTATTGAACCTTCTGAAAATCAAATGACCCATTTACTGGCCACTGTAGGTCGGGTTCTTTCTTTGTGTATTTGTTCCACAATGAGCCATACATTATGGGACAAATACCATATTTTATATACATATCTCTATTCGGCGTCCCTTCTGGAGGAGCCGGTTGACTATGTTCCAAAATATTTCCTGCACTGCAACAGCAGCACCACTTACGAAGTTTACTAAGAGCAGGCATGTTTTAACAAATATATGTAAAATATTACTATCCAAACAAATGTCAGAAGGAGAAAAATCCCCACAATACCTGCCTTCAGTCTTTGCAAAGAATGAATACCAAAACCAAACCAAACAATCAAGAGTGCCACATCAGAGGGGGGCGTGGCTTGCCAACATCCAAGATGGCCGCAATGTAGAAGAGCTCCAGCAGACGCTATAACTTAACTCCCTCAACATCCGTTACCTTTATCCGACCAAAGCTCTAGCCTCCGAAAACGAGTCCCCCCGGTGGTGCTGAATCTGCCGATGCCCGGCAGCCTGTGATCGACGGCCGCGATCCGCCCGAAATCAACCTCGCATCCTAGACTGCCGCGAGGTGGGAGCATCGGCCGCGGTGCCGTGCGGCGCTCCGTAATATACTGTGGAGATCGGGCGGCCGAGGCGAGCAGGAAACAGCGGTGAGGCCTCCCGACAGATCCGCCCGGTGTGCGTCCCCCCAGAGGCGTGAAATCTGCTGAGGCTCGACTGCTTGGGATCGGCGGCCGCGGCCCGACGGGGCTCGGCTTTGTGTCCCGGACGGCCGCGCGGGGGGAGGGTCGGCCGTGGCGCCGCGCGGCTCTTCGTGGTGTACTGTGGGGCTCAGGCGCCCAGGGAGAGCAGCTAACAGTGGTGAGGCTTCCCTATCGATCCATCTGGTACGATTCCCCCTAGAGGCGTGGGATCTACTGAAGCTCGGCCGCTTGGGATAGGCGGCCGCGATCCGACGGGGCTCGGCCTTACGCCCTGAGCCGTCACGAGGTGGGAGCATCGGCCGCGGCATCGCGTGGCGCTCCGTGGCGTGCTACGGGGGTCGGGCATCCGGGACAAGCCAGAAACGGGGGTGAGGCCCCTGGATAGCTCCGGACTGTTGGAACCCCCCCCAGGGGCCATCTGACCTGTCGGCTCGGACGTGGTGGGCCACGGGCCCGGGGCCTGGGCTTTGGCGGTGCGAGGCCCCGCGGGCTGAGGGCTGCTGTGTTCTATGTGCAAAAGAGATGGGGCTGACCGCAGGGCCAGCCGACTGAGGGTCTGAGGACGCTGACACTACTCCTGAAGGTGGCGCGGGACGGCCAAGATCCAGGTTGGGCGTGATCGCCATCTTGCATCGGGCCCCGGCTCTGGAGGTACAGACTCGGCTGCATTTGAGGCCTGCATAGATAAACTTTGGCGATAACCCGCACATCCGAGACTCAGAGGTGAGACGCAGGGGTGGACGTCCTCTTCCCCTCCCCCCCGCCACGCTGCCTCTATTTTGGTTTTGGGCTGCTTGAGAGAGAACCGGAGGCATATTGCAGTTCATAACAAGACTTCGTCATCCCCTGAGAGAAGACCGAGCTCCTACACCTCGACTGCCACAGACTGGTTGCGGCTATGGCCTCAACTAAGGGCTCTAAGCCGCCCCCTGCGGCCAGACTAGCCAAATATGCCCACACCAGGTCGGAAGGCGCGGAGGGACACAAAGGGTCCCCCGATTCAAACTCCCAGACTGCTGAGGAGGCGCTGACCTTAACAGACGTGATGGCAGCGATACAGGGTGTCCGAACGGCGCTGGAGGTCAAAATAGATACGGTGGCTACCGAAATGACGCTTATCCGTGCCGATCTGCAAAACATGGGAGATAGGGTTAAATCCAACGAAGATTCCATATCCACCCTCCAGCAGTCCCGGAAGGAGCTAGAATCCACGGTTAAGCGCCTTCAAACGCAAACATCAGATCTGACCTCTAGACTGGAAGACTATGTTCGAATTTTAGGGGTCCCGGAACGAGCGGAGGGACAAGCAGCGGACTTATTAATTGAGGACCTGGTTCAGAAGCATCTACAGCCCCGCTCCCTCTCGCGCTTCTTCTCGGTGGAACGTGCCCATAGAGTGCCGGGGCGTTCTATTTTGGCTAGAATATTTAACTTTCGAGATTGAGATGCCATCTTGCAGGCGGCCAGAACTGCCCCACCACTCAAATGGGAAAACTCTACCATTACCTTCTTTCCTGACTTCACTTACAGGGTTCAACTCCAGCGGCGGTCCTTTTTAGAGGTGAAGCGGGCACTTCGGGAACATAGCTTGAAATATGCCATGCTTTTCCCAGCAAAGCTCCGAGTTCAGGATGGTAGCAAATCGTTGTTTTTCACGTCCCTGGACGACACCTGGGACTGGTTGGAGCAATGGCGTGCACGCAACAAACCAAGGAGCTCCTCGCCATCGAGTGGCCCGCACCTAGAGACGGAGTAGACAACAGGGCTCGACTCGCCAGAAACAGGAGAACTGCGAACAGAATCGTGTACCAGCACGTATTGACTTGAGCTAATATAACACTGCACTGTGACATTAATGGACACAATTTGGTGAGGTACATTGCGGTCATCTGAGACCTAGTCGGGTATCGATGGAAGCAGGTACCGTAGTTATCGGTGGGGGGGGAGGAAGATGAGAAGGGAAGCACTCAGCGACCCAGAGAAGGGTGTCTATAGCGGGGGGTCGTGATTAGAACAATGTTTTCTTCCTTAAATTGGGCAGATCGTCAGACTATGATTAGAGGGAGAAGCTTAACGCTTTGCAGGCTTGGGATGTATAGGCTGAGTAGCGTTCCCCTACACACAGCATGTTTTGTTCTGGGTTTACAGGCACTCTGCAATTTTGGGGGGTGGGCAGTTTCAAGTCCACGGTGCAGGGAGGCAGGGAGGGGGGTACTGTTTCAGGGATTGTTTGATGTGTTTTTCTTTTTGGTCATTTTCCTTTCATTGAGCAATGCTTTCCAGGGGATCGTTGTTGACAAATTTCTTCAGATGGGCCCTATTGTGGCGATGAGAAATATGTATACGGGGGCTGCTAATTGTGTTTTCTCTCGGACCCTGCGGGGCTTTGTGCCTCGGGGGGCTACTGGGAGGCCGGAGATGTTTCTTAGTGACGGGAGGATAAGAGTGCTTTGCAATCTCCGTCAGTATGAGTATAGCTGACCCTGATGGCCCAATACTGGGCCGCTTTAAAATAGTTTCCTGGAACGTCAATGGTCTTGGGGATCGAATTAAGAGGAGTATAGTCTTGCAATATCTGAAAAGGCAGGCTCCTGATTGGATCCTTCTTCAGGAGACGCATATCCAAGGGACCAGCTATTGTGCACTTAATAGATGGGGATATCGACTCATTGCGCATTCTGGCTACACACGAGGCTCTAGGGGAGTGGGTATTTTGGTGCGGGCGCCTTCCCTTTCCAAATTCAGAAAGTGCTGCATGACCCCCTGGGGCGATTTGTTTCTGTCTCCGGGTGATGGGAGGGAAGGGTCCTCAACGTGACATCCCTTTACATTCCCCCCAAACTTCACTCCATCACCATGAATGATTTGGGAGCACACTTACTGCGGCTGCCTGATGGTGATCTGCTTATGGGTGCAGACTGTAATGCGGCTTTGAATGGCTCTTTGGATCGCTCCCCCCCCGTGCAACTGAGGCGACTGGGAAGCTATTGTCTGAATTTTTGAGGGCCCTGGGCATTGTGGATGTGTGGCGTGTCTGTCATCCCGCCGAGAAGCGATATACATTTCACTCTGGTGTGCATGGCAGCCTCTCTCGTATTGATTACCTCTTTTGTGGCTCTGATAGACTCCCTTGGATCAGTAATCACTCCTTTCTCCCTAGAGGAATCTCCGACCACTCGCCAATTGTTGCCTATTACGGCGGTACACCCCCAGCGAACTACCGAGATATGGTCCTCAGCCCTTGGTATCTTAAAAATCCTGAAATACGCGCCAAATTGACTAACGCTACCTTACAATACTTTGCCGAAAATGATGGTTCGGTCCAATCCGATGTGGTACTTTGGGAGGCCTATGAGACAGTGGTGCGCGGATGTGGGGTTGCGGCAGTGGCAGGGAGCAAGAAAGAAAAGCGACAACGATTAGAGCAAATAGAGGTAGAGATGGCAGCATTGGAGCATGATTTAATTTCCACACCGTCGCAAGAGAACTCCCATAAACTGGCAGTGAAGCAAAAGGAGTATAGAGATATTGCAGACGACGCTGCTCAAAAAAGCCATAGGGCCTCGCAACATAAGTTATATGATATTGGAGACAAGGCCAGCAAATTGTTGGCCTGGTTAGATAAAAGAGACCAGGCGAACAGATGGATCGCCGAAATCACAGATGAAAATGGGACCCGCCACTGCGACGGGACGAGTATTGCGGGAGCCTTGGCTTCCCACTTTAAACGGGTCTACTCCCCCACATCTACGACTACACAGGCTGAGGCGGCGGAACTGTTACGAACGCTGCCTTTACCAAGTTTGAGCTTACTGGAGGGCCAGGACCTAGATAGCGAGCTAACAGCAGAAGAGGTCGCAAAGGCCATCTCCTCCCTACAGTCGGGGAAGGCCATGGGCCCTAGTGGACTTCCAATTGAGCTATACAAATGTGTGAAGTCGGTCATTTCTCCTTACCTGCTGCGCATGTATAACGCCAGCGCTCGAGAGGGAGTCCTCCCAGCTAAGCAGCGACTGGCTAGCATCGCTGTCATACACAAGCAGGGCAAACCACCGGATTGTTGCTCGTCATACCGACCCATCTCCCTCCTGGACCCCGAGATTAAAATCCTAGCAAAAATGTTAGCCACTCGGATTTCACCTCTCCTTCAAAAGCTGATCCATCCGGATCAAAATGGATTCATGCCAACGAAAAACAGTGCATTGAATATACGTCGCCTACAAGGGGTCCTGGGACGCGCGTCTACCATACAAGAAGATTCGGTCATAATGTCACTAGATGCCAAAATGGCATTTGATTTGATAGAGTGGCCCTTCCTTTTCGCCGCGCTCGAGCGCTATGGGTTCGGCAAACGCTTTCTATCCTGGGTGCGCCTTCTCTATTCTAAACCTTTGGCGAGAATCGCGGTCAATGGTAAGAGATCAGTGGTCTTTGAATTGGGGCGGGGTACGCGGCAGGGGTGCCCCCTGTCCCCCCTGTTATTCGCTCTGGCGCTCGAGCCTCTTGCGATCTGGCTTAGAGGAGATCCGGCAATCCGGGGACTGCATTGGGCGCCGGAGTGGGAAGACAGGGTGTCACTTTATGCAGACGATATCCTGCTTTATTTGGCAAAACCGCGGTTCTCAATTCACTATGCTCTTCGTATTCTCACTCTATTTCAAAAATACTCGGGCTATACCATCAACTGGGACATGTCCCTGATCTACATCCTCAGTGGCCCCCCTCCCAGACTCCCACCGGGCTGTGGGGCTAAAATGGTGACTGAGGGCTTCCAATATTTAGGCATTTACATAACAACGGACGTAGAGACCTTTTATCAGCGAAATTTGCTGCCGCCCTTGCAGCGCCTCAGGGCGGATGTACGCCACTGGCAGACTCTTCCGCTGACACTTCTTGGAAGGGCAGCCCTATTTAAAATGACGGCGCTCCCCCGTTTCTTGTACGCACTGCAAAATACACCGCATCTGGTCCTGCCCCAGTACTTCACTTCCATAGAATCTGAAGTTCGTAGTCTGTTATGGGGTACTGGGTCTCCGCGCATTGCGCTTCCTAAGCTAATGAGGAGCTGGTACGACGGTGGCATCGCGCTGCCGGATGTCACATCCTACTATTGGGCATCCCAACTGATTGTTCTCAATCACTGGATGCACCGGCCGGTCACAGACCCAGCATATCAGATGGATCGATATAACATGCAGCCGGGCACATGTCTAAGAGCGCTTTACGGAGGGGAAAACTGGAACCAATACCCACGCCAACTGTGACGACGATCTCCATATGGCATGCGGTTAACTCAGCCCTTGGTTGGAAGGGACGGTTGACACGTGCTACACCACTGCTTGATTCGGCAAAGCTGGGGTCGCTGTGGCGACTACCCGGGTTTGATAAATGGGACTTGATCGGGTTGTCCAAACTAGGGGATCTCTGGGTCAATGGTGGAGTGGTGCCATTTGGGGAGCTGCAGCGGAAATATCACCTACACCAGAATGAGACCTTCTGATACCTTCAGGTGCGGAGTGCCTTGTCCAAAGCGCTTCCTAAAGGAACTGACCTACCCGCCTCCTCACCCTTGGAGGATAGGCTTCTAGATAACTACCTTCCAGAAAAAGCCATCTAGCTGACGTATCGTAAAATCCTTAGCAACTCACCTGAAATCTTGGATAAGCTTCGTGCAAAATGGTGCGCAGATGTCGGAGACATTGATGATGAAGACTGGAAGGAGGCGCTAGCCTCGCCCAGCGAAGTGGCGATCCGATCTCGATTTAAGCTTATTCAATTAAAGGTATTCCATAGAATCTACTATACAAGCTCGGTTTTGGTAAAAATGGGCCGACTTGCTTCACGCATGTGTCCTCGCGGATGCGGGCAGGTGGGCACTTATTTGCATCGATGGTGGGAGGGCCCTGTTCTTCAGAGGTATTGGGGGAAGATTTTTTCTATTCTATCCCTTGTATGCGATAAAGAGATTGAACCCACGTCGAGGCTATGTTTGTTGAATATATGGGAACCAACAGATTTGACTAGGATGGAGTGTCTGTGGATCTCACTGGGTTGTGTAGTTGCCAAGCGTAACATAGCGAGAACGTGGAAGGGAGAAATAGCACTGAAATGCTCTGACTGGGAGACTGATATGGACTGGTGCATGCAGGCTGAGAGGGTGGTTTATGGAGGTAGAGGCTGCCCTGGCAAATGGACGAAGATTTAGACACCCTGGAACGATCATAGGGGTGGGTTGTGTACTCCGTTTAGAGAGACGCCTCTCCTTGACGGAGATGCCGAGGAATAGGGGACTGCTCTCCCCCGAGTTCAATATGGTAGCGGAGACCCCGGTACAATCACGGCCTCACCACAGGGGCTTAAAGGAATTTGACTTTACGTTCGGTCATTGAAGATGATGTCATTTTTGTTTCATCCCCTGGTAATTGCTCTTATTGTAAAAGAATGATTGATTATGATATTGTTTGTTTGTGTTTTAAAATTCAATAAAGAGATTTAAAAAAAAAAAAAGTGCCGCATCAGCGACCTTACCAAACAGAAGTCTTCAACTCCCACCTGCCGATCTCTGGTTGACCTAATGGTCACTGCAAATTCGCCAAAGAAGCCCCAGTCGAGACCGGCCACCACCCGGAAGGTCAAGTCAGGAAAACCGCAAAGTTCACGTCGGCTGAAAAGACAAAGGTCTTCTCATGCAGTGCGCGTCCTCAGTGATAATTTCGATCTTCCGTCGAGACCACTCCTTCAGACGGCCGCGTCTCCGATGGGGCCCCACGTTGGGCGCCAATTGTGGAAATGTACCGCCGTGAGGGCACACTGGTGCAGGGTCACCCTCTCGTCCACGGGTCCGAAGACTAACAAAAGAGAGATCGGCACTGGAGTGAAGTAAAACAAACCAAGTTTATTAAACACTCATGAGCGGGACCGCGTCCGAACAACACCCTAAAGTGTTGTGGGAGGAAGTACATTGAATGCAAAAACCATCACCCTTATATACTGTTTGTTGCAGTGTAATCGCATGGGAAGGAAAACTGGAAGAAACATGTTTAAGCACGGAAATAGCTATAGGCAAACAGGAGCAGAGGGTGACCAGGTGGTCAGGAGATGAGGAGGGGGAGTAAGAATGTCAGAGAGGTCAGCTAAAACTGAGGACACAGGCTGGGTGAAAAGGCAAGCATCAGAGAATAAAATGAATACGACGGAAACAAAATGGACGTGACAGTAAAAATTGCTGTCGCTTATGCTAACATAGAATTTACACTTTTCCACACGGTGGGCGGGTGCACCACGGGCTTGGTGCTCTTCCTGGGACCGCAGCATTGGCAGTCCCAGACGAAGACCGCCAAACTCGTAATAAGGCCCTTAGTCAATAGAAAAAATGTGTTTGCTGCATTTACATTAATACCAGTTACAGTTTTTCATGTTCTGTTCATGGCTAATAAAATACATCAAAATAATTAAGCACAATAACAGTTGTTAAAGGCCCTGAAAATGAGTTAAGTTATAG
Source organism: Calotriton arnoldi (assembly GCA_963921515.1). Taxonomy (NCBI): domain Eukaryota; kingdom Metazoa; phylum Chordata; class Amphibia; order Caudata; family Salamandridae; genus Calotriton; species Calotriton arnoldi. The sequence continues at coordinate 1,510,235 of CAWUFW010002933.1, read as the reverse complement.
AACTGGGCCACAGACGAGGATGAGGGCCTTTAACAGCCATTATAGCCTGAAGCAGAAGGGTTATAAAGGCTATTAGAACATTTCAGCCACTGAGGATAGAATGTTATGATTTAAAAAGAAGAAACAGAAAGACAAACATTCTGGAGCAGAAGGTTTATACCAGCCCTTTGGAGGACCTTACCTACATCATTATCTTCAATGGAGCTCTCAACATTCCAGTATTCTAATAGTAGAAATCCAACCTAAATTATGCTGGTGTATGCCTAATAATTTGCTAGCCTATGGCTGAGAGTTGGCACAGGTCTTTACCTACACTTCTTTAGTTTGGTGCTCAATCTGAGGTGCAAGGCCATTCCGAACCATGTAATGGCAAGAGTATGTGTGTGAACCAGGATTCTGAGTTGTGCAGTAATTAATACAATGCTTTATTTACAATGAATATATTTTGCAAGAAAGGCCTGGTGATGTTTGTCCAAGGAAACTAGCCAGAGAAAAGGTGAAACATGCAGTAATCAGTGCTAAAAAAAACCACCTTGTAGGTTATGCCATATTCCGATGTGCAAAATTCAAAATAAGTGTTTATTTCCACGCCTGGTAACTGCACCCTTCAAAATTGGTATTTACCGGTGAAGTAAATACCAGATTATAGTTGATTACATGTAATGAGCTCTTCATTGACAGACATGGCAGGACTCTGAGGTTAATTCATGGTACAGTGTCCTGAAGACATGCAGGGCCGGACTGGTAACCGAAACCGGCCCTGGCAAACTGCTCGGCCGGCCCCCCCTGGGGGGTCTGAGGGGGTGCGGCCAAGCTGTTTGCAGGGGCCGGTTTCGGACGATTTTGTTACCTGGGACCGATATTGCAGGCCCCCGGTAACAAAAACGGCCCCCCAGGAGCCCAAAACCAGCCCTCACCCTGGCGGCCCACCGGGGAAACGCCCGGTGCCCGCTACGGCCAGTATGGCCCTGAAGACATGTGGCCCTACCTCAGGCCTGGGGCTCGAGAGAGATACATTAAGCTGACGTTTAGTTATAGTCCAAAACATTTGATAGTCCAAGAACTGGCCATGTCTCACTGTCTCAATGACTGGTATTTTAACATACATACTGGTCCAGTTGAGTACAGTGCAAGCATATTTCCGATCCTGTTTAAGCACTGTTCTTTGTTATCAAGCACAGCTGAATTTTACCCTTAACAAACATTTGGAAAGGCATGAACTCCCGCAGAGTTAATAGTATCTGTTAGGCACATACAGTTTCAAAGGGAAAACGTGAGCTTACACCTGGACTACAGCACAAAGCAATAGGCTCTTCCTTAGTCAAATGCATATAAAGTATTTAAGCAGCACCAAAATAACAGGGTCAGGAAACCAGTTAGTAAAGTACCTATCCTAATTTAGTAAAAGAAAAATATACCAGTAAGAGAAGACCAAAATTCCAAAAATTGGATAAGGAAGTCAGGAGGTATGAATCTTTTTTAGAGAACATTTTTATTGTTCTTTTAAAGTAATAGCTTAGAAACAGTTTCAATTAACATTCTGTACCGCCACAGTGGGTAAATCTGATACCCTACACTCACCCCCTCCACCCCACCTGCCCCATCCTACCCTGTGGTACACGACAGTCATTGACTTTGATACTATTGGTCCCCAAATGCTCGGTGAGCTGAGCAGTGTCTCAGAGGGGCCCTATGTCCAATCACAAAAGGTGCGTTAGGTCCCACAGGGCATCCCTCTGTGTTAGCCATTTGCTATCTGATCTGGTCTCCACTTCTATGCCCCATCCCCCCAATTTTATTTGTATTTATGCGGCCATTCCAGCCCCTTATAATCAGCCCTCCCCCTTATCCTACATATGTCCATGCCTGCCATCCACTCTCATAAACATGGGCATAGGTCACTGCCCCATTTTTGGGCAATTTCCCTCTTTTACACTATGTACTCCAGATTAATCAGCAGTTTGTTGTTAATCGTTGCATCCGATTCCATCCAGACACCCAACAGTGCAAGGGGGGCTCACAGATCTATCAGGACACCTGTGGCATCCATGAGTCTGACTACTAAAGACCACTCTTGCACCAAAAACAATTAGCAAAAACTAAAAACAGTTGCCTAGCCTCCATAGGTTAGGAGGTCAGAGACAGTAAATTACAGGCGGATTCATTTTAGTGCTCCCAAATACCAGGTTCCTAAATATTTTCCTCATCGTTACTTCCAAAGTTGTCAAACTGCAAGGTAAAACTTCCAAACTACCCACAGATAAACAATAGGGTTCAAGCTCACCCACTGTTTTCAGCCAGGACTCTAGCCCACTTCCCATTGCTCTGCTGGTTCTTCTTTACATGGTCGTCCTTGTCCTTTGTCACCCTGGGACAGCAGGAGCCCATCTGGTCTGACCCATGAGAAGCACTTCCAAAGTTTGTGTAAGAGGGGAAATCAGGCCAACTCTCAATCCTTTCTTCAGAAGCACACAGTGATAGGTTCATGTTCTTTTGCAAATCCAGATGTGCACAGAAGTTTCTATGGATCTGGCTTATAGTGCCCACTGATTATTATTATGGCAACAATCCCCAAATACATCTTCTGTGGTCTTTTTAAAACGGCAGGACCGCAGGACAAGTGTCTGTAGGACCCTGCAACCTTCAGAGGGGCTTGGTCCAGACCACCTAAATTTATGGTGCCGGGCTATCTGTAGTACATGCCTTCTTCAAAGGCAAACTTAGCCAGGAGGCCTGTTTAGAGTAAACAATCCACCATCAGTGTTCCTGTCATTTTCTTTTTGCCTACATGTGCCGTCCTAGCCAGGGCTTTCAGTGGGATGAAAAAACTGGGGGGTCTCTCAAAGGGGCGTGTCCGATGCAGTTATGGGCGTGGCTTAAAAAGGGTAAGCTAAAAATATGTGCTTAGCATAGTGTGCCACCTAACTGGCATTTTGCTTCTTCTGTGGTTGAATCCAGATATATAAAACAAGAAGTAAGATTATCTACAACAAGCTAGGGCTATTGGCTTTGTCAATGGCAGTTAGTTGCATAAGATTGATACATAAACTACAACTATGGCTTCGTTCTATATAATAATGAAAATACTTCCGATTTAAAAAATTATGAGACTGTAACTAGAACGAGTCTCTTTAAAGTTACATCACAGGCAACGAAGGGTGGCACTGCTGCAGAGTCAAGATTTTTTTTCCACCCCGAGGGTGAGAGCAAAAATGGAGAGCCCGATAGAGACCCGTTTCGTCAACTGCTTTTTAGACCTGCCGGTGCTGAGCACCGGCAAGACCCGGCCCACTTAAAGCCCTGGTCCTAGCCTCTCACATTGCTAGGTAATTTGTGATGAATGTCCTGTAAATAACATCCCTTTCATTGCTGCCGGAGTTTAACAGCAGGCTCTCTGCGCCTTCTTCCCTTTGGGTTACTTCAAGTAATCAGCTGAGCAGCAACATTTAATGCCTGCCTCTAAAAGAGAGGGAACCGACCAGAACCTGCATGGTGACTGCATACTCAGGCAGAGATGGCCACCAGCTTTGTTGCATATTTATCAAAACCCCATGTTCACCAACGATTCTGATTTTAGATAAATATTAAAACATTATGATGGTGGTTTTCCTAATCCTTACCAATGGCAACGTATGTAAATACAATTTCCAATTTTTAAGCAGGCCTTGGCAATGGGAAGGAGCTACTGAAGTCTATGCCGTGAGATTATATTTCAGACCTGTTACTGTAGAAAAATGCTAATTTCATATCACTATTACACATTATGCAATGAGGCCTTATCAGTTTCAAGGTACTACTTATGGGGGATTTAGCTTTTGTGAAAAGTAGGCGTTTCCACATTTTAAAAATCCTTTACTTTTTCATGTAGCACACGTGGGTGGTGTAAGAGCCCACTGCAGCCCACATGTGGCACTGACCTTGACACCACTTTCCCCTTTTGTGCCATAAAACTGTGGCCTTACGATGAGACAGGTGTGTCAATTAGAATTCAACACTTACCATGTGTCAAAGAGCAGAGCACGTGCCCTAGGAGGCATTTAGCAGCATCTTAGTGCTCATGGTCCAATATGACAGAACAATCAGCCTGAAAATATGCTGCCCGGAACAAAGATGCGCTTTCCTACATCCATCTTCGACTCGAAACTGTTATGTTCATCACATTCGAAACACGAATATTAGACAGCGTTTTTGATAACATATACCCCACAAAAATTAAATCTTCTGGGAAGATTTAAGAACTTTGTGACATCCGGTTAAGTCCTTGTGCTCTTCTGTCATGAATCCTGCAACTTGCTGTGTGTCAGAGACTAACAACCAAGCCACATGCAACTCAGCCTCAGGATTCACCGCATGGAGCAGACTTTGGAGTCACTACTTTATGGAACAAGATTTTTACTATCAATTTAGAAGAAAAAAAAAACTATAGAACTTACATATAAAACCACTGTTTTATTTAACAGTGATGTTTCAGAACTTATTTCACAGGTTCCAAAATAAATAGTTATAATAAGATGCAACGTTAAGTAATGTGTGACTTTTGGAATTTTCTCGCATTGTCAGGTTTGTTCATATAGATACAATATCCAATTTTGGGATTAGAGTTGCCTTTTTCAAGTGTTCTGTTATGTTACAATCATTTTCCAATCTTGGTGTCAAGAACAACCCCAAACCAGCAATAACAACATTTGGCAGTTGGATAGAGATGAGTTTCTAAATGATGCCTGAAGGTCAGTTCTGCAGCTTTCGTGCTCCATTGAAGGGGTGTGGCCTGTACTTTTGCTCCCAGACTCTGAGTGCTCATAGTCAATTAAACCAATACATCCAATCTGAAAAAATGTGGCCACCAGAAAAAAGTTGAACTTTCCTACGCCGTCTTCAACTCCAAACAAATATTTTAATCACATATAAGAACTCTGTGACAGCCGCTGAAGCCCTTGTGATCTTCTGCAACTTGCTGTATATGAGAGAATGACCTCCAGGCCACACACAACTCAGCCGCAGGTAGCCGCATTTGAAGTCACTAATGCGGCATCAACTGCACCACTTTCCTACAACATTCAACATTCAATTAAATAACCTTGGCATAGTCAACAAGTCTTTTCGCACAAAAGCTGCTTACAATGGTTAACAAGCAGATTCAAATCAGTCGACTGACAAGAAAAGCCGCTGCCATGCTGTTGGCGGTAATCCTTAGACAAAGTGTAAGCTTGCTGTTGAGGCAGAACTTACTTTGCCTGAAGTTTTATGGAAAACTTTGCTATTTCAGAAAGTTGCAAAGTGTAAAAATAATGACTTCTGTGATGTACTTTGATGCAAAATGTAAATTTGCAGTGAGAAATACTGCATACGTTTGGCATTGTGCTTAAAAAACTCTAAAAATTGAAAAATTAGAGAGTAAAAGTCTTTCCATCTTGGGCCTTGCTTACGAGTATAGGGGCAAATTATCACACCTGATAATTTACGATACCACAGAGTATGTTATTTATTGGGTTCCATAAATAGCACCTGCTATGAGTTTTTGGGGAATAACATGCAGATTTTGGTGCTTAATGCTACAAATTTTTCATGATATGGTAAATACTGTATGCTTTTTCTCCCTTAAATTTCAGCAGGTTTGACAAGCGGAAATTTAATGGCAGTTGAGGTATTTAACGCATCCAATAATTACTGGATACAATAAATACCTGCCGACTCGTAATTGGGCCCTTGGCTGGGTTTTAGCATGGTGAATACTTGAAATTTATGGAGAAACCTTGCAAAGACAAAGATAAACTTAAACTGGGAATCTACACAAATCTCGTGAAACCATACATTGGGAAATTCACAAAACTTTGATAGTGAAAAAAAAAATTGCAAACCTCTAAGGGGCAGATTTACTAAATTATAGCACAGTGCAGTACAACAGCCAATAGGCTGCCTAGCACCACGCACCCACCTTTGCGCCATACTGCGGTGATGTGTAGCATAGGTTTTGTACTGGAAGGGTACCTTTCTAGTCCAAAATCTTACGCCTAGACAAACTTTACATACTTCACGCATTGGATGCATGCTTACAGTGCAGCACATAGGCAGTGTGTGAAACGTTAGGATAAATAAAATGATTTCTCCAACATTGTGCCTGCCTTAAAGAGGTATTGTTGTTGAAGCAAAACCCATTCACGCAAATTGGAGCAAAGCACTTTCCCAGTGCAAAAGTAAATATCCTAATTGTGTCACTTTGCAGACTTTGCAGCGGGCAGAGTCTAGGTAAATCTGCCCATAATTACTGTGCATTTATCAGCAGTTACAAAATGCTGAAAAGTGCCTAATCCTACAAGCAGAAAGCCTCCAACTTCCAGGACCGATGCATGACATTTTATCTAGAGCAACACCCAGCCTTCTAGGCACACTGTTGTTCTTTATACTGGGATGTTGAACTTTGTTCTCATTCCTTCAAACGTTGGAAGGTACCCTGTGCTGCTTATCGTATTTGCATCATTTTATTCTCTAGACACAGTGACACTGCTAGTTTGTAACAAGGTGATGTAAACATAAACATTCCAAAACACTGATGCAAGCAATCCTCACAAAATAGCAGACCGGAAATGTTATTGTAGATTGACAGACATTACACATCCGTGTTACACCTGAGAAGTGCACATTACTTTAGTCAAAGTCACAGAATGGTTCATTTTTACCATCAATTTACAAAAAAGAAAATCGATAGAACTTATATATAAAATAACCGCTTTAAATAACGCTGCTGTTTAAACATTTATAATAAGAGACAATATTAGGTTGGTTATGTATCACCTCTGTAATTTTCTCATAACATAATATGTATATTTGTAAAGCACACGTTCACCCCTCAGGGCATCTTGACTCTAAATAAATGGTGCTTATTGTTACTCAATTCAATGGCATTCATTTTATCGACCTTGAAAGAATGAAAGGCTGGGTGGACTCACTAGGATTTGAACCAGTGACCATGAGGTCAAACACATGTATTTTGGAGTGGATGCATTAGTCCACTGAGCCCCCAGACACTTGAAAGTTTATTCGTGGAGATGCAATATCTGATTTAGTAAGTGGTGTTGTATTTTTCAGGTGATTTATGTTGAAATAATTTCTAAAGCATAGCGTTCATTTTGGCCCCCTTCGGGAGACAAAAATGAATCCACAACAGAGCAACAGCAATACAAACAGGGTCGGTTCCTCCGCTATTGCGGAGGAGCGTCGACCCACTGCTTTCTCGCAGTGCAAGAAGCAGAAACATAAAATGGTAATAACTTTTAGTTATTACCATTTTATGTTTGCGTTGCGGGCGGGTGGGCGGGGCTGCTTTGCTCTCCGAGTAGGGCAGGGGAAGAGTGATGTGCCCACTCCTGAGAGCGCATAGACTGTTTGGTCGGCCCTCTCGGGCCACCCAAACCAGTCATGCGCACTTTGCCCTTCTCCATGCAGGCTGCAGTGCCTGCATGGAGAGTATGCCCACCTCACAAGCCCCTGGCTGGGCGCCGTCCCGACCAATCACAACGCTGCCTGCAGCGTTGTGATTGGCTTTGGGGAGGGAGCCTGGCTGCCTGCTTCCTCTTCCTGTCGGAGGCAGGAGAGCAGGAGCCAAAAAGACGCGGGACACGGCCTCAAGGTAAGTTTAATTTTTTTTTATTAAACACCCCCGCGCGACCTCCCTCATGACCGCCCTCCCGCGCACCCCCCCCCCCACCTGCACCCACCCCACCACCAGCGAGTCATGCCGGCTGCGACTGAATACAAATAATAGCTGGAAGTTGGAAAGATATGAGATTCTTAGAGACACCTGAAGGTCGGTTATGCATCTTTCATTCTCCATTGAAGAGGCGTGGCCACCACTTTTACTTTTACGTGATATAGGAATGCGCAGCAGATTAGTTCCGGCAGTTTGCAGCATTGTGGTTGAATTAATACGACTGAACCTTCTTTCTTGGTCGCTGGCTTCCTTTCATTCCCTGTGTCCTTCCCCTCATACCCAACATTTGTTTACTTTTAGTTACATTTGGCATTACATCTTTTAAGACTCAAAGCGACTAAATCACAAATGCTGGTAAGAGTACATAAAAGAGAACAAGAGGAGCACTCTTTTACGTACACTTAAATGCCTTTGTGAATCCATCTTGAAACATCCAACTCCCTGTTAATAAAAGTTCAAAAAGGGCACAGTCCTTTCTATTTGGACTAACTGTGTACGTATATTTCCTGAACAGGCCCAACTTATTCCCTTATTTAGAGTTTGGTGGCTGGAGCTCAAACTGTGGTGGATATCCCGCCCACCAAACTTTGAAGAAGGCCCTTGATTCTAATCTAGGGTTGAGATCCACTGCAGTGAATGGTTCTTTGGGTCAATAGCTTCTGTTTTTGATTTGTACAATCATCCTCCGATCCAGTCATTCTTGAAGGGTCAATCCTGGCTCCAGAAAATATGGATAAAAGACATGCTGAGAGAAGGATAGATCTTCTTTTACAGTCGACTGTTCTACTCTTTGTTTCCTTTCTTTTTTGCCACCTGTGAACAATGTAGCTTTCTCAGTGACAAAAAATGAAACAATGAACTTCAGAGCTGATTAAATTCCGTATTGACCTTTCTTTCCCCCCGCCTACTCAAGGATCCGCAGTTTCTATTTCTTCTCAAATCAGTCTATGCTTTGTCATCACTTGCCTGCCCTGTAGTTCTTTTTTCAATACTGAAAAATACTTATGTCACTCTTGAGTGAACCTCCTCCGGTCTCACGTGGTTCTAGGACTACTCTTTTACTCAGTAGTGTCTGCGCTGCCTCTTATACTCTTCAAGCCCTTCATCAATTTTCATGTCTCTCTCATACGCCACCTCTCCCACACCCTACCTACAGAGCATGCGTTTTTTGATTCTTGACTTCCGATTCTCATAACTTGCAGTTTAAACGCTGGACCATTTTGGTTGCCTGCCATTGGACTTCCTGTGGTCTACCTTTATTCTGGAGATAACCATTTAGAACAATACTCATTTATCCAGATGGACCTTAGTTATGATAAGTGTCGTGGTTAACGAGCCTTCCGTTTTCTGCTGCTTGAACCTCTCCCAGTGTACCCAGCATTCAACTTGCTCTGCTTTTAAGAAATGTTGCTTCCATGAGGCGTGGTTTGTTTGATGAGCTTTGGATTCCACATCCTTGATGCAGGTCTTTGCACTTGGCCTTATTGAGCATCAGCTGTCATGTCCCAGCCTACTCTCAGTTTCTGACTTTAGAAATAACTCTGTTTGTGTCCTCTTATATTTATTTATTAGTTATAAGGCAAAGCTCCTTGTAATTTGCCAATTCATGTTACTTGCCTAGCAGTGTATTCACATTGTCACATATTTTATTTGCTTATTTCTTCATTATTTATTTGTACAAGAAATTCTGTTCAATGACTATCGAGCAGTACACAATATCCTGAAATGCGTGGAGGACCTGAGACTGTAGTGGTGACTCAGGGACCAGACAGACATGGTTGAGGGAATGTTCTCCAGTACACGCAGACATGTAGCAATTGTACGTATCCTGGTACTCCTTTGCATTCCTTAAGCACTTTGGAACTAAAGTTTATAGACTGTCAGTTTCCATCTTGGCTTTGTTTCCATTTAGTGTTTATTATAGAAGATACTAACACTTTATCCAGTGTTGAAAAGTCAGTCTTTATTAACAATATCTCCAGAGTTGACAATTCTGCTGAATGTTTCGACCAGGGAAGTTACCCAAGGCTTTATTAAGGCCATAGGTCACAGTCAAAGAGATTATACTGCATGCCCTCACTTTATTAAGTAACAGGGGGAATAGAGCGTGCAGTGAAGATTTGTTATTGAAATTATTGCTGCAATTCACCATCAGACTTTTGCATTGCAACACTTGCAGTGCTAACCTTTGACGTGCTTTCTGTTCCACCTGATTCTTAATAATGTGAGGGCATGCATATAATCTCTTCTAGTTCCCTCAAATTAACTTTTAGCACTTAAGCCCTCCTTAATTAGGACTTTGTGTTTGAGACGAGGGATGGTTAAAATCTCCGTAAAAAGAGGTAAATTATTAATTTTGAGAAGGTCAACAACCTGCATAAAGCTGAAGCTTTCTGAAACTTTTCTAAAATTTGTTAACTCATTAATTATTACATTTTTATAGATTTTTCTTTTGCAGAGGCGTAGCCACAGAGATAATTCAACAGGGCACCTTCATGGAGAGCTGATAGGTCCGGAAGCGAAAGCTTGAGGCGCAATTTGCAATGCAGTGTGGAAGACTGAAGATTTAGTAAGGGTCTGATCCCTTTCATGTAGATTTTATCCAGAGCCATATTTGCATTGCTGTTAAATATTATAGATGCATTTAAAAGGGTTGGTATTTATTTGATATTCAAAACTCATAGCACCTGGTCGATTGCTTGGTCTCCATAGATTTTGGTGAATCTTTTTATAGAATTAAAATTGCTGGTGGCCTTTTTTCCTTTATTTGTAAGGTGGTCTGTACATGCTAGTTTGTGGTTCACCGTCGCCCCAAGATAGTTATATTTGGTTACTTGTTCAATAATATTGGTATTGATTTTCCATCTGTTAGACCATGTCGAATTCCCAAACAACATAACTTTAGTTTTTGCCAAGTTGACCTTTAGATCATTATTATCGTTAAATTCTTGTAACTTTTGTAAATGAAACTGTAAAAGAGCTTGAGTTAAGGAGAGGATGATAATGTCAGCTGCATATGCTAGAAATGCGATGCATTTTCCCCCAAGCGTAGAGGGTAACCCATTCGGATCATTAAGGTATACAAATATATCAGAGATATGTAATGAAAAAAGTAAAGGTGCCAAAGTGTAACCTTGCTTAAGCCCATTTGAAGTTGTTATCTTTGGCGAAAGGGTTCTCTCTGAAAGTTTAACTTGTAGCGAAGAGTTGTCATGTAATGCTACCAAGAAGTGGAGCAGTGATTGGTTGATTCCCCAGTTCTTGAGTGTAAACCAAGTTACTTCATCAAAGGTAGATGAATTCTCAAGGTAGCAGACAAATATGTGCAGCTTTTTTGTTAGGGTGTGATGATGTGATGAACTAAAAGATTTAATGCCACAGTTTTCACCAGGTCGAAATCCGGTTTGGTTAAAAGGTAACAAATTGCCATCAATAGCCCAGTCACACAAATATTTTAATAGAAATGTACCACATAATTTCCCTTCCTCATCCAGTAATGCAATTAGACAATAATTTCTCAGGTCGTCAATGTCACCTTTTTTTGTGAAGTGGATGAATAATATATACTTGCCAGTAAGACAGAATTTGACCTGTCTGAAGTATGTTAGTAAATAAAGTCAAAAGTAATTGACTCCAAAGCTCCAGGTCCGATTTTAGAATGTTAATTGGAATTCCATTAGTCCCGGCCACTCTTGAGGTACTGGAGTTTTTTTCTCAGTGAGCATATGTCCTCCCTTGTCACCTCCAGATCACCTTGTTCATAAATTGAAACTATAGACCTTCCCCATGTATTACTTGCTATTGATATGGGTGAGCCATGCTTTAAATGGAATATGAAAGTCAGATGCCGTGCTGGGAGATCCTGTTCCCTGCCCAACTATCCTCCAAAATGATTATAAGTCCTTTGATTGTGAGGCTAAAACAGTTGGGACCATGCAGCTTCTTGGGGCTTTATTCGTAGGTCTTTTAATGTGTATATAACGTTTTTTCCCTCCATGATCAGTTTGTCATTGTCAAGCGAAGAAGATATGTATAGAAGTTCTCTCAAGTGGCAACAATCAGGTCTCTTTTCAGAATTTAAGGATGTAACTCTGGTTTATTGATGAAGTCTACATCTGGAAAAAGAATTAGGAATGGATGATATGTAAGTAAACACTGAGTTAAAATATTGTTCCCAGTCCTGAATTCAAATAAGTGGAGGATATGCCCTCTACACTTTCTTATTTAGTCATGAGATGATGAAATCCTGATACTTTAATGAGGAAATATTTTAATTAGCTGACATATACCATTTGAGGGTAGTTTGGTTTATCCTGGTCATAAAGGCATTGTTAAGACTTATCGCTGAGGCCCAAACATCATATTACCAACTAAATAAGGTTTTTTGTGGGTTGTGGTCACTTGCTGCCCGTGGTGTAATTTTAAAGTCTAAACACATTGAATAATTTGAAAAATAAATAACTGTATAGTTAGTTATACTTTTTAAATTCCCAGAAATAAATGTTGATTGGGCTGGTTGGTCTGCATGCACTTTGCCATTTAACGAACAAAAATCTAGCTCATATAATAGTTTAGGTATGGAACTACTGCATGTTTGCCATTTTTTAAACCAATCTGGTAATTGAAGAGCTGGAACATTAAAAGCTGCGCCCGGTGACTCTTCGGATATAGATCTTTTTAAAAAGTGAAAAGAAAGGTTGTCATTAAAGTCACCTGTGATGATTACTGGGTGTGATTCATATTATTCTAGAATATTTTTGAGTTCTTCTAGCACTAGCAGCATCAGGGATTTCTTTCTTAGACACATTGGAGGGAAATGTACATTCAGAATTAAAGGTTGATTGCCCTTTTTGTGCCCAATTATAACATCTAAGAAATAAGAATTAGATTCTATCCTATTAGAGCCTAGCTTGATGCTGTTGTCTAGTAGCATCAAAAAAGACCTCCGCTTGGATGCCCTAAAGTGCTGTTTTTGGCTAAATCGTGATGTGAGAGATAATTTACAAACCTAAATGGTGTCGGCTTCCAGGGCTCTTGTAAACAAATTATATGAGGTGTAGAAAGGAATGTTAACAAATTACTGCCACTAGATTCTATGTGGCAGTCAAGTGCCATCAACTTTCAAAGAACACAGCAGCAGAGGGATGTCAGCTTGGAATACTATTTCATTGTGGCTCGGTACATGCTACTAAAGGCCGAGTCATTGGATATTGATCAGGTGGAATTGACAACTGGCCTGTCAATCTTGCTCCAGGCTCTTACTAATACTAATAAACAGATTGTTATATTTTTTTGAATTTTTAACATCAGTTTTCTAGTTAGTATTGGTTGAATGAGATTCAGAGGGTTTATGCCTGTAAGAAGATTCTCGCAATATCTGTGGATATTTTACGGGGGATGGTCTCCTAAGAATTGTGCCCCAGTCAGCTAGATCCGATTTCCTTGCACAAATATTTTCCGCAATTGCTGCTCCTGACCAGGTTGTATGGGTTGCTTCCACATAGGCAGTGGGGCTGTGGATGAACTTCATTTTCAAAAGGTCTGAAGAGGATAAATCCTTGGTGTTTTGGAACTGTGATATGATCTCCATAATATTCTGACGATATAAAACCTCAAAGTGACCTTCTGAAACAAAATTTCAGATGAAGTCAAGAACAAGGTTATCAAAGGCAGAAGATCCTGGGAACATATATTTTGTGGGATTGGCACAATTTCCCCCTGCCATTATTTGAGACGAGAGCTTCATGGCATTTGCAAGTATGGCAAACCTCTCCGCAATTGCTTTGACAAGATTTGAGCCTTCAAAAGGAAGATCCTGAAGTTGACAATGAAGTCTGAGGTAAGGTACTTGTTAGAGAAGAAGGCTCTTCCTTGTTTGGCCCGGGCAGCAAAGTATTACTGGTTATTGTTCCAACTGGACTAGAAGATACGTCCGTTAAGCTTTGTGGGGTGCCTGATTCAATTTCGAGATCTCCAGAGCTGGTAGTCTGCTGGGCATGGCTTTTGGCAAATAATTGGAATAGATTGCCAGTGCTGCCTGATTGCAATGAAGCTGAATTATTAGGAAGAGCCTGAGTCGCACCCTTTTACTTTTTTATTCAGTTTCCTCACTTTTTTGAGCTGCCATTTACTGATATAAGTTTGAAAAAGCCCAGCATTGGACTCCTGGATAGGAACCACCGCTGCTGATTTGCTTACAATGGGGTTTGATAAAACTTCTTACGATTCTATCTTCATGGTTTCGTTAGATGGCTCAGACCATGAAATGAACGTAGCTTCTGTTACATAAATTGAGTCTCTATCTGTAGCATCGATCAGACATGCGTGGGTAACCGAATATACAATAGCTCCACAATCCACTGAATGAGGTTGTGGAATTGCAGAAATGATAAATGGGCTATGACTGAATTTGCCGGGGAGAAGCTGAAGAGTATATAGAATCTCGAACAAACGAGACAAATTGCCAGTGTAATTCTCCATATTGTTTACAAACTGTTGTAACTTTAGCATAGAATTTATTATGTTGGAAGTAGATTCAGACTTCTCTTTTATGTCCTTTAGCAGCGCTGTTTGTTGTACCAATATTGACACTTGGTTTTCCAAGAGAGCTTCAATTTTTGTCAAAGTGGAAATTACTGCCATAGCCTGAAGCACTGGGTAGACTGGGGGTGTATTGTTCTCATTTAAATCTATTGTAACTGTATTGGAACTATTGAATTTATCTGAGTTGGAGAGATGCGGAATAGATTGATGAACAGCTGAGGGTAGCTCCTCTTGCCTAACAGATCAGCTAGATACTTTGAGTTGTCAAGAGAACTAGCTATGGAACTAGGCAAAACCAAGACCATGCGTCCTGTTGTTAAGGGACCTTGGAGAAGTGGCCCCTCCAAGCTGATTTGTGTCTGTTGTCAGGACCAGAGGAGTCAATGGAGCCCAAGGTAGACTTTTGAACAGGTGACTCGGGATCAACTATCATCATTGGGAGGGAGGGCAGTTAGGGGAGATAATTTAATTGACAGTACACAGAGCCTGGCTGCCCATGATCGGGAATGGAAAGGGTGCTTAGGTGCAACTTGAAACAAGATACAGGGATAACTCCTGTGCCCTTAAATGCTCTTTCGTTCACTGCCGGAAATATGCGTCAAAAGCAAAAGACTGCAGCTTGGACCTTAGAATCCGCAGAGGGATATCAAAACTACATATATATTAAAGGCTACAACCTTGAAGGCCAGAGGCTACTATGTACCAGAGATGACATGTCCTGGTTGAACAGAACATTATCAGACTCTAGCTGTTTGTACGGTTTCTTTATAACCTATACATTCTTTGAAAATGAATGATAGCGGATAGGTAATTCACCTGAAAAGGGGCAAGCCATTATTTCCTCTTAGCGCAAGTTCCAAGCCAAAGTTGCCAGAATTTTCGCAAATACTCTAGCTGCTGTTTGCAACTGCAAGGGCAGTCCTACACGTTGAACTTTGAGACCTGCCACATGAAACCAAAGGGTTTTTAGAAGGAAAGTGTGCGCGCAGGGATTTGATTAAGAAGGCATAGTCTTGGATAAGGTATTTTGCTTTTTAGATTAATGCCTGCTTGAAATTCTTCTGATGTTTGGAAAACCAAGAAAAGGTTTCAGTAGAACTCTATCCACTGGTCATCTGATGGTACTGCAGTAATAGTGTAGAATGAGCAAGATGTTCTTCACATGTCTACTTTCTGATGTGTGCCTGTGGCTCAATGCTTGTTGAAAGGTCCTGATGGAGGGGAGAGAATGATTTATAGAACAGCCCCTTGTAGTCTCAAAAGAATCAAAAGTCCCTGGCAACCTTATTTTATGTCTCACAGCTCATTAGTCTCACATGAATGTACGCCCAAACTTATGTTTTTATCATTTGTTTAACATTTAATTTATTTATTGATTTATCTGTGCATATAATTCATTCATATTAGCATAGACCCGTTTCTTATGTATTCACAATTCAGGTCAACATGAAAAACTCGTTGATACTGTTTAAAACCTGCATTCAATCTGCATTCATACCACATCCTTTATGCATCCATACCACTATTCATCTATAGATGCACCCACTAAAATAATTATCAACCAAATTATTGTCACAAAGCTATAATAGCATAGGTCTTGAGCATTTACAGCATGTTTGTACCGTGTTTCAACGTTTAACAGTTCTTCTTTCATTGAGATTCAGATATAATGGAAAAAAACATCAATTTTTATATCCTATCATGGCTTATCACTAGTATAATGGTTAGCAATTTGTTTCTCTCACTATTGTGGCTTAAGTTAATTGTCTTCACCGCGCGTTTAGGCAGGAAACGCCTTCCTCAGGAATGCCACAATTCCAGACCCCACTTTATTTCATTTGACCATAGGAGATGCAGGAATTAAGTAAATGATGGCCAGCGTAAGGTTCGTAGAAAGGCTCCACAGCACGATATGAGTACTAAGGACCAGCAAGAAATGAGGGCTTTGGAGATTATCCAATGATTAATTTAACTTTGTTTCCCAAATTCTTTCTCATAAGAGCCATACGTCTCGAACAGATAGTAGGCGATTCAATTAGAGCTTCTTTGAATTGCTTATCTCTCTGGAGCAGCATGTCTACGATTCAAACAGGATCTCCAGGTGGTTTGCACCGACCACATAAGATACATAAGAAAAAGTTCTATGCTAATATGAATGAGTCATATGCACAGATGAATCAATAAATAAATAAAATGTTAAATGATAAAAACTTAACCTGTTGAGCCATACATTCATGTGTGGATGTGAGACTAATGAGGTGTGAGATATAAAATAAGGTGCCAGGGAATTTTGTTTCTATTGAAGATTTTGCCCTGCCCTAAGAACCATGAAAATAAGCAGGGGCCCTGATTTAAATTTGCTACAGCCCCTTGTAGTGACATCCAAGTGGCACTGGTTTGACACCAGGGCCCACATTTACTAAGTTTTTGCATCAGGGTTGCTTCACTTTTTTGACGCAGCATCGGCACAAAATCTATTTCGGTATTTACTAAGCTAACTAAAGCCCAATTTGTGTGGCTTTCCATTACTTTGTAAAAAAAAAAAAAGTAATGCAGCGCATAGCACTGCCTTGCATTACCTTGCATTGGGGAGGCGTTACATGGGTGGATTATGGGCCTTCCTGTGCATCCACCCATGCATTCTGACGCAAATCCAAATTTACTGGTCAGTAAACATGGGTTTGCACCAGAATGGTGCACATGCCTGAGGCTGGTATAACGAGGAGAAATATCTTTATTTCATCTTGTTTTTACCTCTTTGTGTAGTGCTCCATTCTGCATAAACCTTTCAGTTGATGTGGTGGTAGTGACGAGCATTGCCTACCACGAGGTATTTTCAGTGTGGTCCACCCGACAGCTTATAGATACAGAATCATATCTGCTTTATAGTATCCTCCGTCTCCTCCTCTCTGCTGTGTCTCAGTAGTTTGTATCTTCTGAGTTTTGCTCCACCTCGTTTTTACCTCATTAAATTATTCTTGTGTTGTAGTTTTACAGTCACTGTCAACCCTCAGCCTAGATGACTACACAGGGGCTCACATGTGAACATAATTGTAGTTCTTAATTTATCATCTGCTTTCTTTTAACCGAAACAAGATAATATTTTCCTTCATTGACCCCTTTCAGTGCTCAGTTGTACGTTGTCACTGTTCCTCTTACTATGGTTCATTTGCTTACATTGTTTTACTTTGGCTGAAAACATTTTTAAATTAATATGACCTAGTTATCAGAACATTTAATTCGACTAAACGATCAGGATGGTCTGCTTTACCCTTACAGCAGTATAAATGCAAGGGAAAGCCAAGTTTACAGGATAAACATGTACTGAAAAGAACTTAACTGTTCTGAAGTCAACTCTGCCTGTTTCCGTTGTGATATATTTTAGCAGCCATCTGACCTGATTAAGATTTTTAACATAAGATCTAACCACCTGGGCATGTTATTTTTAAGGGAGAAAGAGAAATAAAATAGGCCTGCCTTTTCTTTTTATATAAGTGAAAGGTCTTTATTATTGATAAATGTGTGTGTGTATGCGTGTGTGTGTGGTTTTGTGGATGAGT
This sequence comes from Calotriton arnoldi, assembly GCA_963921515.1. Lineage (NCBI taxonomy): Eukaryota > Metazoa > Chordata > Amphibia > Caudata > Salamandridae > Calotriton > Calotriton arnoldi. The sequence continues at coordinate 1,492,424 of CAWUFW010002933.1, read as the reverse complement.
GAGTGCATACAAAGGTGAATGAATGGGTGACGGTGTGGATGGATGAATGGTCGAGTGCTTTGTTTCTCTCGCAAGGATCAAACTGTGACAGTGGGAGCTTGGATGGATAGAAAAATTACTAACTGCCTTTGCAGGGCAGGCACTAAGTGTTGGTTCTCTAATGCCAGGATTGCCGGGTTGCCAAAGAAGTACACTGAACTAAAATGACCCAAAACATGGAAACATGGCGCACGCCCCCTAGCTGACGCTATCCCCATAGCAACTGCCCCCCACATGTAGCATCAAAGATCTTTTGTATAGGGAACTCGTGTGGCTCTGACACCTTTAAACAAACTTCCATAGCACATCATATTTATCATGTAATCCTGCTCAAGTGTTCTATCATCGACCGAGATGATGATTGTAAAGGGTAGAGTGAGTATTTGTATCGGATACTTATACTCTAATATAGAGTGCATCTTAAAGACCCCAAATGGACCTCTTGTATCTATCCAGAGGCATGAACACAAACTCCTGAACTAGAAATATTGATATACTTCCAACCTCCATTTAGAAATGACTAAAAAGAGCAATACCTTGATTTTAAAAATGAAGCTCCAATATCAAAGAAATATTTTACCTCAAACCTTAATGAGGGGTGAATATATCTCCAGCTATTCACATCACTGACTTGGGGAGTATCCGACCTGCTGGGAAAATAGTCTTCAGTGCAGAGACACGAGACAGGCAGGGATGGGAGAGAAATGATGAAAAGTTACATGAAAGAGCAATAGATAAAAGTAAATTGTTGCAAAGTAGACACCGGGGACATATATAGTCTACTTGATTCCTGGAGATACCGCTTGGAATATGCAATGGTAAAAAAATACATGTCTGGCTGACTATTGATTCAGATGTTCATGATCAGGTGCAGAAATACTTATGCCATTCCACTAACCTTTTATCAAAAGCTTTGATTTAGTTTATTCATTTATTGTATTTTAGATCAGGCGTGAAGGAAACTGGGTGGAATCTAATTTGTTACATTTTCTGCGCTGAGGTAGAATCATCGGTGCACATTTTATGCTAAGGTTTAGTCTACCACTACAAAAAGAGGGTTTCTCCATAGGGACAAATTGCTAAATTATTCAGTCACTAATGATACCATCTTATTGAACATGCAGTGTATTCAACTGAGAGTATTACTTCTGTTAATGCTTCACACATCCCTTCCCATCCATCCAGCAACGCGTTTTAGCATCTATACATATCATATGTACGCAGCATGATTTATAATACATTATTGAAAATATTTATTAAATCAATCAAACAATTCATCTGGTTATAAAAAGTCCAAATACCCTCTATCCTCAGTTATTTGATGCCAAGGTGTCCACCTTTCTATTTCAATGTGTGGTCCAACCTATTGGTCGCATGGCAACCAATCCTGAAATTGCTTGAGCGTCTAAAAAAAGAGGTCATGTACTATCCTTCAGTTGTATCTCCCTTATGTTCTTATGAGTATGCGGTTGTGTTTCTATGATCAGATGTTGATGCGTTTCAGCCTTTGAGTAAAGGCCTCCTCCGGACAACAACAAAGTCAAGTGCCATTATATTCACTGTTGCCAGGGCGAATGTGCCTACTGCTGGAATGGCTGGCATGCTACACATAAGTTGAGGTTAACTGCCTATGAGGATCCCTCGTGTCAACAGGGCTTTAAGGGGTAACCTTTTTCCTTGATATTGATTAGGGAATACCTTTCTTGGACATGACGCTGGAGTATTGCCTGGCATCAAAATGATAGAAGGATGAGATGAGTTCTCCCATGTACATATCTGTTTATATGTTGTCCCAGCATGCCAGCATCAGAAGCGCTGCTTTTGGCACCCTTGTGGAAACCCCTTTTAAGTCTATGTTTGGCTGCCTGTTTTCCCTCTTCAAAGGCTCTAATATTCCTCCTTTTTCAAGAGATGACAGATGTTCAACTTGCTTTACCATCCATCTTCAGCTGTTTGCTTTCAATGTACGACTTGTTTCCATGCCCCCTGCCTAGACCTCACTAGGCACAGTTGAAAGTAATGCCCCATGAAATCTTGGGGAAGAGGCCGTAGGAGCAGGGCATGTACAAAGGCAATGCTCTGCTCTCTAAGTCCTCTGGGCGAGGTTGAAAGCTGTGCTCTTTGGGCTTTGCCACACGGATGAATGGATGTATGGCGCGGCCAAAGGAGGTTACACCTTGTGCCCACATACCACTGAGCATGTCTGAAGGCTGTATGTATCAGCTTCTGGGGACGTCTGAAGGCTGTATGTATCAGCTTCTGGGGACGTCTGAAGACTGTATGTATCGGCTTCTGGGGACAGGGAACTTTCCATGTTCCAAAACGTGACTGTGAATAGTGGTGGCTTGTTCAGGCTCAAGAACTTGGTGTAAAGCCTGGACAAACGCCATGCCCTCTCCAAAGAACACCTGTACACAGTTGAAGGCTGGAATCTGGGACAGGTAGACTAGGTGCAGAATTGGCTAAAGGCTTTCCTTTCCATTCTGAGCACTTGCTAAAACCTGCACTTTGTTGGTTTTATATTAAGCCACCCATCTCCACCATTGTCTTGTCAAATGAACATCAGCAATGGAGACAGGGAGAATAACATTCGTAAGAGATGCAGGCTCAATTTTCACACACCTTGCAGTCATAAGTGGGATGCAAACCCTTGCACCTGGCTACCTGCCCCAGTCATTATTAGGAGTGAAGTGGAAGAGAGATAAATTGCTGTCTCACAATCAGCCTCCGATGCCTGTCTGCTATCGCATGGGAGCCTCCGGTCCACATAGAGCAACCTTCACACATTTGTAAGGAAAGGGCACAGCCCTGGTAATCTGACTAAACACTGTGCATACTCAAACTCATTTTGTAAATGGGTCCTGGCCATAAATCATTTAAATTTATAATACTGCCTTTACCTTAGGACAAATTATTTCTGATTGCTACTAGTGGATACTGCCTAGTTCTGACAAAAAGAGGTTCGTTTATGCACTTTAATACAAAATTATACCAAATTTATAGGTAATCAATGACCAATTAAAACATGTTTGAGTAAGACTTAGGGGTTACTTGAAATCGAAATACACTCATCAGTGGAAGTCCTATCATAGACAATAAATTTATGATTATTCATATGAAACACCATTTAGATGAACTGTACATTTCTCACATTACTCATCAAATGTATTCGGTCTCACATTGAAATTGACCATTGCCACTGTTTTGGTCTCTTCCTTCTTGTATCTCTGTATGTAGTTCCCTGTTTGCTCTGTATCATAGGAGGAAAAGGTGCAGACGTCTGCAAGCCACCATCGCTAAAGGCAATAACCAGCCTGAATGTTCACAGAGGGCCACCTTGCTTGGGAAGTGAGCCATTTTTGTCTCTGACTCAATAAAGTTGTGTATTTGAAGTGTTCGGATCTATTTCTAAACTGCAATAGGACAATCTTCATATTGAGGTAATAAGCTCATTTTATTGGTAATGTGTAGATATTTGGCAGCATGCCTCATGTTAGGCCACAATCTCATGAGCAGTAGACTATATGTTAATGTGCCTGCCTGGTACTCATGGTAAACATCAGATAGTTGTGCCTTTGAAATTATTTGTTTCAAAGCTGCTGTCCCTCTTCTAGGGAGTCGGACAGAACTGAATTTTCGTGTGTCCTCTTCTTTCTGATTGGGCTAGTTTTTTTATCGAGATGACCATTGGTCTTGGACATGCCAAGCTGTTGTTATAATGAACTGCCTGTGTCACAATAGTAGCAAGCTTTGACACTGCATCATAGGCTCAGTTAGGTACTTTCAATTACCCTTCTCCTCACCCTGCTACTCATTTAGGCCTCCATTCTGGCCTTCAGGGCACCGTTGACTTCATGCATTGACTGCTTAGGTGCTCTGGGTCTTTCATCCTTGCTTCTCATGAATGTTGCTCCCTGATACCAGTAAGAAAGAGTTGTATCATTAAACTCACTGCCATTTCAGGTGAAACAGGCGCCCCCATTTCCACCTCTCTTGGTTTAGATCCCAAGGGAAATATTCAGAGGCTTTTATTTCGTTTCAGACAATTCTCTTGGTTTAGATACCAAGGAAAATCTTCAAAGTCTCCAAAAACTTTGTGGCTCTGCCTAATTTCTCGCTCTCATTCCCTCAAGGGCAATTCTCCATTGAGGCCAGAGTCAGACATAACATTGCTTCACTTTTACTGTCTTTAGAGATGAAGACTGAGAGTCAAAACACTTGACGACGATAGTTCCTAGTTATTTTACAAATAATGTAGGGACAGACTCCTGAGAGGTATGTATAGCCAAATCAGACCCCCTTGCCCCCATGTCTTCTGTTTCCACATTCAACGCTGAGTCCATTCAGGACAGAGTAGCTGAAAGTTCCTCTGTTGTTACTTCCATTATGCTATGTTCCACTATCTTTAAATTGAAGTCAAGATGCAAACAAGCATGGGCAGGTGCAATAGGCTAGACATGCGACTTTCACTGTCCCTATCCCACTCTGTGACAAGGTAGGGACTGCCACCTCCTCTCATGTCAGCCAATGAGAGAAGATGGCAATCCCAACCCTCCTGGAACCTCTGCGGCTTCCCTCCAGAGCTGCTGCAGCGGTAACTTAATGTATTCTAATGTTTGGTGCGTTCATGTATGTATGAATGTATTTTTAAATGTGTGTGTGTGCATGGTGTGTGTGTGTGCGCGTGTGAATGTACGGGTGTGAGTGAGTGTATATGTGTGCGTGTGTGGCCCACCCGCACCCTCCCTGTTCAATTTATTGTCCTCCACTGGATAAAGAAGACTGAATGAAAGCCCTTCTATGTATGATATGCTAGGAAGTATTTATAAAGCGCACTGCCACTCGGAGCTGGGCATCCTGGTGCTAACTCACAAACAGTAGTTGACCAACACCTACAAAGGAGGATGTAGCATTAAGGGCCCGAGAGGAGAGAAATGAACATTGAAATCAGTCGGTCAGATGTCTGCCGGAATCATCAGATAAAGAAAAAAGCCAGGTTTTAAGATGTTTCCTGAATTCTGTTTCACTGTGTATGAATCTAAGTAGAACAGGGAGCTGATTCCAAATTTTGGACCCCAATACGGAGAAAGATTTGCCTCCTTTTGTTTTGCGCCTAAAAACAGGAATGGCTAACAAATTCCTGTAAGAATATCTTAAGGTTCTTGACGACTTGTAATGTTTAAAACGATCGGAGAGATAGTTAGGATCCAAACGTGGAACACGCTGAAGGCCAAGGTCAGAATCTTTAAAAAAAAATCAGTTTGGGGACCAGAAGCCAGTGCAGCTTCCTAAGTCCCTGCAAGACTGAACCGTCAGAACTAATCTGACTGCAGCATTTTTAGCCACTTGAAGTTTATGTAATAGGTGTTTAATAATTCCTAAATACAAGCTGTTGCAGGAGTCCAATCTTGAAGTAATAAGCGCTAGGACTACTGTTTTTCTTGCTGTCAATGGAGGGTATTAAAAAAATCTCTTTATTGGGAAGCAGGTACCAGAGACAGATACAACTTGAGAATGAAAGGAAAGTGAGAAATCAAATGTAACACCTAGATTGTGATCCACTTTAACTGGAGGAGGAGGGGGTGAAATATTGTCAGACCACTCCAGCTGAGGAGAAAATAAATTATCCTAACCAATTAAAAGTATCTTTGTCTTGTCAGTATAACATTTAAGGGAATTAAGCTCCATCCAGCGGATGTTACTTAGGAGACAGTTTTTAAAGTTGAGCTTAGAGCCAAAAGAGTTCTTCTCTAATGACAAGATCAATTGGGTATCGTCAGCATATGATGTAGACACGATACCAAAAGAGTCAATAGGAATTATTAAAGGAGATTAGACATTAACAAGGGTCAGCCTTAATGTGGAGCCCTGTTAAACCCTGTAGCTCAGGGTTTTTTCTTCTAGCAGAAGGGACCAATCGATAAACCTGCCTCCTGTTTTCAAGAATATGCATGTATAAATGTGTGTTTTGTAGTGCATCTCATGAACAGAGGGTATTACGTATTTAACCCTCATCACAGGGATAACATTTCATCCGACTTTCCTCCATCTGTAACTTGGTAGCCATTGTGCCTCCTAATCAGAAAAGTTTCATTCAGCCAACTTACTGGTCCCACAGAGTTTACCATTCGTGATTCTTCTTTATAGGCAACAGACGTTCCGGCCAGGACCAAAATTCTGTATCCTTGATTTTTCTGATATCAGCAGGCTCTCTGGGTCTCTCTGAGGACCACCAGCTTGCAAACTTAACAGACCATCTGTCCCGGCTTCTTTTTTCTGTGGAGCTGCTACATTGTCATCTAGGCCAAAGTCCTACTTCAACAGGTCAAGCTTTAGCTCCACAGTTTCAGTTTCCCCTGAAAGAATAGCAGCCTGCGGCTAAGAAGAGAATCGGATCACGCTGAGGAAGACAATGATATTTAAAAACAAAAAGTACCTTGGTAAAAAGTTCTGCAGGAAATCAAGGTGTGTGGAGTACTGTACGTGAATCTGCGAACAATGACACAGCCACTGCCGCCACCTCCTCCAAGATGTCCCTGCACTACTTAAATTATCATCAACTGATCAAAATGATAAGTAGCTGGGTGCAACTGTTGACAACTTTGGCTGGATCTCTGGCCTTGTGAGTAAGAGGAGGAGTGGCCACTTCAGTTGTGGAACCTATTTCCTGCTAGGTCAGCCGAAGGCCACACAGAACCATGTCTCCCTTGAGAGCCCTCAGCAAACAAATGTGGACGGAATGCTGACAATGCAAACATTCTCCCCAAGTCAAAAGATCTGGGTTAAATCCATCGTTCTTTTGCCCACTACGCCACCCCAGTTTGGACCCAGCCATATGCAAATCAGTCTTGACCCTGTGCCCCATGGGAACAGTCCAGACCGAACTGCCAGGCCAGGTCCTCCCTGGACCGGAAACAAGCATCCTGGAACCGGTTTCAGGGTATGTCACCCTTCTTCAGCCAGGCTAGCTTGAATCCAGTGGCACAGTGAGCAAGGGACCCACGTCTGGGCATACCCATCCCACTTAAAGCGAAAAGTGTTACAGCAAACAAATGATGGACGGAATGCTGACAATGCAACCTTTCTCCCCCAGCCATAAGATCTGGGTTAAATCCATCGTTCTTTTGCCCACTACGCCACCCCAGTTTGGACCCAGCCATATGCAATTCAGTCTTGACCCTGTGCCCCATGGGAACAGTCCAGACCGAACTGCCAGGCCAGATCCTCCCTGGACCGGAAACAAGCATCCTGGGACCGGTTTCAGGGTATGTCACCCTTCTTCAGCCAGGCTAGCTTGAATCCAGTGGCACAGTGAGCAAGGGACCCACGTCTGGGCATACCCATCCCACTTAGGGCAAAAAGTGTTACAGCAAACAAATGATAGACGGAATGCTGACAATGCAAACATTCTCCCCCAGTCAAAAGATCTGGGTTAAATCCATCGTTCTTTTGCCCACTACGCCACCCCAGTTTGGACCCAGCCATATTCAAATCAGTCTTGACCCTGTACCCCATGGGAACAGTCCAGACCGAACAGCCAGGCCAGGTCCTCCCTGGACCGGAAACAAGCATCCTGGGACCGGTTTCAGGGTATGTCACCCTTCTTCAGCCAGGCTAGCTTGAATCCAGTGGCACAGTGAGCAAGGGACCCACGTCTGGGCATACCCATCCCACTTAGGGCGAAAAGTGTTACAGCAAACAAATGATGGACGGAATGCTGACAATGCAAACATTCTCCCCCAGTCAAAAGATCTGGGTTAAATCCATCGTTCTTTTGCCCACTATGCCACCCCAGTTTGGACCCAGCCATATGCAAATCAGTCTTGACCCTGTGCCCCATGGGAACAGTCCAGACCGAACTGCCAGGCCAGGTCCTCCCTGGACCGGAAACAAGCATCCTGGGACCGGTTTCAGGGTATGTCACCCTTCTTCAGCCAGGCTAGCTTGAATCCAGTGGCACAGTGAGCAAGGGACCCACGTCTGGGCATACCCATCCCACTTAAAGCGAAAAGTGTTACAGCAAACAAATGTGGACGGAATGCTGACAATGCAAACATTCTCCCCAAGTCAAAAGATCTGGGTTAAATCCATCGTTCTTTTGCCCACTACGCCACCCCAGTTTGTACCCAGCCATATGCAAATCAGTCTTGACCCTGTGCCCCATGGGAACAGTCCAGACCGAACTGCCAGGCCAGGTCCTCCCTGGACCGGAAACAAGCATCCTGGAACCGGTTTCATGGTATGTCACCCTTCTTCAGCCAGGCTAGCTTGAATCCAGTGGCACAGTGAGCAAGGGACCCACGTCTGGGCATACCCATCCCACTTAGGGCGAAAAGTGTTACAGCAAACAGTCACCACTTTAAATCCAATTGTAAAAGTGAAATTATACTGTCATCAAGTAGGTGTTTTTGCAAAGAATACACAGACAATTAAGGCTGCTTTCGTTGCACGTGCACGTATTACATGTCCTCCTATACATGTATGTTAGTTGTGGTTGAAAATCTTCAGTACCAGTTTCAATGTACAGGTGAGCCTACATACAGAAACATGGCTCATGCCACTAAAAAAAGGTGGAGTAGAGCTACAGTGTGTGGTTTGAGGGATGTCGGCGGTGATGTGACTGGTGATGAGGACTGTAATGTCACCAATGATGTCATTGGCCATACCATTTCTGATTATATATCTACATACGCAATAAAGTATGCTGCAACGTCACTCACTAGTAATATTGGATCCCATAATTTACTGTTCAGAGAAAAACTGCAGTACCACCTTAAACAGGCAGGTGTTTCTGCAACAGATTCCTTTATTTATTTATTTTTTTATTTATTTTTATTTTATTGAAATCAGACTTCTTATACATATCTTATACCATTATTGCATACAATAGACAAATTCAGTATTTTCATATAACCAAAAAAAAAAAAGCAAAAAATAAATAAATAAATACATAGATAAATAAATAAATAAATAAATAAATATAGCACAATATAACGATTGACACTTATTATACATGTTCATACATCATTATTGCTATACCTCCTAATTGTATTTCACAGTATTTTTATATATTCATCCAATCCCTTGTCTATCATTTCTCTCCATCCAGGTTATCAAGGGTCCCCATATGTTCCTACCTTTCCTCATAGCTCTTATACCTTTACATTTATATAGAGAAATTTCCTGGCGACCTATGAATATTACTCTATATAGCCATTGATGGTATGTAGGTGGCTCGCTGTCCTTCCAGACAGTGGCAACCAGTAAACGAGCTATCGCCATTGTTAGAAACACAAAATCCCTCTCTTTTGGATCTAGGTTCAGCCTTATGTCATAGCCTAGTAGAGTTGGTGTAATTTTTAGCTCTTTGTTCAATAGCTGAAACCAGAATTTTTCGATTCCTTCTTTAAGTTGATCCAGCTTTCCGCAAGAATAAAACATATGTATACTATCTGCTGGGCCCAGCAAACATCTCGGGCATTTGTCGGAGAGTCTTTTTCCCCAATCAAATAATTTGGCAGGCGTATAATAAAGATTGTATACAGTTTTGTATTGTTGGGCTTTAAGATTAGCTGACATAAAAACCCTTGTCCCAATTGCTAAAACCATGTCTATATCTAACTCCCCATCCCCCAGTTTGTTAGCCCATCTTGCTTCTATTTTAGCTACATCATCTGTTCTTTTTTTTTGAAGTGCTTGATAGAAATCTCTAATTTTGCTTTCTGGGTTTCTCATAGTTTCTAGCAGAGGGAGTGATTCCAGCCCAATAGACCCTTTAGGGAGCCCTTTTATTCGATTCTGTATTTGCAGATATTTGAAGCTTGAATTCATCTGTATGTCGAATCCTTGAACTAGTTCAATAAAAGCCTTTCTCTCTTTATTAAAATATAGATCGGCCAAACATACAATCCCGGCTTGTTCCCATTTCTTAGCCATGCCATCATAGACTGCGAGCGTCAAGAAATCTGAATGCCAGAGTGATGTATATTTATTATATCTACTAATTTGAGTGGTTTTCTCCACTTTCTTCCAGATTTTTAGCACGCTCTCTATACATTTATAGCGGGATTTTTTACAATAATTTGGGTCACTTTGTCGCTGTAATAATCCCACGGCAGCATCCCCCACAGCCAATTGAAATATAGTCGGTATTCTGACCTGCTCCGTCCTTTCAGTTTGCAAAAAGTAAAGACTTCCAAGCTGTTGCAGGGCGGTAGCCCAATAATATAGCTGTATACTGGGAGCTCCCCATCCACCCCGTTCTTTAGGTAGCGTCAAATATTTATAAGCCCGCCGTACCTTTTGATATCCCCAGATGAATTTGGAAAACATAGTTTCAATTCTATGTGGTGGCAAGTTCCAGCGGTATTGCACGTATTAAATACAGAATCTTGGGGAATATCTTCATCTTAATTACATTCACTCGCCCAATTATTGTGAGGTGGAGATTGTTCATACGCCTAAGCTCAGTATTGATAGTTTCCAACACAGGGTCAATATTGACAGCCCAGAGATTATTAATTTCTGCTGTAATTTTAACCCCTAGATACGTGGCTATCTTGGTTATCCGAGGATCTTGCATCCGGCATTTGGAGGAGCATATAATTTGTGTTTTAGTTTTATTTAGGAGATAGCCGGATTCCTCCCCAAATTTTTCTGCCATATTTTCAATCTCTTTAATAGCCACTTGAGGTTCTGTAGTGATTATCGCAATGTCATCCGCATATGCAAGTATTTTTGTCTCATAACCATGCATTACAACCGGTTTGATCAGGTGGTTCTGCAATATGCGGGTTATAAAGGGGTCTAAATAAAATGCAAATAAAATAGGAGAACAAGGGCAGCCTTGACGCGTACCTCTGGCGATCTCCACCCTCCTAGATGTGTGACCCATAACTTGAATCTGAGCATACGGCTTAAAATACATAGCCTGAAGAGCTCTTATAGTTTTGAAAGTAAACCCTCTATCCTCCAGATTCGCCCATAGATATCGCCAAGCTACCTGATCAAAGGCTTTTTCCGCATCCAAGAGGACCACAGCCAACTCCCTATCCTCAGCCTCGGCAATATCAAAGATTGAAATAACCCGCCTTGTATGATCTGTGGTCCCCCTGCCTGGAACAAAGCCATGTTGCCACGGTGATATAAGTGTAACAATAGTCTTTTGTAACCGGGTGGCCATTATTTTAGAATATACTTTCGCATCCGCATTCATAAGTGAAATTGGGCGGTAGGAAGATGGCTCTTCTGGTGGTTTATTTTTCTTAAGAAAGACAACCATATCCGTGCCCTGCCATGATGTGGGTGGGATCCCTCTGTATTGTACACTCAAAAATAGGTCTTGCATAATAGGGAGAATTTGATGTGATAGCATCTTATACATTTCTATCGGAATTTTGTCGGGACCTGTAGCTTTTCCCAGAGAGAGAGATCCCAATGCAATCTGCACTTCCTCTATGGTGATTTCTTGTTCTAGTTCTAGAGCAGTTTCAGTATCCAATCTTGATAGCATGGATCTTTCATCTTCTATTTCCCTCTGTTCCCCCAAGCACTCCTCCGGTTGATACAATCTACTGTAAAATTCCTCAAAAACCTTGGTAATTTTCTGTGGACCGGATACTAACCGATTATTATTATCCCTAATGTTTAAAATGTTGTTTCTAGCAACTTTCTGTCTTGTTCTTAAAGCTAGAAGTCTCCCCGTCGCCTCCCCATACTCATATATTTCCCCTCGATTAGCTTGGTACATCTGTGCCACTTTGGTCTGAAAATACGCATTTATTTCCGATTTGGCAATAGCTAGTTTAATCATTTGTTCCCCTAACAAATTCTCAGATCCACCTTTATTTATTATTTGGACATGTTGTACCTCAAGTTCTGATAGTTTACTAACTAATGAATCGAATTGTGCTTTGCATCGTTTCTGGGTATGAGCCACAAACCCAATTATCTCACCTCTCAAGGCGGCCTTAAAAGTATCCCATACCACCTCACGGGAGGCACTATATCTGTTACAATTGAAAAATCCTTGGGCCCATTGCTTGATATATATGCAGAATTCCTCATCCATCAATAGCTTCTTGTCAAATGACCATGAAATCCTTTGCCTAACAGCCTTCGCCCCCTTATCTCCAGGATCAGAGGGTTATGATCAGAGTATAATTGGGGCAGTTTACTGATGTTTACTTTATCCATCAGTAAGTATGAAGCTAAGAAATAATCCAGCCGTACAAATTTTTTATGTGGATGTGAAAAATATGTAAATCCCGGATCTCTGTATTGTTTTTCTGCCCATACATCGCACAAACCATGGCTATCTTTGAATGCCCTAATTGATCTATAGACCTTCGGTTTCCTGCCTACATATTTCTGATTTTGGGTATTGTTCACATCCATGTGTATGTTGAAATCCCCACACACTATCATTCGTTGTGGCCAGTTGGCTAATTCTATCTCCAATTCATTCCAGATATCCGCATCATCCAGATTCGACCCATAGATATTTACGATTGTCATCCCTGTTGATATCTCTACTATAGCCCAACGTCCCCACTTATCTGCTGCAGATCGCACAAACAGGTCACTCCGTTGTCTGGTATATATAGCAACCCCTCTGATCATGGTGGTCTGAAAAGAGCATGCCGCCAAACAGTAACCTCTAATCTCTAAAAGATTTTTATTGTGCCATGGGATATGTGTTTCTTGTAAGCATATTAAATCTGGATTCAGTGTTCTAAGTATCTCGTATACCCTTTCTCTTTTCTTCCTATCATTTAAACCACCAACATTCGATGAACATATCCTAAAATTATTCATATTTTGCAATATTTTCTTTCTTTTTTTCTTTCCCTTAAACGTTGCTGAGCTCCTACCTTATATTTAGTGCTTTGCCAAAAAACAGACATTTCTGATTTCTTTTTCCCCCCGTATATCTCCCACTTTACCCCCCCTTAGCTTACCCACCCCCCATTTCTCCACCCCCCCAGCATCCAACCCAACCCCCACCTACCATCCAACCCAGTGCTGTCCTCCCCATCCACCCCTGTGTCCCCCAGACCCACCCATCCATCCCCACACCCTTTATCCCCTACCCAGGCAAAAGGGCAAATAGCCCTTACGATGGAGAGAGACTTGACCCCTGTGCCCCGCCTTCTTCAGATTACAATAATATTAAACGGACCTATATATGTCATCTTGTTACCCACAAACCATATATCTGTCTATATAGTATCCTGTATATCAGTTTTTAATGACCACATTTCCTGATTGCTCATATGGTATCTAGGTATTCTTTCGCTTGTATTTCAGAGATAAAAAATCGTGTCTGACCCTTACTGATTATTTTTAGTGTAGCTGGATTAAGCAGAAACGCCTGCGCCCCCTTTTTTTGAAAAGGAGTTATGAGTTGGCGGAGCTGCCATCTTTTTTCTACCGTGTAATGACAGTAGTCAGGTCTTACAAAAAAGTGCACCCCTTTTCCCTGCCGTTTCCTGTCTGGTCGAGCTAGATCATATAGAGCTTGGCGAGCTAGAAAATTGTTTAGACAGATCAAAATAGCCCTCGGTCTAATCTCGGTTTGCCCTTTCTTAGTTGTCGGTTGTCTAAACGGAAACCTGTGAGCTCTTTGGATCTCGATAGACCAGTTCCACATGTTTAAGTCCGGAAAGGCTTCGGAGAAGAGATCGATCACAAATTTCCGAATGTCTGACCCCTCGATATCTTCTGGAATTCCTAGTACTCTAAGGTTGTTACGGCGTAGTCGGTTTTCCAAATCAACTAGTTTCATTTGAGTGTCATCTCTATGGGACGTCATATTTTTCAGAGTGGTCTTTTGTACTGCCATTTCATCTTCTAAGGTCGATATTCTTCCTTCCGCTTCATTCATTCTGTCTGTGAATTCTTTGCAAGTTTTTGCTACTTTCCTGACAGTGTTTTGTAATTTCCGACAGGCAGTGTGTGTCTTCAGATTTTCTGTGCGGGTTTCGACTCTATGGTCTACTATAGATTGATAGATTGCCGCCAGGGAAATTTCTTCTATCTGACCGCCCGTTGCACCCATACTGCCCAACGAGGAATCCACAATTTCTGTGCCAGGAAGACTGGACTCAGAGTGAAGTTCAGGAGACAGGGAGATCTCCCACATCAAGCTTTTTACTGGCCGCGGGAGGGGTGCCTGCTCTTCATTTGTCAATTCTTTTTGTACCATAGTGGTGTCCGGGCTTTTTCCGTCCATATTAGAGAGATTCGATTCATTCCACAGACTGGTTGTTGACCCATCCAGTGATCCAGATCTAGACGCCCCATCTTTCTCATCATGTCCAAGATGTTCCTCTCCCGATGAATCTGAGGGTTCTGAGAGTGAATAAAAATTCTCCCCTGAGTCCCCCTCCCTGTTGGACTCTTTACTGGTCTTTATTTCGCTTTCCTCTTTCTGATCATGACCCACAGAGGAATCCAATATAGCTGCGTTTATACCCACTTTTGCCTCACCATGCTTTTCCTCTGAAACTTGTACCTCTAATACATCCTGTTGTGATTCAGGGGTAATCTGATTAAGACTCTAAGGGGAGTCTTTTTCCTTGTCAGAGTATGCCTTGTCATGCCTCGGATGCGATACACCCCCAGGGTTTTCCTCCATTGAAATATTCACTGGTGTATGTATATTATCCGGCCTGCCAGCCTCATCCCCAATATTTGAGAGTTCTTTTTGTAAGCTAATAGTGCTCTCTTTTCTCGATTTCACAAACATTGGTGGAATTTTTTTCCTTACATCTGCTTGTGGCGGGATTTTGAGGCAAAGATGGCGACCGCTAGTCGGTCGTGCGAGAGATGAGCTCCTTACTGAACTCTCCTTCTTCACAGACTGCTACGTGTAGGATACTCTGATGATATACAGATAATATACCGGGATACGCTACGCATCTGGACGCTTGGGAAAAGGATAATCTAAGTGAATGTTACCGGAGAAAAGCAAAGGCATTTGGCGGTGGTGATTGCTCTGAGTTCTACCAACTCGCCTATACTGTTTACTTACCGTCCATCTACGTGGAAGGGAAACTAAAGCCTGCCGAATAATCGCCCTTGGAGTGCGATACCACGGTACTGGCTGTCAGCCGCAGCAGGGGAAAACAGAGGCACACGCTCTGGCTGGGCAACTTTTCGAGGCTGCTACAAACAAAAGAGAGATAAGTCTTAAGTCGGCTTCCCGACGGTGTACAGGAGAGATTCTGCCGGTAAGCGTACTGTGCTGTGGAGGTCAGCAACGAGAAAAGGCGGTGGTGCATAAGGGATGCAGTGACATACGCGTGTGAGCGGTGGGCAAACAAAGCGGCAGTAACTGTGACAAACGCCTGTAAGTACTGATTTTCCCCAAAACTGAACTATATCACCCTAACCTGTGTCATCATGCCCCCAAAATCTGCTCGTGGCGGCAAATCTAGAGATCCTCAGGCTGGGAATAGAAGGGAGACCATGATGAAGGGTGGAATTAATGCAAAAACGCCTCTGGAGGGTGTAACTGGCGATTTGAGCACCTCTATACATGGGGGTGAACAGCAAGCAGATGTAAGGCAACAGATTCCTTTAGATGCAATGCTATTTTCCCACAGTGGAAAAGAACAATCATTTGCAGGTTCACTGATGCCATAAACCCTGAATTAGGTAATAATATAAGGGAATGTCCGCAGTGATATCTTAAGTTTTAATGCTATTTGTATATACAGATAAAGGCTGCTGCAATTGCACACATTACTAATAAATATCCTTTTTGGCTTTACTAATATTTGGAAGGATACTTTACCACTACCAATACATAGATGTTCTCGCAATAGATACATAGCTAAACAATACTGTTTGCAATGGGTAGCAAATAGTTATGCATAATAGTAATTTGTGGCTTCAGTGATGTCCTCATTTACGTCAATGCAGAAGCAATATTTAGTCATCAGTTGATCAAATCATTGATGCCATTTTTATGTCTTCTATGTGTGTGTGTGTTTGTGTGAATATAAAAAAATGGCGACTTCCGTAATTACATCAATATGTGCCCTGACACACATTATTTGTAGGTGGAAGGCTGTAGTGCCACTTTCAACATCCAAATGTCCTGCCAAAAGATAAATATAGAAAGAGAGGTATATTGCCACCATCATATCACAGATGTGCAAAAGAACAATCATTTAATGGTGCCATCAATGAGGTCAACTATGATGGCATATGTGATGTAAACTGTGATCTATTGGTGATGTCATTTGTGATCTTTTATGTGTTGGAAAGGAAAAGTCCCTCGCACTTGATGGACTTGCCTCCCTGCCCTGCCCTTAGTACCCCAACTGTAATGATGTCTGGATACCTAATGCTGATTTTTGTTGTCATGGGCGAACACGGATCATGCATGCACGTCATGATATAGGACTGTCTCACAGATCATTATCTTTTAGGTCCTGGAAGGGCTCCCAAAATACTAACCTCATAATGGTGAAAGGTACTGCCTTTGGCAGGAGTTAAGCAGCATGAGTGCTGTGGTGCTGCATATAGTGTAGTGATCAGTAGGAGTGAACAGGTCTTTTTACCTGTGTCACTGGAGTGAGGCCGACAGGCTCACTCATGTAAAGTTCAGCTCCTATGTGCTTACCTCACGATTGGCCTACATAGGTTTGGTGAGAAGTGCTGAGCAATGCGGGTGTGTTATATATTTGCTGGGTGTATGTGTGACTATGAATGGTACCATACAGGGATGTTGCAGTGCTGTGGAAGTCTGTGTGTGTTAAATACATGTGCTGGGTGTATGTGTGCCTGTGAATGGTACAATACATGGAAGAATCAGGATTCTATTTTGAGAGACCCAGGGCTCACTGGAGGAACTTGGAAAAGTAGAGTAAACTCCCCATACAGATATGTGGAGTTTTCAGAGAGAGGTCACTGGAAAGGGGCCTGGGGACGTCCCAGGAAGGATATGGGGCTGATAAGAGATTTATAAAGAGTAGGCCTGAGGCCCTGGGGTAACCTTTTGATATATATATCACTGTGACTGATATCTAGGTGTGAACCTCTAGTCACTCTCATGAACTCTGCTGTGCCCTGTAAGGAAGAGGAGAGTATTGGAGGGAGTGAGGTCCAGTGGAGGATCCTGGCGATTGGATCCCTGTAGCAAGGTGTGAGGAGACAGCTGCTGCACCGATCGGGTCATTGCCTATGTGCAGCTGGAAGTTGGTGACCCCTATATGCCAGGGAAGAACCACCGTGAAGTCAGTCATGAACTTTGCTGCATCGATCTGGTTGCTGCCCATGTGCAGGTTTGAAGTCATCAACCCCATATCCCAGGTGGGGCCGCGGTGAAGGCTGCTGCCATGCCAACTGGGCCATTGCCCTTGTGTTGAGTGAAGTCAGCAACCCCGTATCGGAGGTGGAGCTGCCATGAAGACTGCTGCATTGGCTATCGGGCTGTATCCCTGTACAGAGTGAAGATGGTGATCCTGTATGACAAGGGGAGCCATAGAGACAAGGTAAGGAGTGGGGTCTGGTCATAACCGGCATCATGAGGAGGAAGCCTCTGTGGTGACCTATGCAGGCCCAAACCCTGACTGAGGACCAGCACCGGGAGTGTTGCATTTACTGTCCGCAACACTTGTGGGGAAGATCCCAGGAAACTTACCAGCATCGGAGGAGCCTCGAGGACACCCCGGCTGCTGCCTCCGCAGGACCGCATGTGAGGCGCTCCAGGACACCCAACCACTGCCCCTGCAGTGCCACATGTGAAGAACTCACCAGAGCTTCAGCACCCACGAAGGAAGCGCAATCAGAGATTCTGGTCAAGCAGGACCTACTGGTGTGGGTAAGGCTGATTTACTGGCCAGAGGACCCCGGGGAACTGGCCTGCATATAGCACTTCAGCGCTGGAACACTTCTGACTTTATTAAGAGTCAGTGGGACTCCTGAGATTCGAGCTACTAGTAGGGCTTCACCTGAATGTCGCCTATAGTGAATGGGGAACAATCGCTAGTGAGAGGGGGAGGGAATCAGAAACATGCCTGTTAAAACACAAAGCCTCGACCTCAGGGGACTATGTGTATGGTTTATGAATGCCATATTTTACTTTGTGTTAGTATAGGAATAGTCCTTTTTCATAAAAGCAAGTCTTTGAGTGGCAATCATGTAAATCATGTAATGCTGCTGCTGAACGTATTTTGAGTTGTGAGCCTTTGTTCACACCCATGTGTCTACCTCCCAGTTCCTGAGGACCCACAGTAGGTAGGGCCTCAGGACATCAGGAGTAAAAGGCCTGAGCCCCCACAGTTGGACCCAGTAGCTCCTATAGCTCCTGCTTGCCACGTGGCCCTCTGAACGGGGTTCTGACAATACGTGACATCATGTGTAATGCCATGAACAGTGCATTGGTAGAGATATGTTGCACAGTTTGTGTACCAAACAGAAGGGACAGAGGGGCAAGTTTAAAGAGGTCCAGCATACATGCCCCACAGAGACAGTGAGCAAAAGAGGGTATGAAGTTCCTCAGGGTCTAAGTGGAAGAACGTGGGAGTGCAGGTGGGAGTGACACCAAGGATTGGTCGTCCCACCTGGAGTAGAAAACAAGGGGGAAATTCCCTTGTTGGAACTAGGGCTCTCACACACCTAGCAAGCTAGGTGTCATGCTTCATCATATGAGCCTGCCCCTCGTCAGGTCGGCGCTGCAATACCTGATGGCCACCCAGTACGGGGCTCTTTGGCGGGGATCTTTTGTTCCTGCCGTTGGGTGCAGTGGGGGTGAGGGGCCTAGTGTGTGTAGATGTACAGTGCGTGGATTAAAACAGGTCAGTTAGTCCTAGTAGTGTTTTATTCTGGGAGGTAAACTGCCTGAGTAAAAACAGGAAGAGTGGCAGTAAACTAGATATGAGGTTTCTAGCTGTGTATGCTCTACTCTCTAAAGGTCAACATGTTTCGTGCTCTATGCGTCAGGAGGATCAATGCACTTCATCAGGACCAAAATAACTATCTACACGACATAATAAGTGAAAAGCCTACATACCATGTTATCAGGTAGGTACCCTAAATGTGGGGACAAAAGATACGCATTTACGAATATTTACTCAACATCACGTTCAATATACTCAGAAAAGGTGTGTAGGTGTATTAGTGCATATACACCCATGCTCTACACCGTGCTTATGGTGTAGTGAACAGAGAAAATTTTTTAGATTTTTTTTTTTTCATGCGTCAATCGTATAATGGAAATCCCAGCTATACATAATAGGCACATGATAATAAAAACATTAAAAATGGAGGACACTCAAGATGAAAAACTTATTAAGTAAAAACAGATATGCTAGAACACGGCTCACCAAAGTTGCTGACTAAGGTTGCCTGCAACGGAGTCCGGCAGTCATTATGGACAACAATGTGTGTCCTAAGGGATAAGGTAGGGAAACAGGAGGCTGAATGTAGTCATAAGATAAACCAACTCTGTCAATTTGAGACACAAGGGGGGCTCTGGCGGCAGAAACATACAAGGGGCAATCAACAGTAATGGGGTGCCCGGGGTCCGCTACCAGCTCCCATGTCCTGTGGAGGCAATCGTTGGCCCGTGCATCCCGGATAGTGGCGGTCCCGGGGCAGTAGTTGCTCACGGTGGTCTGCGTGCTGGCAGGGTCCAGTACCGAGTATAGGTCACCATGGTACCCACCCCACAGGGGTTCCACCATCCAGGGATGGGCGGAACGGGTTGGATGCCCCCAAGGGGGAATGGGAGGGTGGGAGGCGTCAACTCAGAGCGTCCCCGATAGAGTCACTTACCCACATGCTAGTTAGGGCGTCGAGGCGATCCGGGTAGAGAAAGATCCACTTACCCACGCTCGGTGAACGCTCGTTTCCTGACCTACCCTGCTGCCGGAACCGGGATGGTGAAGTAAGCCTGGTCCGGGGGGTAGAAATACTCCTGGTCAATTCAAAGCCCGCGAGTCTTCCTGCGGTTCAGGGGAGATCTCGCGAGACTAGGGGCCATGGTGGGAGGTCTGATGGGATGCTCGTGAATGGAGCGGCCATCTTGGAGAGGTACCTGAGAGGTGTATGTCAATCTTGTACATAGATCAAGTGTCATCAGTGTCTCATCGCAGTATTAGTAGTGGCCGCCTACGAGGTTGGCAATCAGAGGCAGAAGCCATATAAGCGATGGGATGTGTCAGTGTACGTGGTGATGTAATGAAGGTAGCGTGAAGCGAGCTTGCCAAGGGTGTAATGGTGTCAGAAATACTCCTGGTCAAACCAAAGCCCGCGAGTCTTCCCGCGGTTCAGGGGAAATCTCGCGGGACTAGGGGCCATGGTGGAAAGTCTGATGGGATGCTGGTGAATGGAGCGGCCATCTTGGAAGAGTACCTGAGAAAAGTACCTGAGAGGTGTATGTCAATGTTGTACATAGGTCAAGTGTCATCAGTGTCTCATCGCAGTATTAGTAGTGGTCACCTACGAGGTTGACAATCAGAGGCAGAAGCCGTGTGAGCGATGGTACGTGGTGGTGTAATGAAGGCAGCGTAAAGCGAGCTTGCCAAGGGTGTAATGGTGTCAGTTGGGGTTGACAACGTCTGGGTTGTACCAAGGTCAGTCAAACAGTGTGAGACAGACGAAGGCGTAGGCTGTTGGTTCAAGGATGATGTGTCAGTGGGGACAGCATACCCATAGGTGTAGAAAGGTCGATCATATCCGTTAGTCCTAGTGTCAAGAGGCACACCACTAAAAGGCAATGGTCATTGCCACAGAGCAGATATCACCGGATGATGTACTCACTTACAAAGAACTCGGGGTATGGATACAGTTAAATTAGTGAGCCCCATGGAATGTCGTCATTGAGCCCTACACGGTGTGTAGAGAGTCTATGGACCCATCTCTGTTCAATCCTGAAAAGCGTTGGTTGTGAAATCTGGTTGTGGGCTTCCAGGATCACCCACCGGAGGGAGTTAGGGTGATGTTTGGTGTCTTTAAAGTGCGTGTACAGTCTGGTTGTGACCCTTTGACATCTAATGTTGCTTTTGTGTTCAGTTATCCGGTTCTTGACTGTACGCATTGTCATGCCTATGTACCTCAGGCCGCAGGGACAGGTTACCATATAAATGCATTGTGTCGTGTTGCAATTTGTATGGCGGGTAAGGGTCCACTTGAAACTAGCGGAGAAACAGATCTCCTTGGTCACATTAGTCTGCTTGCACACTGCGCAAGAACCACACGGGTGATGCCCTGTTACTGGAGGGAGTCCCCACAGGGTCTGCTGTGTGGTTTGCCTGATTTGTTTAGGTCTAGTGTGTATCAGAATATCTTTGAGATTACGTGTCCGTTTGTTTGCAAACCTTGGCCTAGGGATGCGTAGGTCACCTGTACCTAAGATAGCCCAATGTTTTAAGATGATTTTCTTAATGCGGGCTGAATCTGGGGTGAATGATGTGACACACGTTAGGGTGTCTGTCGTGGGTTTGGGGTGTACCTCGAGGAGGGCCTCCCTAGGGTTGTTCCTAGCCCGTTTCATGGAGTCCCTGATTCTGCATTCTGGGTAACCTCTTGCCCTGAGATTGGCAGCCAGAGTACTGGCTTCTGTTTTGTAATCAGAGGTCTTAGTACAGTTACGCCTGATGCGTAAGAACTGCCCGAAGGGGAGGTTGTCTCTCAGCGCTCTAGGATGGTGACTGTTGTATAGCAATAAACTGTTGCGGTCAGTGGGTTTTCTATAAAGTGTGGTGCTGAGTGACCCGCCCGTCAGTAGGATGTTCAGGTCTAGGAACAGAACAAGAGGTTACCCAGAACGTGTGTCACATCATTCACCCCAGATTCAGCCCGCATTAAGAAAATCATCTTAAAACATTGGGCTATCTTAGGTACAGGTGACCTACGCATCCCTAGGCCAAGGTTTGCATACAAACGGACACGTAATCTCAAAGATATTCTGATACACACTACACCTAAACAAATCAGACAAACCACACAGCAGACCCTGTGGGACTCCCTCCAGTAACAGGGCATCACCCGTGTGGTTCTTGCGCAGTGTGCAAGCAGACTAATGTGACCAAGGAGATCTGTTTCTCCGCTAGTTTCAAGTGGACCCTTACCCGCCATAGAAATTGCAA
This sequence comes from Calotriton arnoldi, assembly GCA_963921515.1. NCBI lineage: Eukaryota > Metazoa > Chordata > Amphibia > Caudata > Salamandridae > Calotriton > Calotriton arnoldi. The sequence goes on along the minus strand of CAWUFW010002933.1, from coordinate 1,470,282 downwards.
CACGACACAATGCATTTATATAGTAACCTGTCCCTGCGGCCTGAGGTACATAGGCATGACAATGCGTACAGTCAAGACCCGGATAACTGAACACAAAAGCAACATTAGATGTCAAAGGATCACAACCAGACTGTACACGCACTTTAAAGACACCAAACATCACCCTGACTCCCTCCGGTGGGTGTTCCTGGAAGCCCACAACCAGATTTCACAACCAACGCTTTTCAGGATTGAACAGAGATGGGTCCATAGACTCTCTACACACCGTGTAGGGCTCAATGACGACATTCCATGGGGCTTACTAATTTAACTGTATCCATACCCCGAGTTCTTTGTAAGTGAGTACATCATCCGGTGATATCTGCTCTGTGGCAATGACCATTGCCTTTTAGTGGTGTGTCTCTTGACACTAGGACTAACGGATATGATCGACCTTTCTACACCTATGGGTATGCTGTCCCCACTGACACATCATCCTTGAACCAACAGCCTACGCCTTCGTCTGTCTCACACTGTTTGACTGACCTTGGTACAACCCAGACGTTGTCAACCCCAACTGACACCATTACACCCTTGGCAAGCTCGCTTTACGCTGCCTTCATTACACCACCACGTACCATCGCTCACACGGCTTCTGCCTCTGATTGACAACCTCGTAGGCGACCACTACTAATACTGCGATGAGACACTGATGACACTTGACCTATGTACAACATTGACATACACCTCTCAGGTACTTTTCTCAGGTACTCTTCCAAGATGGCCGCTCCATTCACCAGCATCCCATCAGACTTTCCACCATGGCCCCTAGTCCCGTGAGATTTCCCCTGAACCGCGGGAAGACTCGCGGGCTTTGGTTTGACCAGGAGTATTTCTGACACCATTACACCCTGGGCAAGCTCGCTTCACGCTACCTTCATTACATCACCACGTACATTGACACATCCCATCGCTTATATGGCTTCTGCCTCTGATTGCCAACCTCGTAGGCGGCCACTACTAATACTGCGATGAGACACTGATGACACTTGATCTATGTACAAGATTGACATACACCTCTCAGGTACCTCTCCAAGATGGCCGCTCCATTCACGAGCATCCCATCAGACCTCCCACCATGGCCCCTAGTCTCGCGAGATCTCCCCTGAACCGCAGGAAGACTCGCGGGCTTCGAATTGACCAGGAGTATTTCTACCCCCCGGACCAGGCTTACTTCACCATCCCGGTTCCGGCAGCAGGGTAGGTCAGGAAACGAGCGTTCACCGAGCGTGGGTAAGTGGATCTTTCTCTACCCGGATCGCCTCGACGCCCTAACTAGCATGTGGGTAAGTGACTCTATCGGGGACGCTCTGAGTTGACGCCTCCCACCCTCCCATTCCCCCTTGGGGGCATCCAACCCGTTCCGCCCATCCCTGGATGGTGGAACCCCTGTGGGGTGGGTACCATGGTGGCCTATACTCGGTACTGGACCCTGCCAGCACGCACACCACCGTGAGCAACTACTGCCCCGGGACCGCCACTATCCGGGATGCACGGGCCAACGATTGCCTCCACAGGACATGGGAGCTGGTAGCGGAACCCGGGCACCCCATTACTGTTGATTGCCCCTTGTATGTTTCTGCTGCCAGAGCCCCCCTTGTGTCTCAAATTGACAGAGTTGGTTTATCTTATGACTACATTCAGCCTCCTGTTTCCCTACCTTATCCCTTAGGACACACATTGTTGTCCATAATGACTGCCGGACCCCGTTGCTAGGTGTGTGAGAGCCCTAGTTCCGACAAGGGAATTTCCCCCTTGTTTTCTACTCCAGGTGGGACGACCAATCCTTGGTGTCACTCCCACCTGCACTCCCACGTTCTTCCACTCAGACCCTGAGGAACTTCATACCCTATGTTGCACAGTTTACCATAACTGGTATAATTCAATGGTTTTTGGGTTATAGACTGTCACTAAAATGGCCATTCAACAACAGTTTTTTTTAAGGAGAATTTTATGTTTTTATAACACGTTATTTTATGATCAAACCAGCATGCATATGCCACTTTTGAGACTTCATACTTTATTTAGGTGTTGAAGTCTTCTCATATTATACCCATACCTTTAACTGAAAACTTTGCTTTTTCTTTAGTTACTAAGAAGTAAATAGAGTATTAGCATGCCCACAAACTTGTACGTTTGCCACTATATGATGAAGCTGCACAAAATTTGTCAGAAGCTTGTGTCGTGGACTTCCTATAAAACCTATACAGGATCTGCACGTTCGGACAGCATACACTGTAGGATTGGTGTCGTACTCATTCTGAACACCCCCACCGGGTATGTTGGCCTTTTGCACCAGCTAGCTCACAGTGCCACTAGAATCTCCTCTTACCAAGGAGAGAATAGTTCTTGGCAACCATCGAACATGACAACCCTGATCCCTCAGGACTGTGGAAACAATATACTACTTTTCGCTCAGTCACTCATGCTTACTTAGTCTGTCTTAGAGAGATACACAGAATAAACAGGCTGGGCGTTTTCAATAAGTATTTATTGAACAGTTGTTATTCTGGTGTAAAATAGATGAGCTGCAACAACCGTTAGACAGTAGCAGATATATAGGATTAGAAGCACTATGAAAGTAAACTGATGGTAAAGCTCTACCATCTTGCAGTAATCATGAATACATACAAGTACATAAAATACACGATAATAACAAGATGCGTACTCCTACGATGCCTCCCTAACTAGATATACCTAAGTGTACCTAGCATGTGTGTAGGTGTTAAGCCAAGAATCCCTCTAGGATAAAGTCAACCCCATTACCTGAAGTGAGAGACTGTGGGACCCTGTCTTGGTCTCGAGTTGGACACCCCGCAAGGGATGTTAGACCACAGCGAGCTGGAGTGTCTGCATGCAGGAACCTCAGCGTCTCTTGTCAGTATGTCGGGCGAGAAGTCCTGATCTTCTCTGTCTATCTTAGCAAGATGTGATGTATATATACCCATAGGTCTCCCAAGGGGTCCTACCTCGCTGTATTACTGTGTTGGACTAAGGATGACGTCGGGCATGAACTTTATACATAGATATTATACAGGAGATGGTAGTCCTGCTGTGCTTCCGAGAATCCTCATGGATAATGTATGAGATTTCGAACTAGGGAAAACCCGCGTTCTGAATGCAGTGTCATATCTAGGTAAAAGGTCAGTCCCTGTAAACCGTTATAAGTGCAATGCAGGAAAGAATATAGGTGAAGGGTTATGAAGTTACCTGGGCCTATATTATGGTACCTATATGGAATATAACACTTGGAAGTAATAGTTTTCTATTGGGATGTCAAGTTTTTTTAACAATCAGTCAATCAGTGTTTTGGGGGCTCATTAAAATTGTGTTTGCTTATAACTTTGGCACTGCTTGATGAATCTGCATAAAAACGTGGCAGGCATTTAGCAAATTACACCCTGTGCAGGTATTTCAATTTTCATGCAGATTCCACCTGGAGTGGTGGAGGGATCAGATTTAAGGGAGAATCAAAAGATTATTGCATTTGTAACAACATTGGCACAATTTGATGGATCTCTACAAAATGTGGTAGAGCGTGTTTAGCCTACTTGTTAGTTTCAAATTTGTGCAGATGCTTCAGGGGGGGGAAGGGGCAGTTAAAAAGTGGGCTAAAATTGTGTTAATTTGTTGATAACATTGACACTATATGATGAATCTGCACAAAATTTGGCAGAAGCGTAGAAGGATTGTTTTAGGTAGGTTTTGTGCCAATCCATCCCAGGATGGGCAAAGCTATAAGGGGCGGTATAAACTTTAGCACTGTTTGGTTGGTCTGCACGGAGAGCATGTTTAGCCTACATTTGTTTTCCTCAGTTTCATGCAGGCTCATCAAAGATGGGCAGATTTAAAGGAGGGTATCAAAGAAGTGTACACTTGCTAATAAATGTGGCACCATTGAAAGGATCTGCATGAAATGTGAGCAGGCATTTAGCAGGTTTGTTTGTCTGCTGGTTATGTCTGGTTTTGAGCAGATTCATCAGTGCAGGACAAAGATTATTGGGGACAACAAAAGTATAATTCACTAATAACTTTGTTTTTGTTTATTGAATTTTAATGAAAATTGGCACACAGCAAACTAAGCCCAGTGCAATACCAGGCAGGCCCTACACTTCACAGGGCTGAAGAATGTTTTCTGCAGACCCTGATTGAAGGCGGTTTTAAGCGCAGAATAGGTACATGGCAGGTGAATGCGGTATGCATAAAAACCCATAATATTCTCTAAAAAACATATAGGAAAATGTTAGTTTTGCATGCACAAAACCGGAAAAAAACGGAAATTCGTCAGTTACGATGCACAGCGTAAAATGCATACCATAACTTATACACCTACCATACTTAATAGACCCATTAGCCAATAGCCTATAAAAAAAATAAAAACTATCTACAAAGGGCAAAATACTGCAGGGGCGTGAGCTATGGAGTGCGTTGTGCATGCACTGGCGAATTTGACTTTTTGTTGGGGTTGTGTATGCTGAACCATAACTGAAATGTATCTGTGCTTTTTTGTGAATAATAACCATGGTTCTCGATACATTTAACTCTAAAGCATTAGAGTTAGAATCTGAAAGAAAATAGGGAGGTTTTGGTTTAAAAATGAATGGTGGGGAAGGATTCTTTCTTTCTAAATAAGGGAATCTGGCAAGCTCCGTGATGTGCTAACACGCCAAAGTTTAAGTGCCGCTTTATAGGTGCAAGTCTGTTGGCACCCTGCCTGTCCTAAACAAAGCTATGGAAATCCTTTCCTCAAAAGTCTGTTTTCAACACAGACGACTGAAGAGTACAATTGTCAGTGTTTCATCGGACAAATTAGAATGGGATTAAACTGAGGCCTTTCCAGCTGATCGCTGGGAAGAAGTGCAGGCCTGCGCGCGGAGGCAGAGGGTGGACAGGCAGCTGGCACGGTGGAGTCAATATGACTATAAATGGTAGCACTGGGACAGAAACTAGACCTCACTGCCCCTCGTGCTTCACAAAAAAAAAAATCTTTAGTCCTTGGAGAGAACTCTGATTAATTCTGTAAGTAATACTTGTGTAGAAACAAAAATAATAACCATAGAAACCAGAGGGGATTTGTTTTCGGTGGCTTTTATTTCAGACTTATCACACACACTCTGAAGCATTCTGCACAAGGCTCTTGCCTATAAACTAGTATTTTCAGTTGCCTTCCTTAGCTCCAATTACTCTGCAGTTTCTCCTCAGTAAATAGCATTGTATGGGTGCATTCCTGAAATCCTAAGCTATTTGTACATGCATATTTTCCACCGATGAGGCTTGCAAGCTGTTGAACATGTTTCCTGTCTGACGTCTTGAAAGTCTGTTTGGGAAATACGGGGCATATTATCAAGGGCCGGCGATAAATATCGCAAAGCGCGCTTAGCGCTTGCATATTTATCGCCGGCTATCTCTGGAATTTATCGCCCGGTTAGCGCGTTATTAACAACGCGCATCGCCGAGGCGATAAAAATGTCAGAGATAGCGTGGATATCGCCGTTTTCCATGGGAAAACGGCGATATCCTAGATGATAGGGCCTGTGGTCTTAGCCACAGAATCCACCCCCCATGTTAAGTATGCCTTAGTCAGGAATTTAACAGACGTTAAATTCCTGCGTTAAGCATACTTAACGCGATTAAAATAATCGCTTCCCCGCATTGTAAATATCGCGAAGCTGCCTTCGCGATATTTACCCATGTTGTTTCCACAGACACGCCTACTTTGCATCTCATTATCGATGCGAAGTCAGGCGTGCTGGAAACGGGAGCAAAATCAGCAAAACACGCGATAGCGTGTCTTTGCTGATAAGGCGATATAATTATCGCCGCTTTTCGGCCGAAAACGGCCGCAAAAGCGGCGATAATTGTTTATTGCCGCCTTGTTAATATGCCCCTACGTTATTTTGCTACAAGGGAAGCAGGGTTAACCCCAGCCTAATTATCGCGGAAAGAGACTTTGACGTCGGTATTTTCCTTAAGACACATTTATAATTTATTGAAGAGGTTTCAAAATTGAAATAATGTTTTGTTTTGCTAATGTGAAAGGGCTAGACAATTGCTAAGTGTTGTAATCTAGTAAGTGAATGATGCATCCTCTCTGTTGTTGCCCTTATGCCTTGCTGCTCAGTCTATGTGATGTCATCAGAATGTTGAGAGTGTTTGAGTGTAATAAGGAATCAGTTGGTGTGGAAGGGCTGAGCGGCAAGGAGGCTGCTCCTGGTGGGGCATTGTATGAGACCTAGCATGAGACTTAATATGGATCCTATCTGAAGAATAAAGCTGTGATCCTGAACTACATCACTGGACTACGTATCCTTCATTTAACCGTAACACTAAGTTCTAACCTTAACTTGTATTTAACTCCTTTAAGGCAGCTGCCCTCAGTGTATTCAGTAGTTCGAGCCCACACATTGCCGAACACAGGTGTAGTTGCCTAATGAGGTTTCGGTAGAAACTCATGGTGGACGGGCCTGCGGTACCTATCAATCCTTACACATAAGGAAACCCCTGATTCATGCCTGTATATCCGCGGGCAACCATAGGTGCATCCAGGGCTTTAAGTGGGATTAAAAAACTGGGGGGTCTCTCAAAGGGGCGTGGTCAATGTAATTAAGGGCGTGGCTTAAAAACACGTAAGCTAAAAATCTGTGTTTAGCACAGTGTGCCGCCCGACTTGTATTTTGCTGTTCCTGTCATTGCGTCTAGATATGATACAACAAGTCACATCATACCTACAAGTCAGGACTATTGGCTTTGTCAATGGTTGCTAGTTGCATAAGATAAATAAGCAGCAACTATGGCTTGTATATAATATTGAAAAAGCTTCCACTTAAGCCCTGATGACACCACGACAATGTTACTGCTCCTGAGTTTCAAAAAGAGAAGGGAAATCCAGAGAGAAAATGACTCTCTTTAAAGGATTTCCCTTCCTCTACAACGCTCACCACGCGCACATCGACGTGCCTGCTGTCACTGCAGTCCGGAAAAAAAAACGGACTGCATGTGCCAGGGCACAAAACAGAGCCCGATAGAGACCCGTTTTGAGGCCCCCATAAAAAAACTGCTGGTGCTCAGACCCGGTGAGACCCGGCCCACTTAAAGCCCTGGGTGCATCTATACATGACCCCCACTACATGCTATCTTTTTTCGGTGTGTTACCACGTGGCGTTGCCTGGGAGACAACAGTACTGTCAGTTTCATAGCTCACAATGATTTTGCATCTTTGCAACAAAGGGTATGCACTAAATAGGAATAACAGTGATGCACATTCAGTAAATAAAAGAGGACATTTGAAATGTAAAGTTTATTTGAGCTTATTGAAATAATGGCAGGGTTCTTGAAAAATCAAGTTTAGCCAAAATAACTAATCATTTGCTTATTTGGCTAGAGCATCCTCAAGTAGGCTGTAAGAGCCCTAGTAAGTAAGCAGCTGCACCTACTTCGAAGTGCACTGTCAGAGATGACTCAGAAAGAACAGTTTCTGAGAGACTTAGTTTCATCTTCTACAGGTTTGCATGGGTCCACTGGACAGATGTGAATGAGATGCAATGCAGGGCGTACTGTGCCCATACTAAGGAAACACTAGGAAAACTGTTTCGGACCTAGTGGGCACCTCTAACTACAAATCTATCTCAGATGGTGAATTCCTTTGCATCAGAGTCATTTCTCTCGATTTTAACTTTTCCCGTTTGGGTTGCGGGCTGCCCTGCTTTGTTCCTGTTGCCTGGAGTGACTCTCTTTGTGCCCACGTCATCGCCTCACCTTGGTGGGACTCGGAGTCCCAGGGTGCACCACACCATCCCAATCAGCATCAGCTGCCGTAGGGGGAGGTGTGACCATCGCGCTATAAAGCGCTGCCTCGACCCCCGCGGCGCGGGACGCGCTGGTGAATTCCTTTGCATCAGAGTCATTTCTCTCGATTTTAATTTTTCCCGTTTGGGTTGCGGGCTGCCCTGCTTTGTTCCTGTTGCCTGGAGTGACTCTCTTTGTGCCCACGTCATCGCCTCACGCTGGTGGGACTCGGAGTCCCAGGGTGCACCACACCATCCCAATCAGCATCAGCTGCCATGGGGGGAGGCGTGACCATCGCGCTATAAAGTGCTGCCTCAACCCCCGCAGCGCGGGACGCGCCCGGGCGAAGCCCGAGCCAAGGACGGGGCCGTCTGTGCCCATCTGAGATCGTAAGAGGCTGGGCCACCTCCCTAAGAACTTGGTCAGGGTGACAATTTGTGTTCAGTTCGGTATTGTTTGGTTAATATTATATTGTGTTGATTACCCACTGTTATCATGAGCAAGCGTAACTTTAGTACAGGCAAGGGTGTTGTAGGGACCCTAGATGCTTTTTTACTGAGGGCAGAATCGGCCCTCATTAATGAGATCAAGCTTACAGAGCGAAGGTTATCCCTTGAGCCCTTACCTTCTCAGAATAGACTTTCCTTGACTCCTGCACTTATTGAATCCCCTGTGGTGATCAACCATGATGTACCTCCATCTTCGATTAGCCCGTCACCACATGCCGTAATAGATCCAGTGACAGATATTGTCTCTTTTTCATCTACTGACTCAGAATCTAGCCCTGTGAGACCTAAAGTCACCACCAGAGGGCAGAAAGCCAAACTTAGGTCGGATCGTATTACTGAACCCCCCCCAAACAAAAGGAAAAGTCGAGGTATACAGAAACAGAGTAAACCCGTCCAAAGATTAATTGGGAAGAAAGCAAAACCCGCTATAAGTGTAAGTGAATCTATTGAGGGTCCCCCTAACTCCACTCCTCATATCATGTCAGGGAAGACAGTCGACAGCACACAAGAGGGGAACTTCTGGGGAAGACTCGAAACTATGATGTCAACCTTATTGGAACCAATTCTGCTAAAACTAAGCACCGTAGGGCAGTGCTCTTCAAGATGATGACCTTACCCAGGTTGTTATACATACTTCAAAATACGCCCTGTCCGGTGCCTGATGCATATTTTAGAGAGGTAGACAGCCAACTTAGGACGTTATTGTGGGATGGAGGGACGGCGCGGATAGCACTTGCGAAACTCCGGAAAGGAGTCTACGAGGGAGGGTTGGCGGTTCCGGATATTCAAAAATACTATTGGGCATCCCAGCTTATGGTCATTAATGATTGGGTATTTGCAGATCGAAACGATCCGGCCTACAGGGTTCGACCACTGGGCAATGGGGGACGAGAGTTACCTGAAAGTTCTGTATGGACCGAGGAAACAGGATGGACTGCCCATGCATACACGACTAGTGCAGATGGCGTGGATAAAGGCAACACACTTTCTGGGCTGGACGGGGCGGCTGACAGAACAGACTCCTCTGTGGTCTAGTGTAATGCTTAGAGAAGTAGGGTGTCTGCAGGGCTTTGTGAAATGGAAGTTGATTGATATTATGAGGCTGGGAGATGTGAGAAAAAAAGCAGGCCATATTATCATTCTTAGAACTACAGAAGGAATACCAACTAACACCCAAAGAACACTATAAGTATATACAACTGAAACACGCTATCGGTAGGCATATAAAAGATGGGGAACAGATCCCAGAATATAGTCCACTAGAGGATAGATTGTTATTGGACCCCATTCCGGAAAAGCCACTATCAGCTATATATAAGAAAATAGTAAACAACTCCCCAGACTTACTGCTCAAGGTGAGAGAAGCATGGGAATCGGATGTGGGATTATTAGAAGACAATGACTGGGCCGAAGCGGTGCAAAGCCCAAGAGAAGTGGCAATTAGAGCTAGGTTCAGATTAATACAGTTACGGATCCTGCATCGATCCTACTACACCAGTGTACTGTTGTTCCGCATGGGTAGGACCACGTCAGAAGAGTGTCAAAGAGGGTGTGGTCAGAAAGGGACGTTTTCACACCTTGTGGGAATGCCCGATAATTCAGAGATACTGGTCCAGAATAGCGCATATTTTAACCGAAGTGCTTGAACAGCATGTCCCTGTGGATGCTAGGTGGCATGTATTGTGTGTGTCTGGAGAAATGACCTGGCCTAAATACTCTAAGATATGGCTGCAAGTCGCAGCAATGGTTGCTAAACGAAACGTGGCTAGAACATGGGGGCGGCCCGACCGCCACTGGTTTCCCAGTGGAAGAAAGATCTGGACTGGTGTTGTATGGCAGAAAGAGTTGTATATGAAGGCCGTGGCTGCCCCGCGAAATGGAGTAAAGTATGGCAGAAATGGGCCGACTACAGGGGCTTAAGGGAAGGGTTGGGCGACTGAGAAGGGAAGGACCCAGGGTGGGGGGGATCCACTATATTGCACACTATGAGGAATGTACATTAGATGGTGAACGTTATTGAGAAGATGTACTTTATTCCAACTATATGCTGATGACAATGTAATGCTGACTTTGGTTTAATATTCACAATAAAAAGAATAAAAAAATAAAAAAACTAAGCACCGTAGAAGCCAGACTAATTAAGGTGGAGGAGCTGGTTAGTTGTAATTCTTCGGCTATACCGGCAGTCACCTCCAAGCCAAGTACAGGCCCGCCAAATATTATGGGGACAGGTACGGGGGCTGGCCAGTCTGCTAGCACTATTGCAAACGGACAGGCACAAGATAAGAGCAGTCTTAATAACACTGCACCTAGTGCAGTTAATACCCCTGCTTGTACTGGTCAGATTCCTCCTAGAGCAGGACTTTCTGTAGTAGCAACTAACAGTTCAGCTAGTTTTGAGAGAGGAGCCCCAGGGGTTAAAACACATGGCAGAAACGAGGAGCTAGAGAGAGGCACAAACCTCCAAGAACATCAAGCTAAATCTTCTAATCCCACACGACATTTAAACCTGCCCCCAGAAGCAACCCCGTATACGGTTGTCTTGGCTAACGTCCCTTCCTTACCCCACAATGTCTTTGAACATTGGTCAACTTTAAGGAACAAGTCACTACACTTGAGTTCAAGGACTGGTATTAAAAACTCCCTTTTTTCTGAATTTAAAATGGCACGGAGAATAGGGGGGGTGGGTCCCTCACCCAAATCACTACGTGGAGATGGCGTTGTGTTATCCTTTAGTTCGCCTTTTCTGGTGCACGAAATCCTAGAGAGGGGAAATAATGGGCCTATTAACCTTAATGATATTAATATACTACCACTTGGTTATTTTTATCAACCACCTAATCCCCCCAACTTTCGAGGCTTTATGCATACAGGAGGCAATCCCATGGAGACTAGGGAGCTCAGATTTTCGGTCCCGGTGCGCAATCGCTTCGATGCTCTGAACTCTATGGAAGACATCGATTGACTGAACTTGGGGATCCCTGTTTGCCCCCATCCTAAAGCCAGTAGGTCTAATGATGGGGCCAACTCTGGATTGACCTCAACTGGAAAAGATGATCCCCTGCCTACATATAATAGCAGAAGAGATAGAGACGTGGTCCTTAGGACTGCAGACCCGGAGCTGGAAGTCTTTGCCGATCCTCAGGGTCCTTTAAATGCTTCCCTCCAATACAGCAGTGTAATTGAGGATCCACCCGGGATTGTATTCCCCACTAATTCTTCAGATAATGGTAAACCCGCTCTTTGTAATATCGTTTCTTGGAACATCGCGGGTATTTGCTCTAAGTTAGGCAGTAATTTGTGGTGGGATTTCATCTTACAATCTGAGGTTTTGTGCTTCCAGGAAACTTGGACTAAGGAGGCGACTCACTTGAATGGGTTTAGGACGTTTCACACCCCAGCATTTGACGGACTGAGTGGTAGGGCTAAGGGTGGCTTGTGTACATATATATCGAGCAGTATGAATGTAAATAAGATAATGATGCTTGCTAATGACCACTATTACCAACTGGTTAGATTGGATATAGATGCTAAACACTCTATAGTCCTGACTAACTTCTACAATAACATTCCCCCAGAGCAAGTAGGAACTGTTGTAAAAAATATGTTGCAATCGCTAAAATCTGTGGGGAAAAGCAAGGTAAAGGACACGATGCTAATATTAGCAGGGGACTTTAATTGTGGGCTATGTCCCAATGCTGGGGACAATTTATGTAGAGCCTTAAACGAAGAAGGGGCATGTTTATCCCACTTTCGGCACTCAATTTTAGGGGAGCAATTCAATGAACTAATCTTCAGCCCTGATTTGGGCTTTGTTAATGAACTATGCCCAGTACCTATTTCCATGCCCTGGACATTTAATGGCAGAGGTCTTTACTCCACTATTGATTATGTCTTAATATCAAGCAGTTATGCACATCGTCTCCATTCCTTTTATGTTTCAGAGAATGCACTTAGTGACCATTTCCCTCTGTGCTTAGCAATAATACTACCCTCTAGAAAAACCTTTGGGTCTAATAACAATGATCAGTTGTTAGAAAATCTAGTCATTGGAAGTGTCAACGGGTATTCTCTGCGCTGGACTATGATTGACCAAGCAGCATTAGTTACGACAGTGGTGGGCAAATGTAAACATGCTATAAGAGACATGTCTGAGTGAAACAGCCACTCCAGACAACATCTTAGCCTCATTCTTAGCGATTTCTAATGCAATACGAGAGTCCCCCCTTAGACGTAAAAGCAGTACTAGGCACCAGAAGGGATGGTTTGACTCTAGCTGCACCCAAGCCTATTCCCACCTAAAAAAAAGAGCTGCATAAGATTCCGAGAAACCTGCCCAAGATAAGGCTGGCCAGAGTGGAATACAAGCAAGCAATCAGGGACAGAAAAACCACTTTGAAAAAGGAGGGTTGGGAGGCATTACACACGGCCTCTATAGCAAAAGACAGTGCGGCATTCTGGAAAGCAGTTAAGGCACCTTTTCTGTATAGCGAGGTTGGCCCGTCCATTGAAATTGCAATCAGTGAGGAACAATGGATTAACCACTTCTCACGAGTATATAGTGGCGAGGGAAATTCTGTTGTGACGAACAACCATGCACGGGAGGTTCAAAACTTGAACCCTTCCCTCCAGAATCATGATCTGTTGTTCACTCTGGATGAGGTGGAGCGGGCACTTTCTGTCAGTCAGGGTGGCAAGGCCCCCGGACCAGACGGAGTCCCAGTAGACCTATTTAAAGCAAATATTTCTCTGTGGGGGCCTATTATAGTTCAGGTGCTTACCGCCAGCTGCAGCACTACTTTTTTACCTACCTGGGTAGAATCCATGATTGTGCCCATTTTTAAAAAGGGGGACAGACAGGACCCAGGGTGCTATAGGCCAATCTCCCTATTGGATGCTATAACAAAAGTAGCAGGCAGAATAATTTTAGAACGCCTCCAGGATTGGGCTGAGGAGAACTCTGTTCTATCTGACCTTCAATACGGCTTTCGAGCCGGTTTGGGGACGGTGGAGCAGGGCTTAAATCTCTCTGTCCTGGTGGGGAAATACACGAGGGCTAAGAAGGGGAACCTGTTTTTAGCGTTTGTGGACCTCACGGCCGCGTTTGACTGTGTGGTCCACAGCAAGCTCTGGTCGATTTTAGAAGTTATGGGGGTTGATGTTCAGATCATTCATTTTTTTAAACGTTTTTATAGTGATGCCACGGCACGTGTGCGCTGCGGCTTGAAGGGCGAGTGCTCGGCCGCCTTTCCGATAAGGAGCGGAGTCAGGCAAGGTTGTGTCCTGGCCCCGTTCCTTTTTAACCTTTACATCAATGGATTGGGGGAGGCTCTTCTTAAAGATAATCAAGACTTCCCGCAAGTGGCCAGACGCCCAATACCAGCACTCCTGTACGCAGACGATGCGGCGCTGATGTCCCGCACACAAGTAGGTCTTCAGAGAGTATGAGATAGCTTTTCTCATTTTATGAAAGATCTTGGTTTAAGAGTAAATTCCTCTAAAACATTTATTATGCGTTGCGGCCATGGCATCAAGAAATCCAAAGATATGTTTGTGTCAGGACAGAAGATTGGGGTAACCAAGAGGTTTTCATATCTGGGCATTCTTTTCGCCCATAACGATACCTGGGCACAAGTATTCGCAGCGAAAAAACTGGTACTCCTACGAACATCTGCCCTTACCACCTTTGCCAGGAAACTGGGCAAAAGACCACCTGAGGAGCTCATTACAATTTATAAGGCAAAGTGTGTTTCAGCGGTAGTTTACGGGGCAGGGGTCTGGGGGTTTACCGATCTGCTTCCTATCCAACGAGCAGAAAATTCTTTCCTAAGATACATTTTATCTGTTCCTAATGGTACTTCAGCGTGTATATGCCATGCGGAGTTGGGACTCCCCTTCATCTCTGATTTAATAAAGCTTGAGCCTGTGCTATTATGGCACAGGCTCTGGACCAAAGAAGAGGCAAAATTAAACAGAGATATTCTTCTGGATACCTTGAAATTGGAAGGGGCTTTGAGGATCCCATGGATAAGATATGTCTGCAACTTCTTAAAAGATCTTGGCCACCTAGAGTATTTTATTAATCCCAGTACCATCCGGTCAATAACCAGGAGGGCACTAAGAAAAGAGGGCGTTCTGCTGTTGGATACCATTAGAATGTCATCCGAGATACTAAAACCCACAGTCCTGCACAACCAATTGATTTTAACTTCTTTTAATATTCAACCCTATTTAACTTTTGTACCAGGCGTTTATGACAGGTTTCTACTAACTCGATTTAGGTTGGGGGTTTTTCATAGATTAGTCACCCTTCCTAAGAGGAATGACTGGTCTCAAGACCTCCAACCATGCCCTTGTGATAATATTTCTGCTCAATCTACGATTCATGTTGTCCTTTTTTGTAGATTTTATTCCCACGTAAGGAGCAAGTGCTTAGTACCTATCTTAAAATGGCTCGGGCTCCGACAGTGTCGACCTGCTTTCTTGGCCTTACAACACCTGGATAATGAGCACAGTGTCTTTAGGATAGTAACTTTCCTGAAGAAAGTGCTGAGCCAAAGAAAATGTATGCTTACTTGATTGTTTTTTAGATGGACGAGGGCTTTGTCAGTTTAATTCAGTTTTAATGTTTTTTTAAGAACTGTAGATCAATTAATTTTAATTAATATTTTATATGAAATTTCTACTGCATGTAATGACAAATGTTTTACTCTGTTTTATTGTGCTTTTATGATTGTCTGATATAACAATCGAATAAAGCCTTCTTTTGACTTTGACTTTGACGTCGGTATTTTCCTTAAGACACATTTATAATGTATTGAAGAGGTTTCAAAATTGAAATAATGTTTTGTTTTGCTAATGTGAAAGGGCTAGACAATTGCTAAGTGCTAACCTTAACTTGTATTTAACTCCTTTAAGGCAACTGCCCTCAGTGTATTCAGTAGTTCGAGCCCACACATTGCCGAACACATGTGTGGTTGCCTAATGAGGTCTCGGTAGAAACTCATGGTGGACGGGCCAGCGGTACCTATCAATCGTTCACATAAGGAAACCCTTGATTCATGCCTGTATATCCGCGGGCAACCATAGGTGCATCTATACATGACCCCCACCACATGCTATCTTCTTTCGGTGTGTTACCACGTGGCGTTGCCTGGGAGACAACAGTACTGTCAGTTTCATAGCTCACAATGATTTTGCATCTTTGCAACAAAGGGTATGCACTAAATAGGAATAACAGTGATGCACATTCAGTAAATAAAAGAGGACATTTGAAATGTAAAGTTTATTTGAGCTTATTGAAATAATGGCAGGGTTCTTGAAAAATCAAGTTTAGCCAAAAGAACTAATCATTTGCTTATTTGGCTAGAGCATCCTCAAGTAGGCTGTAAGAGCCCTAGTAAGTAAGCAGCTGCACCTACTTCGAAGTGCACTGTCAGAGATGACTCAGAAAGAACAGTTTCTGAGAGACTTAGTTTCATCTTCTACAGGTTTGCATGGGTCCACTGGACAGATGTGAATGAGATGCAATGCAGGGCGAACTGTGCCCATAGTAAGGAAACACTAGGAAAACTGTTTCGGACCTGGTGGTCACCTCTAACTACAAACCTATCTCAGATCTGCCCTGTATAGCTAAGACCCCGGATGCAATTGTTTCCAAAAATACTTTACATACTCCTAGGGAATAATGTCATATAGATTAAATTCCACCAGTGTGGTTGTAGCCCTCATTATGGAACTGAAACCTCACTTTGTACCAGTCGAAAGGAACTCCTTCCTGCCAGAAACAATGTGCATGTCTGCTCTGTAATACTATTTAATCCTGCCACCCTGATACACCTCAGTAAAAAAATTGTTGTCCAGAGATTTTCATTTTTGATTTATGTTTTTGAATCATTAGAGAAGTAATTTAGCTTGGGTAAGCATTGCTGATCCGGGCTGAATTTTAAAAATGGCGGCTGTGTTGCAGTGATGATGTAATATTTCAGGAACCATGAGACCTTCATACTTCATTTTGGTTTCAAAACTAGGTTTGGGGGGCCAAGTAGTCTTACAGAGACAGAAAATAACTCCTCAGAGCAACCCTTTCTCCATTTTCAAAAATGTCAGCTATAATAGAGGAAGAAGAGACATATATAGAAATGAAACAAATTATAATGTTTTTTTATCCTTTTATGTCTACACCAAACAATGTTAATGATCTGAATGTGAAAAAAAAGAATGTTTATCACTTCTGTTTTAGACACATTTTCATAGTTCACTTTATTTATCTGTTTCGGCAATCACTCGTGGTACATTTGCAGAATGTTGAACATTTGAGAAGAGCTTATCGACAGGGACATCTTTGTGTAGTACAGGTTTTGGAAGTATATGTACGTGTATGGTCTGTGGGTAGAGGGTTTAGAAATTTCGTAGGTTTTAGCAACCCATCAATATCTTCCCAACCAAATTCACACGGATCTTTCTCTACATATGTATGATCCAAAACATTTACACATCTTCTGATCAAGTAAAACGCTCTTTTAATGTGTCCACGCACAGAATATGACACTGGTGGAAAGGTACTTACTAGGACTGATCTCTTGAACTCACTGTACCGGGATCGTCAAATGTGTGATATTCAGAACTTGTTTTCCACACGCACAAGGTATTTTTCTACGTCTTTAAAGTCACATTCTTCTGTCTCAGCAAATCCTTTTAAAAACTTCACAGGTTCAGCAGTTAAAGCTTCAAGCTTTGTTCCAGTTTTTCTCATACTGTTATCACCCGTCAGAATATGTGCCTTGATAAGAACACTCGGCATCTTTGAGTCAAGTTTCTTGTACAGAATATGAAGCGGGATTAAGTGTCTTTTCTTGCCTGTTCCATAACGTATCATAACTCTGACAATCCTTGACTTATGAACATTGCAACAAATCAGAGGAGCACAGTAATAACATCTGTGCCATTTGACAGTACAATGACTCGATTGGAACCATTTTGAACAGTCCACTCAACATGTGACACAACACGAAGGTCAGCTTTCTCCAATTTACTGCTATGTTCTTGAACAATATGGCCCGTACCTTTTGAATATATCTCTGCAGGCACCAACTCCTCATTGACAATCATTCCACTTGCAATAATTGGAAATTCAGTGTTCACTGAAGCATCAGCAATGTTTTGGCGAGTTAACATCTCCAAGTTCATCTTGTTCAAAGATGATGACCAGACTTTATCAAGTTGCACAGGTGTTGAATTTTTGATGCAGGCAAGGTCAACTGTTCCACTTGTAGACATTCGTCTGATTCTCTCACATTCTTTGATAGATAGTTCAAGATAACTGTTAAAGACAATGTGAAGTTCTTGCAAGGTGCACACTGACTTTGATATCTGTAGAACAGTCTTAACGACCTCTCCGAAGTTTTGCATGAATGAAATCTTGACCATTCGCAATTGTGACATATAGTCCACAACAACAGCCGTTTTCTATGAGGACACCTTTTCGAATTGAAATTCTTCAGGTTAAAGATTTTTTCCGAGCTCTTGTATGAGTTTGTGCTTCACTGGTTTGATTGCAGCATCTCTATCAAATAAGGCATTTATTGGAAGAAGATCAGGCGACAGAAAGTCCTTAATAAATTCACCCCTTTCTTTTGCTACATCCATCTCTCTATGTGCTTTCAAAAGTGTTTTTTTGTAACCTGTTTTGTAGTGGCTGGTTGGACGAAACTCTTACTATGGCATTTAAAGCGTGGAAGTTTAGCTTTAGTGATTTTGTCAAATAGCTTTTTCTCTTTCAATACAAATCTCTCCTGCTTCAGTTCTGCATATAGTTTCGATCCATGTTCCAGGACATCTAACAGACGTGTCTTTTTATCATTATCCACATATTGTTTGGTCACGAAGTTGTGTAGTCACACAGGCTCAGTCATTTCAAAGGGGTTTCCTTGCTGCTGCATGAAATGAAGAAGGCTGTTAACATGTTTATTAAAACGTTCCCCTCTTTTCCCCCAAATTCGTTGTGAGGAACAGTTTCACGATGATCCATTAATTTTTAATTTGTCATCTCTCTGAAAACATTGCACATTGAAAGGACTTCATGGTAAACTAGCTGCCATTGAGCAACATATTCACTTGTACGTGTCTGACCAAGAATTCCCTTGTAGCTTTTCTGTGATCTATGGATCGTCTGTTCCAGTTTCCTATATGGAGCTACAGTGTTAAACCTTCCCTCTCTGTCTTTCACCACAGAATGTCTTTGGATGCATTTTCTGGAGAGATATGGTTTTAACACCTCAAGCTTCTTACCTTTTTCCAAATTCCAGGACCCACATCTCAGGTAGTTTATACAATTGAATTCGCGAAACACATTAATCAGTGACTACATAGTCTTCACGTGAAGCTCCCAATCACCTTCCCGATCAGCATGTGCCAAGTTTTTCACAAGTGCTATCATGTGTAAAACATTTTCCCAGTACTTGGAAAGTTCTGATTTTACTTCACATTCTTTGACAAACTTGGTTTTCATATTTTGATCTGAGTGTATTGAACATTGCCTGGATTTGCATTGTGTCTTTTATGCACATAGGGGCACATGCATCAAGCTAGGCAATTGCGATTCCTTAATAGCGATTTTTAAGGAATCGCTATTAAGGAATCACAATTGCCTATGCATGTAGGTTTTGCAAAAATATTTGCGATTCCTACAAATTCCTTAATTGCGAATCGCAAATTGCGATTCGCAATTAAGGAATGCCTTTCCATTCATTCCTATGGGCCTAGAGGCCCATAGGAATGTATGGGAAGCCATTCGCAATTTGCGAGTACCAAATAGGTACTCGCAAATTGCGAATGCAATTTGAAGGGTGCTAGGAGGCCTTAAAGGCCACCCTGCTGCACCCCCAAATTTGGCATCTGGGCTCATGTGGCGCACACATATGCCGTAAGGGCATATGTGCGTGCCACATGGCACTTTGAAAAATGCACTTTTTTGCATTTTTCAAAGTTTTTGCAAATTACTATCAAGTTCAGATTGATGGTTATTTGCGACCCCTATTAGCGAAATCGCTATGTTTTTCAGTTTAGTGCATTGCATTTAAGGAATAGCAATTTGCGATTCCTTAAATGCAATCGCAATTAAGTAATCGCAATTTTGCGATTCCTTAAATTGCGATTTTTGCATTTGGGACGATGCATCCCAAATGCAAAAATACAGGTCGCAAAGGGGCAGATTCTGCGAATCTGACCGTTTGCGACCCGATTTTCGGATGATGCATGGGGCCCTCTGTGCCTTGTTCACTTCTGAGATAAGATATGCAATAACTAATTTGTTATTTTGGTTCCAGAAAGCATTCCAACGCAATGTTTCTATAGTCTCAGATATGATAAGCATACCTTGTAACAAACTAACATAATGAGTTCCGCTCAATACTGACTGGACAGTTTTGCTTCCAAAGATTTCAGCCTTGATAAGTGCATTGTCTATGCCACATCCACGGAGATAACTTCCTGCACACCGCAACACAACTTTTGTCATGTGGAAAACACCCATCATTGGATAAAGATCATCAAATTCTATTGGATTGCTCATAAAAATGTCAGCCGCTATACCGAAAACACCTTCATCGATGAAAATTGGTAAGATAGGCCGGTCTTCAACCTCAGGGCACACATTTTTGTCATTTTTTAGAGTTTTGTATACTGTTGCGTTGTTTGTGACTGGAGATGGTATTACTGGTAAAAACCCAACCTTTTTCAGTGGGACTGTGTTCTGGGAGATCAGAGCATGAATTCCAGCCCACGGAGGAACTGACTTTTCTTCATCCTTCAGTCTGCAACGAATAAGCAATATGATAAATTCAGTTAAATCAGCTATGCGGACCGCAGCATCAGGTAGAAGAAGATCCATGTCCTCAGCCACTTTGAAACTTTCTGGTAGACTGGGACATGTTGATGGCTTGTAGTGATTTTACACAAGTTGGCAAGGCAGTTGGGTTATAAGTTTGCAGCTTCGTTTGTTTATGCCTACAGCTGATGCTGCTTGTTTTCCAGCAGCTACTTCATTGGTACAGTCTTGAAAAAGCACCATGGCAGTGTCATGTGTGCTGGATGTTCCAGACAAAGAAGAGCTGTCTTCAAAAAATAAATTATCAAGAGCAGCAATTGTAAATCATTTCCTGGTAAAGTGACTTGGAAGTGGTGTGCTGTCGGATACACAAGATTTTATAGCATGAGCTGCTAACAAGTTCCTACTCCGTGCTATGTCATTATAACTTGTTGATACACCAATCCTATTCATTGAAATGATTAGCTCACTACATTTGCACTTGTCATAGATTGCATCGGCAGTCATCATGTGTAGCAGAGTTTTCTTTTTGCTGTGATGTAATTCATAAAATATGATTTAGAGAATACAGTACATTTCCACAGCATAAGCCTGTTGGTTCATGGGATTGTCTTCCACATCTTCACTTATATCTCCAAAGCCATCATCAATGTTGCCGGCTTTTGTTCCGAACTCAAAAACTTTAGTTAGTAACAGTTTTGCTTTGCTGATATTCAACAATTATCTAAAAGATGCTAACACAATATCAGGCATTATTGTTGACTCCAAAGATATGCAGAGTTCTGGGGCATCACAAAATTTGTCATTAAGTCCATATTCTAAATCTTTCAGGATGTTTCTTGAAATGGTTCCTGCTGATTTACTGCATCCTGTTATCTTATTTTGGCATCAAGAACTTCAGGAGTCAAATCAGCTGAGAACATCATAAGTCACTCATTCTTTTTGTTAGACTGACAATAACTAATTCTGCCATTGTACATTCTCACCAGAAAAATCTTAATTTCATTATTATGGATCAATACAGTTTCATCAATGTTGATCATTATTTCTCTCTCACTGAGTGTGAACCTGTAGCTAGCACTCAAGAATGGCTTTAAAACTTAATTTGCTTTTTCAAAGTGTGCAAACTTAACTGAAGGCTGGCGGTTACGTTGCTGCTGGGAGCTCACTGTACATTCATATTTTCGAATGTATGCACGCATGCAGTTCGGATGGGCATACAATTCTGCTGCAAATACATTCTACTCGGCTGAAAAATTCATCTTGGAAGAAGCTAGCTGCAGATAAAAACATGTTTGCCCTTTGTGACTCACATACTCTGTACTTTACTCTTTTGTCAATCCCTTTGGCCCTTGTTCTGGCTAAACCATAGATATGTTATGTTATAACTAATTTATAGAGCGCTCGTTCACCATAGGCTTCTTGGCGCTAGGGTAAAGAAAGCAGCAACTGCATGGATTATTGGCTGTAAGCTTATGTAAACAGCTACGTTTTCAAATGCTTCCTGAAGTTCATATAGTTTTCTGCTAGTCTAATTTCAGCTGGGAGCGAGTTCCCAACCTGGGGCCCTATAGCACAGATAGCATATTGAAGATCCTCTGCTTTCTGATCAGTTGTTGGAGGTGGACGAGTTGTAGCCATCGATCTTCTAAGTGGATGGGCATTCGGTTTGATTGTCATCGCTTTCTCGGAAGACCCAAATTCTTGTGTGATTCACTTGTTTCTGCAATTTTTTGACAAATTATTTCCAGGCTTTTTTTTTATTGTATACGACTTGTAGCACTTGTTACAATGATAAAATATTTGATCCTCTTCACCCATCAGTTTCAATCTTTTGTGAACTTCATCTTGCTGTATTTCTGCAGCATCTCAAACTCTCTTCTGTCCAGCCACAGTTGATGTTAGCTTTTCTTTCGGATTAGTTTGTTAGTTTGGCATATGACACATTTTTCTTTGTTGAAGGAGTCCCGGATTTTGTAGTTAGCAACACTCTGATAGGAGGTAAAGATCCTCTGCTACCACCTGCTTCGCTCATGTTTACAAATTTGAATAAAGGAAAACCTAAAACAAAAACAATATTAAAATAAATTATCAATATGATGTCTAAAACTCATCATTATATAGCTGCTATTTTGGAAAATTGTGGAAGGGTTGCTCTGAGGAGTTATTTTCTATCTCTATAAGACTACTTGACCCCAAAACATATGTTTCGACACCAAAATGAAGTATATAAGTATCATGGTTCCTGAAATATTACATTATCCCTGCTACATACCCGCCATTTAAAAAAAAAAGAAAAATTTAGTCCGGATTGGCAATCTCTACCCAAGCTAAATTACTTCTCTATTGATGCAAAAACACCAATTAAAGATGAAAATCGCTGGACAACAATTTTTTTACAGACGTATATCAAGGGGCCAGGACTAATCAGTCAACATCATTGGACAGCATGTTTCACAAAATACTACTTGATAGATCAACTGTCTGTGGTGTAATCTGTGGAATCATGCTGCCTAGTTTGAATCCTTTTTTTGATGATCATTTTCACCAAGTCAAGGTGGGAATATTCTTCTTTGAATCACCACCCTCTCATATGGGGTCCAAAACAGATTTATTTTCTCATTGAGCCACTTCAATGTCTACATGGTGCTATCCACTATATTTGATGCTCAGAGTCGCAGGTATCAAATATTTTCTGATGACTCACAGAAACACCTTAAATTGTAATATAACACTGCTTCACAAATAGTGTGCTGCTTTTAGCTAGTCCCGTCTGTAAAGCAACAAATCAGCCTTTTTTCTCAACCGCCAAAGAACTGAGACCATCATGGGTACTGTAAATGTATCCTATAGCTTTCTTGCATCCATGGGTTTCCATCTAATCCAGCTGCCAAGGTCTACAATTTTGGAGTCTTTTTGACACGGACCCCTTCCATCAAGTGAATGCTATCAACAGAAATGTGTTTCATCACCTTCAGCTTCTTAACTTAATACTCCCTCTACTGTTGGTACCTGATGAACTTAACTTTAGAAGTAATCTTACCATGCTTAGAATAATCCAACAGCTTTTTACAGGTTTGACCTCCCACAGACGTCTCTATCTGAAATACAAAGTTCAAAATTATGTTGTTGCTCATTTCACACTTGGGACAAAATGTAATGACCAAGTCACAGCTGTCATCATTGGCTCCTTGTCCAAGAGAGATCACAGTTTAAAATACTATGTTTAGCCCACTGATCTCTCCATGATCACATTTCATCATTCTCAAAAAGAGTCCTTCATCTGTAGTAATCTCACAAACTCTGAGGTAAACCTCCAGCAATCTACTATTGGTTAATCTGCTCAAACTCAAAAGATGTGATGGAAGAATCAATCAATCAATACTTGTAAAGGTAAATCTACCGTGAGGGTCTCGAGGCGCTAGGAATGCTAGCTGCTTCATGGTGATCTGTTTGTTTGAACAGTCAAGTTTAGAATCCTTTCCTGAATTGCTGGAGCGTTGGGGTAGTCCCGAGGTGCAGGGGTAGGTTGTTCCAGACTTTGGCTACCAGATGTGAGAAGGAGCTCCCTCTGCTGTTGGCTCTGCAGATTGAGGAGGTGTCTGCCAGGAAGAGGGAAGCAGAACGTAGGTGTCTGGTTGGTTGGTGGAAGGTCATGTGTTCGTTGATGTACGCTGGTCCCTCATTGTGCAGGGCCTTGTATGTGTGGGTCAACATCTTGAACTGACATATTTTCTGGATCAGGAGCCAGTGTAGCTTCTTGAGGTGGGTCCGTCTGGGGAGGTCGAGAATGAGTCTTGCAGCTGAGTTTTGTATTGTCTGTAGTCTCTTCAGGAGGTGTGTGGTGATTCCTACGTAGAGTGTATTCCGGTAGATCAGCCTGCTGGGGAAGAGGGCTTACGTGACAGTCCTTCTGGTGTTGACTGGGAGCCACCTTAAAATCTTTCGTAGCATGCGATGGGTTAAGAAGCAGGCGGATGAGATTGCGTTTACCTGATTCTTCATGGATAGCTTGCTGTCCAGGATGATGCCGAGGTTGTGGGCCTGGTCTGTTGGGACGGGGGAGGGGCTGAGTTCAGCAGGCCACCATGCGTCGTTCCATGGCAAGGTGTTGTTCCCAAAGATGAGTACTTCTGTTTTATCCTTGTTGAGTTTGAGATAGTTGTCCCTCATCCACTCGGCAACATTCATCATGCATCTGTGGAAGTTGGCTGTGGTGGTGGAGGGAACTTCTGACAGTGAGAGGATGAGCTGAGTGTCGTCAGCGTAGGACGTAGGAGATGTTGTTCAGTCCGTGTGATCTGACGATGTTGGCCAGGGGGGTCATGTACATGTTGAAGAGGGTGGGGCTGAGGGACGATCATTGAGGGACACTGCAGGTGATCTTCTTGGGTTCCGAGGTGAACAGTGGGGAGATGGATTCTCTGGGTTCTTCCGGTGAGGTATGAGGCGATCCATTTGGGGGCGTCTCCCTGGATTCCGATGTGGTGGAGTCTGTTGATCAAGATTGATGGGAGACAGTGTTGAAAGCAGCTGACAGGTCCAGGAAGATGAGGGCTACTGTTTTGCCACAGTCCCGGAGGGCTCTGATGTCTCTGTTATGTTAAGGGTATTTGTAGAGCGCATGGCTACCCGAAGGCGTCCCTGCGCTAGCAGACATACCGGACAGATCACAACAGCTTAGTAGGTGGGGTTTTGGAAAAAACAAGTTTTCAAAAGTTTACTGAAGGAGAGGAGGTTAAGTTCTGAACGTAGATGGGGGGGGGAGAGCGTTCCAGAGCTGGGCAGAAGTGTAATGGAAGGACCGGCCACCACTTCTCATCCTATTGATTTTGGGGACCGAGGCTAGGTAGAGACTGGATGATCGGAGGCTTCTGTTTGGAAGATAGGGGGAGATGATGGATCGGAGGATGGGGGGGCCTTCCTTCCAGAAGGATTTATGAGCAATACATAAGAACTTGAATTTTATTCTTTCCACAATCAGGAACCAGTGCAAGGTTTTCAGAGCAGGTCTTGCAGAGTGGCTGTTGGGGATCTTAAAAAGCATACGTGCTGCGCAGTTCTGGATGACTTGCAGTTTATTTGTGGTAGCCCCTGGAGCTCCTAGATACAGAGCGTTTCCGTAATCGAGGCGGGAGAGGATCAAGGCCTGGACCATGAGTCTCCTTGCTGAGAAGGGGAGGAGCGGGAGGACTTTGCGGAGCATTCGTAGGATGCCATAGCAGGATGCAGCCAGTTTCGTCGCCTGATGATCAAATGTGAGTGACCGATCTAGCCACATGCCTAGACTTTTGATCTGGTTTTTTGGCGAGGGCGGGGAGCCGAGACAGCTTGGCCATGCTGATCCGATATCAAAGATGGGTGAGTTACCCAGCAGCATAAGCTCCGTTTTATCTCCATTCAATTTAAGGAAGGAGGATTCCATCTATTTGGCAACTCTCTCCAGGCAGGGGCCTAGGCAGGGCGAGGTGTCTTCTGGGTGATTTATGGCCACCACTAATTGGGTGTCATCGGCGTAGGTGACAATTTCAATCCCGAAAGGGAGGACAATCTGTGCCAGGGGGCTCATATAGACATTAAACAGCGTCGGGCTCAGGGACGAGCCCTGAGGGACGCCGCAGCTAAGTGGGATCCGTTTTGAAATGTTGTCTCCTTCAAAGACTTGGAAGGTCCTGTCCTCGAGGAAGGACTGCAGCCAGGTGATAACACCACCTGATAGTCCGACATTCCTCAGCCTGTGGATCAGGATGTCATAATTAACAGGGTCGAAAGCGGCACTGAGGTCCAAAAGGATGATAGCTGTCGATCCACCTTGGTCGATAATCTTTTTGGCCTTTTCAACCACTGCAAGTAACGCAGTTTCGGTCCCATGTTGGGGGCGGAACCCGGTTTGCGAGGGGTGAAGTATGTTGTAAGATTCGAGGAAGGTGGAAATAACTGAATTAACATGCTTTTCTAGCATTTTACTGATTCCCAGGAAGGAGGGAGATAGGGCGGTAATTTCCAAGAATGTCGGGATTAAGGCTGGGTTTCTTCAATAGCGCCTTCACCATGGTGTGTTTCCACAGTGGCGGTACTAGTCCGGTCGAGATGGAGGAGTTAATCAGCTTCAGTAATACCGGGAGGACTACTTCCCCAGCCTTACTTAGAAATTGAGGGGATGCCGGGTCACTGGGAGAGCCGGATTTTACTGAGGCACAGATGTTCACTAGAGTGTCCGTACCCATCAGGGGAATTTCCTGGAGAGAATGCTCACCGGGCACGAAGTTCTCCATGAACAGGTGGGAGGGGAAAAGGAATTGTAGATATCCTTGATTTTATTAGAAAAGAACTCTGCAAGTTCATCACACCGTGCGTGCGAGCCCTCAAGGGGGGCATCCCTGACCGGTAGTTTTAGAAGATGCTTCGCAATCTTAAAAATTTCGCGTGGGGAGTTTGAGACTGAATTAATGCTTTCCTCATAGTAGGATGCTTGTGCATCCTTCACTTTGGATTGATAAATTTTTATCGAGTCCCTGTATTTCAGTTTACTTGTTGCGTCATAGTTTCTTCTCCATTTCCTCTCAAGTCTCTTGCAAGTTTGTTTGTACTCATGCAGCTTGGGGGAGTACCACAGAGAGGGGTTATTCCTAGCTTTTTTATGAATGTATTTCCTAGGTATGACTAGGTCCAGGGAGGAATCAATCCAATGGTTAAATTTGTCATTCGCGGCAGTGGGATAGGAATCTAAAGTAGGTATGGAATTTTTCAGAGCTGATTTCCATGAGTCCAACGGAAGGTTGGACCAAGAGCGTTTCCAGCTACTAGTCGTTCCGGTGATAAGGGGGTTTTCGGCAAATCCCAAGACAATGGGACCAGAATGTGGTCTGACATGGCACTGGGACCGGGTCTCCTACTGAAAGTTCCCTACAATTGGAAAAGATGGGATCTAGGAGGTGCCCTTTTTCATGGGTGGGGCTAGTGACATTTTGCTTCATCTGAATAGCTAGGAGATTCTGGATTAGGTCAGTCGCTACTGAGTCTGAGGGATCATCAAAATGCAAGTTGAGATCCCCTAGTACAGTGAAATTAGAGGGAGAGCTTGCCAGGTTGGCGACAATTTCTGGTAAGACTTTGAACAGTTGTCCATGGGCTCCAGGGGGGCGGTATATAAGAACACCCGAAAAGGTATGGGTGGGAGAACGCGCGATGAAGAAGGAAAAGTTTTCACAATCTGGTAGGATGTTAGGGACGATGCAACATTTAAAACACTCTTTTAAAATAATGGCAATGCCTCCTCCCTTCCCCTGCTCCCGGTCTCTCCTCAGGATATAGTATTCCAGTGTGAGACATTGCACCAGGTCTGGTTCTGATTCATTATGGAGCCACGTTTCTGTGCTGTGACTGGCTCTGAATCCTGACTGAGAAGGGTCTAGGAGGTTGTAGTGTTCTAGGTGTTTGGTGAGGTGCTGGTTGATTGCCTTCTCAAGAACCTTTGCTGGAAGGGGGAGAAGGGAGATGGGCCGGTAGTTCTTTGGTTCTGCTGGTTCAGCGAAAGGTTTCTTCAGGGGAGGCCTCACTTCAGCTTGTTTCCAGTCTTCAACCTCGTCTTACTCCCGAGGTTGAAGATGTGGTGGGGACAGGGGTCCGTGGATGCTCCTGAGTGCACAGATTTCATGATGGAGATAGTGGCTTGAGTCGTGAGTGGGTCCCAGTGGGTGAGCATGTGTTTAGGGTCTGTGTTCGTGGGTGTGAGCAGGCTGATGCTGTTGGTGGAGGAGGATTGGGGTTCAAAGTTTTTGTAGATGGTTGAGATCTTGTTGTGGAAAAAGTCTGCTAGGTTGTCACACAAATCTTGGGAGGGGGTGATTTCATTCCCAGTGTCTGCTGGGTTGGAGAACTCCTTCACGATGGTGAAGAGCTCCTTGCTGCGGTTTGAGCTAGCTTCTATGCAGTTTGCTAGGGTGTTCTTCTTTGTTTCTTTCAGGAGGCGGTGGTACTGGTTTAGTGCTGTCTTGAAGGTATTGTGGTCTCCTGTCTCTTTACTGGTGCGCCAGAATGTTCCCTATACAAAGCTCAACCCTTTGGAAATCTTTACCTCTTTCCTCTACACTCAGAGATAATTTCATAAGATTCTGAAAATTACCATATTACACCCAGATTCCTTGCAGTCCTTCGGCTCCTGGCCTAAGAGAGATCACACTTTAAACCACTATGGTTAGTCCACACATTTTCCCTGGTCATCATCCATCATACCTTAAAAGAGTCCTTCATATATACCAGCCTCAAAGACAATCGTGATCAGCTTCCACAGATCTTCCTGACAAACTCATTTTTTTTGTAAATGGCGTAGTCCTTTTGAACTGCCTACCTCTCTCCTTAAGACTCGAAGACAATTTCCTAAGATTCCGAAAAAAATCTGAAAACCTATCTTTTCCAATCAGACTATATCAAGCCAGAGATTGCCATCTGCCTTCCACTAAACTTCACGATGACTTCCATTTTCTGTCCTTTTTCATTCAGATGGCTAAGACCATTCCAATTCCTACTGGACTTATTCTAAATCTTTCATCTAATGTAATTTCACAAGATAACCCCGATGAAACAAGATCACTATTGAAGGTTTTCACATATAGCAGAATTATGGACTATTTTCATGGTTTACCGGCGGACATATAGATAATTGGATTCATTTAAATGGTTTGCTGTTTCTTCCTTCTGGTGCGCTCAGTTGGAATTCATGCTGTGTGCAGCACCTTTCAAAAACTCTTTAAAAAATGATTAATGCAAGAACGTTCTAGCAGGATGTTCAAATTAGATACGTTATTTTAATTAATTAAAAAAATGTAATGAAATGTAGGATTACGTAGAGGTTACTATTTAAGAAATTGGTAGTAATTAAATTGAATTAAAAATAAAATGTAATCCCACATAAATGTGTCACTAGATGCCGAAAAGGCATTTGATGTCATCCATTGGCCTTTCCTAAAACAGGTCTTGGTAAAGTTTGGATTGGGTCCCAAATGTATTGCTTGGATCGATCTTCTTTACAAAAACCCTGTTTGCAAGAGTCAGGGTGAATGGTGAGCTACCCACTACATTCCCCATAGAGTGGGGCATGAGACAGGGGCTCCCCTTATCGTCCCTTTTATTTGCTCTTGTGCTAGAACCCCTAGCCTGCATGATTAAAACACACCCGGACCTATCTGGATTTCGCACAAGGGAGGGGGAATCGAGTGACGAACGGATATCATTATACACAGATGATATCCTTCTATATGTCACCAAGCTGAATGAGAAGTTACCTGTTATCTTCCAGATATTTAAAAACTATGGAGCTCATGTGGGTTACAGCATCAACTGGGACAAGACTAGCTTTTACCCAGCGGGAGGCCCCTTTGTCGAACGAGACTGCCCTGGGAGTTGCGAATGGACAAGCAAGGATTTAGATATCTGGGTGTCTATGTAACCTCCAATAAAGAAGTTAGCTTGGACCATATAATTCAGAGGGTAATTGCCGATTCCCATGTGGCCGTTGAAAGGTGAAGGACACTGCCTCTGATGTTCCTAGGGTGGGCGGCGATATATAAAATGGTTACACTCCCGAAACTCCTGTACATACTCCAAAATACCTACAATAAGATCCCAGAAGACGTGTTTGCCAGAATAGACAACGAAGTCAAAAGCTGTTTTGGAATGAGGGTCACTCTAGAGTGGCACTGGGGACACTGCTTAGGAATCAATATAATGGAGCATGTCCCTCCTCAGTGTCCGGGCATACTATTGGGCAGCACACTTAACAGTGGTTAACGGCTGGGGGTATATGGCCAGAGATCACCTAACATATGTGCTGGAGAGGACCCAGTTCCAGACTCACTCATACCTACATTACTTATATGGGAGAAAGGGGTCAAAGAACCTACTGACAGCGACCCAGGTGACCATTGACGCCTGGAAAGGGGTGGAGAGGACGACGAAGTGGGACAAGAGGTTGACACGGACATGGGTGGGTACAAGTTTAAAGGAATTTAGGAAGCTGAAGGGTTTTGGGCAATGAGATACAATCGGAATCTATAAGCTGGGTGACCTCATAGAGGAGGGTGCTTTGATTCCCTTTAATTCCCTACAACGGGAAAATCAACTACATAAAACCCAATATTTTTGCAAATAAAACATGCCTGGCAGGCAGAAAAGGTAGTAGTAGACGACCTCCCTGAAAATGCTGGAAGGAAGGCTCCTCCAAGGTGAGATAGCTGGGAAAATGGTCTCCTGGATGTATAAGACGATCCTTAACAACGTCCCAGATACCCTGATGAAACTGATGCACCTAAGGGAGGTGGTGATCAAGTCCCACCTACGACGAATCCAATTTAAGGTCCTACACAGGGTATACTATGACAGGGCCCGTCTACATAGATTTGGTAGGGCAGAGATACCTGTCTAAGATGTGGAGACAAGAATTGGTCATTTATGCACACAACGTTGTCCTGCTCCGTGATAACCTCCTATTGGTCTACTGCAGTTGAGGAACTTAATAGAATATTGGGCGTGAGCCTGCCAATAGACCACAAATTCGTCCTACTGGGGATACCCACAGAAGTAGACGTACCAAGAAGTAAACTCCTCTTTAGTATCTGGACCTTGTGGTGGCAAAGCGAGAAGTGGCCAGGCATTGGGGAGCTCACGAGCCACCCACCCTCAGGGAATGGAAAGTAGGGATGGACCTCTGTATGATGGCTGAGAGGGTGACATATAAAGCAAGAGGATGCCTCGAAGAAGTTCTGTAAAGTGTGGGGTCCCTGGCTCAGGTATAATGACATAGACATGGGAGGAGATGGAGATGAGCCCTCCTCAATGGGATATCTCTGACTGAATACTGATAAAGGAAGAGGAGCCTCCGACTTACAAGGGCTTATCTATGGGGGACCTGCCATTTCTGTACTGCTATACGATTGTAAATTGAATCCCATGTAGCATTGTTGATAAACGTGATGTTTTGTATATGTGTTGTTCCAAAAAAAATCTAATAAAAATATTAAAATACATAAATACAATTTAAGAAATGGTTACAGTAATGTTTACAGTGAGGGATAATCGATTAAGTGAAAGCAGGACAGAGAAATGAGGTTACATTCAAGGACTTTTTCAATCCTAAGGATAGTTGAGGAAGTAAAGGTATGATGAAGTAAAGAAGGTAAAATAAAGGTATGGGTAGTACAGGGAGGCAAAGCAAAGATATACAAGCCTCCAGAGGGCGCAATAATATAGGTTGCTACTCGGTATCCACCCACACACACTGGGAGAGCTAGAGAGATTTTATTACACCTATACAAAGTCCTCCCTAGAAACAAATGACACACAAGTACTAAGGTCTTTTCTGCCAGAAGGGTGGTATTCCAGTTATCCCACACTACTTGCAGGAATCCGGAAAGAATTGGATAGGTCACCTCACCCACTATTTGTGGCATGCTTCATCATCGGTGACCTATACACGTCGAGGTATATGACCAGGAGTAGGGTAGGTGGAATACCACCCCTCTGGCAGGAAAGTCCTTAACACTTGTTGTTTGTCACTTGTTACTCAATATCACCATGTAGTCAATAGTAAGGGTGCAGTAGAAAGGCTGCACCCATTATTTTTGTACTTTATATGGGCATTAAGACCCCACAAAGTATTTTTCCCTCTCACCGCAGTGTCGAAAGGAAGTTATGGTTTATTTCCCACTGTAGCATGGAGGAAGAGGAAGGGTCAAGTCCCTGCAGAGCTTTCTATGCTTTTTCAGAGCGGCATATAAAGTCCCCATAAGTTTTTTAATTATTTATACCCTCCCTCTAGAGATGAAGAGCCAGATAGTAAATACCTGCACATTTGCTTCACATATGAATGGGTTGAACAGATCAGAAAGATGTCCCTGCCACAACAGACATCACAGCTATCTATGCATTGCAGGCCAAAACATACTTCATGAGTTACCCTACCGTTCCTCAAGTTTTCTCAATACTTGACCAGCTTCATCCCTCTGGGATACCCACCATAGTTGGGACGTTGAAAGGAAATTTCCCTTCTCCATGCAGACCTCCTATTAGGCAACACCTCACACGTAATTACTGCTTTGAAAAATGTTGTAAGCCATTTCACACTGAAACAGTATCAGGAGAGTGACTGGCAAGGCGGGCTCTTTTAAGTAGATGTTAAAGAAATCTGTAGGAGTAAACCTAATTATGGAGGTGATGTGTTTTTGAAAGATGCATTCTTTTTAAGATTTAAAGAAGGTTTTTTCTGAAATAGATTACGGCAGTGTTTTCCAAACTGTGGGTCGCAACCCCCTGGTGGGTCGAGAGAAGATTTTTGTTGGGCCGAGAAAGTTGAAGCACTAAAGATGGCTTTAAATTCTATGTTTATCTTGTCACATCTGGTTCACTTAAAACACAGAGGGTGAAATGTCTGGCTATGTCTTTTGACAAATTGCTGCTTGTTTTTTTAACATAGGGATTGGTGTTCACAAACTACTCTCACTTAGCAGTCAAGAGAAAGAAAAGTGAAGTGAATTATGTGACAGTCATGCTGAGGTACAGGGAGTGTGAAATGAAAGGCTGTGGGATGTCATTTTTTGTAACACAACAAAATATAAATATTTGTAAATAAACTGCATGCATTCACAAGTTAGGAAAGAAAAATGAAGCACATTTTTTTGTAATTCTGAAGTGTGATAGAAACAAAGATTTTAATAGGATAAAA
The DNA here is from genome assembly GCA_963921515.1 of Calotriton arnoldi. Lineage (NCBI taxonomy): Eukaryota > Metazoa > Chordata > Amphibia > Caudata > Salamandridae > Calotriton > Calotriton arnoldi. The sequence continues at coordinate 1,437,404 of CAWUFW010002933.1, read as the reverse complement.
AAATCAAGAAACTTGTTTTAGTGATGCACAGATGATAAATATTAATTGAAATCTGCTTCCACACATTATCATTGCGTTCAATATATTTTAAATAGGTAAAACTGTCTGTCTGTGCAAATTTAATGGCCATTTGAATGGAAAATGTGCTGTCTGTAAATGACATTGCGCTACCATACGGTGCTTTAGTCATATTAAAAAATTGGCCGTTTTATGTCCATTAAAGCTAGGTGGGTGGCTAAGGTTTGCTATTCTAAAAAGCATTGGCAAAGCCAATAGGTCTTGCCTATGCAGGAGCTATTGGCTATGCCAATATGTTTTAGCCATGTTGTACACCAGTGTGGCTGCTGTTCAGCATTGCTAAAAGTTAGTGGGGTACAGGAGAGTGGAGTGGAGTGTTGTAAAGTGGAGTAAGGCGGAGTATTGTATAGTGGCGTCGAGAGTCGTAGAGTGACGTGGAGTGGCATAGAGTGGTGTAGAGTACAGTCACGCATCCTGACCCGGAAGTCCGTTAAGAGCAGGGAGGCCGACTGTCCCCTACCTGATTTTAAATTATTAACCAGCGAACCAAAGACAAGACCAGGTAATCAATACTACTACATCGCCAATGTAAAAACGTCGATGGTAGTTTTTATAAATCTGCAATTTGCATGCTGTGGCACATCTGCTGGCTTGAATGGAAGTTAGCCCGACAGAGCAGAATTTTTAATTCCCCCACGTCCTGTACAACGGTGGCTCTAACGGACAAAGAGAAGGCACTTATTATCAATAGTGCAAGCTTTCTGTTATTGGATGAGGTTACACCCTCCACAGATTATGGAATTGAATACGATCCAATTTATTACAAGATTTGATGAAAACGTTTAGTCCTGAGGAAGGTGAAAAAATTCAAGGTCTCACCGAAACGCCGCGTCGACTGTTTTTATAAGTTTTTAATTCATCTATGAACTATTTATGTATCATTTAGATTGTAACCTCTGTTAGGAGGAGCATTATTCAATCAATCAATCAATCACAAGATTTGTAATGCGCACTACTTACCCGCGAGGGTCTCAAGGCGCTGAGGGAGAGGAGGGGGGGTGTTGCCGCTACTGGTCGAATAGCCAGGTCTTGAGTCGTCTCCTGAAGGTCAGCAGGTCTTGGGTCATCAACTGGATAAATATGTGATTAAATATGTATGTTTATACATTTGTATGTTTATAAATATATGTTGACAAATAATACATTCTTTTTATCTATATAAATTTCGCTTTTTAATATTGATAAGATGAAAGCTTTTCCTGTACACTTATTGTGCTAGTTTGGTTGTATATATATAGTGACACTTGATCCTTAGTGAGGCATCTGACCTTCCTATTTGATTCTGCAGGGACCTTTTTGTTTCCTTTTGAGTACAGTCGAGTGGCGTGAAGTGGAGTGGAGTGAAGTGGAGTGTCATAGAGTGGCATAGAGTGGAGTGGTGAGTGTTGTGGAGTGTCGTGGAGGGAGCAGAGTGTCATAGAGTGGAAGGGCGTAGAGAGGAGTAGAGTGGCGTAGAGTGGAATAGAATGTCAGAGTGGAGTAGAGCGTTGTAGAGTGGAGTGGCATAGAGTGTCATGGAGTGGTGTAGAGCACAGTGGAGTGGCATAGAGGGTGTTGCGTTGAGTGGAGTAGAATGTTGTAGAGAAGAGTGAAGTAGAGTGGAGTAGTTTGTTGTAGAGTGTAGTGGCATAGAGTGGAGTAGTGTAGGAGAGTGGAATGGCATAGGATGGAGTATAGTATTGTAGAGTCAAGTGGTGTAGAGTAGAGTGGAGTGGCATAGAGTGTCAGAGTGGAGTGGCATAGAGTGGTGCAGTGGAGTAGCATGGAGTAGTGTGTCGTAGAATTGAATGGAGTATAGTGGCATGGAGTGGCATAAAGGGAGTTGTGTAGAGCGTCGCAGAGTGGAGTAGTGTCATAGAGTGAAGTAGAGTGTTGTAAAGTGGAGTGGCATTGAGTGGCATAGAGTTTAATGGAGTGGAGTGTCATAGAGTGGAGTATTGTGGAGTGTAGTAGAGTAGAGTGTTGTAGAGTGGACTATAGTGAAGTGGTGTAAAGTACAGTGGTGCATTGTAGATTGGCATAGAGTGCTTTGGTTTTGAGTAAAGTGGTGTAGTTCATTGGCGTAGAGTGCAGTGACATACAGTAGAGTGGTGCAGAGTAGATTGCAGTGGCGTAGAGTGGAGTGGTGCAGAGTGGAGTATAGTGGTGTAGAGTGCAGTGACGATTTTTCAGAGTAGAGTCAAGTGGCGTAGAGTGCAATGGTGCAGGGTACAGTGCATTGGCGTAGAGTGCAGTAGAGTGACGTAGAGTTGAATGGTGCAGAGTAGAGTGCAGTGGCATAGAATGTGGTAGCATAGAGTATAGTGGCATAGAGTAGAGTGGCGGACAGTGTAGTCTTGCAGAGTAATGTCATAGAGTGCAGTGACATAGAGTGCAGTGGCATAGAGTGAATTTGCGTAGAGTTCATTGGCATAGAATGGTGTAGAGTACAGTGGTGAAGAGTGCAGTGGTGCATAGTAGAGTGGAGTAGAGTGCACTGGCATAGAGTAGAGTGGTACAGAGTAGAAAGTCGTAGAGTCAAGTTGCGTAAAGTGCAGTGCCATAGAGTGTGGTAGTGCACAGTTGATTAAAGTTGCATAGAGGGTGGTGGTGTAGAATATAATGGTGTAGAGTTCATTGGCGTATTGTGCGGTAGACTGGTGTAGAGTGGTGCAGAGTAGAGTGGCGCAGAGTAGAGTGACATAGAGGTCAGTGGCTGAGAGTGCAGTTATGCAGAGTAGAGTATCGTAGAGTGCAATGGTGTAGAGTGCATAGAGTGGTGCAAAGTAAAGTGATGTAGAGTGGCGTAGAGTGCAGTGGCGTACAGTAGAGTGTTGCAGGTTAGAGTATAGTAGCCTACAGGGCAGTGGTGCAGAGTACATTGGCGTGCAGGGTTTCCCAATTTCGCTGCATTAATGAACACATTTTTTAATTATTTGGAAAAGTGTTTTTGAGGGAAAAAACACGTACATTCTTGTTTCTATCAACTGATGAGGCCTATATTTTTATAACATTCTTATGGCACATACTGTATGCATGAGTGCTGCATTATAGATCTCTGTCAACAAATGTGTTATGTTTATGCCACAGCACTGGGACATGCACTTTTTTATGTTGTGTAGTTCTTTCAGATATTTTTAGCTATGTAGATTTGCAGCTGTGAGTGATTTGAAAGCAGGGCTTTGAAATGTTTGTTTTCAGAAGGAAACTCTTCTCTTTATGATTTTTAGGCTATTGTTAGTAACTGTGAGTGTGTACTACGTACTCCTAGATACCGTCCTGTGAAGGGTTAACGCGCAGTCTGTGCCAGCGGGGTCATTTGCGTAGGCCATTTATACTTTTCTGGAGGGATCACAACATGGAAAGGCTGCGTGGTTCAGATGCCAGAACTGCTACGCAAGCAGCGAGTTGAAAGCGCGCGCCTGCACTCTGTCACTGCCTCACATGGGGACACACGAGCGTTCAGCTGGACAGGCCCCAACCGCAGCCGAGTCATTGACAATCTGGGAACTCACCTCGCCTGTCCTCTGACGGCACACCGCAGCCATTGCTCGCACAGTTTGGGGAATCGGCGTGAGTGTTCTGCTCTGCTGTTCGTTTTAATCTCTGGCGTCATCACTCAGTACTCTTGGGCTGGCGTTGTGGGACTCGGAGGGGTTCCGATGTGGAAAGCGGAGCACGTGGTGTGTCACAGAAAGTGCCGGAACTAGACTTTGTTTTGTTTTTCCTGTTTTCACAGGCTTGGGCGGTGTGCAGCATTTTGTCATTATGAGATGTCGTCTATCAGTGCTTCATTTGTGCAAATTAAATTTGACGACTTGCAGTTTTTCGAAAACTGCGGCGGAGGGAGCTTCGGCAGCGTGTACCGCGCACGATGGCAGTCACAGGACAAGGAGGTGGCCGTGAAGAAGCTTCTCAAAATAGAAAAAGAGGTAAGGCTTGATTTTGTGAGTTTGTAAAGCCAATAAAATGCAGTGTGTGTTTCCTGAGGACATTTCAAAGTCAGCACAATCATTGTGTTACTCCCAGAACTAAAAGATTATCTCGTTTTCAAAAGCTTGTTTTACTTTTAATATCTTGTTCCTGGAGTACGACCACGAGGAGACCCTGCTTGAGATGTTTGTGACGTTCGCAATGGCTATAAAAGTAAGACTTAAGTGGTTGACGCTGTGGCTATCATTATCTTGCACAGAACTTTGACGAACTCTAGACTTGGAATCATGGGAGTTGGGAGCACAAACATATTTTACAAATGCATTGCAGGGGGAAGGTAGTGCGGAAGACTTATCCGCTTGTATTATGTATGCAATTTTTAATTTTAAGATTGGACCACACCACTGTCATTGCCAAATCTCTGCAACTGCAGTTCTCTCCCCCACCCCCATGCATGCTCATACACCACTCTCTCTGCTCTCTAGCACTCCTGCCATAATAATGCCCCATGTGCTCCCCGCAGCCCCTGAACACTCGCTGCCCTCTCTGTTCCTTCCCCTTCATCCATGGCCACTGGAATTATGTGGCAGGGGAGGACCATAACTATGCAGCGGGGTTGACTAAAATGATGTGGCAAGAAAAGGCACATTTTAGTAACTTTTGATCCGTTAGAGATAGAAACACTTTTTTGATTAAATCTGCAGATTATGCCGCAGATTATGGGTTACTTAGCAAATGCGGCAAATGCATGATTATGCGAAAACGCTGCAGAATTACAGAATTCCAGTAACCCTTCAGCTCACTCACTTCCCTACTCTGTGCCCCTTCTGAAATCTCATTGCTGTCTCTGTTCCGGACCCTTCAGTTCGCACACTCCCCCCTCTGAACAGTCACTGCACTCTGTTGGGCATGGCGCACGGTGCACAGCCTGTCGCATTCAAAACCTTTTTAATGAGGCCGGCAGGTGTTCCTGACTTTAGTGTTGAGACATCTGAATTGATTGACAAGTATGATCTACAAATCTATAGACAGTATAACAACTGCATTTAACACAACAAAAGTGTTTGAGACTAATAATCTGCTAGCAGCTTTATTCTAAGGGCGCTTTAAATAAATTAACTGACTTGATAATCATGTACATTAAAAATATATGTTGCACAGATTCAGCGGAAGCTGAGCAGTCGGCCTAGTAGTGTGTCGCCTACAAGGATTAACTAATGGGGGCTGCTGAAAACCATACTGTCCATAGATCTCCATGGATTGTACTTGCTATCACAAAATAAACTCTGTTATAGTGCCTCTGTTCCAAAGCAAAGCTTTGGCGCGCTTTCAAGTTCCTTACTGCCGCACTCGGGTGACGTGATACTAGATATGAAGCTGGTGGCGATTGCCCTCCTAAAAGCAGAGCTAAAAATATTTGGAATGTCTGAACCCCCGTGCCCCTCAGAACTGGGTGCCCAAGCTTGAAACAACTGCTATTGTTGTAAAGATTTCATACGCTCTTTCAGATGAAGTCGAAATGCAAAGTTTTATTGTGTTTTACAATATAGACATTTTGTGAACAGCACAGACTGCAGTAAACCACGTGGCTCCCACAGCGACGTTTCTAGCCACGATGCACAACTGTTTTTCTTTTCACAGCAGAGCTCACAAATAAAAATAGATACATGATGCATGCTTTGGGTATCCTTTCGATATCCTCATGTTAAGACCTCCAAGACAGCAGTTAAGAGGGTCAGCCGATGAGGTCACCCGCTCCCTGGTAATGCAGTAACTTTGCAGCTCTGTCAGCATGGGGCATGCACAGGTTTCTGAGGAACGCTGCTGTAGCGTTCCAGTCTGCTTACAGCAGAGTCACGCTCTGTGATTGGCTAACATAGCGGAACTTTCAAATGCCCCTGAGCATATTGAGCCTGGCAAGTGGCTTAGAAAGTAGGCACACAACAGTTCATCTGTTGCTCGGCAGCATTACAAGCATGAGACACTTTTCTTCCAGGATAGCAGCCGTGGCCGTGCAGGTAAGGGCGGTGGGGCCGGGTGGGGGGGATTTCGACAGACGACGAGGGAAAATTAATTATATATTTAATTTTTCCTCGTGGTCGTCTGTCAAAATCCCCAACCCGGCCCCACCGCTCTTACCTGCACGGGCCGCGGCTGCAGGATAGGGAATGCTGAAATTTCACTCACATGATGGCCGATAGAATTCAACACTCGCCACTTCAGGTCAACCAACATATGGGGTGATCTGAAGGTCACCATTCAATTTCCCGAAAGCAAACTCAGCAAACTCAGCCTTTCATCGTTCTAAGGATGTCAAATGGAGGACTAGTGCATTGGATAATGGTGACACCTGTTATTGCGAGTGCTTAGTAATTTCACAAGTGCAGCAGTCTCTTCACAAAGCAGAAATTCCCATGGAAAACCGCAAAATGTCTAATAAATAGTAGTTTAAAATGTCACAGAAGGTGTGCAGATTTTGGATTTTGGTTCTGTCATCAAAATATTCTGAAAATCAATTCTAGTGAACACAATTATAAAAAGTGCCATAGTTGCTGAATTTGGAACTTGGTTGTATTGCACCCTAATATCAGCTTCATCTCTCTGTACCTGCGGGTATGTGTAATTGTACGATGTAATTAAGTAAAAAGCTACTATACATGTTGATTTCTCGAGGGATCCTAATAGATGCTCCCATCCATATCCACATCGCAACCTTCGTCACACCTCAACCACACCACTCGCTCTCTGCTCTTCTATTTAAAGTGAACATAGAGGATGTGGCCTAATGGCTAAGGCGGTCGACCTCGAATCTGGGGATCCCGTTCGAGTCTCAGCAACGACGATCGACATCCTGTGATTCTGGGCAAATCACTTAATCTCCCAGTGCCAAAAAAAAAAAAATGAAGGTGTCCGTCTGTAAGCAACTGGTGCTCATGTAAAGCGCTCTGATACCTTCGGGTCGAGTTTGTGATATATAAAACTCTGAAAATAAAATAAATAGTGTGACGATCCGGCTACAATAAACTGTTGTCTGTACAGTGCTCCGGTCCTCCTTGGAGCCAGGTCTGCGCTATATCAAATATGGACGTCCAATTAGCATCTGTGATTGCAGCACATCATACCTGTGGTCTCACAAAGTGTGCATTGCAGTAGGTCTTTTCTTCTAGCCACTATATCCCCACACCTATGACATCATCCCTGCTGACGGTGTCACTTACAGACTTTCAGTTCCACTAATAGGGCCCCATTTCAACATAAAAAGGAGGCTCTTTCATTACCCAGCAGTGCCTGTACCCCAGTTATTGCCAGTGCCACAGCAACATTCTCAGACTCACTAAAAATGTCAGGGGATCCAATCACAGTGCCATCTTAGTCGCTGCCAGTGTCACTGCCACCACACACTGAAAGTGTTGTGACCCGTTTCCTCAGCAAAACCAGCACCCACAGTACCACCACTTCGACTTGCCACCAGTGCCAATATCCCAGTAGACTCATTTATTTTATTTTTATCATATTTTAGCAAATGTATCAGATCGATCAAAAGGATTATACATTAGTAGCACTGTTAGTGCATAGACACAGTAGTTAACATAAAGTCTAAACAGAAAAACAAGGCATGGATTAATTGAGCCAGTTGTAAGGATAACGCTGTTGAAGACATATTCATATCTATGATAGATATGGTTTTACAGTTACTTGAGCATGCAGATATGATATATAATGATATATACATATTTACCTCAGTGTGCTAATTTACTTGAATGTGAAGAGTAGGACAATATTCTCTTATATCCCACAAGTTCCCATAGATGAGCTCTTGGAGGTGGGATTGCCCAAGTGCTTGATAATAGGAAGTTTCAGTGCACAGATCCTATGAGGTAGAAATATCAGAATGTGAAGGTACAAAATAAGTGAATAGGTAGTCACGCACAGGTCCACAGGACCACAGGTCTGCTGCCCCAGTAACAATCACCTGCAGTGATTCTTCATCACCATTATACAAAATCCTCAGTCACCATCACTGCCAATGTGGGCTTGACAATAAATGTATTGCAATCAAATAAATGTACTGAAAGCATTACAGTGATCTGAAACAAATGCTGTTTTTATTTGCATACAGATATTTTAATACTAGCTATATGTTTACAGCATATTTTATGTTTGCCACATGTAGATTTATTCAAATAGATTTACTTTCTGAAGGATAGCCTTTGGCTCATGATGGCATCAGCATGAACAAGTGGCGCAGTAAGATACAGTAGTTTGTCTTTTATTGATTGTTGGGCGAGTCAAGGGAGACTAACGTTGGTATGCAATGACACTGTGCATGTATGTGGCAGAAGGTCATATAGCATGGGTGGTTTTAATGGAATGCATTGCTATAGGCATAAGCCACAAATTAACGTTCAATTTTTTCACCAAGTTGCCTTTATGCACTACTGCCTGAACCTTCAGCAACAGGGCAAGACATCTGAGAGCCTGGAAGATGTTAGCTAGTGCCCTCCATCTCCTTCTTGACTGCTGTCCATGACCTATGAGCCACCGTGGACCTCAAAGTGTCATCCCCCAGCCACTCCTGTTACATTGGTCATGAACACCAGAAAGGAAGAAGGACTCAGAAGATTTAGCTATTCCTGCCACCAAAGGAGTGATGTGGCCATTCGAGATGACATACGAATGTGCCCCTGTATGCCTCAAATGTCTGGTGACCAGTGGCCCAGAACACGCCACATACAAATGCAGCTAATCCAGGGAACTGTGCCCATAGTGCCTTCTCACCCTGTACTGGTTGCCGTGGGTGAATTACTGACATTACAAAACTCAGAAAAACAGGTAGCGTTTAAGCTAGATTAACAGGAAGGAATGCTGTGTTCTGGCCTGTATCTGTGACAGCCTTTGTGTCACTTCGCATCTATATCACACCAATCTCTCTCCTTTTAGCTATTTTAACTGTATTAGGGCCTCAAATTTAATGCTTGTGTCTGAGATCTCTAATTCCTTGAAAAATATATTGTGTGTATGTGTGCCTTCACCTGTTGTTCACCCCAGCAATTTGTGAAGGTCTATACTGCCCACTCAATATATGTAGAGGCTTAGGGTACTTGTGGCCATATGTACAAACATCTTTGCAATCAGAAAACCTGTGTATCAGGCTTTGCAACCGCAAAACACATTTTCATATTGTACATAACCCCTTTTATGAGTCAGAAAAGTCTTTCCACCTTTTAAACGGAGTTTAGTGATCCTTTCCAAATCACAAATATCAAGGGGCGTGGAAGGACCCCCCATCCCTCCTTTTGAATTTGTAAAGGAATGTGTCAGTGGTTTGGGACCTCAATTGTGGTTGCAAGCCGTTGAAAAGATACCTCTTCTCCAGGTGGGGTGGAAACTGATTTGCAAAGGGAGAGCTCTTCCCAGGAGATAGTTTCTTCCTTTGAAATCATTACGTGTGGCTTTGGGTGAGAACTGGCATTTGTCCAGGAGATCCCTGCACGCTGCCTCCCCAATGTGTCTCCAAGCAGGAAACATTTATTTTTAAAAGCTGCACCAATATCCTTAATGAACACATGCTTTAATAAAAGTATGCTTCCCATTTGGGAAAAGCAAAGACCCAGATGGTGGTTTGTTTTCCTTGGATGCCGCTATCCCAGCATTCACACGATGCTGCAAACTGCAGCCTGTCTAATTAGTTTTTGCCACCATCCCTCTCACCAACAAGCATTGGCATAGCCAATAGGTCTCGCTTTTGGGACCTTATAAGTATTTAGTTATGCAGCACAATATCCTTGGTGCAACAACATCAACTGTTGCATGGCTAAACACTTATAAGGTCCCAAAGGCGAGACCTATTGGCTATGCCAGTGCTTGTTTTTTTAGAACCTTTCACACTAGCCCCTTTCTCTCTCTTTACCCTGTGCCTGTTACTCCACTCTTTGCAGTAAACGTGATCACCTCTACTCCCTCTAACCTCCATCTCTCAACTTTTGTTATAATACTCAGTGCCGCTTACTTTTCTGCCCACTTCATTCCACAAGAGTAGCATATTCCCTGATGCCATTCATCACATTGGTGATGAAATAAAGGCATGTCTGAAATTACACTCTTAAATATGCAGTGGGCTACTGTATGATAAATACTCTTATCCTATTGGCTCCTTTTTTGTCCTCATGCCTCAATTATAATGGGCGGAACCGATTGCTACTCGCATCTAAAAACGCATCTGAGCGCTCACCGTGTTAATCGCGGTAGGTGTGGCCATTGGAAAGTGCCCTTCTTATTGGTTGTTCTTACTATCGCTCATGTTCGAGGCTAAAGGGGCAGGACCGATTGCGGTCCGAGCAGGCTGCACCCCGCTATCCCTAGTTTAACATCTCGTGGTGGGCGTGGTCTTAAAAGAGAGTCCAGCCCCTAGCCATTGGCCATAGCTACTGCCCGTCAACTACTAATTACCAATCGATATGTCCAATCGGTGCCGGGGAGGAGCATAGGCCTGTGGTATCAGATTCTGCTTTCAGTCGGGGAAATCGAAGTCAGGGTGGCTTAAGGCGGCGGTTAAATTATAAAATAGGAAATAAAACCACCGGGAACAGAGGGCTGGGGCCCGCCCAAGCCACCAGTCGATACCGCGAACAGCAGGTGAGTGAGAGCCGATATCAGCCGGCAGCCCACCAGATTGGGTTTTAATCGATTGCACAGTTAGTATCGCCACCGATACCAAAGTTGAATGATGCACAATCGATTAATCGGTTTCATTGTTTAGCGGAGTGATGAAAAGGGGGTGGGGCTGCAAAATGGCAACCGCGAGAAGGTCACACATTTGTTGTCAACTCGTGAAACAAGGACGGCACAAGAGCAACCAAGTCATGTAAGGGTGGAGTCTTCATGCTGCCGCGTTAGAAAACGAGTGGTGCGCGCGAAAGTGATCGCGTGCTGTTAGGGTGCCGCGAGCGCTTAATGAGCCATGAGTGACGGAAAGCCGTCAGCAGCGTGAGAGAGGAGCGGGGGCGAGCGCGGCAGCGTGCAGAGCTGACCACACGCTCGTGCACCATGGCCTTTTGCTCGCGCGTAACCGCCCGAAAAAGGCCACGACGCACGAGCGTGTGGTCAGCTTCTGAAACCCCCTTACATAAAGTCTCACCAGAGCAGCGCTTGCGCGCTACTCGAGGCTCGACCTAAAAATGGTCACATTTGCAGTGTAACCTATTTGTACAGAACTACACCCCCATGTGAAAACCAGCTGATGTGCAATCGGCACCTCCCAGGTTTGTGAACTTAGCACATCAGGCTCTTCTATTATTTCTTGACCATTTCTTTAAAACAATGAAATACACTTTGGTGATTTTTTAAATCCTTTTCTCTAAATACTCTACTCTGTTTTTAAACGAGACGTCAAAAGCTCCTGCTGCGGTTCTTTAAAACTCAATATCAGAGCCTAATATTTCCCTTTCCTTCTTCAGAAGTCTTTATTACGTTAGGTTTCACTTTTAAATGTTGGACCTGGACACTTGGGGTGCATCTAGGTTAATATTCTCATTTTGCTGTTCAACTCACCTAATCCACAACAGGGAAAGCAACTCGAATCAGAAAAACGTTTATGGATATATTTTCATGAATAGCCTTTTACCTGAATATAAAGCATACGGGCTACTTGCACGTTCTTTTTACTGAAGGGGAACTCTTTTGTTCTCTGTTATTTTTCAACATATCTAACTTACCAAGACTATGCGCTTCGTTCTGTTCTGTTCTTTTTTTATTTTTAACTTTTCCTACAGTAGTGCACCGAAAGGAGTTGAGATAATGAATGCAGTTGGTGAAACACTGTGGGCGGAAGTTCGGGATTCATTAGGAACGATAATTACCTCAAATTATGAGTTTTGCCCTTCAAAATAGGACACCCGATGCAGATTTTGATGCTGAAAAAGCACCTCCTGTATTTACAGCGCTTCCCCCGCCCCCCTCACCCCCCACGATATGTTTCAAACAGGATTAAACTGCCCTATGTACTTAAATTGTGGGGTGGTGGAGTTGATCTCATCCAGTATTTACTGGGTGCAGTAAACTCAGCACAACGTGTAACAAAATAGAAGTTTGTGCAGGGGGTCAGAAAAATTCTGCACACTTTAATTAGGCCTTGATGTTGGTTTTATGTATTGACTTTTAACGTTCCATAAAGGCAAGTCTAGTTATGTAATAATTTTTTCAGTGTATTCGTTTTCTTCTATGGCCCTCATTACCATGGAACCAGCTTTATACCCTATAATTGCCACATCTGATAAACGAATTTAAGGAGATATTCAGATTTATCGTGGGCAATAATATTCACCTAGTTCAAGGCGGCCAGGAGAGATTTGGACCAATTGATAAGCAGGCCTGAGGCCCGCCCATGTAGTTCTAACATATGAAGTAGTCTTGGTCCTGTGGGACTCTGGGTCAACAATAAAGAGCAAGACATCGACTGTGTATAGTGCTAGCCGATCTTCTATGCCATCTCCCCACTGGAATCCCTGGACTTGTGCATCACACCGCATCCATGACGCCAGCGGTTCCATCTCCAAGGCGAAGAGGAGGGGACACCCTTGTCTGTATCAGAAACGTCTGTGACAATGCCCCATTAACCCACACTTGTGCAGTCGGGCCGGCAAACAAGGCCTGCATATGCGACAAAAAGCGAGGCCCACAAAAAGTCCCAATCAAGGGAGTCAAAGGGCTTTTCAAAATCAATGAGTAGGAAGAAGTTTGGCCTCTTAAGCTGCTGTCGGTACACCACGGCCGCCTGTACCCTGCGGATGCAGTGCTGTGTGCTACGTTGAGGCATAAAGCCACATTGGTCTAAGTGAAACAGTTCAAAACTGAACATTTTTATCTTTATTTATTCACTACAGATATCCAAATAGTATAGTTTGGGGTTCAATGTGCTGATTTCCTATCCAAAAGGTGTATATTGTTCATGCTAACTGAAACAAACAATATGTAATATGAAAATCTCTAAGAGGCAATTCTTTATCATGGTCCATCAAAGCCATCTTGGGTCTCTGTTCACATTTACAAAACACCCAGCCTTTGGCCGTGTGGTTTATGATTATGTCAGGCTAACTACTAAGCGAGCCCTCATCTCAACACCCCCAGAACGTCATTGGCTACTCTTCGCCAGTCGTTTCCTGGCCATCATTCATGACGCCATCAACGGCACAGTTTCATTCAAGTGACACTCCTCAAAAGCTATTCACAGAATAGAACACTTTGTCTCAGACTGACACAACAGCTCACCTTCCCTCCATGCAAGAAGGAACAAATTAATGGAATCTCTTTCTCTACACAAGCGAGCAAACTCTGGAACCCTCATTTAACAAACATAAGAATCACTAAAAACCACATGCAATTCAGCAAGGCAGTGAAGACCTGGCTCTTCCCCAAGATGAAGCAATAATGAATTAACTCTAACCTCCGAAAAGGAAGAGTCAGAAGCCATGAGCCCTATCCTGATCTGGGTGGGTAGGCACTGCAGGGCAAATGCTACAGCTGCTATAACTACTGAAGCTATAAATGAAAGGAGATGATGTCCAGACCCTGTCAATTTTGAAAAAGGTAAACATCTTGCCAATTAATACTCAAAGAGCTTCACAGTAAAGTAGAACTGCCCAAACACGGCACCATATCAGAACTCTCATGCTTTTAAATACATCATGGAATCCCAGTCACTATATGCCTGGGCACTAAATTACTCAGCCTAATTTGAGTAATTTCATGTTACGCTTCTTACGTCAAATACCCAAAATTCAGCCGTTCACGCCATAGTACCAGCATTGGCAACCTACCCCACCCCTCCAACGTAACATGCATGCTCATAAATAAACACACAACACATTTCTTGTTTGGGTAAAATTGCTGCAGGTTTATTACATACACCGTTATGTAATATGGTGGGTTATCTTACGGGCGATCCAAGGGCAGGCAACCGTCTGGGCCGCCTGCCCGCCTGATGAGCCAAGCAGCACTGGGGCGAACCCCATCTGTGCTGCCACTTCTGGTGATCCTCTTCCCGGATCACGTGACACATGGTCCCTTGTTACTCACGCCCCTTTCAGGGCGGAGCGTAGCATAGCAAACCCCCGGTTGTTCAGGCCCACAACCGCCCGAAGGACTAACGGGGCGCCGACACGGTTTTCCAGGAACCTCCCATGAGGCTCCTAGGATTTGGCTCTGGCACCCACCATGGTGCCGCGCAGAGGTACCCTTCTGTACCCCTCTGCTTCCAGATCGCCCTGTAACTCCGCCTGCAACGAAAAAAGACAACATTACAACATTCTCTGCCTCCTGCCTGCCACGAACCACGCCGGGTAAGCGGTAGGGTGGGAGACGGCGTGTCCGGGCGCGCAAAAGAGGACGACAAGATGGTGGGGGAGGAATATATACCCCTCCCCTGTCCTCGCGCCCCGGAAGTGATGCTCGCCTAGCGCGCTGCGCCAAGGCTTGGGGGACTCCTCCCTGAGTCCCTGCGGGGGTGTGGGGTGCCCAGCTGGCACTAGAGGGCTGCCCTCGCTAGTGGCCCCCTGCGGGGGCCTCGGACAGCCGCATAGTACCAGCATTGGCAACCTACCCCACCCCTCCAACGTAACATGCATGCTCATAAATAAACACACAACACATTTCTTGTTTGGGTAAAATTGCTGCAGGTTTATTACATACACCGTTATGTAATATGGTGGGTTATCTTACGGGCGATCCAAGGGCAGGCAACCGTCTGGGCCGCCTGCCCGCCTGATGAGCCAAGCAGCACTGGGGCGAACCCCATCTGTGCTGCCACTTCTGGTGATCCTCTTCCCGGATCACGTGACACATGGCCCCTTGTTACTCACGCCCCTTTCAGGGCGGAGCGTAGCATAGCAAACCCCCGGTTGTTCAGGCCCACAACCGCCCGAAGGACTAACGGGGCGCCGACACGGTTTTCCAGGAACCTCCCATGAGGCTCCTAGGATTTGGCTCTGGCACCCACCATGGTGCCGCGCAGAGGTACCCTTCTGTACCCCTCTGCTTCCAGATCGCCCTGTAACTCCGCCACAGCTCTGGAGGTGGCCACCGTCGCCGCCAGAGCCCCCACCAAAACAGCTCCTTTCTCACCTGCAACTTCTTATTTCCAGGCCTCCTGCAAAGCTAGGGAAGAGAACACTCCCACTGGTGATAGATGAACCCCATCTATATCATAATAGCCCTTGCTGATAGCCTGGATCAGCTAGTGTCTATTGCAACACAAGGCCCTTCTGCCCTGTGAATTTGTGTCAAGAACTATCCACCCTCCTGTGGGAAAGTTCCACTACTTCACATAACTCAGCCCTGTGTCAACTCTGGGCGGGGCAGATCCGATTCCCTGGTTCACATTGCCCCATGAATTTGCTGAGCACACCTAGCTGCCGTCCATCTAGGACGGTGTGTCTAGCACACCTGTGTGCCCGCTTAAGGGACAGCTGCCGGCTTGTTGGGAGACCGCTCCTACACCCACCTGCCTACTTTTGGCTATTCGGGCGAGACGGATTATACTTTAACCTTTGCACCGTCCATTTGCTTTCTAACTCATGACGCACAGGAATGTCCATAACTAGACGTGTGTGACGATGAGCCAGGGTGCCCTCCTGCCCTTGCATCCCTTATTTCTTATGGGAATTTCGCCAGCTCAGCTCCCTTCGTGGTGGACCCCCTAGGGATACCAGCTAGAGAATCCGTCTGATTAATGCAGTGCGCACTGGCTGCCATATGGTGCCTAACTTTAAGGATTGGCTAAGTCCTACTTTGCCCTTCATCCCAGAATATTCCCGAATAGGGGGGGGATATTCACACTGCTCGCCTTGCCTTTTGTGCTTGGCACCTTGTTGCCCCCTTTCTTGGGGACGCAGCACAATGTGTTAGCTGACAGCACCCCCGCCCAGTGAGGCTAGTATAGCTAACCGGGCAGGGCATTTGACCTTAACTGCAGGAAAAGTCGGCAGGCTAGAACCCTCCCTGCGAGGGCCCCCGGATAGGGGGCAGGGGCGTTCACACTGCCCACCCCAGGGCAACCCCAGCGGTGGAAAATTACCTGCTCAGTTAAAATTTAGCTTTTTGTTGGTCACTGGACATGCCACATGTTCTTTTACATAGTAGCCTTTTGTGCTTGACACCTTGTGTCCCCATTACTTGGGACGGCAGCCCACTGTTGGCTGACAGCGTCACCACCCAGCGTGGCATCTATTAATGATCGGGCGGGCGGGCGTTTGCGCCTAACTGCAGGATCATAGTCAACTGCCCTTTGTTCTGGGGTGCACTTATTTCGCCCCTTTGCCCAGACTTATGCACAAACCCCTTTGCTTGCTACCCTGGTGAACACCTTAATGGTATCGAAGCTGGTTTGAAACAATGTATGTCTTGCTCCCACTACTGGAGACACCTCACCCTTTTGTGTAATTACAACTTACTCAGCGCACCCCGCTTGCCTAACTGCCATCGGATCACAGATGCACAATACCTACTGTGCCTCTCCGACCCTGGATGCTTTAAACCTGCCACAGTGACGGAAACCAAGCTTCCCAGTTCCCTGTTTAGCTGCAGTACCCCGTCAGTGGGTCCGCTAGGATATACCACAAACGGACCACATATGTATTGTGCCCACTATTGGAGACAACTCACCCCTTCGTGGAGAGACAACTACACGGTGCCTACCCAAGTCACCCAACAGACAAGTAGGCCCTGACTACCTTGTGTTCTGGTGCCCGGTTTGGGAAGAGCCTTGCCTTCACTAGCTGCCCCCTGGGAGACACAAAGACAGTGCTCTAGCCGCAGCGCAGCGATGCCCTCGTGTAGCATCGAACCCCTGGTCAAATAAGAGTGCCAACTCCAACTTACTTAAGACTACACCATGCCCATGGGTGGAGTTTAGCTCTTCCCCAAACTTCTGCTAGCGTAACCCACGGTCACGCCTCCTGTTCAGTTAACTTTAGTAATCCATGGCACTGACCCACAAGGGCCTAATACTGGGCTGTGTAAATGGGGCCCTGGGTGACCTTAACACTCGGCTTGGTGTCGATGGGTGCTAACAATACCTGGCTGAAGTGCACCCTTTGACAATCACTCCAGACACGATGTGCCAATGCAGGTGGAAGCAAGAATTATCCAGCCCACCTTACTTCCTGTCCCAGTGATCTGAGTAACTTAGTGAAAGATGCACCTTAGAACTGGTAGCGGGAACTGTTACTTACGCCTGCAAATGCTCTGCTCAGAGCAGCCCGCCAGACTAATGAAACGTTGTCAATTTGGCTGTCAACTTAGCTGCCTGTGCCACCCTTCCGCCCCCTGGAAAATGTTCTGGGCTCTCGCCTACTACCCTGCTGAGTGAGCCCACTGTATTCACCAGATTCATTAACAATTTCCGCTTCTGACTGTACTTGGTGACACGTACACCCCATGGTATCTTGGCGCTGCATAACATGTTTGTTACTCAGCTCCATGGTACTTGTTTTATCGACCTCAGAAGGATGAAATGCTTGTTGATTGCAACCTTGTTGGTGTACATACATAGAAGAGCAGACTAGACACCTGAGTATGGATTACTCTTGTGCAGCTTACTGCTTTTTAAATTAAGCCCCTGCTCGCAAACTGGGAGAAGGATAGTGCAGTGGGCACAGTTAACAATGCTTCCATCAGGGACAAACATCTTGCTAACCTGGTTTGAGGAGCAAGCACGCTGATCATGGGCGGGCCCATGAAATCCCACCCTTGTCCGCCCCCGCCAAATTCTGGTGGTAGTGATCCTAGCACAATTGCAGCAATTTGGTGAAAGTGCCAGGATTACAATGATCTGTACTCGAAAATACCAGGACTGTGGAAGGTCTGACCTCGTTCTAGTGCCACATGGGACTCCGCGGGATGTCCTGGTAGACCAAGTGGTGGGGACTGGCCTGAGTCTCCCTGCCCAGAACATACCGCTGACACCAACCCAGCTATTGCTCACTGACCTGAACGCGGGAAGACGCACTGGCTAGTCCTAGGACCAACAGACCTCTAACCCCAAACCAGGCAACCTACCACAAACAACTCTGAAATTGCCATTATGGTCACCCCGCCTTCCCCGAACCGGACTGCTGGGAGCACAGGCCCCAACTTCGCTGACCACCGGCGACAGGACAGCCGTGCTCATGCCCAAACTGAGCGACACAAGCTACCCCACACGTGGCACAGTTCCTGTGATCTGCATTGTAAATTAGTGAAAGATGCACATTTGAACTGGTAGCTGATAATGTTAATTAAGCCTGCCAATACTCCGCTCAGAGCACCCCGCTAGACGATGGCTTCCCTAGAAAAGGCGGAGCCAACAGACCTCCAAGCACCGAAGGCTGTACATCTGAGTACCGCTCTAGTCTAACAGATGCCCCCTGCATCAGATATCAACCATACCATACATGGCTGAAAGCTGCTCAGTGCTTCTGATGCATCGGCGCTCCCTGCCCCCCGCAAGCTCACCCTGATAAAATTAGCTTGTGGCTGGGGCATACCAGTGTGATTAAAGCACAAGACATACTTGCCCGACGTTAGCTCTTCAACCAGGCTCCCCCGCAATAGCCCTTCACAACCAGTGGCCTAAAGCATTCGTCCTGTGGGGCGGTTGCAAAACGGACTGCAATCAACCCTTATCCCTTCTCTACCAATGTTAAATTGGCGTTTAAGGTTGGGAACGGTGTGCACCTACGCGTGGCTGAGCCCACCATTAGTCCTGAGGATGGAGTACACACTTAGGCTAACGCCTGCTCGCCCCCAAGTCTAGACAGAGCCTTAGGGCTTATCCCAGAGGCCGTGTAAAATTTTTATGTGCCAATCGCACACCCACAGTAGCCAACTAGGCACACCCCAGCAGAGACTCCATACAAGGTTATTAAATTGTCCTTCGTATACTCCATAAAAGAAATAACCTAGTTCCCACTGCCTGTATTGCACTGTGCTACCAAATCTCGTCATGACTTCATAGGGATTACATAGATCACTAGCTCAATTGGGTCACTGTCCAGATCATTTTGCGCAACCCAGTAGCTACTGGTGGAACTGCACTTAACATGACACGGTATGCATCAACTCAATCAGCAGTGTACCCTACTAACTCTTCTAGCCGGGCGCATATCCAAAGCACCTCATGTCCGACCTAGGCATCACAGATCACCATAGCGTTACATACAATTGGCTTGACACAGGGGCTAAGGTGGAGCTTCTACACCCTCCTGTTGGCCAATCTCTGGTAAGATCATCGCAACGAGGAGCACAGAAGCCTCGGGGCCAGCCCCATGCAACTCTGCCTTTGGACGCTTCGAGTCAGAGAAATAACAAGCAAAGGACCTTCCTGCGCCGTCAGAAGTCGAGGTAAGACGCGAAGCCCTGGGAGAAAGTAACTGAGGGCCAGTGCCCCAATAGCCCCAACTTGGCTGTACTCTGAGTTGTGTCCCCGCCTGTCACTGCACAACTCAGGTGAAAGGGGGCTAAGAACACGGTGTTGTAGCGACTTGCTACAAATACAGACCAAGGTCTGACTACGGGCACCCTCGGAGGTGAACCCCACGGGACGGAGCACTAGTGCGCCGCTGTCCCCACCTCCCTCCGGTATAATATTTCCAGTGTCACACTGAGCGGCTTCTATGGGCAGGGGCTAACTATTCTTCCTGTGTATAACTTGCCAGGCCCAGGAGAAGCGTTACTATCTGCTCAGCGTCAGCGTTGCTGACGCTACGTGTCCACTATGCCTGCCTGGGTGCAAAGCTGCCTATGTGCAGAGCTGCCTATGTACCACAGGTTGGCTATGCACAACGAAACTTTGGTGGTGAAACAACTCCTCCTGCACTGCTACACATGACCAACCAGGGTAAATACGAAGCAAAACCCGGAGGCCCATCCGCGAAAATGCAACAGGTTGTGGGCCCCTCGGAAAACAGAACAGGCCTGCTCGCACAAACTCCCCGTCCATGTTACCAGGGCCCTCCTCTACATCAGACACTCCCCCAGCTCATGCCAAGCCATGATCCTGATTGGCGTCTCTCCCGAGAACAAGGACGTCTATTGCACACATAATCAATGTTTTTCTAATGCCGCGGCTCAACTGCTGGCCTCAGAAGGAGGAAGGCTGATTGAGCAAGATTGGAGCCCCTGCACCGGGTGCACTGCTCTCCGCTGCCTGTGAACTGCGCTTACTGGGCACCCTAGCTGCCCAAGTGGCCTACTTCTACCAAGCTGCCCATCCCCGTTAGGGTGGGGGGCCAGGATCCCCGAACATGGCACTCAACCAAATCCCATCTCCCAATACACCATAGATCTGGGGCAGCAACTCGGCCTCTCGTCCAGGAATAAGTGAAACTGTGCATTTCTCCAACACTCCACATGTGGCCGGCAGCAAAGAAAACTGTACCTGAGCACTCGTGCTCATGCTTAAAGTAACCAAAGGCGATCGCAGCATGTGTCCCTGGTTAGGCTACTCCGATTGACCCTCGTTAATGACGTCTGTTTTTGCTATTCCGCATTCCAGTCCTGACTCCTTAGCTATACATACCCAAGAGTCTGTCTGTTTGTACTCGGACCGCGCTTGGCGCCAGGCACCCTGCCAGCTAACCCCATAGCCCGGAAAATCACTGAAATATTCAAATAACACCTCATTATTCTTTTAATGACCTGCTTATTTGTCGCCCTCCAGGCCCAAGAGCAGCTTCATGCTTGCACTAAATCAGCTTCTGTACATAGCCGTGTTTTCCTCTGACTTACAATCCTGTACGATTATAATCTTTATTTCGAATATGCATATTGATATTGCGCGAGCTCGAACCGAAGGTATTGGAGCGTTTTACAAGAGCACTGTAATTACATTACACATACAGGCACGGGGAGATTAAGTGATTAGCCCTGAATCACAGGAAGTGGACGCGACCCCGAGACTCAACCTTGGTTTCCAGGTCCAGACCACCTCCCCTCCCATACTCGCATGGTTCAAACACAGTCCCCTCACCAGGGTCGCCTGTGACGCCAAATCCACGAAGCCCCCACCCGGTGAGATCCACAACATCCATAACGGGGGGAATCCAGAACGGGAGCGTAGCCCCCTCCCCCACAGATTCTATAACGCAGACACCACCAATACACAAGCGAGGTGGACAACACGGGCCAAACAAACCGTCGGTTACCATCCCGTTAGAGGTCGGATTTCACAAAACAATAATGGCCCCCTGAGACCCGTCGGCCTCTGCACACACGATAACCACGGGACAATAATGCCCTGGCAGAGCCTTACCTTAGTGAGAATAACTCATCTGCGGCCGAGTTCCTTAAACAGCTCCCTCCATGCGCGCCCCAATATACCAATGCTCTGACCCGCAAGCCATGCGCGCCTCCTCGATACCGCACACCCTGCGCCGCCACTTTACAATCCGCAATCTGCCTCCACCATTCCGACCGTCTAAATGCAAAATTACGGTGTAATTAGACATCCGCATGGGTAACCAGTATGACCACCCTGCACCTAGAACATTGTGAAAGTGAAGCAATTAGCCATTAGCCCTTGCGAACAACATTATTCGAATTCTTTCACCATCACGACGCTGCCGTATTAAATTGTTTCCCTGCGTGTCAGCAGAAACAAGGGGAGGGGGAGAATTGGAAAAACACAGGAGAAAATTTCACAAGCGGGCTAAAGCCTCGAACCTCACCCGTGCAGCGTTCATCCAGCTCCATGAACAGAGAGGTTTCCAGCGCCGCGCCGCGCGACTGCCCCCCCCAGTGCCCCGCGGCCGTCCCAGCAATGGTAAGACCTGCCGGGCCCCAAAACCAAACATGCCTCCACGCTCGGATCCAACACGGGGCTGCAGGCACGGGTGCAGCTGCAGTGTATCCGTCCCGTGAATCTATAATGAGTGCTTTCAGCGAGCACACCGCCAGTGGTCACACGCCTGTGGCTCAATTCAAACAAACCGCATTTACTTAGCATTTGCCTGCCACCTGCTGGGCATTCAAATTAACTTATTTGAGTTTCTATTTCATTCCGGCGGAGGCACTTACTGAGAGATCCCAGAGCCACCGTTCACATAATTAGCCACCCAACAGCCATAAATAATTCATAGTTCAATTCCAATGTATTGCGGACAATCTGCCACACATCAGGAGACATTTTGTCAAGACTAGACTGTAAAATACCACTCCTCTTAATTTGAGGATGCACAAACCGCTAAGAGGTGAGAGTGACGTTCAATCGCCCAAAAGTGATGTCTAACCTTTGACCGCTCCGTGCCCTAAACCACGATGGAAGCCTGCGCCCCCAACAGACTGCGGGCCACGACTCGCGCCTTCAATTGTTCCCCACGGACACAAATTGATGCCAAGCAGCCGGACCCCAATAGGAGGACCGCGGCCAGCAAGCAACCTCCGGCCCCGAGGCACACAAAACTCACCGCAAACGACGACGATCAGCTGCACGAACGCGACAACGAGCCAACCAGCTGACATGTGTCCAGCGGGGGAACAGGAGAAGACCTCCCAAGACGGCGTGTCCGGGCGCGCAAAAGAGGACGACAAGATGGTGGGGAGGAATATATACCCCTCCCCCTGTCCTCGCGCCCCGGAAGTGATGCTCGCCTAGCGCGCTGCGCCAAGGCTTGGGGGACTCCTCCCTGAGTCCCTGCGGGGGTGTGGGGTGCCCAGCTGGCACTAGAGGGCTGCCCTCGTTAGTGGCCCCCTGCGGGTGCCTCGGACAGCCGCACTTCACATAATTATGCACAATTTGCTGTAAAAATTGACTGCGAATGTGTTATTTGCTTTAAAAATGTACTATGAACACATGCGAAGAACAGATTACTGGCTGTTTGTCCGAGGTGCTTTTCGCTTTTTTTTTGCACATTTTTTTTTAGCTCGTGAAGCATTCTTGCATCAAAATTAACATGTCACATTTCATGGTAAAATATAGCGCTAAATGACATGCTTGCATTTTGTGTAATTACCTTTAAGTTGCTGAAATAACGCATCATTATGTGAAAAGAAATTGTGCTAATTTCTCCTTACCCCCATAATATGTAATCAGTACGCCACTTCTCGTTGTATTTTTAGGAAAGAAAGAGTAAAGGATACAGTACAAAAAAATACAGTAGTACTATGCTTAAGAATAAATGAGTTTCATCTATTTGCATCAATTTATGACAATATAGGACAGATTAACTAAAGAGGGTTATCGTCTTTGTTGATTGTTATGCATCTTACATAGGAGAGGATAGGATAGGGTAGGAGAATAGGAGAGAGAGGTGAAGCAAAGGGAGAAGGAGGGAATACGCCATAGCAGTGAGGGTGGGTAGAAACAGCCGTCTTCTTTGAAGATGGTTGTAGAAGTATTAGAGGAGCCCATAGAGCAATGTCTGATTTAGCTAACAGTCTTTACGTGGGTAGTATCCTCATGTGGGTTAAAGGTTTTGTTAAATTCAGTATTGTCTGCACTTATAGTAAAGCAGACCCATGCCCACCATGTATTGAAAAGTTTTTATATGATTTCCAATCGCATAATATATTTTTGATTCCTATTTTTAGGAGGAGATCAGTGGGTTGTAGGTCATGTTTATTTAATGAAGGAAGTAGCATGATGGATCAAGGGCCCAGGGATATGTTAATAAAGTTAAAGGAAAGACTTGTGTGGAAGATCTTATTAATGGTGCTCTCAGTTTCTGTCCATAAGGGTTTCAACATAGAGCAGTCGAATAACATATGAGTTGCTTTATTGCAGTTCCAACATTTATCTGAGGTGAGTAGGCCTAATTTCAAAAGTGTTTCTGGGGTCCAGAATGATCTGTGTAAAGTCCATACTTTGCCTGAGTCAGTATGGGCGATATCTTGTCTTTGGTAGCAGATCCCCAAATTGCTGGCCACATTTTTTCACTAGGTGGCTGAGTATTAAGCAGCAAACAAGGTTTGTTCTATTTATGATGTGACATTGTGATACGTCTATTAGTGTGATTGTTATTATTTAATATTTATATAATTTCGATGCAACATGGTTGGGTGGAGACTTTCACTAGTAATACAGTAATTAAATTGAATCGTTATGAGGTCTTTTAAGTATGTTTAGAGGTACTTTGTGTTTTGGAAAACATTTTAAGTCCATATTTACGAGATTGTGAAAATTCTGTAGTTCCCCACAAGATTTTGGAGACATTGTGAACCCCTAAGTCATTAAAATAAATTGAATGCCCTTTTCTGCCCACTTTAGCCATAATGGCAATTTTCCATTAGTTTTTATTTTAAGGCTCCCTCATAGGAAGACATGAATTGAGCCTTGAATGTTATTATTGAGGTTATTGTCAAGCATCCTCAATGGTAAGATGGAGTCCATAATAATATTATGAGAGCGTTTTACTTTAAATGTTTTAATTGTTAGTAGTGTTATCAATAAGTATGGTTTGACAAGATTTTCCTAAATTTGAACCCTTAATGGTTTGTCTAGTCTTGTCGTTTGTACTTACCCTTGTGTACATAGAAACGCCATGTGGTAGATATAGAAATTCCTCATTAAGTTTTATTTATGCTTAGTTTAGGGAAGTAATATTCTCTTAGGAAAGTAATATTCTTGAGCCTCGAGTGCTATTATTGAGGTTATTGTCAAGCATCCTCAATGGTAAGATGGAGTCCATAATAATATTATGAGAGTGTTTTACTTTCAATTTTTTCATTGTTAGTAGTGTTATCAATAAGTATGGTTTGACAAGATTTTCCTAAATTTGAACCCTTAATGGTTTGTCTAGTCTTGTCGTTTGTACTTACCCTTGTGTACATAGAAACGCCATGTGGTAGATATAGAAATTCCTCATTAGGTTTTATTTATGCTTAGTTTAGGGAAGTAATATTCTCTCTTTCTTATTTTTTCATTTAAAGTCAGAAATTAATTTGTCTAGAGCGTTATAGAAATTTGTAGACAGTTGTAATGGGAGCATTTAGGTAATGAAATTGATTTGAGGAGCTGGCCTCATTTTAATGGACTTAATTCTGTCCCACCACGTCATGAATTTGTGTGGGCCATGCATTATTTGAGATCCCTGATTTTTGAGAGTACTGTTTGCACAGGGTGTACTTTGGTATCAGAAATGTTTCTTTTAAATTGCGCACCTAAATATTTAATGTGTTTAGATTGTCAAAGAAGTTTGGTATTATTTATTACTGTTGGGTGCAAAGATTGTTAAGTGGAAACTTTTTTGTTTGATCCTTGTTTAGAGAGTATCCTGAGACTTTCACTTAATTGTCAATAGTAGTTAGAATTACTGGAATTGCAGAGCGAATTTTTTCAGTGAAGATCAGGACATCATCTGCATATGCAGCGATTTTATATTTATCGGGTAAGACTGGGATGCCTTCTATCACGTTGTTGACTCTTAATGTGGCTAAAAGAGGTTCCATTGCAAGTACAAAAACTAAAGGTGGTACTGGGCAACCTTGTCTGGGACCCTGAGATAACAATATTCTATTAAATAACCATTGACCTTTATGCAGGCCGAGGGCTGAGTATAGAGGGCAAAAACCATGCGTTCAAAGTTTTCACCCAAATGAAACTTTAAGGCTGATCGTAGGATGGTCCATGAGACTTTATCAAAGACTTTTCCAGTATCAAAAGCCATTGCCATCGCGGGGATCACTAGGATCTTAACTCTTTCATAAACATGCTAATTAAGCCAAATGTTATCTGATGCGTCACTGCCCTTGACAAAGCCAGTCTGTGATCTATGAATTAGTTTTGGTAATGTCTTCTCCAGTCTCATTGCAAGAACTTTAGCATAAATCTTGCATTCCACGTTCCCCAAAAACATGAGCAGATATTTTTTTGTTTCAAGAGGGTCTTTATCGTCTTTATGGATGACTGCTATTGTAATTGGCCTCCGGTTGCAGCTCATGTACCACAACGGGGTACCGACGGAGAGAGCGGGGCCCCCTTCCCTGAGTTGTTACCAGGTAGAGGTGGGCTTACTTATCCATCGATTTGGATAAGTTCCAGTAGTACCGAGTTTAAACAATTGGATTACTGGTTTGATATCACTGTTCTTGTTTATTATTATTTTTCACACATGCAGCAGCATTGTTTATTTCTTGTGGTCCTGATGAAAGCCTGGATACTTCTTTTAGACCAAATAGGCTGAAACATGTCGACCGACCTTGCCAACTTAGCAGTTTAATTCATACTGCTTTGCACTGCTTTTTAATCCTGCCAGTTTGGACAAGCTAATGCCAAATATTAATTTTTTGTTCCTACTAGGTAGTTTTAGTATCACATTTTTCACATTTATCGTCATAATCACATTCAGCGCTGCACCCTCACAACGCCTAGCATTCACATATGGGATCTTAGCATCCTTAAAACAACTTAGAACCTTTAAGAAAACATCCCAGAGCTCCTATCTCACAGTGAGAGAGTTGTAGCCCTCAGTGAGACTAGGTTTTCTCACTGGGAGGAGAAGCCCATATGATGAAGCATGCCACCTATGGTGGGTGAGGGCATTCATCCTGAAAGGGATTGCTCCCCAGAGGAGCTTTATTGAGAGACACAATTGTTTTCATTTTTTTCACAGTATGATAGACCCGAGAAGTTTTGTGTTGTGATGACTGCTATTGTAGCCTTCGAGGCTGTCCTTTTTATCATCCCAGTTTCTTTGTAACGTCTATGTGGATTACCCATAAATGTCATAAGTGAGTTTTGAACTGTCTCTTTAAATCTGTCTGGGAGACCATCAGTGACTGGTGCTTTATCGCCTTTGATTGGCAAGTTTATTTCTGAAATGTCTATGTTTTTGTTAAGTGCTTGATTTTCTCTGTTATCTACGGTGGAGAGATTTATATCTTCCAAATGTTTCTTACAGACTTCCATAGTGGAGATGACCTCAGGATTGTATAGCTTTGAATAGAAGTCCTGAAAGCATTTCACTATATCCTAGTGAGTTTGTATGAATCTTGCCCGATAAGATTTTAATTGTAGTAGTGGGCTAAGGGGTGCCCTTCTAATTAAGGTAGTTCACTGGTGATCTGCCAGCTTTTCGCTTCGACCTTTGTCACCCATGTATGAGCATTAGTACTTCATTTTTTATTATATTCATATTTCTTGCTTTTTAGTTCATTTAATAAAGTTACACCTCTTGAAGAGAAGCTATACCACTTCTAACTTCATTTCATTGATTTAAACTTTCCCTAAATTAATATGTGCTAATGGAGTGTCACTTCACTATTTAGCTGGCATCCCACCAGAGTTGAAATTGTAACTAATGTAGATATGTGTAGATGTTTGAAGACTTCTGGGGTAAAAAGTAGGCACGGGCGGAGAAC
This sequence comes from Calotriton arnoldi, assembly GCA_963921515.1. Taxonomy (NCBI): domain Eukaryota; kingdom Metazoa; phylum Chordata; class Amphibia; order Caudata; family Salamandridae; genus Calotriton; species Calotriton arnoldi. The sequence goes on along the minus strand of CAWUFW010002933.1, from coordinate 1,410,086 downwards.
TCCGCTCCGCCCGCGGAGAACGCGGTAGGCAAATCTCTGCACACTCCGCAGCGGAGCGGAGTTGGCCAGCCCCCTTGCTCCACCCCCCCTATTAACAATTAATTGCATGCGCAGTTTTCGCAATGATCACCCAGAGACGGTGAGGAAGAGGAGGAGGGCAGCCCGGGGACGCCGCAGTACGGGTAAGTGGTTTTGATTTTAGTTTTAATTAATATCTAATTAATTGTTAATAGGGGGGGGTGGTGGCGGAGCGGAGTTCCACGGAGTTTGTTCCCAACTCCGTGGACCTATGTGTAGTCCCGCTCCGCCAGCTCCGCCCAGGGTTAGTAAAAAGTGTACTTATGATAAGCATTTCTGTATAAACAATGCTACTGCCAGAAAGACTAATAAGATCTCCTACGACTGTACACCTTAGTTCATTTAAAGTTCACTTTAAATAAAAAATGTATCCGAAAATTAGCCGTGCGTGGTGCCAAATGTGCAACTGGAATGAAGTGTAACCTTCACTACTGGCTATTACACTCGCCACACAAGTCTCGCTTCCTCAGGCTTCTGTACTCCCTTCCAGTAAGTCTTGGAATGCTGACCAGTGAGGCCTGTTCCAACCCTTGCTAGTTATGCAAAGAATGACCGGATAATGCCTATTAATACGGGTCGATCTGTCTCACCTCTGGGTGGATTGCTCCAGGACTTGGCTGCTGAGAGCATGTACCACAGATGACTTTATAATCAGGGGCGCAGCTTCCATTGGTGCAGCAGCTGCAGTGGCACCAGCGCCCAAAGGCCTGGGGGAACCTCTAAACCCTTATTATTGCTGTATTTTATCATTCAGACCGCAGCTGGTGGGGTGTCATTTCATCTTTGCACTAGGGGCCATGACACACTGGCTAATGCCCTTTCACATGCCCCCCCCACTTAGGCTGACCCCAGAGAATGTAGTGCAGCAGGAAATATAATCTTCAGTCCCCTGGTTTATCTTTCTGCCAGTCCTTGGTCAGACCCCCTCAGCATATACTACGGCTTGCTGGATTTTATCCATTTTGCATTGGAACTCCGGGACTCATCTACAGGTCCACATCAGGTGCTTTCTCATATGTGGGCTAGAAGGGTGGGGGCCGGTTTTGGAGCAGTGGGGCCGTTTTTGTTACTGGGGGCCGGCTTTGCAGCAGTGCTGCAATATCGCCCCCCTGTATCAAAAGCAGCAGCAGTGCTTTACACTAGCACCCCCCTCCCCCCTCTGGTACAGGGCCGGACTGGCCGTAGCGGGCACCGGGCGTTTCCCTGCTGGGCCGCCAGGGTGGGGGTCGGTTTTGGGCCCCTGGGGGCCGTTTTTGTTACCGGGGGCCGGCAATATCGCCCCCCTGTAACAAAATCGGCCAAAACCGGCCATAGCTAACAGCTCGGCCGCACCCCCCCTTCTTCCCTAGGGGTGCCGGCCGAGCAGTTTGCCATGGCCGGTTTTGGTTCCCAGTCCGGCCCTGCTCTGGTACAATAGAATTACCAGGGCTGCTTTGCGTTCTCAGATGCCCTGCTCATCTATAGTTAATGGTGCTATACACCAGATGGGGCAGTTCACAATTAATGTCGCTTCAGCGGTATGATTCAGACTACTCTAAGATGGTGGGTTTCTGAATGACCGTATCTGTTCTCATGCGTTTCCTAATTCACTTTGGTATTCCCGGCCTCACGAATGCAGTAACACGGGCTGGGATTTCTTTCCTAAACAGGCAAAACATGAAAACACTTGCCAGAATGTTCTCACACACTCTTTACCTATTCAGTCACTGGTTGAGCTTTTTGTAGTAGGTGTCAATTCAATCAATTTGTTAAAAAGAAAATTGGAGAGTATTTTTAAAAAAACATCTTGGTTCGTCTTCGAGTTTAAGGCAGTGATACACTTATGACATTTGGCTTAGGTGTTGTAGAAAATTGATGCACGGCACAGAATCGTTCGCCTTTGAGCCTCTCTGGAGTACTTGCTGGTCCCAAAGATGTAGAGCAGTTCAGTAAGTGGCTGAGCAGCACAAGGCTATTCTAAGTGGATGTGCATTGTGGGAAACTCCTGACCTCGACTTCCCACGATTCATCCACTTACTGGATACATTGTCAAATTCCTTTTGTAATGAGCTCCGTTAGGCAATTTATTCCATTGCTGATCTCTTCAGAAAAATGCAGTCAGCAAAAATCAGAGTTCTGACGCTTTGTCCATCTTGTTCTCAAATTCTGCTCTTTCTCCAGCAGTTATCCGCGCACTCATGGTATAGACACTTTGCACTGAGACACAGCCTCGATCCATGACCGAAGATGAAATGGGCCAAGTGGTTAATAATGGCACAATAGATATCAAGGCCCAAGGTAACATAATCAAAAAGGCAACATTTTAGAATGGCTATTGTTGCTGAGGTTTGGCAGTGTATGTCTGGGTACAGAAAACAGTTTTTTCCTCAAAAATGGATGGTATCTTTAATGTATGGATGGTAAATTGTAGGCCATTTTGAGAGGTTGTGGTGACTGTGCTCCCTAAGAGAAGATGGTGGAGTTGAATTAGTTACTGAAAAACTTTGAAAATAATGGGCTTGATTAACTAACTGCACTTTGTTGTACATAAAGTAGTACTACAGTACTACTGCTTACTTGCTACAAAATGCATTTCACAAACCTACGAGTGGAAATCTCCACCTCACTTATTTTTTTCTTTGGTGAGCTTCTCACACATTTAAGTATATTACTTAGTGTACATGTGGGAGGAACCAGGGGAGTGTCAGGAAAATGTGGAATGCTTATACTAAATGGTAGGGGTTTAGGAAGGCATAAGAAGGGGTGTAGGCAGACCTAAGGGGGGGTTTAGGGAGGGACAGACAGACTGTGGGCTAGATGTACAAAGCCTTTTTGCAGTTGCAAACGGCCCAATCCACAGAATCAAGACATTTGTGAATGCAAAAAGGTTCTTTCTAATGTATCAAACCCAACTTGTGAATTGGTAACTGCTAAAAAATAAAAATGAAACATTTCATTTTTTATTTTTAAATTCACCCTTTTACTTTAAGGAAAACTGTCTGCATTAAAAAAATATTGCTTTATTAAAAAGCAATCAGAAACTTGGTGGTCTGCTGACCCCATCAGTCCTCCATCCCTGTGATGTCAGCGATTCCTAGTGGGTCACAAATTGCGACCTATCTCATTAATATTCATGAAATAAATCGAATTGCAACCCACTATGAACCTGTAAGTTGCAAAACAACCCCTTACTACATAGATCGCTTTGCAAATTACCACACTGGTTGCTAAAATACATATTTTAGGACCAGTTGTACATACATCTAGCCCTAAGTCCATTGCTATTTACAAACCCTCACTTCTAACATTACTGCAGCCAAAAAGAACCGAGAACAATAGCAAATGCACTCCAACGCAGACCTGGAGTAAGTCATGCACCACACCTGGTCAGCTGCTGGTACTGCAACAACGTTCCATAGAAAATAATGTGGAAAGGAACTTAAAATAGAACCCCATAGAATATAACGTTAAAAGACATTATTTTTTACATATATATATATATATATATATATATATATATATATATATATATATATATATATATATATATATATATATATATATCGCGGCCAGAGCGACTGACGCTGGAATCTGGGGCTCACGGTTAGATCCCCGGCACCGGCGGCAGATCAGCCCAGCACCATGTGACTCTGGGCAATAGCTTGCTTAATCTTCCCGACGGCCCCCAGCGCCGGGATGCCTTCGGGTAGCTGTTCGCGCTTTACAAATACTGGATTTACATTTTTACATTTATATACGTATGTGTATATATATATATACACATATATAATTTAATATATTTATATTAATTAAATACTTAATTAAGAATGAAGTTAATAGTGCTGTAGGCTTTTTTGTTTTGTTCAACATTTAAAATAAATACATAGAAATAACTTACATTAATATTTAACATAAAATACAGTATTTGTACTATTTTGTTTTATTAAAGTTTAATAACATTTTTTAAATTTTCATGGATTTCAGCATAGGGAGCTCTCTGCCCCAGTAGTGGAGAACTCCGCCTACTTTTGAAAAATTGTAACTTTACACTCGTACATTTGGCTCAGGGTGGAGACATGTAAGTCTAACTTTCTAGTAAATTCCCACTCTGAAATGGTAAATAGCCCAAAGTAGTAAATTTACTGAAAGCGTGAGAGTAAATTCACGTTTAGATTTATTCATATGTAAATGTATCTTTTTAATAGAACCAAATAAGCGGAGCAGCTCATTTTAATATTCTTCCACTTAATTTAATTGTTCATTAAAATCTGGAAATGCCAGTGCCTTTTAATTTTATTGCTTTCATCTTGTATGTCCATATTAGGAAACTAGACCCATACAACACCAGCATTTTCTCAGTAAGTAATGTTGTATCAGATGGTGGATCTTAACAGTCAGAAATAAATCCTGTATCAGCACCAAGAAACCTTCAGTTGTTTGCACGCTGTATACAGAAGTAAATAAATAAAATGCAATATAAAATTGGCTCAGTTGGGACTTTTTAGTGCATGCAAGATCAACCAGTTCGCATGCACATGTGTAGTACATTGCTCCAAGTAAATGTACTACTTTGTCCCAAAGGCTTAAAAGAATAAGTAAAGTGTCCTTTTGTGCATTGCAGAGAAGCTGTGACGTAAAAGCATGCATATATCTAATTTCGGAGTGATCCTACCTGCACAGTCATGATTTCTGTATATCTTGGAGACTGCTCAGATATCACCACTTACCTACACACAAATGACACTAATTTGTGGCCTACTGCATAACGAGGGGATCTCCTGTATGCTTACAATGCCCTGGTTACTTCTGTTGTCAGTTTTCAGTGCTCCATCTTGAAGAAGAGAACTGCTTGTGCGCCTGCTTGAAGTCTGGTCACATGTATCACCTGATAATGACACCTACTTAGCACACGTCACCCACTGCTGATCTTTACCCACCTGTTAGCCCTTCATAGTTTAAAAAAGATACTGCTTCTGTGTTATTATCCTCAGCCGAATCTGAAGTTTTTATATTTCTTGGCTTAATTTAATAGTTAACCTGCCTGTAGCAACAGAGGCCGCTTTGAAAAAATAATACAATGAAGTCCTACGGTTGATTTTAGAATTGGGCTTCAGTTTTGGACACTGTAGATTAGACAGACTGTGGTGGCAATGCCTTATTTTATGGTGCTATTGAATGTGCTCAATTGACACGAGGGGGCATATTATCAAGAACGGCGTTAAAATTATCGCCGCTTTAGCGGCAGAAAACTGCTGCTAAAGCGGCGATAATGGGCTTGATAATATGCCCTTGAGAATTCCAATAGAAGTCCATGTTCTGGTGTGAACATGGGCTTCTATTGGAATTCTCCAGGGCATATTATCAAGCCCATTATCGCCGCTTTAGCGGCAGTTTTCTGCCGCTAAAGCGGCGATAATTTTAACGCCGTTTCTTGATAATATGCCCCCTAGAAGCGTAAACTGTAGTTCTGGATGCCAGATGGTGTGATTTCAGGTAAAATTGAAGCACATTACATTATTTCTACCTTATGTTTTTTACATTAACTCCATTCCGATCTGCATTACTTTTTAATGTTGCTGCATGGTATTTGAGCCGTCTGCAGATATTACATAAATGCCAACAAACCTGTTTCAGTGGGGAAATGCCCGATTTTTTTTTAAGGCAACATTGGCTTTATTTTAGCTGTCTCCAGTGCTTTAAATGGGAAAAAATAAGTGCAGGTACTCGTTAAATTGAGCGAGGGGCGTGGCTAGTGGGCGGGGTTAGAGGCGGAGTTAGACATGAAACAAAAACACTTCTATTGAGTATTCATGTTGTCCTTGCATTGTCCTGGATAGTGGTCTCAAACTTTCCATATGTGCAGATTAACAACTAAAACCATGAATGAGCCAAGCCATCAACAGTACTTTTAGCACTTTAAGGCTAATAATCAATGTGCTCTAGGACGAGAGAGACTCTGGCGCTTACACCGGTTGCGGGACAGAACAAAACATGTGAGAAATGTATCAATCCAAACAAAATGTGTTAACTCGTTATACAAAATGAAGGTGAAACACCAAATGTTCATGTTTCCTTGTTTTCTAATATTTGCAGCTTCTTAATATCATAATATTTCTAATATTCCTACTTGGTTGCATTTGGCGCAATCCTTAAATATTTAAGATTGCACACATACAAACAAGCATTCCATGCATTTCTTTTCAAATACCTCCTGATTCTGTTCCTCTCAAACACACTCTCTGTTTTCACATCTCTAACCTCGAGATCCCTCTCGCACTCACCTCTCTCCCGTTTGTAGCTAATTCTGTCCCACTCTCTTTACCCCTATTGCATCTTATCACTCTGTCTCATCACTATTTCTAATCTGCCCTCTCCACGCCTCTCTACCTCTTTCCACAGCCGTCTGGATCCCTTCCATATCTCTGTCTGCACTTACCCCTTCTGCCTCTCTACCGTTTCCTACTTTAAACTCTGCTCCTTCCCCCTCACTCTTCACCTTCACTCACCCCCATTTTCCCTCCTCTCCCTCGGCAGGAGGCCCCACGGCCGTAGAGCTTGCAGTGGCATGCAGTGAGCACTGGAGGGTCCCGAGTATGTGCAGAGTCCAGCAGGGGAAGAACAATACTGGCAGGGCCGGCTTTAGCACTGGTTGCGCCCAGTGCGACAATGGTTTTTGGCGCTCCCCCAATGACCTCCTGCGCAACGGATTCCCGCACTACCACCACCCCTTAATAGTCTCCATAACCACTCTCTCTCAGATGCATCGAGTTAGTTTTATAGTGTCACTCATAAAAGTGAAGGGTGTCCGAGCACTTTACATTGCACACACATTACTCAATCATATGTGTGTAAATCAATGTATAGGAAAAGTTCCATATGACAGAGTGGTAGGATTTATATGTCATCCATACTGGTAGGTAGTATAGTTACGGGTGCTTGGTCTGGAGAAGCACAAACTCAGAATTTAAAATGTAAGACCATGGTTGGCGATTATCTTTAATAATTGGAATTGATTTACACCCAAATCAACACTTTGTACAACATTAGGATATTGAAAGTCTGGGGGAAAAAAATCAAACGCTCTAATCTATACTTGAAGTCTGCATTTCAGTTCTTTGATGACAGTAAATAGCTCCGTTTTTTTAGCATTTTAACTTATAAGTTGCAAGTAACAAAAGGTAGTCTCTGACGAAAGATTTATGTTATGTTCACTTCGTGATTTGCATGGTACACATTCTTTGCCCAGGCACATTAACCCTCTGCACTACCTTAAGATGAATCAAAACATCCCCCAGTCAAAACTTCCACTAGACAAAAACTTCGTTCTCTCTCCAGGAACAGCGTCAATCACCGGAGTTAACTTGACATTTTTATTGTTGGCTAAAAATTGCTGCAGGTCAGGAACACTGCAGCGGGTGCTTTAAAAACAATATAAACTAGCAATAAGGAACGCCATGCAGAGCCAGCCCTGCGTACAGACATGGGTAGAACTGTCCCTTTGTTAGTGTCAAAATCTGGCAGAGGCTAAAATAAAGAGAAGTGTACGGGCCTCATGCGGGAAATGGAAAAGCAACGTTGCTTCCTTTCGAAGGTAACCTTTAACAGTTTCAGATAATTGACAGTACTGGCCTCCGATGGGAAGGTCAGTTGAACTCCCCCCCCCCTCACCTGGGCACCAGGGAGGCTGCTTAAGCCTTCTTCGCCACCTCGATCATCACCGCCCATCATGGACTTAATGTCCCAGCGCGCGGGGTGGGTGGAATCGCAAGGGCAAAAGAGTCCGGACAAAGAAAGTCAGACCCCAGTGGGAGGCCAAGGGGTGAAAATGACCCTTTGTGTCTGCGCTCCACGGACCCAGCATCAATGCCTAGCAGGGGGTGATGAGGACAAGGAGAGCCTCCATCTGGGTAGGAAGGGAGCAGAGGCCGCATCGGGCAGCTTGCCAAACCTGAATAAATAAGGTAACGGCCAACATGCTGCCAAACAAACGGCACGCAGCTGCCCACCTTCTAATCTGACCCTGAGTACCGGTACTCTCCTTGACAGTGGAGAAGTGCCGGTACTCGACTCGGTAAATTTAAGAAGTGCCGGTACTCAGTACCGGTGAGTACCGGCCCATTTAAAGCACTGGCTGTCTCCCACCTAAAATTGCCTCTGACTCGACAGAAGTCAATGGCGAAAATACATTCCCCCGATTGTGTGTTCAAAATCTTCGACTTTACAGGTTTAAAACGTTGGCATGCGTGAGATAAACCTGCATTTTCCACTAGAAAAAAATACTAACGTTGTTTCAATCAAACCAAAGTTTTTCAATATAATGTAAGGTTGTTCAGCTTGTAATCTTAAGAATTTTGACTTGCACCATTAACAACGATATAGGCCCTGTTCTGTCACCTTCTGTCACACTGGCAGTGCACTTCCCTTGCATGTATGGGTCATGCGATGCCGCCTGCAAATCTTGGACCCGAAAGGAAAGCATGCTGTAACGCTAAATCTGGGTTACAAGCTCAGGAAATGCAAATAACCGTCAGTGGTAAAATGAGGAAACGGATAGCGTAAAACATTATGAAATGAACACCGCAAGTAAAAATAGAAGTGATCTTTGCTTTATTTGTAGTTTGTAGACACTGAGAACCTTCATCTTTGATTGGCGCGTTTTGGCCTAGAGTCGTTAATAGTCCAAGTTCACAGACTCCTTTCAGGGACATTCTCAGACAAGACATTCAACCATTTTGTGCGTCAGATTGGCATTCCATTCTATGCTTCTAAATAATATTCTAGACGGCTGATCAAATCAGTGTTCAAACACAACTACTCACAGTTCTGCTATTTTAATAGCTCGGACAGCAGCTTTTCCCTTACAGGGGGGTGTTACGTATTTTCAGCTCAGAAAGGCACCTATCTTCCATACTTTTAGTTCTCCAATAATACAGCCTTCACATAAAGTCTGACATGTGCAGATCGGTCCATTTATAAATAGTTGCGACTGTCAAGTAGGTCATTATGCTTGAAATCCAATCCTTTCTACTTTGTCTGCCCCCTCTGAATGAAGCTGGGATAAACCAAACAACCGCCTTTGCTGCGAGGTCAGGTTCCACCATATACTGGGTAGACGTTTCACTATGCTCCACAGGGAACTAACAAAGTAAGATTCTGAGCTGCGGTCCAAAAATGTAATTAAATTGCCTAACCTCAACAGGCTGATAGCACACTAAAAACACAGGGCCTTATTTATGAGAAGTGACGCATCGCTGTGTGAAAACAGCGATGCGTCACTTCTCAGTGCGCCCTCCTTGCGACATGATGGATGCATCATATTTACTGTATGGCGCATCATGTTGCAAGGAGTTACAGATACGTCAGTATTTCTGATGTATCTGTAGGCGCAAAAGTGATGCATTGCTGGGGTGTGTCTGAAAACAGACGCAACTGCAGCAATGTGTCCTTTCACATGGGGCAAGCCCCATGTGAAAGGGCCTGCGTCAGTCTTACGCCTGCTGTGAGGCAGGCGTAAGATATTGACGCAATGGCGTCCTAGAAGTGGCGCACTGAAATCTCATAGATTTCAATGTGCCACGTCTACTAGGCTTTTTGCGGGGGTACGCCCACCCTGCATACATTATACCTGGCGCAGGTATAATGTGGCACAGGGGTTTACAAAGTGACGCATCTGCCCAGATGCGTCACTTTGTAAATAGGGCGCAACATGGCGCATTTATTACGCCGCTGGTGTGTCACAAAAAGTGATGCATCAGCAGCGTAAAAGTGACGCAAGACCTCATAAATAAGGCACACAGTTTTTCCAAACACTAGGCCTGTGCGCCTCCCTCTGATGTCAGCCACACGGCCACCCCTAACATATGTCTTTCTGTTAAGGAAGCATTTCAAGTGCTGCTTGGGGTAGCAATGTTAGCTAAGTTCAGAAAGGAGAATGCAATTGGTGAGGCTACACCAGGAGTCCTGGGACAGTCATTATTTACTCAGCAATATCATAAATGGGTGTTGTTGTTTATCAATGATTTTCCAGGGCCACCAGTAATGCTGGACTCTAGTTGAAGAAACAAGTTACTGCCTTTGGGACTTCGAATCCCCAGGGGTAGCCACATGGAGCAGTGGAGGTTTACCCTGGGATGTGGTCTGGGTTAGATCCTCGGAGACTGATTCATAGAAAAAGCTGGAAATTACTCTCATATTTTTCCTCCGAAATTTGGAGATTCTTTATGAGATTTCTCAAATTCACAGAGGATTCTGGGATAGCTGTCATAGATGTTTTATCTCACACCGTCCTTTAAGAGTAATCCTTAATTATTCAACCTCACTACTCACTGAAAGTCAAAGCCTGAAGAGAAAGTACTTCGCAATTCAGTGAGCTCACAGCAGTATCTGGCTTCCGTGGTTCCTGGGACAGTGGGAATTCTTGTCAAAGGATTGCACTGGCACCCTCGAGTCTCGCAGGCCCTGAAGAGCTAACCTGACTCTCTTCTTGCCTATGTCATTTAATTTCCCTACTATCACAGACACATTACCGTCTGTAACACACTGATCGCTTGCCAGTCTCTCAGAGTTGTGTTATTATTATCACATCAAAGAATCAGAACAGATTAATGCAGTTTGTTCAGTGCCTGGTGCTCTCAACAACTCTTTCTGCTTGGCAGCATAATGAGAAAGCCTATGCTTATTACAGTAACTAAAGAAATACAATTCCAAAAGAGTTATGAAAACCATGTCCTGTTTCTAGCAGGTTGCCGCCGTAGTTCATTCATTCTACCTGCCTTTCTTGGCTGACTGGCAACATTGATTTTCAAGATGTCTTCCTATTGGATCTGTATATTGCTTGATCAAATGAGTGGAAATGGCTATTTCATGGTGGATAAGATTGTTTCTTGCAGCCAACGTATACTGTTGATTCACCTAAAATAGGGGTTTCCGCTTGTGGTGAGCTGTAATGGTTATATATAGACAGCAGGGCTGGACTGGGAACCCAAAGCAGCACTGGCAATTTTGCCAGGCTAGCCCCCGGGGGTTTTGCAAGTGTGAAGAACTGCTGCTTTTATTACTGGGGCCGATATTGCCCTCAGTAACAAAACCATCCCCCAGTGCTGCAAAACCGGTCACCACCCTTCCAACGTCCTGGGGAAACGCTTGAAGCCCGCTATGGCCAATCCGGCCATGAGAGGCAGTAATCTTCAGCTGTTACTTTGATTACCGCTTCCAGTTTTTATGGTTTTCTGCCAGACCTCCTAAAAAACCAGGTGGCCAACTCCTGGGGTAGTTATTTAAAGTGGCCATTGATGATCTCCGATATAGAATTTTGAAACACATTTGGCTTCGTTCTAGTTTGTCATAATGTCAACTATGGCGGTGATGATGTTGCCTTATTGGGGAGCGCTATGTCCTGATATTTTCTCACTTTTCCCAGTTGTTTGATCTTATTTTCATTAACAATTCTGAGGCCTGGGATGTTGAGATCTTTACTTTCTCAGGCACGTCCAATGCTTTGCCGTTCTTTGATTCCTGTTCCACTTGACACACACATGATGTGGAATCATTCTGCGTCACAGAACCACTGGACTCGCCCTTTTTTGTGCGTTTATACAGACCTGTCTTTTGTGTGTCCAGCCCATGTCAATGAAAAGGTTGTGAAACACCTCCAAAACAGTTGTCCGCCACCATCTGGGGTTCCTGAGCATACTGTGAAAGAACTCTCAGTCATATGTCACCACTTGAGTGCGCCCTTCCTTCCCCTGTCATGAACATATTGGCCATCATTTCCTTTTCCACATGACGCATTCTGGATTCTAAGGTGCTTTTGAGGGAGATCAGTGAAACATCCAGTTATGCGTAGATCTCTGTGGAGGTCCCATTTTCTGAGGCACATGTGTCAATGAGTGCTTTGACCACCAACCCCTAGATGCTAACCTTGCATTTTTATAAGTATGGACAACGTAGTTTCTGTTTCTTCCGAAAGTGCGAAATCCTTCTCTATTATCTGCCTGTTATTTTCAGCGTGGCCATTTTTGTAAAGAAACTATTTTCTGTGTGGCCATATTAGTAAAGAAACTATTCTCAGCGTGGCCATTTTTGTAAAGAAACTATTTTCTGCGTGGCCATATCTGTAAAGAAACTAAGGGGCCGATTACGATGGCGGACGGACTGGGGTCCGTCCGCCATGGTGGTGGCGACCGGGACCGTCCGCAATACCTGCAGCGGTTCCACACACCAAATCAGGATGCGACCGCCACCGTGGCGGTCTCATCCTGCACCTTTAACATTGCGGCGGGTGCTGCTGGCCGCTGCACCGCTGAGGTGTTAAAAAATGCATGTGGTGCGTTTCACTGCACTACGTGGCAGGCACCACATGGTGCCTGCCACTCCGTGCAGTGAAATGTAGGGGGGTACCATGGATACCCCCCCCAGTACACATACACCCCACCAACACATTGGGGGCCCGCAACGGGCTCCCGATACCTATCTCACCAGCCTTTCAATGGCGGTTTACCCGCAGCGGAAAGGCTGGCTGGAGACTGCATCGTAATTTGGAGGACGGTGCCTGCTAGGCACCGCCACCCTTTTACGGATGCAGACCGCTCCGCCAGGCCATCGGAACGATGGCCTGTGGCGGTTCCGCGGCGGACGGTCTTTGCATCCGCCGTGGTCGCGGTCTGGATCCCACCGCCATCGTAATCTGGCGGTGGGAAAATTGTGGTCCGATGTGGGAAGGACCGCCACTGCCGGGCTGGCGGTGACGGTCCTTCCGCCATCGTAATCGGGCCCTATATTTTAATGGCATGTTTGCCTTGTAGACAAGGTCGGAGTAGTAGATTGACCGGTAATTAGCTGAAGTTTGTCTCTTATCCTTGGATACGAGCTGATTGGAAGTGGAACTATCTGGTGGGCAATTTTGTGAACTGAACAGCCATCAGGTTATTGCTATTTGTATTATAGTACTGTTGTACTTATAAGATTTGCATCTCTGTGGGGAAAAATGTTTGGAATTAAATGGCTGTTTTTGTATTGCAAAATTTGGAATACTAAACATTTATTTTTAAAGCAGTGTGCGCATAAAATGATATGGGCTGACAGATTCACTGCTAACCACCTCACTTTTCCATGGCCTGTATGGAATCTGAACTTAATTTATTCTACGTAGGAGACATTTCGTATAGTGTGAAACCAAAATTATTTTTGTAGAAGTAAAACTGCATCTGCTTCTTGAAAATAAGGAAAACGGTGTTCATTCAAAGCAGATTCACAGACCTTGTAATGTGATAGTGAAACATGTTTATTTTATGCAAGAATGGATCATAAATTCATAATCCAATCATGTAACAATTTTATGCTATGTTTACGCATGCAGGCCCAACACGTTTTATATGAAGACAATGTGCCCTTTAAAAGCACTCGCTCAGAGTGGTAGAGGATGTACACAGCCCTTGCTTATCTTTGAATTTTCATGCAAGGAATTGAAGAAGGCTTGCACTCTGTGATCTCATTCAGTAGTGTGTATGATCACAGAGCTTGATTGAAAGACATGTATTACTATACAAAGGTAATGCTTTTTATTACAGGGATGACCACGCTCCACATCGTGTATTTGGCAGAAAATTGCTTTCCAGAAATGTTAGAAAAACATTTATTTTTCCATATTGCAAATGCAATGAGAAGATGTTGATGTGATGTCAGGCTATTTGGGCTGAACATGTTTCTCTGTGCAGTTGCAGGGTGTTCAGGTATTAGGGTGGGCTCTCCTACATATCTATAAAATGTCTTCCAAATTTCTTGGGTGTCTCAGAACGTTCCTCTCACATCATTAAAGACATACTTTTTATCTTTTTTCTAAATCAAAACCCCAACATAACCTGTTTGTGTATCGTGGGACACATTGCTATTTTGTCTCTTAATGTTTTATTAAACATTTGTAGTGGTCTATAAGCCTTCGCCAGTGTGTCATGCCTTCTGCCGTTGAGATGCACTTTTAATTCTTTGCAGATTTGTTTGTCACCAGCAGCGTGACATTTCGAGCAGAAATGGCGTACATAAGTACAGAGTTGGTACATAGCATAGTGTGCAGTTGGTGTGGGTAACTCCAAGCAGTTCTTTTGTAATGATGTTGATTTTTGATGCATGATCAGTTACGCTGCAAATCCATTAACCAATTTGAAAATAATATTCAACAGCTTTTAGAGGGTCCTGTTTTAGCAGAAAGTTACCTAGATTTGTGTTGAAAGGGAGCGGTGCAATGTCCTGGTAACAAAGTTAAGTTCCTTGTGCAGTGCCAGGAAGGAGTAGTGCAATAGGCCCACATTCAGTTTTTACAATAATCTACTCTTCTAAGTACGAGAGAACTGATTAGTGCGTTGGTGGTGTGGTATGGGAGTGATTGGATGTATTTTTCATATGTTTTTCATATGTTTGTTACTTCGTGTTGTGCTTCTATGGCGTTGGCAGTGAGGTTCAAAAGGGATGAAGAAATGTCTTGTGAAAGATAGGCTGTCAGGAGGGAAGTGGATAGACGTTGGTGAGGTAGGAGGATCAGAGGAGGGGGAAAATAGAGACTTACATTTTGAATGATTTCAGCATGCGACACCTGAGGGCAGTGGTGGCTGGTGACATTTGAAAGTGGTGGGGCGTAAAAGTTGGGGATGAATTTTACGTAGCGAGCGAGTGCGCCCGACATAAGAGGTGTTCAGCCCATGCATCATTCACCCAATCATCCCCCATTAATTTATCCATGTTTCTATCATCCACTGTATTCATCTGTTCATCCATCGGTCCTTCTAGAGACGATCCCATTCGCTCATCCATCCATGTATCCATTCACTAGAAAATCTTCCACTCATTTGTCCATCATTTGGAGCATTCATTCATGTACACATTCACTCATCCTTCTGGACACACTCTCCTGTAACTCTTCTACCCACTCATTCATCTATGTATCCTTTCACCACTGGTGAATAACCAGAGCATCCAGCCATCTTCAGACAACCTCCCTTCCATCCATCCATCCATCTCAATGAAAGTGTATATTTGCTTGTCTGTATTTGAACCACGTTCTCAATTAGCCTGTTCGCCAGACAAGCGGAAACACAATATTGTATCAGATCACAACACTATTCAGATATGGTGAGATCTTAGCATTATGAAACCCTTTGCGGGCCGATCGATGGAGACTGAATATGTCCCGGTAAAGATGATAAACAACGATTGAGAGCTTACCTGTGCACTTATTTAGGAGACCGTGACGGCACAATACCTTCCACCCAGACTGTTTGGGCTTCAGGTACAGCCTATATATGCAGTGGGATTATGGAGAGCCAGTCAGAGCAGCCAGGGGGGATGGGGCAGAGAGAGTGAGAGAAGAAAAGCGAGGGAGGAGGAAAGAGAGAGCGGAGTAAAGAGAGGGAGGAGGGGTGAGGTGAAGTGAATGAATGAGAGATAGAGAATACAGTCTAGGGGAGCAGGACTAAAAGGGAGAGAGACTGGCTGGGGAAGAGGCAGGTGAGAACAGGCCAAGCAGCCACTGAAAAGGGAACAAGTATGACAAAGGAGATGAGCGGGAGCATGAGAGAGTTGAGAGGAAGGGGAGCGAGAGGGGGCAGATCAGGTTACACCAGAAGCAACACCTCTGAACATGGACACAGGACAGCCCAGTGCCTCTCCACATACTTGCCTATCTGTCCGCAGAACCCGCGACACTCATGAAGACATTCATATCTGGGCTGGAAGGAAGCCAAAACTAAAGCTGGGCAAATTGCATGCTGCAACAGAAAGCGGGGGAATATGACTACCACACATTGAGCACGGCTGGTTAGTGTTTTAGCTGGCATAAGTGAGGTACATGATGCATGGTGCCCATACAGCCCACGCTGGGTGCATATGGAAAGATCACTACAGTGACGTCACAACTCACAATTTCCCTCACCTCTGCACAATAAATATAGATCTTTGTAATTCCAAAACTTTACATTGGAGCAACTATTTATTCACAGGCTGTTCGTTTCTCTTTTCGGAAGTGTTATCATTTTATTTTATTTTTGGCATTGACATATACAGACCTGCCAACTTGAAACTACAATTCGTAGTGTGATAAGGGGCGTGGCCTTGGAGGGTGTGGGGCTTTACGCTGAATTACTTTTGAAGCCTGTCTGTCCCTTGCCCCCATTGACCTCCTCCCCCTCCGAAAAACAAAAACACAAAGGTTGCTGGGGCTGCTGCCGATGTCCCGGGGGTGTTTTCACACCGCTTAATGGACGTCGGCTGTTGCAGTCTCCAAAGAGGAGTTGGAAAGCCGCGCTCCTCCAGTGATTTTCAGCTTCTCTGCTCTGCTGCCACCCTGTGATTTCGACTCCTCCCGGGTGACCGTGTGAAGAGAACCGAAATCGTGTGACGCATGGTCACACCCTGTAAGTTGGGGTCTGCATATACGTTCTAAAGTGTTAATATCCTGCGAGTGATATCTCTGGTGGCCCATTGGTGGCTCGTTGACACCAAGCAAACTCACAGACAAGCTACCAGCAAATACATGACAGTTTCACATAAGACCCCAAACCAGATACACACATTGAAGCCTTCAAATAGAAAGGATGGGTTCTCTGCGGAAACACGACAGACACGTCACTAATTGTGTTAGCACCCACACTGACTAATGGCCATTTTACGGCACTGATTGAATTACGAGGAATGACTTGCAGACATAGTATAATAATCATCATCTTTCTGGTTCTGCTACCAGACATAGCTCTCCTGTGCAGTGTAGCGGGGGGGGGGTTGCCAGGGGATTTTTTAACTAAAATAAGAAAATGGACGCACCGCCCCTGAGGGCCTGCAAACTATATAGTATACAGACTTGCTGCTTCTGCTTATTTCATACATGTGTATTCAGTCGCAGCTCGCGGGGGGGGGGAGTTGCCGGGGGATTTTTTAACTAAAATAAGAGAAATCCTACCTACCTAAGCTGAGCAGGTCCGCCATCCGCGCCGCCTCGGGTCCGACTCCGTTTGCGCATAGCCCCTCTCAGCCAATCCTGGCGCTGCTGGCAGCGCCAGGATTGGCTTAGGGCACGGTTACCTCTCGCCCGCCTGCCCATTAGGAGACCGAGGTTTGAGCCTTTGCTCAACCCTCGCTCTCCTAATGGGCATGCGCAAGCCAGTGCACACACAAGTGCGCCTTACTGGGCACGGCGCGAAAATTCGGTGCCCTTACCCACTCATGCGCACTTGTGCTGCAGTGCTGCCTGCTGCCCCTGGTCCCTCTGACAATCATGTCAGTCAACATGAGGCAGGACCGCCCACCCCCTTCAGACTCTGAAGGGGGTGGGCGGTCCGACGTCATGCTGACTGACATGATTGTCAGTTCTCCCTCGGCTCTTTGAACTTAAGTAAACTGATTGTTTACTTAGGTTCAAAGACGCCGAGGGAGCTGCGGGCGGGGGGGCTACGCCCCAACGCCCCAATGGATGCACCGCCCCTGCCTGAGGGCCATGCAGCGGTGAATAGAAGGGAGACAGCCAGAAGTTGGTGATTGGAGGGCATTTCACAAGAGGCTTGGTGGCTTCTGAAGCTCTTAGTGCTCAGTCATCCCGTCTGTGAGCTAGAAGGAAGGTTAGACATCTGACATTTCTACACACACATCTCTGAGACATCTCAGATAATTCTAGTGCTTCCTACAGATTTTTACACGTCCTCTCTGTAGTGGCCTGGGTGAAGGGCACTAGGACCCTGCACCGGACCACATGAACTGGACATCACTTCTGGTCAAGGGGTGGACGGGGCAGTAAGATCGAGGAGGGCACGCGGATGGACGTGCATGTGGGCAGGGAAGCAACCCAACTAATAAAGAACGTAAAGTAACCTTACCTGTGTCCTGCGTGATCACTGGGACAACGAAGACACGACAACTGGCGACGAGCAAGGTGGGATATCACAGCGCCACCAAACGCGTGCACCGAGGTCCCTCGTGGGTCGAGAACGGAGCCAGGAGCCCACCCTGGTCCGCCTGCCGCCGGAAGGAACAAAAAAGAACAGCTGCGACGTCCGGAGCCCACCCGGTCACAGGAAACGGAGCCAGGAGCCCACCCTGGTCCGAGTGCCGAAGATCGGGGCATCTGCGAGGGAGCCCGCCCAGCCGCAGCGAAGATGCAGTAAGAGGCCCCCCCCTAAACAGCCTGGAGGCAAGCGGTGCAATAATCTGGCCTCCGTGTGGGAGCATCGCGCGCCCATAAGCGGTGCACCCGACTGTGTCCCGGCAAGCCGCTCGCCGCACCACGAAGAGCACGCTGCGCGCGTAGATTTAAAGATAAATCTCGCGTGAGCACGGCGGCCATCTTGGGGCCAAGCGAAAGCGGCCAATCAGCGCCCAGGAAGCCCGGTGGCCATTTTAAGGGGTCAGGCACTGGAAATTTCGGTCTCGCGAGATCCGGCGGCCATCTTAAGGACAGGCAAAAGTAGCCAATGGATGAATAAGAAGGCCGGGAGGCCATTTTGAAGTCAGGCAAAGGTGCAAAAGAGAAAAAAAAAAAGGGAATTCAAGGCCAGGAGGCCGGATTAAGGTGAAGCAGTTAGACATACATACACAAAGGTGCATCAGAAGAAAAAGACAACAAATTAAAGGCAAAGTGAACGTGGGAACAAAGACAATAAATAAATAGAACGGAAAGCAAGTGTAAAAAAAAAAAAAAAAAAAAAAAAGCCTGCATGGAAGCTGCACGTCCGAAAATGGTTGACACAGAGAGTGACACAAAGAGTCCACAAGCGATATTTCGCAGACCGTTGCCATTCAGCCTGTCAGAACCACAAGCTGGCATCAGGTGGGAAAGGTGGATTAGGCAATTCGAGCGCTACATGCACGCCACGGACATCGTGGACAGCAAACAGCTAGACCTCCTTCTGAATCTCGCAGGGGATGAAGTCGAGGACCTGCTCATAACATTTCCGAGCGATCAGACAGCGACATACAAAGGGGTGATACAGTGCCTCACAGCGAAATTTGACCCGTAACGGAACATTGACTTTGAGAGATACACCTTCAACACAGCGTGTCAGAGAACAGAGGAGTCCCTTGACGACTTCGCAACACGACTGCGCAAATTAGTCACATACTGTGAGTTTTATAAGTTTGACAATGAGCAAGCAATACGACTACGCATCATCGAAGGCTGTCAGTCTGTCGAGTTCCGTGCACGTGTCCTAAAGGAACCAACGACGGTTTTGTCCAGACTGAATTATGGCAATGCCTTGTATGCTGGGATACAAATCCAATATCTGACAAAACTCCAGTGTTTACAGAATGCAGCAGCAAGGCTGGTGCTGGACATCCCTAGATCAGAACCAGTTGCCCACAGACTAAGAGCTCTCCACTGGTTACCAATGGAGAAAAGAATAAGATTTAAGACAGCCTGCTTGGCCTACAAGGCCCTTCATGGTATAGGGCCACAATTTTTAAAAACACATCTGAAACGGTATGAGCCATGCAGGAATCTGAGGTCTGGGCAGGCAAAATTGATAGAGGTCCCAAGATTTAAGCAGGTTAGGTGGGGGGGGGAGAAGCTTCTTGGTGCAGACGGCCAAGACCTGGAACCTTCTCCCTATCACAATAAAAAATAGCCCCTCACTCCTATCATTCAGGAAAGCTGTAAAAACATGGCTTTTTACCTCTTAGTTAGAGCTCTTATCATCAGCAGTCTCTTGCTACATCGACTTAGCGCCAAGACGCCCTTGGGCATTCGTGCGCTTTATAAATTTTCAAATCAAATCAACGACGCTGGAGAAAATATTGACCATGGCCCGCACAGAAGCGAGAGCAACGGCGCATGCTAAAGAAATGGAGCTGGGGAAAGAGAAAAGAGTGGGACAAGCAAATCGCATTACGGGAAACGGCAAGAAGAAAAAATACCCGGCGTCCTCGCAAATGAAGAAGAGCGAACAAACGTGCTATAGATGCGGACTTGACTTTCCGCATGTCGGTGCATGCCCGGCGATGGGCGGGAAATGTAACAGGGACAATCACTTTGCAAGTGCCTGCATGAGCAGGCAATTCAGAAGCGATCGAGGCAGAGCGGCAAGATCAAGGGTGACCACCAATACCACCAGCAGGTATGCCAGACACATGGAAACAGCGAATCGCAGCTCCTCCGATGAGTCGGAAGAGACGGCAGCACCTGTGAGCGGGGCACGGCTGTATCTAATGTCAGATGCCCCCAAAGGAGACCGGAGACCAGAGCAAATTCATCTCGTGGAGAAACATCAAATAAAGAAGACCGCAACAGTGGACATTAAAGTAGGGCGACATAATACACGATTTGTGCTTGACAGTGGGGCCACATGCAACATCATGTGCATGTCGGAGTATGAGAAAATGGAAGTGAGGCCGCCGCTATCACCGTCCACTGTTGATGTGTTCACGTGGGGCTCCAAGAAGCCGGTGGAGAACATGGGGAAGTTCACAGAGACCCTGACATACAAAGACAGATCGTGCCAGGAAGAGATACATGTGCTGAAAGGTGACATCCCGGCACCATGCCTGGTAAGCAATGTCACGGCGCAGGTGATGGGTCTACTAGCGATGACATACCACATGTCGGAAAAAAGGAACATTCTACAAGAGCATCCGGCCCTACTGCAGGGCCTAGGAAAACTGAAAGGGAAGCAGATAACGTTGCACATCAACGAGGCAATCAAGCCGGTAGCACAACATCATCGACAGGTACCAATACACCTACAACCGCAGGTGGAAGAAGAAATTCAAAGTTTATTGGCCCAGGACATCATTGAGCCTGCAGAAGGGCCGACGCCATGGGTGTCTCCAATAGTGGCAGTTCCGAAAAAGAACACCTCCAAGATCCGCATCTGTGTGGACATGAGGGTACCGAACACAGCAATCGAGCGGGAACGCCACCCGGGGCCACATCTCAACGAGATGATCAGCTGTCTCACTGGGGCCTGCCGTTTCTCGAAGTTAGACTTGTGCAAAGGGTACCACCAACTAGAGCTGGACCAGCAGTCAAGATACATTACCACATTCTCGACGCACATGGGTCTGTTTCGCTACAAGAGACTGAGATTTGGCATCTCATCAGCTGCAGAGATATTTCAAGAGACCATAAGGCAAGTGATAAGGCCGGTGAAAAACAGCCTCAACTATAGTGATGATATTCTAGTATTCGGGCGGTCAGATGAGGAACATGACAGGGCCCTGCATCAAGTAAGCCTACAGCTGGAACAAGCAGGATTAACATTGAACGCAGACAAGTGCGAGCTGGGGAGAAGTGAATTGGTATTCTTCGGACACATTTTCTCCAAGAAGGGAATGAGGCCAGATCCCAGCAAAGTAAAGACACTGAAAAATGCGAGTCCTCCGAAAGATGTCGCAGAAGTAAGGTCATTTCTGGGGCTTGCCAGCTACTGTGCTCGCTATATCAAGGACTTTGCCACGGTGAGCACACCGCTCCGAAAGCTAACAAAGCAAGGTCAGAGGTTCCTCTGGTCACAGGAATGCAGTTGGGCATTTGAAGCCATCAGAGAGGCTGTAATGACAGTAGATCATCTTGCCTATTTTGACCCGTTGCTATGCACTGAGCTGACGGTAGACGCCAGCCCAGTCGGACTAGGAGCGATATTAGCGCAGCACTTGCCGGGGAGAGACACACCAAGAAAGATTGTTGCATATGCAAGCAAAAGCTTGTCTGACATTGAGAAGGCATACTCCCAAACAGAAAAAGAAAGCCTAGCAGTGGTATGGGCGTGTGAACACTATCACATGTTCATATATGGGAAGTCGTTCACCATCATAACAGATCATCAGGCTCTGGTGACGATATATGGAAATCCGTCGGCAAAGATGCCACCTCGCATTGAGCGTTGGGGCCTACGGTTGATGGACTATGACTTCAAAATTGTGCACAAGCCTGGAAAGGAACACAACCCGGCTGACTACATGTCGAGACACCCTCTACCACAGTCACCAGTGACCGCATCAATGGCTGAGGAATATCTCAATTTTGTACTAAAGCAAAACACTCCGGCGCCAATCACATTAAGGGAGCTAGAGCAGGAGACAGCGAAAGATGCCACCCTGCAGCTGGCCAAAGAAACCACAAGGATGCAGAGATGGCGACACATCAACAACAACTGCACCTGGGGAGACGAAGTAAACAAGGAGGAAATGCTAGCACTAAAGAAGATACATGAAGAACTGTCGGAGACAGAAACAGGAATAATATTGCGAGGAACAAGGATAGTGATATCGAGATCACTAAGGCGACAGACTGTCAATGTGGCACATGAGTCACAACGCGGAATGGTGGCAACAAAAAAACTGCTAAGGGAGAAAGTCTGGTTCCCTGGCCTGGATAGAATGGTGGAAGACACCATTGTGACGTGTCACATCTGTCAGACGACAGGGCAGCCAGCCAAACCGGAACCGCTACAAATGTCAGAACTCCCAAGGGCGGAGTGGATAACGTTAGCAGCTGATTTCTTTGGGCCACTATACACGGGCAACTACCTGCTCGTGATCATTGACGAGTACTCACGATTCCCCATAGTGCGACACGTATCATCAACGTCGGCAGCAGCAACGCTACCAATCTTGGATGACATATTTGCGGCCTGGGGCTCCCCAGAAACTCTAAAGTCAGACAATGGTCCCCCATTTTCAGGAGAAGAGTTCCGAAAGTTCATGGCCTACCTAGGTATTCATCACAGGAAGATAACACCGCTGTGGCCACAAGCGAACGGCATGGTAGAACGATTCATGGGGAACATAAAGAAAGCTGTCCAATGAGCGAAGCTGGCGCAGATCTCCATCGGACAAGCTCTATGTCAGGTCCTACGAGACTATAGAAACACACCACACAGCTCCATGGGGAGATGTCCCGCTGAGTTAGTATTGGGGAGGACGAGCAGGACGAGGCTACCACAGATAGAAGCAGCTGCGTCACCGGAGCACAGCAGCATTGCAGTCAAAGACAAAGAAGCTAAAGGAAAGATGAAAGCCTATGCAGATGCAAGGCGTCATGCCACCCCGGCGCGCCTCAAAGAAGGAGACGAGGTGATAGTGCGTCAGCGACAGCAAAGAAAGTCTGAAAGCCTGTTCTCAAAGGACCCGCTAACGATCGTAAACGTGAAGGGGCCAATGATCACGGCCGCGTCAGAACATTACCGAATAACAAGGAACAGTTCTCACTTCAAAGGATTGAAGACACTGAATGAAGACGGCCAAGATACTGCGACAGGAGGTAATGAAGTGATGGACCACAACGGGACGGAAACGGACACGGGTGAAGGGCCAGCAGAAGGATTACAGAAAGAGACTTGTCCAAGAAGAGCGAGCAGAAGGCCGAAAAGACTTATTGAAGAGAAGCAGTGATGGGGACATACACTCATCAGTTCGTCGTTCTGAGCTATCTGTTTTTCTCCTTTCTCCCTATCTCTACAGTTTCTTCTCTCTCTCTCTCTCTCTCTCTTCTCTCATTCTCTCTCTCTTCTCTCATCATTTCTTTGTGACAAAAGGGGGAGATGTAGTGGCCTGGGTGAAGGGCACTAGGACCCTGCACCGGACCACATGAACTGGACACCACTTCCGGTCAAGGGGTGGACGGGGCAGTAAGATCGAGGAGGGCACGCGGATGGACGTGCATGTGAGCAGGGAAGCAACCCAACTAATAAAGAACGTAAAGTAACCTTACCTGTGTCCTGCGTGATCACTGGGACAACGAAGACACAACACTCTCCTTGGCACATCACAGATAGCTTGTCTTCCTAAGTCCACTTCACAATGCAGACACAATTCATGTAATTGCCTACAGCACAGGTTGCCAGCACCTTAGAGCATCTGAGCAGTCCTTCAACAAACTATCCTTCTTGCCATTGGGACACACTTGCATTCTTTTCTCTTTTGGCATACACGCCTTCTTCCTCTCAAGTTGGTGTATCATTATTATTATTACCCAGATGCCACCTGGCCTGCGTGCTCCCTTCCCCTTTGTTAGCATTATTTATTTAGAATTGTCTTTCTTGCTAGATACTTTGGTGTTCATTGTGACTCTTTTCCAAGGGGCTTACCTCTGCAGTAGAATGATCTGCATAATCTTCCTGCTGGCTCAGTCTTATAGTTTCATTTTAATTTATTATCCACAAGCTAGCTGAGGAAGCTTGTTTACAGAGCCTTTGCATACAGTCACTCAACAGGTTCCTCTATGTAAAGTTCATGTGGTTGCAAGATGCGAGATGCTTTTATCTTTATCTTGATTCCTTGTCATTCAATTAATATTCAAGTTGAGGAATTTTGCCAACTCCCTATCTAAATGCTACAGTGCAAGCAATTAACGTTAATTATTACCACAGCTACCAAAAGAACAGATGAAGAGCTGCCAAAAGATGCTGTGCACACAGGCTTGTCTTGGTGATCAGTGTTCTTCTAAGCATGATTTGAAATAGTAACTTTTAGCAGCAGTGCACTTTACTACTTTTTACTCACTGGGCCTGATTCACAGAACTAACTTACGTCAAAAACGTAAACGTAAACGTAAAGTTAGTACTTTTTAGGTATTCACAGAATACACTTACTCATTTTGGTATTCACAGAATGAACTTACTCATTTCGGTATTCACAGAAGTTAGTAGTCCTAAAGTTAGGACTACTAACTTCTGTGAATACCGAAATGAGTAAGTTCATTCTGTGAATACCAAAATAATCTCCAAAAAAGCACTTCCCCTTAGCATAACTGGCAACCCATCTACGAGTGCTTTTGGAGCATGGACAGGGATGTAAAGCGCTATATAAATTCAGTACAATAACGAATTGTCTTTAAACAAAATGCAGATGCCTGTTATCTCATGATTCGATGTTGAATGAATTATTTGCTGTTTAAACCAGCAGGAACCAACAGTTGAAACTATTCTATGTCATTTCAAACCAAATATTTCAGGCCAGGGACCCAGGAGCGGTCCGTACAAGTAAGATCGGTGTGGCGGGGTGGGGCGGGCGGGGATTCGACAGACGATAAGGGAAAATGTATTATTTAATTTTCCCTAGTCATCGTCTGTCGAATTCCGCCCTTCCCGCACCACCGTCCCACCGCTCTTACCTGCACGGGCTGCTTCTGCAGGGACCATATTACACTTAGGGTGCACTATCTCTGTTTACGCCACATGCGCATTGTGCACACTGTATGTAATATGGCCACAGGTATATTGAAGCTCGATTTGCGTCCTTCTCAGATGGGGCACAATAATAGTTTGGATTATTTCAATTGTATCAAGCCATTGGATAAATGGTGTGAGACATACATTGAGTCAATCAATTTATATTGCAAGACAGATAAATATTATCATTGCTTGAAATCACTCTTCAGCAATGGTCTCTCCTTACCCTTATGTTTTTCCGATTGATGTTAAGAGCCATTTTTATTTGTTTAGATATTAATTTACACAGTTTCATCTTAGTTTAAATCTGGTGCGATGCATTTCTAAGGTGTTTGTGTTTTGCTGTTCAGTTAACAATTTAATTTAAAATTAATATGGACATATAAAGCTATGTTTTCATGTCCACATGAACAAAAGTGCATTTAAAAAGGATGATGGACGTACCTTTATTTACCTTTTCCTCTTCACATCTGAAAAAACACAAAGGCTAGAGGATGACCACCCTTTCAACATATAGTTTTATAACTGAAGAAAAAAGCATTGTCAGATTTACTTGTCACGTGATGTGTATTTTAAACATGCTCTGTAGAAAACGTGTTAACAGACAGACGTGTTTTTACCTCAGTGCAATTACTTTGGTCTCAGTTTCAATCATTCTGGTAAATGTTACTTCTGTATCCAAGGCAGAGAAGTGTTAGGGATTAAGTGTGATTAGAGCGTGGTTAGAAGCGCCAGACAATTTTTGTTTGTTTAGATATCACATGCCTCAAACACTTAGCGAAAGTATCAAGTTTGCAGGATCAGACGTTGATGGTTGGTTTTATACCTCAAAAGTTTGGTAAATGTTTTAAGGAGTGACTGTTACATCGCATAAATTAATACAGAAAATATCTGTGATGCAAAAAACAAAGGTTTTGTATTGTGTATCCCAAATTATCTCTTTGGCTACTTCCTCACTCCAGTCCTTACCAGGCCATCTCCTCTCAAAGACTACACTTCGTTCCACCTACCTTCTAAAATGAAACAGAAAAAAGACCCAGTGTAGAAAGCGTCTTTCCTCCTGCCCACAAATCCTCTTTCTTCAGTCTGTCCCTTGACGAACTATGGTGGCTGTGTAGAGAGCGCCGGCATTTTTATTTACATGTTTTGGATTTCACATAGCACATCATACCCTCCTCCCTTGCTTGGTAATAAACTTTGGATTGGACAGTTATCTTGTCGTAGGATTCAAGAACAAAATTATACAAACAAATTTAAAGCTCTTAGACGTGTCATCCCTGACAGTGCAGTTGCTCCCTTTACCACTTACTCTAACATGGGTTGGCAAGTATAAATGACTTCCTTCTGGTAGTTAGCTATGGTATGTGTCCTCTCTTCCAAGGCTAGTAGCTTCCAGAGTCAAGGCTGGGCCCTGATCATCTTCAAAGAAGCACCTATCCCTAGATTATCCACCTTTACACAATGCCTTGGAATGCTTGGACCAGTATGACTCCTCAAGACACAGTCACCGAGCCGGCCCCAGGGCATATGGTCCCCGGGACCTTTAACGGTTCAAGGAGCAGGGGCCGTGTGCCCGGGGCCATTTTAAGACTCAGGGAGGGGGACTGCACGGCTCCCCTCCCCTTTTTTATGCATGTGGGCCCCAGGGATGGGGTCCCCGGGGCCTAAGTAGGCTCTGGGAGGGGGGCTGTGACTCCCTCTCTATATTTAATTCCTTGGCCCCAGTGATGTGGCCTCCGGGCCTTTTTAGGCTCGGGGTGGGGCTGAGCGACCCTCATCCCCTTTTTTATACATGTCAACCCCAGTAACTTGTGGCAAAATGTTTTAAAAAAACATTTTTGGCCCCAGGCGGGGGTTCCTTTGAAACCTGAGTCCTAAGATGGCTACAACCAATCAGATCTCACCAGGAGATCCGTTGGCTCAGTGGAAGCTCCGAGGCCTGATATACAATTTTTTAAAATCCTAATTTCTCCAAAAATCCTGAATCGAATTACACCAAAACACAAAAGGCACTCTTTCTTGTCCAAGATCTAGCTTTCTGCAAAATTTGATGTGAATCCGTTCAGCGCTTTGGGCTGTAGGTGTGTCTAAAGTTTTAATGGAAAAATTAATAGGGAAAACATGTTTTGGTACCGCCATTTTCCCCTCTTGCCGTCTTACCCTGAATCTTTCCATGCACAAACTAGACAGAAGTTGCACTTTTTAAAAAAAGTTTCATGGAGAGTTGGCAAATGGCCCCAAAGTTTTTAGCAACACAATAAATGCATTTATTATAGAAATATGATCCGGCTGCCACTGGGTAATATATATATAAGATGAAAATGAAATGCTTCCTTCCCCATCTGTGAGGACGTCCAGGGGGAGACTACAGGTGATCCAGGCCTTGGGTTTTGGGACATTGATTCACCCCTCATTAAATCCTGCTGTGTTGCATGAGTGAAGTGAGACAGCACAGCATGCAAGTCTTTTAACAAATAAACTTCTGTTCCTGGACTGAAAAGAGGGTCGGTGGAAATGTGTCCCTGCACCACACTGTGATTAATGTACGCGTTCGACCGGCTTTTTCCCAAAAACCGGGACGTGTTCCTTTTGACAAAACACCAGAACAGCCTTTGAAAAACCAGGACTTTCCAGTCTAATCCAGGATCTCTGGTCACCCTACACTTGCTCCGCCATCAGAAAGACTGGAGGGGGCACCCCTAGTTCCTTTCACTTGCTTTTATCCTTTGTTCGTCAAGAAAGCCATGGTGGTCCGAGACAGGGAAAGTGCACAAACATGACCCCCACCCCCGGTGCTGGGGAAAACACCAACTTCTTCTGAAACCTTGCTTTTTCTGAAGACAGGCATGCTTGCAGACTTCAGTTAGGACACACTGTTGCTAGGACACCATCTATATATTTAGGAGAAATTCGAAATTCAGCCTTGGATCTCAAGAAAATGAACAGAGACGGCTGTAATCAGTGATTTAGATGCAGCACATCTAAAATGAGTAGGGTTATGTTACCCAGAGTAAAATGATATTTTAATGATCATGACTTTCGAGTGTACTGTAAAGAAAAACTTTTGGGTAAACATCAGAATTTGAGTACGTTGTCTGGCATCCCGGATTTACTGGGACAGTGATCAGCTTTTCCCCATCTTTCTGTAAATGTAGCACATGTCTCGGTTTTCAGAGAGGTTCCGCTGAATACTGAGGGAAGCAAGTTCTCATGTGCTCTAATGCAGGATTAGTTAAGAGTCCCCTAGCACAGTGGTTTTTAACCTTTTAACCTCTGTGGACCCCCAATTAATCATTATTGGACTCCGGGAACCCCCGCTGAATAATTATTGGAATCCTGGGAACCCACAGAGTCATTACTAGAAGCCGGAGACCCTTGCCTAAGCAATTATGATGATTTGAACCAGAAAACATTACACAAATGATTAAATATTTAATTTAATCTAAAAAAATCCTAATTTTAATTTTAAAGGGAATGTTGGATTTTTTTAAAATTTAATGTAAGACAACCCATCGTCCATATTATAGTTTGTTTCATGGATTTGGAATGTCCCACAAACCAATCTGAGGATGCCAACGTAATTTGAAGCCTCCGATTTCAAATTCCTTCACATTTACAGGACGTTTAAAAATTGAAAAATTTACATTTTGCTTCTTTATTTATACACACTTTGATAATCTGCTAACATCATTTAATTTTCTAAGCAGTCGCAGACCTCCAGTAGGCTTTGTGGACCCCCAGGGGTCTCCGGGCCACACGTTAAGAGCCACTGCCCTATCAGAAAGCAATTTAGTTCATTCACATGGTATTGCTTGTAAAAGTTGCATTCAGTTACCCCTTCTTGCTTCATTGTATATGGTTTCTATTTAGATGAGCTCAATTAAGGCATTCTGTTCCCCTTGGCTGATGCGAAGCTGTAGTCCTAGTCCTAGTTCTGTGTTTGTGGAATGTCTTGGTTTTTGGTTTTCGAAATCTGGTCACCCTGAAGCTCTCGGAAAGCAAAAGTTGGTTTTGAAAAGAATTCTGGCTCACTTTTTGCTAAATGTATGATATTTTGCCTAACCTTGCATTCTTTTGCCCTCTCTTCATGGCCTGGAAACGTATTCCATCTCCTTCTTACTGGGCATCTCAAGGAGGCATGCTGTCCTGGGCCTCGCCTGCTGACAGTGCATGCACTGTTGCTGCTGCGAGAGGTATTGTTAACTGTAAAGGGTTTGGAGTCTGCCCATTGCTTACCATTTGTTAGCATCATTGTCACTCTTCTTTGCTGCCACCTTATTGGCAAGCGTGTGCCAGGCGGCACTTCCTTTTTTTCTCTTGAGCAAGGATCAAGCATTGATTAATTCATCTTCTTCCCCTTCCACACCCCACCCCAATGTCTACCTCCACAACACTGCTGTCCAGCTAGTATGACATATGTTGCTCCCTAGTCCACTAGCCCTTCCCATCTAAAACACATTAATTTGTAAACAAACCAGTTATCGCAGAAGCAGTGTACATAGTAACAAGCTCCCTCATCAGGCCAAAGGCATCAGATATTTGGATAGATTGCAGATTGAGATAATTGGTAACATATTGGCTTATAATTGCATTTAGATAGCACTAGGCTTCGAAGCGTTATAGGGCAATTCAGTGGCAACTTGGGCAACTTTCCATGCCACTGCCCTACACTCTACGCAATGCAACTCCACTCAATGCCACTCCACTGCACTCCACTCAATGCCACTCCAATCCATGTCACACCATGCCACTCCACTCTACTTCACTGCGGTCAGTTCCAGTCCACTCCACTCATTGCCACTCCACCTTCCTTAGTGCCACTCCACTCAGTGCTACTCCGCTACACTCAGTTTTACTCCACTCCACTAACTGCCACTGCACTCCACTCAATGCCACTCCATGTCACTCCACGCAGTGCCACTCCATTCAATGCCACTGCACTCCACTTCTGTCCATCCCACTCTGCTCCATGTCACTCCACTCATTTCCACTTCTCTCTACTCAGTGCCACTCCACTTCACTCAATGCGACTCCACTACACTCAGTGCCACTCCACTCCACTCCATTCCACTCCACTCAATGCCACTCCGATCAGTGCCACTCACTCCACTCCTCTCCACTTAATGCCACTCCACTCCACTCCCTCCACTTCCCTCAATGCCACAGCACTCAATGCCTCTCCATTCCACTCAATGCCACTCAACGCCATGCCACTCCACGACATCACAGTCCACTCGATGCCACTTCAAACAACGCCACTCTGATCCACTCAGTGCAACTCTGCTCCACTTCAGTCCACTTCACTCTATTCCACTCCAGTCAGTGCCACTCCACTTCACTCAATGCCACCCCACTTCACTCCACTCAGTACCACTCCACACCACGCTATTCCACTCCACCCCACGCCACTTCTCTTTACTCCACTCAATGGCACTCCACACAACTGAACTCCACTCCACTCAATACCACTCCACTCTGTGCCACTTCACTCCATGTCACTCCACAAAACTCCTCCATGCCACTCCACTGTACTCTACTCCACTGAATGCTACCCACTCACCACCACTCCACTTCACTTCACTTCACTCAATGCCACTCCATGCCACTCGACTCAATGCCACTGAACTCAGTGCCACCCCACACCACTCCACTCAATGACACTCCAATCAGTGTCACTCCCCTCCACTCCATGCCACTCCACGTCACTCCACTCCACTCCATGCCACTCCACTCGACTCAGTGCCACTCCACTCCACATAATGCCACTTCACTCCACTCCATGCCACTCCACTCAGTGCCACTCCACTCCACTCAATGCCACTCCACTACACGCCACTTCACTCAATCCCACTCCAGTCCACGCCACTCCACTCCACTTAACTTAATGTCACTCCACTCAGTGCCACTCCAGTCTACCACACGCCACTCCTCTCCAACAATGCCAATAGATCTCAATAAGGCAAGACCTATTGTTTTGCGAGTGCTTGTTTTATTAAGTTATGTTGCTGTGACTTCTTAAAACGTCTCTATTTTATTTCAGTGTATTCTTTCATTCAGCAATGCGTGTTTAAAAGTGATGTTTTCGACGGTCTTGAATATATTAAAATGTACAAAGCTTCAAGGGCTCAGTGCACTTGTACTTCCGGTTGAATTATTGCTTGCATATGGGCTCCACTCTTTCATCGTTTGAAACACAGAAGAGAGAGGGCTTCATTTTGTAAATGTTGGAAGACACGCTAATCTCCGCAGCCACTTTAATTTATTTTTGGCCCTTTTTTACAGCAATATCTTGGCTAACTAATCACACCGTTTCCTTGCTAAAAATATGGCCTCATACATACTGTAAACAATGATTTTAAACTTCACAGTATACAGCTGTATAAATAAGTTCAGTGGGGGAGAGTTCAGTGTCTCGGTGTTTGAACGAGGCCGGGCTCCTGGCTGCCACAAAGCAGGCGCCTGCATGAGCAGCAGACATTAAAAGGCGCGAGTAAAAATAGAAGACGACGGGTCTCCTGTTGAATCTCAGCCCGGTCCCACGCTGGCATTTCGGCTGGTGTTCATGCCGCTCACCGTGGAGCGGTGATAAGGAGGGAACAAAAGCCGGATGGCAGAGGCCCTTCAATAGCACGAGTTCAATCTTTAAAACAAAAGCTGCAGTCTTTTACATTTTAACAGCCTCCCTCCCACCACCACCTCTCATCTTGTGGAACATAAAAGATGAAGGCAGAGATCTGACCCAAATCAGAGGGTTCCTTTGAAATAGGAAATGCAGCAGTTTTGTAACACCTGGAGTGAAAGGGAGTGCTTTCCCTAATTACACGAGCTGCAGAGTCTGAAAGGGTTCTGAACAAGGGCACGGCTCACCCTCCATCTCACTCTGTGAGCCCTTACAAGCTTGATGAACCTAACCTTGGAATTAGGTCTGGGCCTGGTGTTCCTGTTGGACCTTTTCTGGACAGTCCGCAGCCATGAGTGCAGTTCACCCTTCTTTGTGGTACAACAAACACCTACCATTTTAAATGTTACCTATTCATTCCACAAGGGATTGTAGCACACCTCGAAATAATGTAAATTGAAATTATTGTATATAAATTGTGTTGCGTATATGCTCTGCAAATGATCCACGGAACATTAAATTCTCATATTAACAATATTTACAATACGCAGAAAAGTCCCGCCCGTTTCCATTAATATGTACAGTATTCCAGATGGCTAACCTTAACATGATTCTAATAGATAGCCATTCCTGTCCTAAAACTAAATGATCAACATTATTCCTTTCCTGCGAATCCCTACATGAGCCTACGACAAGGTCATGACTGGTCCAAGAACGTGCTAGGTCCCACCCTCCTACCGGAGTGACCTTGCGCAGGAGGCCCAGTTCCCCAGAAGGTTATCTCCCCTTGGCACCCCCTACGCCCTCAATATTATCTCCAAGGGGCCGTGTTGTTATGCCAAGTTTTTGCACCAATGCGCTTGTCCGGGGGTTGGCACAAAAGCCGACCGGAAGCTGTACTTCCCCTTCCCCCGCACCCTTCCAGCCTACCGGCTGTAACTGCCCCCTGGAGTTCCATGAGAGACCAACTGTCCCGACCAGGCATCCTCATTTGACAATGGTGATGCCTACTAAGGACCGTAAAAGATGTCCACCAATCATGACCTTACCGCCAGACCAAGGATACTTTACAATTGGGGGCGTGGCCGGGAGCGGCATCATGGCGGACGTGTGAGGGATGTGCTCCGTCCCTGGCCCGATAATAATCCTGTACATATCGCTGTTTGAGGGCACAATTGCCTGCCACGAAGAACGGCATCTACTCCCCGGAGCTGTGCGTATGGGTGAGAGCGGAACAGAAGGTGTGAACTGGAGCCGAAGGGAGCAAAAATAGAGGTCGCAGATTCGGCCGAGACCAATGGCGCAGTAAGCCGGGGAAGGAGTGAAAGCGAAAGCTGCGACTTGTGCATAGAGCGAATGATCGGAGCTGAGAAACTCTGGCCCGGGATGAGCCTCGTGATACACACCGACAGTCAGAAGTCCAACAGAGGGAAACTGAGGCCGGAAGAGCTGGTGGCCCGGAGAGACGCCGAGGCCCCCGGCGGAGGCAACCGTGGGAAGCAGCAGTGCGTGTCCGTAAACTGAGTGGTAGCGGTGACGCTCTGTGGCCCACACATTACGATCAGGCTGTGTGGCCTTGAGGAGACGAACTTACGTAGCAGAGGCCCCAGAAGAAGAGACATACGCAGATCGTGCAAGGTACTTTTGTGTGGACAAAGTGGGTGACTGACGCTCCCGGACGAGACCGGGGGCCTGCGACAACCGGAGGAAGGCTGCTGTTGGTGCCAATACGGAGCGGTTGGATGGGTCCAGCTCCGAAAATGCTGAGTGAACTGAGGTTGGCATTCTGATAAATGCACTCCCACTGTGGGAAGCGAAGAACCCCCTGAGTCCTCGGACTTCGCGCTCTGCTGCTGTAGCGGGAGCGGAGGGCCCTCTGGAGGAGGTGATTGCCGCCTGGAGTGTTGGCAGAGCTGGGACTGAGGCACAGCTGACACTGCTCAGAAGGCGCCGGACGTGAGTGGTGATGGCCTGGGCCGGGGGCACTGATCCGGCGGAGAGGCCTCAGTGAGTGAGTCTTTGGCGGGGGAGAAGGACTACAGGAGGAGCGGGCGGCCTGGGCTGCGCCGCACGTCGAGCCCTGTCCGGAGTTGAGACAGATATTGAGGGGTCTCGGGTGCGGCCTGGTGGCGAGACCTGGCTGCGGCTACGAATTCCGGCGGAGTGCGGTAGGCGGCTACGGCCCGGCCACAAAGCCGAAGGGCGGTGGCCTGCTCCCTGCTTGCAAATCCCTGCAGCGCATTGCCTGAAGAGACTATATGCCCGTTGTCATAGTGCTGGGTGGCGGACTGCGGGGCCCCTGTGACAGCCGGGGGCCCGCATACTGATAAAGGCCTGACGTCGGTTGGGTGAACCTAAAGCCCCGGATCCTACCTGCAGGGCAAGACCACACTGGACCTGCTGGACTGCCGCGCTGCATGGTGCGCATCAGGGAGAGGCCACGAAGTGGAATATACAAGCTGGCCCGCCATATAGCTGCAGCGGCTGGGGAGAATTGCCATAGTAGTGCCTCAGGACTGAAGAGCCGGCGGTGTTGGCCTTAGATTGTAGACTGCGGACTGCGTAGCGGACTGCATTGGAGCTGAGCTTGGGCCTCCCTGGAATTTAGGATGAGGTGTGGCAGAGCGCTAGCAGTCATATAACCCTTGCAAGTTGAACTTGCTGGGCCTAGTACGACAACTTTCCCGTCTCTGGGGGACGCCTGGGAGCAGGTGGCAGATGGAGTGGTTCGGCCTTTGGTTCTGGGGCCTGTGAAGAACTGGAGTCGTCACGGTCACTGTGGAGTCTTGCAGAACCCCAAAGGCCGGCGGGACAGATCTCATAGCTCGTGGGATAGCCTGATACTAAGAGACAGTAGCAATCTCCCCCCACACAAACGACGGTGTTGAAGTTTGCACCCGTGCATGAATTGTATTGGGGGTGGAGAGCAGAGCACGCTGAGGTGGCTCAAGGGCGAAGGCAACAGTCACCGACACCTCGTTACCGCCTGGGAGAGGCCCTTCTGCCGCCACTCTGGTTGGTTCATCACACCGGGGGTTACCAGAGGACAGGGTGCCTAAACCGAAGCAGAAAACGGGGGGTACCCAGCCTGCTACCAGAGAACCCTCGCCTGTGGCACTGGAGAAAGGAAGTGAGGAGACCGCCGGAGGAGATGATTCTCTCCATTCACACCTGGACAGGGTGTTGGCAGCCATCGCTGATACCAAAAATACCTTGCAACAAGACATCGGTGCGGTCTCCGTGGGCCTGGGCCTGCTCCAAGCAGAGCACCGGAAGCTGGCAGACAGGGTCCGGGAAACGGAATCCGCAATTAATGACCTGCAGCCGCTCCATAAATTACATGCATCTAAGATCGACGATCTCTCCACCAGAGTAGCGATCCTTGAACGGTGAGCAGAGGATGCAGAGGGCCGCAATCGTAGAAATAATATCAGATTAATAGGACTAACAGAATGGGTAGAAGGATCCAATATGGTGGAATTTCTAGAGAGCTGGTTACGTTGTGTTGTGGCCCCAGAGCTCCTGTCGCAGTTTTTCGCTCTAGATAGGGCGCATAGAGTGCCGGGTCGGCCGCCTGCCCCGGGGTGCCCTCCGCGACCGGTGATTGCAAGGCTTTTACATTTTAGAGACAGAGACGCGCTCCTCCAGCACTCCCGCACGCATGGCCCTATGTGCTCGAAAACTGTAAGGTGTCAATATTTCCGGACTTCACTGCGAAAGTACAGGCCCAGCGGGCATCCTTTCTTACAGCTAAAAAAGCTCATAGGGACAAAGGAATACAGTACTCCCTAATATTCCCGGCCAAGCTGAAGGTCATGGTCGATGGCACCTCGCATTTTTGTGACACCCCGGAGGAGGTTTTGGAGCTGGATGGAAGCGTACAGGAAGGGGGAGCCGCTACCTAAGAAGCAGCAGCGTACTGAGCCGGGGCCACAGCCGCGCAAACGGAGACCTAAGCGCCGTCGTACAGCATCTCGGGCAAGTAGGCCCACAGCTTCACAGACTCACAAAGATAGACAGGGCGCACTGCAAGCAGTGGCACAAATACTCTCACCCATGCATCAGAGTAAAACACCAGGGACATCAGCTGCGTCGGTGGATGCATCGACTGAATCTGGGGATTCGCTGGAGTCTGACCCCCCGCTGCCGAAGCTTACACTGCGATCTGCAGACGATATCGCCTAGCTGTGGCAGAAGTTTGGGACGCTCTCTGCACTGGCTTATTTACTAGGGCCCCCTGAGCATTCAAACCGCGGAAGTTGGACAGCCTTTGGACTTGATAATGGGGGCGCATTAGTTTATAGATACGGACTAGAGTATGGACATGGCAGTTTGAGGGCATCACTACGCAGAGGGGCCGGGACGTGGCACCTCTGCTCCATCTGAACTTTGTACCCACCCCCACCACACCGGAGAGTACCGCCATTGGAGTTTGTGGCGGTATTCTGAGTGGAGTGATGTTTTCTTACAGGTTTGGGCAGCTGACCATTATCAGTCCGCTCCAGGGATGGGGAGTTCTACAGTTGGGTTTGTTGTTTTTCAGCATGGGGTCCACTG
This sequence comes from Calotriton arnoldi, assembly GCA_963921515.1. NCBI lineage: Eukaryota > Metazoa > Chordata > Amphibia > Caudata > Salamandridae > Calotriton > Calotriton arnoldi. Next base: position 1,373,711 of record CAWUFW010002933.1, on the reverse strand, counting down.
CTAGCATTGATGGGGGGGTGATGGGGTGGGGAGGGAGGGAGGATTGTCTTGAATTATGACTAGGAACCATGGCCATGCGGAGGAGTTTAAACTCCTGACCTGGAATATTCGAGGTATGGGTTCTCCATCGAAGCGATACAGCATCCTTAACTATATAAAGCGCAGAGGCGCGCACATCGTGATGCTACAGGAGACCCACCTTACAGAAGTGGAGGTTGTGCGGCTACGGCATAGGTGGCGGGGGCAAATGTTTGCAACTAAGTTTTCAGCGTATGCAAGGGGCGCACTTGTCTGGGTCAGGCCTGGGGTCCCGTTTCAGGCGTCCCGTAAGATAATTGACCCGGACGGGAGATATGTGCTTGTAAAAGGCAAGTTGAAGGGTAGGGAAAAGACATTGGGGAGTGTCTATGCTCCGAATCAGGATCAAATTGCCTTCCTGACGCCTTTCTAAATCACTGGCGGGACTGGCAGAGAGCGATCTGCTCTTAGGGGGAGATTTTAATTGTATTTGTGATCTGGGCTTAGATAGATCCACTCCCCCATTGAGGGACACAGCAGCGACTATGACCGCTAAGGGCCTGCAAAGCTGGATTGCGGGGTGGGAGTTGTTAGATATTTGGCGAATACACAACACACAGAAGAGGGAATACTCCTACTACTCCTCACTCTACGATTTGCACACTAGATTAGATATGTTTTTCTGCTCCGACAGATTTGCCCCGATGCTGACCAAGTCGGAATATTTGGGGAGGTCCATTTCAGATCATAGCCCGTTACTGCTGCGATTTGCCCCCACTCCTGAAAGGGCCCCCATACCGCTGTGGAGACTGGACCCAACTCTATTGGACAACGATAGCTTCAGACAAACGCTCTCCGGGGCTATAACAACATATTTTGAGACAAATCAGGGGACGGCTAGCTCCTTTCTAGTGGAGTGGGACGCCTTTAATGTGGTGGTCAGGGGGCAATGTATGGGCCAGACGGTAGGAGCCAGGAAAGAAATCAATCGCGAACTCGAATCCCTGGAAGCCCAGATATTGTTATTAGATAGGGGGACTGGGGGAGGGGCTGACACTCAGAGACACATGGCGGAAGTGAAGAGTGCTTATAACTCCGCATGGGATAGGCTGCTGACACTAGACACCTGAACCTACCAAGAACGGCAGCATGTAGAGGGCGGCAGAGCAGGGAGGTTGTTGGCATGGTTGATTAGGCCGGAGGGCAGGGGAGCCCCGATTCCCAATATCCTAGATTCTACTGGGCCAGTAATCCACTCCCCGAAAGGCATCAATGACATATTTAGGGAGTATTATGAGCGGCTTTACGGAGCCCCAGGAGAAGTTCGGAGGGACAGGACGGTCGCGTACCTGGAGGGATTGGGCTTACAGACATTAGACCACGCTACTCGGGAGACCTTGGCGCCGCCAGTCGCCTTACAAGAAATTAGAGCTGCCATTAAAGAAATGGCGCGGGGGAAGACGCCGGGACCGGACGGTCTCCCAGCCGAATTTTATACCGCCTTCATAGATATTTTGGCCCCGAAGCTGGAGCAAATGTATGCTGCAGCGTTAGGAGAAGAACAGCTTCCATTATCGGTCAGGGAGGCGTTGGTTATTCAGTTGCCTAAAACTAAAAAGGAAGTCATGGAAACGGCGGATTTTAGGCCGTTGTCAATGTTAAACCTTGACTTTAAAATACTTAGCAAGGTACTGGCGGCTCGGCTTCTGCCCCAGATGCAGAGACTGGTCCACACTGACCAAAACGGGTTCAACCCAACGCGGTCAACATCCAATAATTTGAGGAGGTTGTATCACGTGCTGTACCATCGAGACCTAGGGATGTTCCCTGAGGCAGTAGTGATGGCTGTGGACCTGGAAAAGGCCTTTGATTCCTTGAGGTGGGACTTCCTTCTGGCGGTAATGAGGCGGATGGGGTTGGGAAATGAATGGTTGAAATGGGTGCGTCTTTTGTACATGAACCCTAGGGCCAGAGTGCGTACGGGGGTGTGGTGTCGGCCCAGTATCCTATCCACAGAGGGACGCGTCAAGGGTGCCCCCTGTCACCACTGCTTTTTGCTCTGGTAATGGAGCAGTTGGCGGAGCGACTGCGACAGGAGGGCAGGAACACCGGATTAGTGTTAGAAGGGACTGTGCATATTGTCTCACTATACGCAGACGATATCCTGGTTTATATGCGAAGCGGATCCCAAGGGATCCCAACAGTGCTGCGTATCCTGGAGGAGTTTGCGGAGATGTCGGGACTACGCGTCAATGCCAAAAAAAGTGTATATTCCCGCTGAGACCCGACCTCAATAGGCCATTAGACCTACCGATGGACCTGGAGTGGACACCGAGCTCCTTTAAGTATATTAGTATATGAGTATACCATAGGCAACTAGATCTGCTGGAGGGGAACTTGGGAGGAGCCTTGAGAGCCCTGCGAATGTGTCCTTTTGGCGTTCGCTTAAACTGCCTGTTATGGCCAGGGTTGCGTTATCCAAGATGGTGGTGTTACCGAGACTTTTATATTTCTTTGTTAATCTACCGGTGGTGATCCCGAAGAGCTGGTTTAAGACCCTGGACACACTGTTGAGGGATCTGGTGTGGAACGGCGGGCGTAATAGGGTATCCCTGCGGACCCTGAGAATGCCATTGACGGGGGGGCTGGGTGCTCCCGATTTCGAGGCCTATTATTTGGCGGCGCAGCTCCAGTGGCTGGCCCGATGGCTCGATGGCCGGGGATTGGAGACATTAACGTTGCTGGCCAACACTGCTCGCGGAGCCCTACTTGCCAGGATGCTCAATCCCTGTCAGAAAATTCAAAATATGGGGCTACTTCTCAAGGTAGCAATGACGTGCTGGGATAGATGTGTGAAGCGGGCCCCAGACGTTCCTCTGTACGTGCCGGACCTACCTCTCACAGGGATACCGCAGAAGGGAATGGTCCCTCCCCTCACGCGAAATCAGTTGCGGGGCTGGGAACAGGCAGGAGTTCTGTCTGTCGGTGATTGTTATCAGGATGGGGTGCTGCTCCCCTTAGATGACTTTTTGGAATACCAAGACCTCCCGCCAGGGCAGTTTTTAAATTAACACAAGGTGAGGGGGGCAATCGATACGTTATGGGGAGGTGGTACGGGAGAGCCCACCACACTCGTCACCCTACAGGCAATGGTGACGTTGGGATCTGCGGGACATCTGGTGAAATGGCTATATCTGGCAATAGCTGAGATGTCGCGGATACCTTTGCAACAAATACGAAAAATGTGGGAAGGCACACTGGGTAGACAACTGACTGAGAATGAGTGGGAAAAGGTCCTGGGCAGCCCTAAGAAGGTGTCAAGGAATGCAGCCTTTAAACTGGTGCAGTTTAATATTCTGCACAGGACTTACCTCACACCGCACAAACTGAATGTTATGTATGGGAGAGATGACCTGACTTGTGCCAGGTGTCTAGCGGTGGACGCCAATTTTGACCATATGATGTGGTCCTGCCCAGAGCTTCAGATGTTCTGGACCACGATAGTGGAGACGGTGAAAGGGGTTTTGGCTCGCACTGTGAGGTGTTGCCCGGAAGTATGCTTACTGGGACTCTTCCCGAGGCCCAAGGCCAAACGAATGGGAGATAGATTTGTTGACCTGGCCTTCCTACTGGCAAAACGGAGAATAGCTCTTGGATGTAGAACAGCAAAGTCCCCATTAATAGTTGATTGGGAAAACGATGTCACCTGTTGGGCTAGAGCAGAGGAGAGGGAACTGCTTCGAGAGGACAAGGTCACGAAAAGGCGTAAACCTTTGGCAGAACCATGGGCAGAGATACTGAAGGCGTGGGAAGCACGTAATGCATCTGACTTGGATTTGCGGACAGATAACTCTGAAACGGAAACAACGCGAGAGGCAAGCGATAACTTGGCGCAGGTCTAGGTGTCGTTGGGTAATTGGGTGACAGAGCAGACATGCGGAGGGGAGGAGAAATAGGTTCGCTGCGGAGTTGGGGTGTCCTGGGTGGTCTCCCTTGTTCTCCCCCTCCTCCCCCCCTCTAGGCCCCGCCGCCTTCCAGGGACCCTTTCTTGCCTCCCCCCCCTGGAGCTATCCAGCACGCTATTGATGGGCCGCCCACTACGGGTGGGACAGGAACCTCAGTGCCATACTTTGTGGACGGTGGACCCCTGGTTGACTTAGTTGAGTTTAAGTCTTGTTTGACAGCTATTGTTTTTTAGATGCCCTTTATTTTTATTTTGAGAGTTTTATATAGCGCTGGCTAGACCCAGAGGTATCAGAGCGCTTTACATGAGAAGATAATATAACGCAAACATGGCATACAAATAGATAAAAAGATAAAGAAAACAACGTGTGAAATATACAAAACAAAATAATTATACAGGTGCAAGAGCTAATACATTTCAAGTAACTAGGTATATGATGTTCGGGGGTGGACAGAAAAATAGTGGACAAAAAGTAACATGGTGATTGGAGATCGGGTGCAGGTCACAGGTTAGGACCCCCAATGATAATTGAGCCAAACATGGCGTATAAGTAGATAAAAGATAATGACAACATGTGAAATATACAAATCAAATAGATAAACAAATCAAACAGTTAGATAAAACGGATCAAATAGAATAAACAGGAGCAGGAGCTATACATATCAAATAGATAAACAGGAGCAGGAGCTATATATATCAATTAATTAGGCCGATGATGTTCATGAAATGGACAAATATTGCTGGACTAATATAACATGGTGAGATTGGAGGTCGAGTGCAGGTCATAGGTTAGGATCCCCAATAATAATTGAGGAGGTGGATTTTGAGGTCTTTTTGAAGCTGAAATAGGAGGGGTTGCAGCGCAGGTTTTTGGGAGGGCATTCCAGATGATAGGGGCATTCCCAGAGAAGGAGCGTGATTGTGTGGCTTTCTTTTTATGCAGTGGTGGTATAAGGAGGAGTGAGTTGGTGCTTCTCAGGGGTCGTGTGGTGCCCGCAATGAGGAGTTTTTTAGAGAGGTACTGTGGAGTGTTTTGGTGGAGGACTTTATGAGTGATGCAGGCAGTTTTGTAGGCAGATCTGCCTTCAATAGGGAGCCATTTAAGAGATTTGAGAGCCGGGGATATGTGATCGAAGCGTTTGCAGTCTGTAATGAGCCTGGCGGCAAGGTTGAGCACAGCTTTGATTGGAGCAAGGTGGATCTTGGGGATTCCGTTGAGGATGGCGTTACCATAATCAATACGTGAAAGAACAAGTGACTGAACTACGAGTTTAAAATCATCAGTGGGTATAAAGGGTTTGATTTTCTTGAGGTGACGGAGAGTGAGGAGGGCTCCTTTAGCTGAGTTTTTGATGTGGACGTTAAGGGTTAGGGTGTTGTCGATAGAAATACCAAGAGATTTGACGGAGTTGGACAAGGTGAGAGAGCAGTTGAGTGCATTAAGGTCAGAGATCCAAGATTGAACGGGGAGCGTGTTGTTTTTAGGGGAGAAGAGAATGATTTCAGTTTTATTAGGGTTAAGTTTGAGATGATTGGAGTGGAACCAGGTTTGGATTTTGGTGAGGGTGTTGTTCAGGTGTAAGATGTCGGTATGAGTTTTAATCTTGTAATAGATTTGGGTGTCATCGGCGTAGAGGTGGTAGTTGATGCCTGCTTGTTTAAGAATGAGGGTGAGGGGTTCCATAAAGAGGTTAAAGAGGGAGGGAGAGAGAATAGACCCTTGGGGGACTCCAAGGGAGACGGGAGAGGGGTTAGAGAGACAGTTTTGAATTTTGATTTGCTGAGTTCGGTGTTGTAGGTAGGAGACGAACCATTTGTAGGCGGTATCATTGAGGCCGAAACGGGTCCTAAGCACATTGAGTAGGGCTGAATGGTTGACTGTATCGAACGCTGCGGAGAGATCAAGGAGGATAAGAAGGCATGTCTCGCCATTATCAAGTGAGTGGTGGATGTCATCGACGACATTTGAGCATTGCCGTTTCGGTGCTACAGCCTTTCCTGAAGCCTGATTGAAAGGGATCAAGTAGGTTGAAGTTTTCGATGTGTTTGTCTAGTTGTAGTAGGACACATTTTTCAAGGACCTTTGAGAGAAGTGGGAGGTTAGTGATGGGGCGGAGATTGTTTAGGTCATTGGGGTCAGCATTGGGGTTTTTGATTATGGGAGAGATTTGTCCAAGTTGAAGGGAGGTGGGGACACAGCCAGTGGAGAGAGAGGTGTTGATGATTGTGGTCCAGTATGGGGTAATGATGTGCTTAAGGGCAGGGACAAGGTTAGAGGGTAAGGGGTCTTTTGTGTGGGAGGACGGTTTAAGATTACCAATTATTTTAAGGACTTCTAGCTCAGTCAGGGGAGGAAGTTGAGCTGGGAGGCATTGTTCTTTAATTGTGTGTTAGGGGAGTTGGTTTCCTGAGAGGTAGCAGGGTCAGCTGGTCGAGGGGATGTGGGGTAGGCATTAGAGGTGAGGATGGGTTTGCATTGGGAGTTGGAGGGGAACTGTGTGGAGCGGAAGGATTGATCAATTTTGGCTATTTTTTCTGAGAAGAAGTGGGAAATTTCTTCACATCTGGCTGAGGAGGCGGTCAGATTAGGAGGTGTGGGGGAAGTTTGGTTACGAATGATTTTGAAGAGTTCCCTAGGTCTGTTTTTGGCACGATCAATTTGAGTGCGGAAGAAGGAGGCCTTTTCCTTGAAGATGTGTTTTTTGTATGTGGATCTAGCATGTCTGAGGAGTGCAAGATGGGCTGGAGAGGGATGGAGTCTCCACGTTCTTTCCGACTGTTTAAGTGACCGTCTTTCGTTATTAAGCTCGGTATTAAACCAAGAGTTGGAGGGGGTGGTTCTTTGGTTTTTGAGTTTGGGCGGGGCTAGTTGGTCAAGAATTCCAGTGACAGTATTGTTAAAGTGTTCGGTGAGCTCATTGGCTTTTTGTGAGGGGGGAATGAGCAGAAGTTGAGCTTGGAGTTTAGACTCAAGAACACCCGGGGGGATATGTTTTAGATTTCTGGTCAGTTTCTTAGGTCTGTTAATTTTGGAGGTGGGGAGATTTGCATTGGTAGCAATGGTGAACAGTATAAGGTGATGGTCGGACCAGTCAATGGGGACGATATTGGTCACGGAGACCAGATTTTCTTTGGAAAGAATGACGTCAAGGATGGCTCCTTTGGTGTGTGTCGGGGACAGGCATAGTTGTTTGAGTTTCCTGAGTTTCTGTTATTTTTTCTCTTTTCTTTTACCTTTTAAGCTCTTGACTTTATACTGAGACATATGTATCACGCAAAGGGCTTGGTTGAGTCACGGCGATAATGTGGATACCGGACATAGTGACTCCCCATAGGGCAATTTGATACAATGGGAACATAACATTATAATTGACTGTCAAACGGTTGTCAAATAATGTGGAAATGTTAATAGATGCGTTTCGATCTCTGGAGGATAATTATCTAATATTCTTTGATGATTATTTTCACGATTTGAGTTGAATGTTCCCGACACGAAAAACAGGTATCTGCTGTTGATATGGAAATGCATAGATTGTAACGTAATAACTCTTATAAATGCCAATAAAAACGATATTTAAAAAAAAAAATTGGATACTTTACAATACACATAAAATACGACAGTGACGCTGTCCTGAAAGAAAATTACTTACCACACTACCTAACCCATATTTGGAGAGAAAAACATCTAGAACCATCTGCAACAGAAATACCAAAAACAAAAACATTGCACACATCGGAATCTGCTGCCTTAGGGGATGGTGGGTGGGGAAAAAACGAGAGAGTCTCCTTCCTGGAGGCCGGTCCTCCGCGGTGCTCTGGCTGTGGAGCGGTGACGTGAAAGACCGTCCCGCCGCTCCACAGCCCCTTTTAAACCCCCGATGATGGGAAGCCGGCTGTAACCGGCTTCCCGGCTTGCCCTGCCTTCGTTCCCCCGGAAGCGCTTGAGTGCTTCCGGGTTAATCCTCACTGCACCCAATCAGGGCAAGAGGCGGGGAGGGCATCGACCGCGTCACTCTGCATGCGACGCCTGCCCCTTTCCCAGGGGATCGGCACAACCGCCATCGCTGCGGCGTGCCCGAGTCCGGATGGCGCCTTCAGATATGGCCAGGTATTGCCGAGTCCCCCTCCCTGAAGCATCCCATTCTTCCAAACACCTGTAATCCTATGGGCTCACAAACCCTTCCACTTTCCCCCAGGCATAAAATTGTACATCAACACCGTGTCTTGGGTTAAGGGTCGTAAAAACCCTGGCCGAATTTTATTCATAACATAACAAAAGCATTACATTCCCATATTAACAATATTTACAATACGCAGAAAAGTCCAGCCCGTTTCCATTAATATGTACAGTATTCCAGATGGCTAACCTTAACATGATTCTAATACATAGCCATTCCTGTCCTAAAACTAAATGATCAACATTATTCCTTGCCTGCGAATCCCTACATGAGCCTACGGCAAGGTCATGAATGGTCCAAGAACGTGCTAGGTCCCACCCTCCTACCGGAGTGACCTTGCGCAGGAGGCCCAGTTCCCCAGAAGGTTATCTCCCCTGGGCACCCCCTATTCCCTCAATATTATCTCCAAGGGGCCGTGCTGTTATGCCAAGTTTTTGCACCAATGCGCTTGTGTGGTGCTTGGCCCAAAAGCCTACCGGAAGCTGTACATCCCCTCCCCCCGCACCCTTCCAGCCTACCGGCTGTAACTGCCCCCTGGAGTTCCACGAGAGACTAACTGTCCCCCCCAGGCGTCCTCATTTGACAATGGTGATGCCTACTAAGGACCGTAAAAGATGCCCACCAATCATGACCTTACCGCCACAGGCCAGCATAGTTGATCGACTATCTGGCCCCCCTCCCTTGCACCCTAAAGGTCATGCCCTGCTCCGTGCCCCCTCTAACCAGGCTAGTAAGTTTTCCAGAAAAGTTTAATTACCAATCTTGGAGAGATGAACGCCATCCTGCAGAAAAAACTTTTCCCCCTGTTGCACCCATGCGCAATAGTCTGCAATTTTGGGGATCGAAACAATTTATCAATCCGCTTTTCGATTCTCTTCACTGAATGGTTCAGTGCCCATACCGACTCACCCCCCCCCACCATTGGGATCTGGGGGTGATGTGCGACCAAGCCAAAACTGCATGCGGGCATTTCCTTGTCAGCCAACCCACCTCGGTGATCAGCACCTCCACCACACCCTTTCTCCCAAGGTGCACCAAATCATTGCCCCCGAGATGCAAAATTACAGCTTTGGGGGCATGTGAGTCTCATCCAGTAAAATCTCCAACATATCCCTTAATTGGCCAAGACGTAAACCCCCACGGCCATGTAAAGAAACGTTGAAACCGGCCTGACGTGCCCGGTGTGCATAATTGCCTGTAAAGAAAAATTGCTTCAATCTGTTCACGTATGAGTGACCAACTATCCATACTTCCACTTCTCTTCGCCCCCAGGCGGGTACCTGGGCTGCGCTAGACTCCGATGACCGGTGAACGGTTGCGAGCTTCCTCCCTGCGGGGCAGGATATGGAAACTGCAAAACCAAACCAAAATGAGAAAAACACCGTCAGCTAATAGCATCCTATAAAGCATGTGTATACGCACATAGCGCTTCTAACAGCCTAATGACCACCGACCAATCCTCTGAACCGCACGCCCCGACAGGCCTCTGGCCATGGCCTCAGTGGTGGCCCCGATTCTAAAAGAGTGTGTACCAAACTTTGATGGGTCCACGCCAGCCGCCCTGAGAGCCAAATTCATAACTCTACCAAACTGTAATTTTGTGAGCGGGGTCCTATCGCCATGGATTAATAGGGGACCCTCCGCGCCCCGCGGTCTGTATGTGAGGAACGATTCAAGATTGCTAACGGGACAGCAAACATACCCCTGTGCTTTTTTGCAGTATAATTTGGTCCCCTCTCCTGTTCTGATCGGTCTTAGACCTAGGGATAGATACAAACAGAGATCCTCCACGCACCCTCACATCGTCGAATTGCAGCCCCCCTTGCCAGTCTTGCTTATTTCTTGCTACCAGTTCCCCCACCCTGAAAGCGCCGTAGAAAGCCAAACTAAAGGCTGCTCTAAAAAGAAGCACTTCCCCTGAAGATTTGCAAACCTGCTCTAATGTCCAGAGTAATGCTGACAAGGTGTCAATGCCAATTGGGCGCCTGACATCTGGTTGGGAACCTTGTAAGCGCTGCCACTCCCGTAGAGCTCTTTGCACTATGAAGGTGCTGGTGGGATCGCGCTTACCCCGCAGTTGCGCAAAGAAGGAAACCGCCGCCATGTGGCGCCTTGCGCATGCCACAGAGCGCCCTCCATCCCTCATTGCCCTCAGAAATGAAACCACCGCCGATGACTCATGCCATGCCCCCTCCCATTCCTCCCCCAAGAAATCGCAATAGGCACCAAAGGCCCCCTCACAGGCCCGCCTGGTCCTGGGGGCTAGGCTAGCTGCCACAAGGTCCGATAGTTGGGTGCACCAAGTTGCCACAGCTTGTCTGGGAAAGGCGTTGGGTTCTCTGCTGCTCCGGGGTGGTGGGACCTGAAAACCTGTATCTTAAAGCGAGACAGCATATCAGCAGCATGATTCAACACGCCTGGGACATGTTTTGCCTTAAACAGTACATTCAACTTCATGCATATGAGTATTATTTCTTTTAACTGCCGCAGCATCATTTTACACTTAGCTGATTGATGGTTAATGCACTCCACTACTGACATGTTGTCAGACCAAAAGACCACAGATTGGTTCCGTAGCTGTTCTGGCCAACCGGATAACGCCACCAGGATGGGGAACAATTCCAAGAACCCAATGTTACCTGTCAGACCGGACTCCACCCACCATGCTGGCCAACGCTGAGCAGACCACGCCGGGCCAAGAATGGCACCAAAACCCTTGCTACCTGCAGCATCAGTCATTTGGCCCATCTCTGGGCTGGATCTAGCTGGGCTGGGCCACACTACATTGCCATTGAAATCATGCAGGAATGCCACCCAAATCCGCATATCCTGTCGGACCTCGCCGGACAACCTGGTGTGGTGGTGCTTTTCTTTGAGACCTGACATTGACTGCGCGATGGTGCGCGAGAATGGGCGTGCCATAGGAATGATTTTCAATGCAAAATTCAACTGGCCCACCGTTTTTTGCAATTGGTGCAAGGTAACCTTTTTCAAAGATTCCTGCAATGCTAGAGTGAAAGCCACAATTTTTTCCCGCGGGAGTCGTGAGACCCCGTTCACTGAATCTAGCTCTATGCCCAGGAATTCAATCTCAGTGGCCGGCCCTACTGTTATATCTCGTGCCAAAGGGACACCGAATTCTCGCATGAGTGCACAAAACCCCTGCAATGCCCTGCCACATTCCTGAGAGCCTGGCGCACCCAAAAAAAGGAAGTTGTCCAGGTAATGCAATACTGACTGGTGCCACGTCACCTGCCTGAAAACCCATTCAAGAAAAGAGCTGAATTTCTCAAAGTAAGAGCAGGAAACAGAACACCCCATGAGCATATTTGTCCATCTAATGTCTCTCTTGCAGCTGGAAACCCAGCAAACGGAAGTCCTGTGGGTGCACTGGCAATAGGCGGAAAGCTGACTCAATGTCAGACTTTGCTAGCAATGCGCCCGGTCCCAGCCCCCTTAGCATTTCAATTGCCTCATCAAAAGAATCGTATCTGACCGTGCACAGGTTCCCATCGATGGCGTCATTCAATGACTGACCCCTGGGAGCGGATAGATTATGAATTAAACGGAATTCCCCCGGGTCCTTCTTGGGCACCACCCCCAATGGTGAGCAGACAAATCCCTCCACCGGTATTTCATCAAATGGACCAGCCACTCTCTCCAGCCTCAATTCTCTTGCTATTTTTGCTGCCGCAATCCCTTTGTTGGATCTTACAGATAATTGGTTGTGGCAATGCGAAACCCCTACATAACCAGGTGCAGGAATTCTAAAGCCGTCCCTGAAACCTTCCAATAGGATCTGCGCTGAATTGGGGCAGCTGTACTTATTTAACCATGGGATCAGAGCACTTGTTATGATTGGGGAGTGGGCCTTGGTGAGGGTTACACCCTCAGTCCTGTTTCTTAACTCCTTTGTCCTTTGATTTTTTTAAATATTTGGACTCTGGATGTGAGGCGAGACCACAGAAGGAACATGCATGCTTAAATTTGCATGTGCCTGATGCTCTAGTGCAGGTTTGCTTGTTAAAATCCCAACACGCCCCCTTCTCCTGCCCCCTCCCGTGTTAACTGGGGGGCCTGCCCGAAAGGACTGCCCTCGAGTGGTGTTGTTGTGAGGCATGGACTTCATGTGTCTCAGCCACATGATGACGTCGATTTGATCCCAAGTGAGGGCAGGGTCAGTTGCTTTTGCCCTCCTGAACTCTTTATCGTACTCCTTCCACCCTACACCACCATACTCGTCATGCGCACAAGCTGTCTGATTTTGGTAACATGCATCTGTGCACCTAAACCCGGGAAACGTTCAGCCATTATTGCCTGATAGCTAGAGAAACCTTTGAACCAGTTAACCAGAGTTTCCCCAATCTTTTTCTTGTGGGACCAACTAGCCCATTCCCTGGGGTGCACCCACTCTGTGTTCTTTTTTGCTTCTTCCTTATCCGCGTTATCAATTAACAAAGCAAACATATTTACATACTGCCCCTTCCAAATCTTCTCTCTTACCTCCTGTCAGATATGCTTACCCAACCGTTCCCTGGAGGAGCGCAATTCTCCCAAACCTAGGCTTGGTAACGCCTGTGCCATACCTGATACTGCCGCCGCCTGCTTCTTGGCTTTGTCCTCCTCCGATGGTGGACTTGTTTTGGGAGGATCTTGTCCGGTTGCATTATCTGCTGCACCACTAGCCGTTGCAGACCCTACTGGCACATTCTGCCCTCCCACTGGTATTGACCCTTCAAACTGTGCCACTAACTTCCTGGCCATCTCTAGCGCGCTACCCTCGTCCAACAGAGCCCCACAGCCCACTGCCGGGGTCCAAGTTCCCGCCTTAGCTAACCATGGAAGTACCGCTGCCAAACTGGCCACCAAGTCTGGATTCAAAGGCGCACTACCGGAAGGACCCTCAACTACCAACGGTATTACCGGAATCGGTGCCACAGGGTTAGTCCCTGGCACCACTGTAATTGGTTGACTGCCCCCCGGTGGCTCCTGGTGACATAACTGGTGGTACTGGTCCACCTCCCCCAGCCATTGGTACCTCTGCTACTGGCGCTGAAGGCCCTGCTGCCTCAGTCTCTAATGCCCTCGGCGGCGACGGGGTACTGCCCCCCACTCGTTTGGCTCTAGACCTCTTTGGCACCGGAGGGAATGCCGCCCTAGGGGCAACCCCTGCCCGTCTGGGCCTTTCCTCTGCCCCTTCCTGCCCGTCCACTCGGCTCCTCAAATCCGCTAAAGACTGTCCCATATCCTCCATTTTTTGCATCATTGTTTCCATGAATTCCTCCATACGCGAGCGCTTTTCGCCCTTCCGTGCCCTTATGCACCACTTGTGCCCCACAGACACTCAAAGCAGAAGTCTATTAGCTCTGCTCACCACTCAGTTAAACCACACACAAGCACTGGTCCTTCAACCCACAATAATGCCCCTCAACGCTACCTCGTGCAGGCACTGATCGCCTTACCAGCTTGCCAGAACCTCCGAATAAAACGTGCGCCAAAAATAATCCCCCCACAAACCACTGCCTGTCCAAAGCTAAATTAATGTGGCTATTCCCAACAATTCATGTAAAACAGCACCAAAAGCGCCTCACTGCACCATAAAAAGCAGCCACTAAATGATTTCCCCTGCTATTACATACACAAGCCTTAGAACAACAACTGTCTGTGATGGCCCGCAGCGTTTCAAGCCTTATCAGAAGTAGGCAGGCTGTACTAATGCATCCACATACCCTGCAATACACCTATGGCAAATTTAAAAACAATCTACTGACCCAAGCAGTTCCCAAAAAACACCTCACTGGACTGGCCCCAGCACCATAGAATTCAGCTCATAAAAACGATTGCCCCTGCCACATGAAACAATCACTACAACCCCCCCCCCTTTCCCTTCACCTTATCTCCTTGATAGATAAAGGGGGGCCTGCCCTGCTCAGTGCGCCCTCAAGATAGCAGCTGGAGCCACCACCGCAACACCAATCGTGCTGGGCCGACGAGTATTCACTCAGCCAGCGTGGCTCCCAGCTTGCAGAGGGCTTGCACCGAACAGCTGAGCAGGCCTGGCAGGCTCCGGTCGCTCTCTAATGTCCTTGCGCCGACCTGCAAGAAATGACAAAAGGGAGCCAAAAGGGGGAAAGGAAAAACGAGAGTCTCCTTCCTGGAGAACGGTCCTCTGCGGTGCTCTGGCTGTGGAGCGGCGATGTGAAAGACCGTCCCGCCGCTCCACAGCCCCTTTTAACCCCCCCCCCGATGATGGGAAACTCGGCCGTAACCGGCTTCCCGGCTTGCCCCACCTTCATTCCCCCAGAAGCACTTGAGTGCTTCCGGGTTAATCCTCGCTGCGCCCTATCAGGGCAAGAGGCGGGGAGGGCATCAACCGCGTCATTCTGCGTGCGACGCCCGCCCCGCCTCCTTCGTTTCCCAGGGGACCGGCACAACCGCTATAGCTGCGGTGTGCCCGAGTCCGGATGGCGCCTTCAGATTCCAACTATGTGCTTCATGTATGTATATCATTGTTGCTCAACACATTGAGGCCATGTGCCAATTTAATTTCAGCAACACTAAATTGTTGCTTTGAATCCTTAATTTAGATGCAACTATATCAGTTTTATTCAGAGGTATATTAATGTGGAATGGAGTGTCCACTTGTAGACTATCCTACTTCTAGTGTTCAATTTGTAAAAAACACAATGATAATAACAAATGCAGAAGCCCAAAGTTATTTTTAGGATACTGCCACCAACACTGCTGAATGTTAGGGTTGCCAGGTATTAAAACTATGCAGTTTTAAGTCCATCCCTCATGAGTCTTTCACTACCCTACACTTCTTGTCTCTTTATCTCACTTTTACAGGTTCTTTTTCATCACTGCTTTTTAGGCTTCACACATAGACAGTTCGTGCGCTGTCTGTTGTGAGACGTATTGTCAGTTTACAATGGGCTTAGAGCCTGCCTGTTGCTTAACATTAATTGTCTTCATTGTCGCTCTCATTCACTTGCTTCTGATTTGTTGTTTGTGTGGGATTTCCTTCCTCTTCATGTATTCACTGCTCACTTTTTCAGGTGCTATTTTATTTGCCTTAAGCGCTGCAAGAGCGCATGTCTTTTCCAGCTTTCCCTCCCCTCCACCACATTCCATGTTCCTCTCTCGCTCCTGTGCTCCTCCTCATTCCCCTGTGCTGCCTTCTGGCCCCTGTGCTTCCTCCACCAGATCCACATTGCTGTCTTTTGCCCTTTTGATCCCCTCACCTGTGCCCTTGTGCTGCTTCCCCCATTCACGCACCCCATTTTGCTTCCACTCCCACCTTCACCACCTGTGCTGCTTCCACACCGCTTCCACCCTTTGTGTTGCTTACCACCACCATGTTGCTTCCCTCGTGGCAGAGAATGTGAAATATTTTCGAAAGTGTGAAGTCCCATCTGGGGCGACTACTGAATGCCAGAAAAAGAACACGGGAGCTCATGCCATGCAGAATATATGAGAACATGCTTCATGTGCTTGAAAAATGCCACTAAGATAATTCCACCCTCTCCTTTGGCTCACATATGATTAACAAAATGTGGTCGTAAACCCTGTAAAACTGGTAGTCAGACTGAAAGTTAAAATAATCTAAATCAGCGTTTGAGTTCAATAATTACAAAAAGCTTCCTACAAAACAATTCCATGCATTTGTTTTAAGGCAGTATCATAGACAAGCAGCCATGAACATTTGAATGTATTGCCGCATTTTGGCACACTGCGCAGTTTCCGACTGTATCCTCCCAGAAATGGTTATTTCAGGCCAAGAAGTCTAAGGCGTGGCTTTCATGGGCAGTTTGTGGACGTGCAGAGTCAACCTTCCTGGCCAGTGAATCTAGATTCTATTCAGCAAAGGTCATTTACCGATGAAGTAATTTAACATGGGCAGTAATGACAGTTAGTGTCAAATTGATATGGAACAAATTCAAGTGCTTACCTTGGGTAAATTCGACACCAAAATCATATCTGTACAAACAGAAAAGTATGTAAAAAATGTGTAGTCCCATCTTAAAAGCTATTCATTTGCAAGCTTCTGAAAATCAGTTTTGTGTGTAGCGAAAATGAATCAAGAGTATTCTGTCAAAACAATGCTAGGCCTTTCACAAATTGTGAGGTGATCACATGGAATTGCTTAATGATCTTTGGGCATACAGTACTCGAAAGATGTTTTCTTTCATCTAAATTCTAAAAAATATACATCTACAACAGTGCATATTTCAGATCATTGACTTGTTTGTTTATTAATTTATATATGGAGCGGTCAAAATGCACACCACAGGCCTAGTCTGCTTGCTGTGGTGTGGTTGAATGTTCCTCGTTGTATAATATTCCTTCCACCTCGCACTAAAAGTAATTTCCTCTTTACGGTTTCTCTGACAGTTAAAAACCTGGCTCTTCTCCAAAGCTTTTATTTTCACCATATTTGGTGCACTACATAACATTCATTCTTTTCCATTTTCTTAATCTCTTCCATATCAGTGCTCATTGGTTAGATCCTTCAGCTCCCTATCTGTGACAGGTTGTCTCAAAACAAGAAGCAGCAAATATATCACATATGAAATATATTTAATTTGCCCACTACTTGGACTAATTGTATTACGTGTCCTAAAATCGAAATACGTAGTTATTATTATTATTGTTATTATTATTATGTTTTTTACTCTTTGAATATTATGAAGACCTTAGGAACTTGATTCAAAAAAGAAAACGCTGTAGCATTATAATATAATATATACTGATATGCAATACATAGGAAATTAATATACCCATGAAAGTACAGTAAAAATACAGAGTTGAGTTCGGTAGCAGCAAGATGGCAGACACATTTTGAGCGTGCTCCTGACGTGCGTCATTAATCCTTCAATAAGCCTGTGCCCATCCGGTGCCCAAAAGCCATCTGAGGCCCCCCTGGTGTAGTGGGAGGCGCTGCAAAGTATATCGAACGGCCTCTGGGATGGCGGCTTTGTGCTAGTTTCTGGACGGGACTGGTGTGCTGCGCAGAAGAGTTGAGCCCCCTGGGATCCGCGGGAGATGTGAGCAGTTTCTGGCAGATGGTTCTGCCGCTTCTGGCGGCGCCGGCCAGGTCGGTGGGCATGACTGACTGGGCGGGGGTGAGATTGGGTCCTGGGTGCGATGCTGTAGGCACGGGCTCCAGCGGCGGTAGTGTGGGCCAACAGGGGCCCTCTCTCACCTCTTCCCCGGTTAATTGCCCCTTTCCACCTTTCTCTTGTAGTGGCAGTGGCAGCCCCCGAGGAAACAGCCGGGACTACAACCAGAGACCCCCAGTGATCCCGGGGCTGGCAGTGTCCCCCGTTGCATTTTTCTCCCCAGGATTGGTGTCTGACTCCCTGACCACTGGATGCTGGCTTGGCGTGGCCTGCGGGTCAATGGGGGGCTGACTGTGCCTCGATCTTAGAGACTGTCGTGGACGACTGGGGCCATACCTTTAGACACTCTGTGGAGGACACGTTTGGACTAAGGCAGTAAAACTCTGGATATAGATATTAGGTGCCACTCCTGCCACCTCTTAGTGAGGGTCTGGCAGGCCTGCAGCTGGTGTGCGGGGGCCACAACTAGATGGCGACGACCAAGCCCTCACTGTAGAGACTTGGAGCTGTTTATGCTGCCTCCTAGTTTCCCCCATCTGGTAGTACATCCAAAGGTGGCAAAGGATTTTCCTGTCCCCAGGCAAAGCAAATTTGACAAATACGGCAAGTCTTTCTCACTAAGTGAGGAACCTGTGGAGCAGGTACTACACCTACGTAGGCAACAGCACCAGGACCATCCTGTATGTAGCCCTCCTGCTGTCCATTCAGATATTGAGACTTGCACTGAAGACCAAAATTGCGAAGTGGGACCGGATGTCTCGCTCCTCTGACAAGACATATGTAATACGATGGGCCGGGTGGCAGAGGGGTAGAGTCACATCGCGGCTCTTGAAGACACTATAACAAAGTTGCAGGCAACCAGCTCTGAGATGGTGACAATAGAAGATGCAGAAGACTGCTCCCGTTGAAATAAGTTTGTGGGCTTCCCTGAGGGCGCAGAGAGAACCAGGGCAGAGAAATTCCTAGAAAACTGGTTCCTGTGGGGTTTTACCAGACAAACAGCTATCCACCTGCTTCCTCACTGAGCGGGCTCAGCAGGTACTGGCCCAACGACTTCTGCCCAGGGCCCCACTCAGCCATCATCGTCTGGTTCCTTAGTTACCGGGACAGCAACTTAGTCTTGCACACAGGGGCAACCCCCCACCTTCCCCCCCCCACAAGTCCTCAAGGATTATCATCTTCCCGGACTATACTGGATTAATACAACCCTGGTCCAACGGAAATCCTTAGAGCAGGTGAAGCAGAACCTGCGCGCCATGGACCTGAAATATATGCACCTTTTCCTGGCCAAACTGAAGGTGCTCTTTCAGGGCAAGGTGATATTCTTTTATCACACGGACAAGGCCTGGGAGTGGGTCGAGGAGCACCTCCCCTCGGTCGGGCCCTGTGCCCCATGCCTGGGCAGTGGTGGCCCCCGGGGTAGAGGGGTGTCTGGAGTGGCACCCTGCAGGGGTGGGTTCTCAGCAGTGTCAATGACCCATGAGACAAGGCCCCAAGGAGGAAAGACCAGACCAGAGTTTGTAGTTTGTGATGTCTCCAGGACATGGTCTTCAACGAACACAGATGGAAAGCAGGTATCCTTCTCGAGCCTGACAGAGCCAGGATAGAGACATATGCCTCCCCAGGCACCGGATCAGGGCAACCACAGTTGTCTAAATAGGCACTACCCCATGCACAAATGCTTTGTTTCACTAGGTGTTTTCAATGTTGGGTTGACAGATGCTTCTGGGTGGGAAGTGTAGGCTTGACGGGGTGGGGTGGTAGTTGGGAGTGGGGGTGATTCAGTTCTCCAGTTATTGTTTGTTTTCATGTTCACAAGGCACATGACGATACCACATCTGTCTCATGGGCGGCCCATACGCACTGACCTTTCTGCCAACTGTACCATGTGACCGCAACTCACGGTTCTAAGCTGGAACGTCAACGGGCTCCTGTATAATATTAAGAGGGGGTGGTGTTCCAGTACATGAAACGGCTGACACCAGCTATCCTTTTCCTGCAAGAAACACACCTGATGAGGTTGAATTGTCCCTACATAGGATAGTGTGACTATAACATGGTTTTCCACTCCAGGTTCACTAGGGGAGCCAGGGGGGTAGTGGTCCTCATATACAAAACATGCTTAATAGCTACCACTAAATCCCAGTTGGACCCCCTGGGGTGCTTTGTGCTACTGGAGGACACCTTGGAGGCCAGGCCGTGGGTTCTGGGCAATGCCTATGTACCCCCAACCCCGATCAACAGCATGTTGCAGGCGATATCAGATGCTCTACTTCAACCCCTGCCCGAGACTCTCCTGTTGGGAGGAGGCTTCAATATGATCATGAATAGACCCCTCGATACTACCTCGCCAGCCCCTTCCGTGAGGACTGTGGCACTTAGCAAATGGACAAATTCTCTGAGTTTGTCCATTCGCAAATGCACGTCAAAGGCAAGCCCGTCTGTGCCTGGACTGCGCCCAGTGCCAGGAACCCTGGCCCTCAGCACTCCCACAGGTTCTCCGCCACAGAGCTCCGTGCCCTGGACTCCGCATGCAACAATAACTGCTGTCTTGCATCACTGCGCTCCACAGCGGGACTATTCACCTGCATCCACTGTTGTTTCACCACCACAGTATCACCAATCAACACCCCATCGAACAACGCCAAGCCAACCCCAGAGGCAGACACCCAACCAGTCCAACTCAGCTACCTCCTGATCAACGCAAGATCACTCTGCAAACACGTCACCAAAATCTAGGACACCATCTCCACCCTCGCTCCTGACGTCACCTTCATCACTGAGACTTGGCTCACCCCCACATCTGCCCCTGACATCGCTATGGCAACTCCCAGTGGCTACAAGATGAAACACCAAGACTGCACCAACAGACACGGGTGGCATTGCTATTTTACACAAGCAAGCAATCACCTGCAGCATCACCAATGACGACACCACGCCAACCATGGAACACATGAACTTCCATCTTCATGCCTATGACAAAATCACCATGGAAAGTACCCTCACATACAGACCGCCAGGACCACGAACCGGCATCAGCGACACAATCGCTGAATTCACCACCACGCTCGCCGTCTAATCTGAACACTACTTCTTCCTGGGAGACTTCAACTTCCACCTGGACGACTATACCGATACATACACCACTGACATCCTAGAAAAACTAGACAACATCGGCCTCAAGCAGATTGTCGCCCACCCCACACAGAGCAGGACTCTTTAGACCCCATCTTTACATCCAGCAATGGAATCAGATAAAGCCACACAATGGAATTTACCTGGACAGACCTCTTCATCGTACACTTCACCCACACTGGTCCGTCGCACACCATCCCCATCTGACACAGCGCTCCCTACTGCAGCTGGGCCAAAATAACCCAGCAGCAATGGACTGATGCCTTCAGCACCACTCAGCCCAGCATCATCACCAATCTCGACCAAACAATAGAGAACTTTAACGCCTGGATCACCAGTGCTGCCAACCAAGACGCCCCAACCAAACCAGCCAGCTGGTACACGCCAAAACTCAACACATCAAAACGCGGGTGTAAACAACTGGTAAGAAGATGGCGATCCAGCTAGAATGACAGTGAGCGAGCAGCCTACAAATCAGTCCTCAATGACTACCACCACCAGTTCAAAGTCGCAAAAGAAGGAGGCCCTGACATGCCTGATCGAAAGCAGCACCAACCAAGTCAAGCAACTCTTCACCATCATCAGAGAATTGACCTGCCCTTCAGTCACAGAAAACACGATCACTCCATCACAAGAACTCTGCGACTCCCCCGCCAACTAATTACATAATAAGATAGCAACCATCTACACAAACTTTGATCCCCAACCCTCTGACATCCTCTGCAACCCATCAACCACAACCACCTACCACCCGCTCACCACTTGGGAACAACTTAGCACACTCAACAACTACCATCCTGATGAACTCCATCCACTCTAGGAGCACCCACCGACCTGTGCCCCCATCGACTTTTCAACCTAGGAAGCAACGAGATCAGCCGCCAGCTCACCACCATCCTCAACGCCTCCTTGACGGCATCCACCATTCTTGACGCATGGAAACGTGCGGAGGTGAGACCCCTCTTCAAGAAACCTTCGGCAGATCCTAGAGAGCTCCAGAACTACCCTCCCATCTCCCTCCTCCCGTTCCCCACCAAAGTCCTGGAGAAGGTTATCAACCGCCAACTCACCGATCATCTGGAAAGAAACAAACTGCTGGACCCATCCCAATCGGGTTTCAGAGCCAACTACAGCACAGAGACAGCCCTGATCGCAGCTCTATCCTCTATCGCAGGGCAAGTATGGGCCTGTCCTATGGGGAGGTAAAGGGAGTGCCAGCAGATTTACTAATGTATAGACAAGAAAACCTGAGATTCTTCTCCGAACATCAAATTCTTGTATAACTCTTTTATATTGCTATTACTGAACTTCTTGTTTGCCGGATATTTGTCTGCCTCAATTTCTTCCGGAGATTGGGCTTTCTAGTTGTTATTCTGTATCTCTATAACATAGTACTAGGAATCATGTACTAGAACTTCATTGTTAACTAGTAATAAACCTTCTCAACTATGGTAACCGATTCCTGGTCCTTATTGTGTAGCCAAATGGGTTGCACTGTTAATTGATAATGATTGATGAAATGCTAACTCTCCTCACCCCTCAGTGTGGATAAGAAAGGTCCATCAGAGGAAGATAAATGGTAAGAGAGTAGGCCCAATATGCTGCATAGTTTAGATTGTGGTAATAAAAGTTAGAAAGGTATACAGACTCTGAGACCTGGCTATATGCAAGACTGCGGTCAATATTTCTATAAATATATTGATTTGGAATTATTACCGCCTGGCAGCCAGGGACAAGTCCTGTACTCTGCTCGACTCTGTCAGGGTTAAAAACAATGGAGACCAGAATGTGGCCCATATCCATCTGTATGTGTTTTTAATCCTTTGTGTATTCCATCTTCCTGGATCTGAGGGGCCAGGAGGCACTTATTGACCATAATTTGTTGTTATATAATAATATTTAGGCTCTCTCTGCAAAACTCTCAAGCATACTCCCTCACTGCCTTACACAAACTCAGGCTATTAGCCTGCTTCTGTTGTTGGAAATGTAGGTCAGCACCGAAGACACACCCTGCATAGGGAATGGGATCCATAGTGCAGTGAGTGCCAGACATGAGGAATAACTGGCAATGAATCACACACAACGAGGTGGGAGGAATGCTTGCAAAATAGTCCAACTACTGGCAATTGCTTGGGTAGCATTCCAAACATAAGTAGCTATGTACACAATACGTCACATACCCCAACCACCCAGAAACGTACCGCACTGATAAATAAACATACTTTATATAATCCTACATACACACCTAGAGTTGTAGTTTGATGTGTGCTTTCAGTGTTATATTTAGACGGCTTACAGTCCTGGGTACACATTTCTCATTTCAGTAGATGTTGTTATATGGGTTCTGTGTTCTGATTGTTGGCAGCCAGTAGGGGAGCTGAGGTGTTGACTGCTGTGTTCAATATAGTACTTATAAATGTAATCAGCGTTGTTTCTGTTTTCCTTTTTCTGGTTACCAATATCTTCACTGTTCCACTGAAACGGCCATTGAACCCATTCTGCCGTGTTTAGCGTTCCAGGCAGACTGAGGGACATCTGATTTTTTGCTTGTGCCTAGCGCTGAGCACTGCATGCCGGGCAGTATGTCTTGACTGGCTACATTTTCAGGAATCGAGCATCCTCGTGCTGTTTCTTTCATTGGTGTTTTGTCATTGAGAGATTTCCTTTTGACAAAGGTGAATACAGCAGCAGTGACTGCACAGCATTTCAAAGTTGCCTGTCAAGCAGCGCTGTGTCTTGTGTTTAAGTACAGGATTTTTTTTGTAAAGAATTAGGCGCGGTACAAGGACTTTCTTAGAAAACGGAATTATAATAAGGGGCAGTGCCACTTAGTTTAAGAGCTATTTATATAGAGTGAATAAAGAAATGACTAAAGTTGGTGCGATAGAAGCCATACAGTGGATGTTGCTGAGTGAGTTTCACCTGTAATTTTTATCCAAATAAATCAGACACATTCATATTGTCATACATTTGCTATCATTTAATAACACATTTTTGTGGCGTGTCATCTGCCTACACTATAAGATATGTTAGCTCTATTGGATGTGGCAAAACATTTTTCAACTTTATATCAAAATTCATGAGAGCATCGCATTTTTCTTAAGCTTGAAAGTTGGAATCTAACAACTTTGTCACTCCCGATGATACATATCTCAGGATGACGTTCAGATTTGCTCCTGATCTTTCTATTTTTCAGAAACGTATGTTTTCATTTTTGGTAACATGGAAGGGGTGGCAGCCTTCCAGCATCACATCCCAGTGCTTCCCAGAACAGTGCAATAACAATATATTCTGAAGAATGCTCTTGATATTTTGCAAAGCAGGAGGACACATCTTCTGCTGTAGAAATGTACACTTCTGCCTCTGGAGGATGACAATTCAGGGCACAATCATTTTAAGACTTGGAGTAAACCCAAGGATGGTTTGTTACAAACTATTGAACAGTTCTTGCCCCTACAAATAAGGGTGAACTTAAATCTTATCTCGGACTGTGCGGATATTATTTGAGGTTTGTGAATTGAGGTGCTACAATGACTGCTCGTCTCTGAGTGCTCCTCAGCAAACATGGATATTTTGATTCGGGAGAACAATAGGACAATGCATTCAATAAACTAAAAATGGAAGTATTGAAAACTCCTACTTTAAGTGTGTTTACTCAGGCTGCTAAAAGCGTTACACGTTGATGCTAGTTAACATGGTTTGGGGGTTGGTTGTCTCAGAAAGTAAAGAGTAAGGCTTGCAGTGGCAGCTGTTACAGGAGCTGAGTAGTTCAGTGGCGGCTCGCCGAGGGAGTGCTGCGGGGCGGGGTGGGGGAGGGGCGGAGGAGGGGCAGGGTGGGGAGGTAGGGGACAAACGACGGACAGAACTCAGAGTAAGCCTTACTCTGAGTTCTGTCCGTCGTATGTCCAAGTCCACTACCCTCCCACCCTGCCCCTCCCCCGCCCCACCCCACCGCCCCGCAGCACTCCCTTGGCGAGCCGCCACTGGAGTAGTTGGTTGTTTGTGACTTCCAAAAAAGTACATCATAACTACCCTTCTATTGTGTTCTCTTTCCTGTACCTACTCTACAGCACTCCATACAATACCACATAAACTACCGTACACTAGCCCGTACACCAACTCTACCACATGCATGTATTCTTTTCTTATGTGTAATCAAAGGAACAGTTTTATTTTTACTTTTACAAATTATCTATACTTAAAATAAATCTCAGTTTCACAAATACTTTCTTGAAGTTCTCTTTCCTTTCCATTGATATCATGAATGTCCCAAAGTTGCCAACAGAGGACGGCAGATAAGGCGAGCATCAGTAAACTGATGCTATCAATGAAGCCATTCTCTGTTCTCAGGAACAGCAAGCTTATCCATTTTGGATCTGTGAACATAAAATATACGCACAACGCCTCGTCAGTGTTAGTAAGCGCTATATAAATGCAATTTAAACATGTCAACATTAGACACACTGTGACCGGTTCACCTGTGCCTACGCTGAAGTAAGAAGGCATGGAATGCATTTCCCAAGCCACCCCTTAGTAAGGAGAATATGATTTAAAACAAAAGTGTCTTAGCAAGTACAAATGTCAGTGGTGGCCGGCATGGTTCGTGGGTGGTGGGGCGGGTGCGGGCGCGCGGTGGGGGGCGCAAGGGGGGGGTGGGGTGGGAAACAGTTAAAAATATAATAATAATAAAAGAAGCACATACCTTGCCGCGCCAGTCCCACGCCTCTGCTCCTGCTCTCCTCATCAGACTGAGGCACAGGAAGCACAGAAAAGGCTCCCCTGACCAATCACAACGCTGCAATGCAGCATTGTGATTGGTAAGCACCCAGGCTTCCCTGACCAATCACAATGCTGCAGTGCAGCATTGTAATTGGTTTTGAGCGTCCTGGTTCGACGCTCAACCAGGGAATGGGGGCCTGGGCTTGTTCTTCACGCAGGCTGTACTGCAGGGGGAAAGTGCGCACGACTGGTTTCGGCGGCCTGAGAGGGCCGGCCAAACAGTCATTGCGCACTTAGGAGTGGGAAAACCACTCCTCCCCTGCCCTGCTCCGAGAGCAGAGCAGCCCCGCACGCCCACCCGCAAAGCAGCAAGAAACATAAAATGATAATAACTCAAAGTTATTATCATTTTATGTTTCCTTTACTTAGCAGTGCACTGCATAAAAGCAGTGGGGCGATGCTCCTCCGCCATAGTGGAGGAGCCGCCATTGACAAATGTCCAAGAAAAGAAGCCAATTTTTGTATCTTCCACTCAGTACCATTGAATCCTCTCAGTGGGTAGTTTCCAGCCATGTCCCCAGCATTAGAAGCACCTACCCATGACACCATTGTACACATTCAGTTACAGGTCCCAACCCACAATCCTCGTACTGTAAGCATTTTTTTATTTTCAACTTGGGCTACAGACAACATTAGCTATCTGGCTGCTCGCTTGTCACACACATTCATTTATTTATTTAGAGTTTTATATAGCTCGAACATGATCCGTCAGAGCGCTGTACAAACAACAGGTAAATTATAAATGCAAATGCAAAAGGAATAAGCAATCATCAGCACATATACAATATAACACTCAATCAGCATCATTAAGCACCGGATGAACAGATAGTGGGCATTGGTCAGCCCCCTTTAGGTTCTGCTCGTTTGAAGTGCCTTTGCCACTTTGTAAGTACCCACATGAGTAGTGTACAGCTCTACATTTCTGCGGGTTTTGGCAGCTGAAAAAGGAACCCATCTGAAGTATTAACTAGACAGCAATTCTGCTTGACAGGTGGAAGGTGGTATCGAAAATATGAGCCGCCCTGCCAGTGCCCTGTGCCCTTTGCATCTTTACATACTTCTATTGTGAGGTAAATGGCAACGGAAGGGAAGAAAATAGCACTGCTGTGTGATCAGCATACGGAACTCTGGGAAAAAGTCTCCAATCAGCTGATTGCATATTGAGTAGCGATCCACTAACAGTCACTTTTAAAATACAAAACAAATTGGTGCTTTTTTATTCTTATGTTGATATTAAACATTCTGATTCAGATTCGTTATAATCTGAAGTCATTTCACAATGGTGATTGGCATTCTGCACCACATGTAGCGTTCAATACGACCGTGGCCAAAACTTGTTTAAAATTTAAAGCCACCAATTGCTTAAAATTAAAAATTTTCTTTGCACAAAGATTTTGGATCTCAGTCTATACAGAAGTCATTCAATAATTCTTAATCCTTTCATCACTATCAGACAAGGTCAATTGAGAAGTAAGACAGTATACAACTTACTCTTCTTGAGTGATGGTGATTGGCACAAAACAACTTTCATCCTAATAGTAAGACCCTTACAATGATAGAGTTGATGGATCTACTAAAATGCAGCCAAGTTGTAAAAAGCAAATACAATTTACACAAACAGCCTGGCATAACAAACCGAAAAGGTTTTTCTGTGATCTAATAAAGAGAAGGAATACATTGCGGGAATGCAGATTTCGTGCAAAGGATTACGGGTTTATAAATGTCCAATTCTTTCTGCACTCTTTTCCCACTCACAGCTACTAATCCCTCTCTCTGTATCCTATTCGAATTCCCTACATTTTATTTCATTTTAAAAGTGGTCCGCCAAAAGTGTTATTAATATACCTATGCCCTGCATGCTATGACTGGGCCAGAGTTTTTGCAGATATTAGTGCCTCTTTGAGCATTCACACTTACTTTTATTGCACATGTGCAAGTTGTAAAGGGCACAGTAGTGCATGTTCATACATCTGACAGGAAGCTTAATCCACGCCTCTTAACACAGCTTCTGTTGGACCTTCAGGTCTACGTTTCTCAGCATGCCCCATAAGCTTCCTAATTTCTCTAGTGGTCAAAATAGTCCTTCCCTTTGAAGCATTGGATGATCATGTATTAAATGTTTTTATGATAGTACTGATTGCAGAATATTGAACACAATTTATTGGGTCAAGGATACCTCTACAAACTAACAATATGAGAAGAAAAAGAAAGCACATTACTATTTTTCTTGATATGGGTTGGGTGAGGCTGTTAACCACATCTGCAATCTGGTAGTTGATAGTAAAGCTACATCCATCTGTTGATTTTAGAGGGACATCTGATAGCTGCTTCTCAATATGACAAATCCATCTGCTGTAATATGATGTATGCTCATTAGTATTGTACTTTTCCTCTGGACTGTGTCCATTTTCTTCCCCACCACTGGCAATAGCTTAATACCATACTTGACTCAAAAGTAATATAAACAAATTCTGTACAAGTTGAATATACCTCTTGCTCTTCTTGTGAAAAAGTAAATTCACATTAGCATTTGTAATCCTTGGAAAAAAATTACTCCTTTACTAGTGTGTAAATATCAAAGTCTAAATTCTTGATTTTTAACATTATCCCAGGATACTTCTCTGGATCCAGTAAGTCTTTGATAACTCCAGCAGATGGTGTGATGAGGTTCAATTCCTTGGCAACAAGGATTCCGTTGCAGCAACTAAGTATCTTGATTGTGTAGCAAAGAGCACTCTGACACATGATGAATTTATACAAGATAGCTGCAACCATTGTAAGTCTCATGAGAGTCTTTTGATGTTTCGGGACATGTCTATGTCTACACGCCACTTGTGCATGTTGTATAGTGAAATGTACCAACTGCGAAGCCTCACACTAAGCGCCTTCCACACACTCCATGCACCACTGACCTCCTCTGTTGCAGAAGACAAGCATCTAAGAAGTGTGGAGGAATGCATCTCTGTGTCTGCCCGGCATAGTAAGGTAAGCATGGGTGGCTGTTCATGACACACCATTTCTGCTGACTTCTGAGGGATCGCTTGTACCTACCTGAGGTACAACCTACTTTCTACTAACTTCAGAAAGAAACTTAGTAACAGAGACTTTGCTCCCTGTGCTGCTGGCTGTATTAAGAGGAAGGAGAAGGTAAATTAAGTCACTATTGAGGAAGGATGGTGATCTGTGTAATGTCACAGTGAAGTGTATGGGGTTTATTTAGAGTTTGGCTAATGTGGAATAGCCACCCTATTTAGAGTTTACAGCCGTTAATGCACTCCAAATAGGTATCTGACCACCGGGTTTTGGCAGATATCATGCATATGCCACACTCTAAATAACCCCAGTGTCACTTACCTATGAACATGGCTTATTGTAATATGTAGCAAATCTGTAGTTTTTGTTGAAATGTTTGCAGTTTGATTGTGGCAGCGTTA
Organism: Calotriton arnoldi; assembly: GCA_963921515.1. Classification (NCBI taxonomy): domain Eukaryota; kingdom Metazoa; phylum Chordata; class Amphibia; order Caudata; family Salamandridae; genus Calotriton; species Calotriton arnoldi. The sequence continues at coordinate 1,345,081 of CAWUFW010002933.1, read as the reverse complement.
CTGAATGATAGGGCAGATTTGTGCATGGTCTGAGGATTAGTGAGTGATGGTGAAACTTTTAACATTCAGTATTGATTACTGAGTCATGGTACACAAATCTGAACGTATGCTCGAATTAATAAGTGATGGTGCAAATGTGCGCATGCAGACAGACATTTATGTAGTGGTGCAAATATGGCCTGGCACTCAAGAGTTGTAGATGCAAATCCGAACAAGCATTTACTGTGAATTAGTGGTGGTGCAGACTGAACATGCATTAAGAATTACTGAGTATGCAGGCAAATCTAAACATGCACTTAGTATTAATGAGTTATGTTTCAAATTTGAACATGCATTAAGGATTATTTACTGATGGGGCACATCTAAACATGCATAATGCTGGCAGCTCCTGACATTTGGTGGGCATTCTTGGAACAGTGGTGCCCACTGCTAAATAACGCTTGCACTGGTATAATGGTGTTAATTCTTGACATGCTGTTGGCACTCTTGGAACAATGGTTCTTTGGTGTAATGCTCCATCAATCCTTGGTTCCATTCATCCATCAATGCTTTCACTTATTCAGCCCCTCATCGGTTTATGAATACCCTAAACGTATCCATGCACTCAGTCAAAATTCAAATTCAAAACAAGCTTTATTCGGTTAGTATACAACCATAAAAGCATTCTAAAAAAAAACAGCAAATATAAAAACATTTATCATAATTCATCACAATGGGATATAATTAATTCGTCCCAGTGACATATAGTAAAATTCATGTGAGGTTCAATTACAAGCTAGGTTATCATTATACATAAAGTGCTAAGTGCATTTTGAGGAGAAGACCATATTTATCTTTGAAGCCAATGGGTTCGTTTAAGTTCAATTAAAAAATTAATAAAATTATTATTGCTATTGCCGACATAAAAAATAAAATTCCGCCTGGGTATTTAAAACACTAGTTATGCTAAAAACGTTATATTTCCATAGACTAAAATCATTTCATTTCCTTGCCCGGTTCAATTACTGCGTTCCATATCGTCTCCTAATACCCAGTGCTACTTTAATGAAACTCATCATTGCAGAACAAACGATAGAATTTTCCAATAGTTGCAAACACTCATATCCCTCTAAATATGTACATGGAGAGATATTTTTTAGTATTGGTCTCAAAAATCTCCTTCTTGGATCATCATAAAGGGTGCAAAAAAGTGTAAGGTGCATAGTGCTCTGGGGAGTACTATTATCACAGGGACAGAAACTAAGGGTTTCCACCCACCCAGATTGTCTAGGAAAAGCAAACAAAAAGTGCAATGTGCCAAGGCGAAATCTAGTTAAATAAAAACGCATCTGTCAATTTGTGGTGAAGGCTAGATAATACTGCTGGTTAGACAAAAAAGCACATTTCGGGCCAGGCGCCTCTTGTTGAAAATGTTTCACGTGTGCCCAGTCCCCGTGTTGCTTCTTGATTATACCTTTAGCATTTACGGGGATATTTGTCGGATTTTCATAAAACTCACCCAGCCCAATGTCATAAAATCTTTCCTTCACATACCGAAACCAGGGAATAGTCATCACCTTATCAAGGTTAAGGCAGTCTTCCATTATTTCCCTAGTGAACTGTAGTTCTTCTTTCAGCCAAATTTTAGACCATAAGAAACAAAGGGGCAGAGCTAATGCGATCCTCCAGGTAATCCAACCCTACCTCTCGGTGAGAGAAAGAGGTGGCCGTACTGATTGGGATCATCAATAAGCGTTTTATGAATTTATTTTCTACCACTTGTAACAAGCGGCTTTTTTGATGACCCCAGACCCCTGCCCCGTATGATGCCACTGATGCACATTTTGCATTATATAGGGTAACAAGCTGTGGCACCAACCTATGGCCTAGCTTGCAAGCAAATCTAAAAAGCCCCTCCACTACTCTATTGGTTTATTGGGCCCTCGTTGTAATTAAAAAATCCCATTTAAGATCCCTGCTGAACGTATTTCCTAGATATGTAAATTTTTGCACCCTTTCGACTGGTTTGCCTCTGACATTAAAACTCCTGGATTTTGCATGTTTTGGGCCACAGACCATTATATAAGACTTTAAAAAGTTAACCTTTAAGTCTAATGTCGCCATATAATTTGTAAAGGCATCCAGGGAGATTTGTAGGCCATTCGCTGTCAATGACATAAGGACCGTGTCATCTGCGTACGAAAGTAACGCAACCGGTTGCCCCTTGACTAGGGGGATATCAATTTTCTGCCTCAACAGGAAGTACTCCAGGCCATTAGTACATACTAAAAAGAGGAAAGGGGCTAAAATGCACCCTTGGCGCACTCCTTCTGTTGAAGCAATAGGTTTTGTTCATTTCCCGTGAGTGCCAAATCTTATTGAGACAGAGGTGTTCGAGTGTAATCTTTTTAAAAGCTGAATTAATGCATTTTCGAAACCCATCTCTGCCATCAGTACCCACAGTTTCCCCCTATTAACAGTGTTGAAAGCACTTGACAAGTCCATGAAGGCAAGGTGAACAGAGCCACTCTTTGCCTTCATGTACTTGCCCGTGATCAGGGACAAGTTCAGACACTGTTCTGTGGTTCCCAGTCCTTTACGAAATCCATATTGCGTTTTGGAGATCATCCCCTTACCATTGGCCCATGTCTCCAGACGTGCGAGGATTACCCTGCCAAGTACCTTCACTGTGGAATCGATTAATGAAATGGGCCTATAGCAGGCGGGGTCATCTCTCTTCCCTTTTTTGAACACTGGGACAACTATAGCCTCTTTCCACGATAGGGGGCTCGGGCCAACCATAATGGATTTAAACAGGTTGGTCAACAGGGGAGCCCAGAGATTTATAGTCAGCTTAAAAAGTCCAGTGGGACTCCATCGGGGCCTGGGGCCTTTCTACCTATTCCTTTTAAAAGTGCTTCCTCCACCTCTGCCACCATAAGTGAACTACTAAGTTCTATTGCTTGTGCCATGTCGACTATTGGATCCTCGTGCCCTGCAACTAGTTCCCTACCATTTGGATTAAAAATTGAAGTAAAATGTGTTTCCCAAGTGTCACCCAGAATCATGCACTCCACTTTCCCTACTTCCTCAGTAAACTGGGGGCGATTAATAACAGCCCAAAAACTTTTCGTATCTTTTAGGGCACTAGCCCTCTCCAAATCCTGCCAAGCAATGTGCCTTAGTTCTTCTTTTCTGGCCTTAATAGTGGTTTTATATGAACACCTAGCCTGCTTTATATGTTCTCTATCTCGAGGCATTAATTTCAGGGCATTTATTAAGAACTTGTGCGCCCTGGAGCATTCTGCATTAAACCAACGAAACTCCCGATATTGTTTGGGCTTAGCCTGACGTGTAAGTTTATTAGCTACGATGGAACTGAGCCATTCAAAATTTTGTACTAATATGGCTGGAGAAGTGTCATGTTCTAGGCAGGCTAAGATCAGGTCATGGTTTAATTGAATGATTTCCTCCTCAAATAAAATTGGGTTGATTTCCCCCCAGTTTATCCTCACACCTTTATTCCGGGTATATTCAATGCAATGGTTATCACCCACTACAGTTTTGGCTATAGCTTTAAATGTCGCTATTAGTGGGTTATGGTCGCTTACTATCTCAGGTTTTATAACAAAATCAATTACTAAGGGAAGATACTCCTTGGAAATAAACATAAAATCAATGGTACTTTCTCTCCCCCCACCAACAAAGGTTGGACACCGAGCTACAGAGTCATTGGCTAAACTTTCCAAATTGTTCTCCACAATGACAGTGTTCAGTACCTCTCCCTGGGGGGTATGAATAAAATGTGCTAAAGGTTGATCATCAGTATCCCAAATACCACATACTCTTTCATTACTATATTTGCACATGGTACAAATAAAATCCCCTACCCACAAGATACATAAAGGTTGCCACCTCCCGGCAGCTATGGCAATTTCAGATCGTAGGGTTTCAATAACGTGAGTATCTTTGGGATCAAAGATATTATAGTACCAGTTTACAAGTAACGTTCTCTCCTGGAGCATGTTGACAATCATAATTATTTGGAACCACTGAGTGGATCCTAGGCACCTAACTTTTATGGACCCAAATCTAACTGAGAGTAGGGTTACCAAGCCTCCCTTTGCCCTCCCCGAGTGTGAAGCGGTCGCGGGCACAGTGAATGCCTGGTAACCCTCGAGCTCTATACTATCTAACGACCACGTCTCCTGTAGACAGATTACGTCAAATTCCCTGATATGAGCCAGCCAAACCTCGTTGGTGATTTTACTCTTAATACCTGCTATGTTCCACGAGATTAGCTTAAGGGAGTGAATGGAATAGCCCGTATCCCTGCCTACTGCTGAGACTGGTGGTGTTGGTGTATTTACCGGAGATGTTAGCAACAAGCCCTCCCCTGATTCTCCATTTTAATGGATGGTGTTTGCAACCATCATACATGGTGTTAAAATACACGTATTATTAATTCTTAAATCACCTACACTCATATGGAGGTCCTCAGGTGAATTTAGAGGGCATTGGTCAATTTTGTTTATGATCCTCATTGTGGTTCTATTTATCTTATGCTTATTATCATCACTCGTACACCCACTGTATTGCATAGGTAGTCAATCCACCTCATTAAGATCCCTAAGTGCCTCGTACCTATTAAGATGGAAAATGGAGGGGTACACTGAAGTGTCAGGGATACGTCTTCTTCGAAAAGGCCATTGACCTGGTGTTATCAATTGCTTGGGAGGATAAAAGAAACCCAGGGGCCTTGCCCTAATATGATCAGTATGTGAATCTTTCATATGGTGCAGGGCATGATGGACGCAGTTTGTGTCATTAAAATTAAGAACGACACAGTCCCCGTCAATGCTCTTCTTGGTTTCACCAATCCATCTCACACGCCTAGCCATAATGATGTGCCTAAGCCAGTTAACGGGAGATGGAATTTTTTTGGAGCACCAGTGGGCCTCTTTATTTATAAGGCTCTGGCAACTTTCTTTTTGATTATGAGGCAATCTTGGTACCCCCGCTAATATTAGGGTATATGGAGTGCTTTCTGGGGGCAGATGTAGGCAATTTACTAACCCACTCCCCTAGAGAGTCAGTCTCATCAGAGTTATGCCTTATATCCAGAACAGGTGTCCTATTCCTTGCCCTAGGGCGGGGTGAACTACGAGGCTGGACATCATGACCTACATTGTGGCTCTGCATGATATGATTATCATGTAGAGCTTGATTGTCATTCGACTCAGATGGAAAGTTAGTATTTCCAGTCAATCCTATGCAATCGGAGTGTGGGGTGATGGTCCTATGTATAACTGGGGCATTGCTGGGAATGGTCCCTTCCAGTGTGCCCACCCCCTGTGTTTCTCTGCCACCTCTAACTAACCCCCTTGCGGGTGGACCTCCGCCGTTTTGAATGTGTGTTGGGGTTTTATCTACTGGTCCTAAGGCTTTGCAAACAATAGCTAGCTGCTCCTCGATGTTAGTTAATCTTACAGATATATCGGTGCCATAGCCTCCTGTACTAATTTACTCAATTTCTCAGTAATGATATCCAAATCAGACTGCCCCCCATACGATAGCCCCCTGGTCAATGGTTTAGTAGCGTTCCCTATGGCGATGCTTTGTGCCTGTTTGGATCTTTTGGTCTTGGGAGACTGAGTGTTGACCTTTTTACCAGTCCCAACTCTTTCAGTTCGTTTCCTCTTGCCTCCATTCAAGGTCAAATTTTCATGCACCGCTACTATAGGGCAAGGGCTTACTGCCTTGGTACACGAGCCTTGTATTTCTCCCTGTATTAAGACAGTAGTGCTGGGGCTTATCGGTGCTTGATGAATATCTGCTAAAACCAAAAGAGTGTCATTATTTTGGAGCAAGGGCTGGGTGTCTGGCGCTGGTTCTGTCGTCAGGGGCAGCGAAAGTCTGTGCTCCGCACGCTCTATCTCTTTGCTTAGTGCACCCACCGCCTTCTTCAGAAAACCATCAAGAGTTGTACCACTTGGTTTTGCGGTTGGGGCAGGCTTTCGTTTTCCCATGCTGCGTCAGTCTCTGTTTTCTGGGAAAAATTCAGCAGTAAATTTCAGCGGCAGCTATCAAAGATGAAGTCAGGGGCAAATTACCTGAGGCAGATCCTTAGAAGGGTGATCAGGAAATAAAACCAAGAGGGATGGCCCAGCCCAGCCTCCTCCAGGCTCGGACGGGCGCAGGACGGGCCCGCCCTTCGCCCGGGCTTCGCCCGCGCGCGTCCCGCGCTGTGGGAGGCTGGTAGTAGCTTTAACGCGCCTCCGGGCGCGAAAGCAAAGGCGTCACGGGCGACCGCTCGGGCTGCTGGGGGCTGTGGTCCGGTGTTGGTGTTGATGGGAGCCGTTCCCCTCACGGCGCTGGTCTCTCAGTCACTCATCCATCCAGCTGTTGACACATTATCCCCTTTACTCACTTGCCCATCCACACAATCACTCATACAAGGCTGTCAATCAGTGAACTTTTATTTTCACTTGTAAATTAGCATGATCTAATGGCTTTGCCAGCGCCTGTTTTAGAATGCTGTTAGTTGAATGCTTTGAAGCTCAAACATGACAGACGATTATTCCTGTGTATGCTTTCCCTGTCCTTTTTAGGTCCCAGCTACAGAAAGCTTTGGCTCAGCCACTTACTCATAACGAGAGGGCTGTATTGTCTATTGCTCTGCTCTGCTGTTCATTCAATGACATTTCTCCCTAATCTTGTGTTAGTGTCACCCAGGAGCATTTGCTGACGTTGCTTGTACTCAGGAAACTACTTTTTTCGTTTATTTTCAGCACTCCATAGAGGTGCATGTGTTTGTGCTCTATCCCCTGTGCTTCTTATCCCCTTCATATTTCACCTAGCCTGACGCAGACTTGTATGTTGCTTCCTCCACCCCGCTCTATCAGCTTTTGTTTTTATTTATTTAGCTTTGTTTATTTTTGTAAATATAGCCTCTGCTGTGTGCTTACCTTCCACTCACTGCTCAGCAGCATTTACTTCCCTAACCTTCATTCACTTTACCATTTCTTCCTTACACCTACCTGTCACGTCAGTTGGTTTTTCAGTGTATTTACTTATGTTTTTGGGTGGCCAGCAGCTGCAGTTTGCTGCTGGATTCTTATTTCTAAATCTCCATTTTCCCACACTTTAACATTTTTTATCACTCCCAGATTGTGTCCGCCATTGTGAAATGATGAATTAGAAAAAAAACAAATGACAACCGCACCATTCCATATGCACGCACATGCATTCATCAAGGCGCACATGTGCGTATGCACCGTGACGAATGAGTCGCGATGTATGTGCACATGTCAGGTATTGTGCACGGCGGACATCTTGAAATGGGTTTCCTCTACTGGGAAACCCATTGCAAGATTGATGGACATGCCTATGCATGCATCTTGAAGCATGCGTTTGTATGCCAGTGTAAACAAACAATGGCAAAACCAGTGACTCAGCAAGAAAAAGCTAACACCTTTTAGCTCTGCTAATGCTTGTGTACCCTTCCCTCCTATCAGTGTGAGAGAAGCCTCCTTTGCTGTTGCCTGTGTTGCACTTATATAATGTGTGTGAAGAACTGTCACGCTCATCCTCATAACTTAAATGCAGGGAGAACCCAACAGTAGCAGAGAAGGAATTGTAGGTGTCCCACACTGACAAGCATTCCAGCTACTCAGTTGGCCTCCCAACTCTTAAGGTTAGCATGCTTGAGAATAGGTACAGTAAAACACAGTTATCACAATATAGATGGAATGTCTAACATAAACCCGGCAAACATAGAGAACTTCAACGAGAAATCTGTGCTTGTCTTAATCTTGAGGAAATGGTTAGAAAGCAGCTGCATCTTCAGCAAGCACCACAGCAGGGTTAGTGCAGGTCGATGTTGATGTAGCTTTTTGAATGCTGGAGTGGGGCTCCATCTTACATTTACAAACCCTAGCAGTTGTACTGCACCTCAGTTCTAATTAATTCAGGTTCAGGGGCCTGTTTACCGTTTTCAAGTAGTCAAGTTGGGCCCATGTTTTCCTCCTCTGAAAGGATGCCGAGGGAAGGTACTCTCTGCTATCAGTATGCATTGGTGAGGTTGATGCTTACCTGGCACTACACAAAGAAATGACCCAAGGGGCTGCACTTTTGGGAAGTCTGGATTACAAAGCAGGAAGGTCCTGAAAAGAATGCTGGGCAGTCTATCTTTGTTTTTTCTGTGGGCCGCAGCCTTCCTCTATCTCACACACCGTTGTCACAAAGAAATGTTTGAAATGTAGCTATGGTAACTCTTTTCAAAGGGTTCTAGTATAGTTACACAAGGTTTCCAGTTATTTAAAAAAATTATACACCATGCACTTCCTGCCACCAGATGTCACTGGACTTAATTGCTCTGGGGGACTTTAGGCATCTGCCCTGGGTACAGCTACTACATGCCTTGTCGAGACTAAGGGCAGAGAGACCGGTTCAAGCTCTCCATTTTCCCTGAACAAACAAAGATTGACCAGGGAACATTACAGTTGTCGTTTTTGGGAGTTGTGGGGATGAGGGATGTCTCAAAAAGGGACATAAAGGATAAATACAGGGAAACTTTGGTGGCAAAGGAAATAATAGTGGTGGTGGAATAGCTGGCACAGTCAACTGGAGACTTCCATCCTTTCCAGAAGCTTAAGATACTGATGTTTGGCCCATAGCTGTACTTAGTGTCTAAGAATGCTGCACTGCTGCTGCTTTGGAGTACCTGTGCAGTGTGTGAGGGTAGCTTGCAATGATGATGCCTGTCTGTGCTGCTTCTCTTCTGTGCTTGAGGGTAACCTGCACTGCTGTATCAGCGTTTTACTGGATCCACTTGTGAGGGAAACTTGCACTGCTGCTGCATGTGTTATACCTGCTGTGTGTGCCGGTGAAGCTTGCAAAGCTATTTTCATTACACTAAATCCAAGACTATTTGCGCCAGGGCATGTTCCTTAAGCTTTAAAAAGTAGAAGAATCCCTCAATTTGTTAATATGGTGTTAGTGCAATCGTTAGTGTAAGTACAATCAAGAAAAAGTCCACACAAAATCGATTACATCATACAGTTGACAAATGTACACCTTGACACGTTACATTACCTATGAATGAGCTAATCTCTGTGAAGGTGACTATTGTGATGATGGTTATTGACGTGATACTCTAGTTGTACATTAACCCAAGTGGTACAAAATATAGCTGCTAACTGAGTTCTGTTGACTTTATACACCACATGCAAACATTTTTTAGTATTGTCACTACAGTTCCTGTATTTGGGTTAGTCTGCCTTGGCATTTGGGGGCCCAGCCTACCAGAAATCGTTAAGAAGTAGGTAAAAGTCAGTTTTTGCTTTTGTCAAAGGTGAGCGGAATTGGAATTGTAGCCAACTGAGAAAATAGTTTTCCCTTCTGAATAATCCAGGAACAACTAGAGGTTTTTGTTAAACAATTTTTAAATATTCCCTATGCCTGTGAAACTAAATGTGTTTTGAGACTCTGAAGAGCGAAGAATTCCGAGCTCCAGCATTCATCTGGTATAAATACGTTGCTCAATGGTGTTGGCATGTCCAGGCAGTCAAATTCTGTAAAATTCTACAACCCAAAGGACTTGAAAAAATAGATTGAAGATGGTTCAAACCCTGGCCAATACTTGGAACAACATTTCTCACACTAGATGTTTCCCAGGTTATGTATACTCACTGTTGTGAGATAGTAAATGTAACTCTATACAGTTGGATAATTTGGTGAAACATTGGGGACTGGGGGCATTTCTTGAATTAAAGATGTTATAATTGGAGGTGAGTTGAATTCTTACGATTCAATTGATGATCAATGTAAACTTACGGCGACATTGCTACTGAAATGCTCCCATATTCTTTTTTGCTTACAGGTTTATTTAAATGAGGGTGTTCTTCATTATCTTGATGAAAAGCTGCAAGAAGTATTTAAGCATACACAAGGATGGATGTTTTTATGCTTATCTTATTGATAGCGCATGAATGGCCTGGCGAATATTTGAATTAGATGGAGTAAGAAGCTTGATAGAGCAAACCAAATAATGAGGACAGCATTATGTCATTATATGTCTTCCTTATAGAGAACTACTTAGCTTGTTTAAGTAGAAAAGATCCCAAAGGTCATGTAATAGACGTGGCCAGGAAGGAGCTAGTGTCATATTCTAGCTACCGGTCCTGCATTACCCAACTATTAGGGTAGAACTGCTAATTCTGATGTCAGTATGTTGTTAAAAAAGCAGCATGAGTCATTTCATTGGGTGCTGATGTCCGCATACAGATAGATGGAGCTGGCCTTATATTCATCGCTATGGCTGTAGCTGGGCTTAAATTGAGCCTCCATTGTAAAGAAGCCGAGCCTCATAATTATCTGTAAAAAAGGAATATAGGAATTGATTGTTACGCCTTGAAATGTTGTATTATCAAAAAGAGAAGTGAAGTAGGGAAGATAGGTGCCATGGGGATGTTGCATCAGAATTACCTAGGGGTCCATTAACAAATCCATTTTGGAGTATGCAAAGTAGTATTCCTGTAGTGCTCTTTTACATGTCTCCAAACAAAGGGAGGAAGGAGAGGAATTTTGTTTGGTCCAAGGCACGGCCTCTCCAGGTGCATTGAAATCACAAAAATAGAATTAGTGAGCAATTCTGCATGGCCAGTCGTCTAAGTTAGCTAGAGTAGGAATTATACAGTCATTGGGGCATCCGATTTAGGATACACAAGTCCTCACCCACCTCAGTGGCATGCTTCATCTTTGGACTGTGCTCCTCCTGGATGGGCGTTGCAATTCTCAGCAGACCCCAATCAAGGGTTCTTTGCTAGAGATCTTTTTGACCTTTATGCTTGATGTTGTCCACAACATAAAATGTTGTCCTATTAAAAAATCGTGACCGGAGTGTGTTAATTTGGGAGGGAGTGCTGTATAAGATTGGCTATGGGCAACCCTGTCTGTGGAATTCATTCTCAGACATTGTCTCTGTCAAGATTTTAAAATAATGTGAACCAGGTGGGCGAGATGATAAGCCCATGGCTCTAAGAAGAGAACATCTCTATAAAAAAGAGAAACGGATGAATTGTACAGTGCTACTGTAAAAGGATGGTTATAAAGTAACCTTTGGCCTTCTCTTGAAGGTGCCTGTGAGCATTGTCATGGGCAGTGCTAAATTTGTTTAAAAAAAAGTAATAAGTAATTGCAGGAGCTCAAAGTTTTTCTTAGAAGCTGTGCAGGCTTCGACAAGTATTCGGGTTGCTGAATTCCAAGGTTTCGTTGTCTAGATTCCACCTCGTGCCTCTTTGTTTTCCACTCTACACTTTCTGTCTCTTTTTCCCACTCTTACAAGCTCTTTTTCATTCCACCTTTCTGCGCTTGACACTTTTTTCCTCTCTTTCTGCTGTGTACTTGCTGTTAGTTCAAATGTAGTGATGTGGACTTGCAACCTATTGTTATGTTCTTAAGTTCTGTGTTCCAAATTCAAATTCAGATGTTCTGCTGGATGATCAGAATGCTGAATCATTGAAAGATTGGCGAGGAAGTAACTAGGCTTCTAGTTGTGTGTCAGATTAAACTGAAATAACTAATATGTGCCCTGTAGTACCTGTGAGAAATAGTGGTAAAGAGGTGGGACACTACGCTTCTTTCTTCCTTTTTCAGCCCTTCGCTTTCTTGCTACAAGCCAAAGTCCTCTGATGAAAAATGAGTCCCGATCTCTGGTGCCCACCACCTGCAAACACTGGCACAAATTAAGCGCTGCTCATTCCTCTATGAGTACGCACTTTGAGGGGTTGGCCTTTACAGGTGTCTTGTCATCTGGCAGGCATCCCAGGGAATTTGCAGCACTTTCACTGTAAATATTGTGGTTACTGGTAACATTTCACATTGTTTCCATGTTGTGTAAGGACTGCGCTGATTGGATGACAGCAGAGACTGAATGGTTTTTGCATTGCATACAGATGCCTGAGTTGCACTTCAAAGAGTTTGGCAAAACATTATTCTCAGCCTTGATGACGCACATGAGGACCAATCATATAATCCGGAATACCACTGTTTACACCGCATTGGGCATAACGGTGGCTGTTGCTAGTCAATTATTCATTCCGTGAAGTTACCAGTGAACTACAGTGCATTTCCTATTCTTTGCTAATCTCTCTGAAACATTGTACAGTTTACATCCGGTCTGAACACAGTTCAGTGCTGATAAGGTCAGCACTTCGGGGAGTTGATCCTTCTTACGTATGTCAGGTAGAAATACACCCCGTAGCCTTGTATCTGAACTTTTCACCCCAGAATGAAGCCAGAATTTTTGCACTTCTCGTGCATCAGGCAGCACAGTTCTTCACAGGATGAAATGCTGAGTGCTCCTGAGAGTTCAGGATCGGACCTGGACAGAAAATAGGCCCAGGCACTAAAATAAAAGTGGCCCCGTTAGTGAGTTAGATAGCTAAAAAAGTGGCCCATGTATGTAAATTGGGGCAGTTATGAACTTGTAAAGACAAGTTGCATACGAGTTTGCTGGGTATGGGAAGACTGCATGAATTTGAGATTTTTACAAACAAAGCTTGTTTTAATATCAGAGAAATTGACAGTGCAACCTGGCCACACACTGACCAGTCAGACCAGCCATCGGCCACTACCTGATTGCCCAATAGACCACATACATGGACGTCTTAGGGGTCAACAGGGGTCGCAGCTGTGACTCCGGGCATGCTCCCTGCGACCCCTGGCACTGCCTTTGCGAGCGTTGGCTTCACAGGTGGCAAAATCAGTGCCAAGAAGACAGGGCGGCTTCGCCCTCCTTTTTTTCAGCTGATTTTTAATTACGCTAACAGTGAATAATTGTATATTATTCACTATTAATGAAATAAACACGTGAGCATAAGGTAAGGATTTTTTTTAATGTAGTGTCTGTGTGTGTGCTTGCGGGTGAGAGTGTGTTTGTGTGAGAGAGGAAGTGTTTATGTGTAAGCATGTGCATAAGTGAGCATGGGTGAATGAAAATGACTGTCAGGGATAGGAGTTGCAATAAATGAGATTAAATGTGAGTATGTGAGTATGAGTGAGTCAGGGTGAGTAGGAATGATGGAGTGAGAGTAAGAGTGAGTGCAAGTCAGTGTGAGTGAGTAGGTGTGACTGAATCAGTGTAAGAGCGAGTGACAATGTGTGAGTTTAAGATTGAGCGCAAGAGAGTGAGAATGAATGAGTACCAGGAGTGAGAATGAATGAGTAAGAGTGAGTAGGTGAGAATGCGTGTGAGTGAGTGTAAATTAGCATGAGTGGGACTGTGGTGTTATGCTTGCAAGTCTGCTTTTGGCCTTGGCACAATACTGGTCTTTGCTTACTGGAGGCCATTATTAACAGACAGGGACCTGGCATAGTAGAGAAAATATTTGATAAATGGAACATCCATGGCTAAAGGCTGACACAGGCATACTGAAGGTAATTCTTGGTATGGGACAGCCGTGGCAAAATGCGGGTGCTAGCAGGTTGGAGGTGATTCTTGGCATAAAGGATGATAGCTGTGGCATATAGGAGGGGGGCAAACTTGACAAAATGGTTATCATACTAGAGGTACATTATGACATTAGGGTCACCCCTGGTGCATGGATAACATTAATAGCAGAGTTTGCAGAGCTGGCATATTATATGCAATTGTTTGCCTAAAGGGGCACCCATGACCAATAGGGGGCGCCCATGGCAAAATGCTGGCTCTGGCACGTTTAGGTTTATTGTTGACATATGGGGGCACTCATAGCTTGTTTTGAAAAATAGGGGGTCAACCCCTTTGGAATGGAAGGATTCATTGGTTTGCACACCATGAAAGGACATATATATTTAGCGAGGGCCCTTTCATAGCCCATGGCTTTTTAGCAGATTTATGTGAAAAAGTTCCTTTCAAATGCACTTTTTGGCCTATTTTATGAACATTTTCATGTGGGGAGAACCCCTTACATCCAAACCCATTCAAAATAGCTGTGGTTCATTCACTTTGCCCAGTACAATTTAGACAGGTATTGTATCACACCCTGCCACTTTCAAAGATGATGTCAGCACCCTAATATAGGTGTATCCAAAAGAGAAATTTGTGTTGGATTTTTATATTAATGACACAGTTGTGATGTAACTTCAGTGATGTCAATTATTGTGATATGATCCAGTTTAAGGTTAAGTGACCACTTCCTGTAAAGACTAAGGGTCAAAGGTCAGATGATGTCACTTCCTTTGATGTCAGTAAGGTCAAAGGGTGTGTGATGTCACTTCCGCCACCCCTGGTATTTTGATGAATCGACATCCATGACCATATATTGGAGATGTTGGTGACAAAAATGATATTTGCTGCTGAAATTTAGCATACTAAGATGTTGTGTATGTACCTTTATGGGTCGAGATATTACTACTTTATAATAGCATTATTTTAAATACCAGATAACAGAGTGGTTTAAGTGCACGTTTTGTGGAGCGGTTCTTGTGGCAATCGAAGTAAATAGCGTAATGATGAATCAGGAAGCTGTTAGATTGCCAATTTAAGTTACTTTATTCAGGAAGAAGATCCCATCCTTTTTGCAGTTAGTAGCTTCCTAGAGTAACTGACTCTACTTTAAATAATGACACAGTCTCTCACCTGAGCACTCCACTCCAGGTGACATCACAGAGTTCCATGCTCAGGCTGGCACAAGGTTGCTAGGTTACAGTATACAAACTCTCTACCTATTTACCACAGTTCACCTCTTCTTACCCTGAAGAGTGACAATCGCTTCCCTGTCATTTAATATGTTTTGGGGTTGAAAATCCACCAAAGTCTCCCTTACAGTGACATGCAACATATCATTTAAGGATCGATTCATTCATTGTCGGTTGACATATATTTCTGTACACATCAGTTTTTTATGTTACAACTAGTGCTTAATTTGTGCCGGTGGGTTCCGGTGCTCGGCATCGGTACTTAATATTCAACACCGGCTCTTATGGCAGTTGGCCACATGGGGCGCTGTTTGCTACTTTTGAAATGAGCACAACAACAGTTATTTAATAATAATATGCATTAAATTGAGAACTACCTGCTGCCTGAGCCATTCCTATAGCTTTTAGTGGCCTGGAATAACCTGTGATTGTGTCTGCCCTAAAGCATATCTAAAAAGTTAACCATGCCTTACTGGTCTGAAGTTTAACAGATCTCACAAACAGTGCCTCGAGTCGCTGTGCGCAAGCCTTGGATGCAAAGTTGTCGTGTGTAATAGGTAAAACGGGCGGTGAACTTAATAGTTGAATCTTGAAAATACTTAAGTACATTGTGGGTGTAGTACATTTCATGGTATTGGTGTTTTCTTGTAATTCGCAGTGCTTAATTTGAGCCGGTGGTTGCAGTTTGGACCCACCAGCATTCATTTTTGGGGACCTGCGCTAATTTTTCCTCATCGGACACAGAGCCAGAGAGAATCAAGCACACAAGGGGAAAAGGTGGCAGAAGAGAAAGACAGAAAAACCGCGACGAAGGGAGAAAGCGGGGACGATAAAGAACATGCTAGAGTGAGATATAGGGACAGGGAGTGTCTTGAGGTGGGTTAAAAAGGCATGAGGTCGAATCGAGACTACGCAGCCTTTGTATTCAGTGTGCCGACATTCATTATATATATTCATTATAGCGCCGGCCGTGGGCTTCTAAGCAAAACGTTGAGCCCCGGTGCCAATTCATTTGCAAATTAAGCACTCGTAACAAACTCTGTTGTGGTCTAGAAAATGACATCTCAGATTACATCTAAAATCCTCAGATTAGGGACATTGAGGGGTTGGCTGGGAAACTGCAGAAGTGCAGGTTTTAATAAACAGCAGAGTGGCAAAAGGCAGACAAGCACTGCGCCAGGAAGTATCATTTCATAACACAGGAAAGGACCACTACAGGGCTTTAAGTGGGCCAGGTCTCACCGGGTCTCAGCACCTGCAGTTTTTTAAAGGAGGCCTCGAAACGGGTCTCTGTCGGGCTCTGTTTTGTGCCCTGGCACAGGCGGTCCGTTTTTTCCCGGACTGCAGTGACAGCAAGCACATCGATGGAGAAGTTACGGCATGACTTCATGCCAGGTGAGCGTTGTAGGGGAAGGGAAATCCTTTAAACAGAGTAATTTTCTCTCTGGATTTCCCTTCTCTTCTTGAAACTCAGGAGCGGCAACATTGACCTGGTGTCACCAGGGCTTTAAGTAGAAGCTTTTTCAATATTATATACAAGCCATAGTTGCTGCTTATTTATCTTATGCAGCTAACAACCATTGACAAAGCCAATAGTCCTGACTTGTTGTAGGTATGATGTTACTTGTTGTATTATATATCTAGATGCCAGGGCCGGTCCTAGAACTTCTGGGGCCCCGGGCGAAAGGGAAGATGTGAGGCCCCTCTAATTTGCATGTAACATCCAGTCGCGGGTTGGGGGGTCTCGCAAGGGAGGGGTAATTTAAAAATAAAATAAACTTACCTTCCCTGGTCTCGCGTCGTCTCTGCTCCTGACCTGCTCTCCTGCTTTCCTGCCTCTGGCAGGAACAGGAAGCAGGCAGCCTCCCTCCCCTAAGCCAATCACAACGCTGCAATGGCAGCATTGTGATTGGTCGGGACGCCGACCAGCCAGGCGCCTATGGGGAAAGGCCAGAGTGCGCATGACTGGTTTAATCGGCCCCAGAGGGCCGACCAAACAGTCAGCAGCCTTAGCAGTGGGCAAGGCACTCCTCCCCTGCCCTAAAGCAGACCTGCCCGCCCCCAATCAAACACTTCTGCTTTCTTGCAGTGCGAGAAGCAGAAACATAAAATGGTAGTTTTAGCATTTTGTGTTTCTGCTTCTCGCACTGTGAGAAAGCAGTGGGGCGACGCTCCTCCGCCCTAGTGGAGGAGCCGCCCTTGGTAACATCACAAGAAGTGACATCACAGAAAGTGACATCGCAGGACTATTGATCTTATTTGGCATCCCTGAAGAGACCTAATGTGGATATCAGTAACATGGACAAAAAGATAAATATACAAATGAAATAAGTCCATATATTTTAAAACTGTATTAAATGGATTACATTTGTCACATTGGATGGAAAAGCTAGGTGCAGGTCTCACAAAGATGTATATTATTTACTCCTCGTTAACTGATTGTTTCCAGATCAGTGTATGATACAATTTCCAGTTCTGCCTCATAAAGGGGGAGATCCTGTTGAGGTAATGAGGGGCGGGATCATTCGAAATATAAAATAACACAAGAGAAAACCTCTAAGACATGGATATAATTGCAAATTTCAAAAGGCTCCCTTATCTTTCTGTGCCATTATTGTGCTACCTTAGGATGACATTAATACTTCGTAATTTGTTTTAACGTAAATCCTCTCACCAGTATCCCACACGCACATGCTAGGAGACGTAGAACAATCTTTTTTGTGTGTGGGCTCTTTACTCAGTACGCCAGAAGGAATAGGGAGTAATAAAAAATATATTTATATTGCGTGATGGCACGTGCTGTATGTGCTAATACTGCCCTCACTCACACAAATGTGTGACATGCTTCATCATTGGGCTGCTTACAAAACACCCCGGCGTAGCCACGCACGGGGTGGAGCAATAGGGAGGGGGAAGACAATACAACACAAAAAAGAAACAAAGTAATTTTACAGTGACTGGGAACGACGGTAGTGAAAGTGCAGTGTAGTGTGAGTTAAAGCTAGCTCCGAAGTGTCGCTGTGCCTAAGACTTTATTCCTGGACCTTCCGGCCAGGATTAAAAATGTGAAGGATGGAGGTGATTGGAAGATACTATGTGCTCCTAGCACCCCTCCTTTACTGCCAGGTGGGCTCTTTACTCGCCAGAATTATGTTAAGTGCAAAAACACAACACATATAGTACAAAATTACAAGATACCATTGCAAACAAATAAAGATTGTACATAAATAAAAAAAGACTTAGAACAACCGAGACCACTGCTAAATCATACATTGACTTGAAGGTATGCTTCAGATTCAAGAAGTTTTCAAATCAACGTTTTTGATTTGGTGTTGGAACTGTAGGAAGTAGAAGTGGCTGCCTTTAGCGCTGGTGGAGCTCTGTGCGACAATGTTGGTGCCCCCCAATGACTCGCTCTGCCACGGATTCCCTCACTACCACCCTTTAACAGTGCCCCTCAAGTCTCCATAACCACATTCTCGCTCAGATGCATTTAATTTGATTTACAGCGCCACTGATACCAGTGTAGGGTGTCAGAGAACTTTATATCACACATTACACAGAGACAATCAATCATACGTGTGTAAATCACAATAGGTAATGTTACATAAATCAAAGGACTAGGAGTCACATGACAACCATACTAGTAGGCAGTATAGTTTAATAGTGATTGATCTGGAGAAACACAAACTCTGAATTTAGAACGTAATACCATGGTTGGGGGTTCTCTTTAATAACCAGAATTGATTTCTGTCCAAATGAACCCTTTTGCAACATTAGGATAATCAAAGACTGAGTTAAAAACCATAACGCTGTAATTTATACCTTGCAGTTTGCATGCAGCTCTTAGATGACAGTTAATAGCTCATTGTTCTATGTTAGGATTTTGACTTATAAACTGCAAGTAACAATAGGATCTCTCTGACAAAAGCAGTAACCCACTGGCCTATTTACATTATGTGGACTTAGTGATCTGCATGGCACATGTTCTTTACAGCAGGCACATTAACCCTCTGCGCTACCTTTCTACAAGTCAAAACTTCCACTTGACAAAACTCCACCTCTCTCTAGGAAGAACATTAATCACCGGAGTTATCATGACATTTTTATTGTTGCCGAAAATTGCTGGAGGCCAGGAAGGAGGCAGCAAGTGCTTTTAGAAACATAATATACTCGCAAATATGACACCCCACCCGAAGTCAGCAGTCAGTGCGATCTCATCGGTCGCACCGCCCTAGAGCCTCCCTGCTCAAGGGTTCTGTGACCTCAATGACAGTCACTGTTGCTCTAGGGTGTGCTGCTTCGTAGGCCTGCCCAAAAGACTTGAGGTGAGCTTCAATAGGGGTTGTAGTGGACAGGCCTTCAAGGTTAACCCACACTTGCCACCGCTATGGTCCACCTGCTGGTGCTCAGACACCACTCTTCTAAGGTCTTTCGGGGCCTTCTAAGGTCTAGCATGGAAATGTGCTCTCTCAGGAGAGTGGTCTGGTGGACTGGTCATGAAGGCTGAACCTGGTTCCCCAGTTCCAAATTCATCAGCTCTGACCATAGTGCCACATCCTCTCCCCCACTGAACACCATACTGCCCCACTGAGAGAAACTCGCACTGCCTTCAACTACAACCCAATTGCGCCCCACTATAAACACCTGGAGGCGACTCAATTCAAATTAGGCACTAGACAAGAGCAATATGCTGCCTAAAAAAAAAGTGACAACATCCTGGAAAAAGCAAACACTCATAAAGAATGCAAGATTAAGTAAAAGCATGTGAAATGTAAGCAGGAACAACATGGTTACCTTAAAGCTTTTACACGCACTATTCAGAAATCAATGAGTGCTTTTGCATGAAAAGTTAAGGCCATGACTACAGGGCCGGAAGGGACCAGTTTCAATGTCCATTGCTTATATCCTTACAAAACGTAAGCAATATGGTTTAAAAAGACCACATTCGTCAATACAGAGCCGCGGTATGCATTTTGCTTTTCAATCCGCCCATCAAGCAGGTATTGCAGTACATCCAGGAATAGTGCACTTCCCCACCCGGGGAAAACAATGCTGTTCAGAGAAAGACAAGAAAACAAAAGTAGCGCTTCACTGGCAAACTCTGTAAAGTGGCACTAATGTGTTTTGGGTGTGAATAAAATCAATCTGGCCCCTTTTCGACCCACTCTGTCTTGCTTTAGTTATTTTTTACATTTTGAAGCTTTTATTTCTCTCCATCCCTAGGCTGCACTTTGGAAGTGAAAAATGTCAGAAAAAAACGACCTTTCCAGCAAAAGTGTTTTTATTTTTTGGATTCATTTCACAGGGGAACAAATAAAGGAAAGGAAAGAGGGAGTACTGGCTACAAGGCCCAGGGAAGGGGGGCCCCCCATACCTGGACCTTGCAGCTTGCTATAGTGCTTAGAGGCCCAGGGAAAGGGGGCCCCCTCCCCTGGGCCTTTTGAAGCAGTAACGAGGCATTTCGTAAAACACTGCCCTAGCACCGGCAGTTCTACATACATTTTAAATACACATTCCCATTAAAAAAAAATGGGTGATGCAAAAGTTAACAAAAGCCAGTTGATCTGGCTACTCCCTCCTCCCCTCACCCACCTCGCCTTACCTGTGTCCGGCTGGTCCTGGAAACAAAGGGGCCTTCTGTCACCTAGCAACAAAATGCAGAAAGGGAATGGCCGGTACTTAGCAGAGGTGCTGCCTCGCCCCTGACACTGTGAGCCATAATTGCTGGCCTGGCTGCTGTGCCTTCTACTCTGTTTGTCCCTTCCCCCCACCCCTGCACCCCCAGGAATGCCAACACGCCCTGAACAGCAAGGTCGACTCCAGACATCTCGCATCGCATGTGTATTGTGATTGTGTGGGGAGGGGGCCCTGGAGGAGCAGGTGGGCAATCTGTGAAAGTGTGGCAATTCACAGTGAAGCGGGGCCCCCTGTCTTTCAGCTGAGCGCGAGGCCCTGGGCAGCTGCCCACACTGCCCATGCCTAGCGCCGGCCCTGTAGATGCAATGACAGAAACAGCAAAATACAAGTCGGGCGGCACACTACGCTAAGCACAGACATTTTTAGCTTAAGTGTTTTTAAGCCACGCCCTTAATTATATTGGCCACGCCCCTTTGAGAGATCCTCCAGTTTTTTCATCCCACTTAAAGCCCTGACCACGCACATTGGAAGGTAAGGCGGGGGGGAGAGGGGGGTGGGAAGGGTAGAGGTTTGGAGAGAACGGAGAAGTTTCCCACAGTACGAGGAAGACGCTCAGAGCTGCATTTCATCACTGCCACACGAATGGCGGCATTGAGTTACCTATTACCAGGTAATTCGAGGCCATGCTGTATGGCTCACAGCAAGTCAGGGAACCAACGCAAATGTGTGGCCTGTGCATACAGCACATTGTTAAAAGTATTGGCTTCATACTCTCCATTCCATCTTTAATTTGAGGTATTAAGTTATCTTGCACCCTTGACAGGCTGTGCCTGGTGCAACTGCAGTGCAAGTGATTCAACTTTCTGGGGGCGCTAGTCAGTGTGCATCCAAGAAAGGTGTCCTACTGCCCCCTGTTGGAACATAGGACTCCTGAAAGGCTCTGTTTGAGGCAGCATAGATCACGGTGGTATATGAGGGTGCATCACGGGGGTATATGAGGGTGCATCACGGGGGTATATGAGGGTGCATCACGGGGGATATGAGGGTGCATCACGGTGGTATATGAGGGTGCATCACGGGGGTATATGAGGGTGCATCACAGGGGTATATGAGGGTGCATCACGGGGGATATGAGGGTGCATCACGGGGGTATATGAGGGTGCATCACAGGGGTATATGAAGGTGCAGCAAAGGGGCAGAGTGGGAAGAAGCAGAAGCACAGGGATCAACCCCAAAGAAGGGAGCATCAAAAACAGCCCTCTGCATGTTTAGAGAAACAAATCATAAATAGAAATTGCTTCACAAATGTCGGTATATGAGCAGATTCAGGCACCATGCGACGGAGATAACCCTTTCCACACCCGCCCCCAACCAATCCCTGATAGGTTAAGCACCAACCCTTTCCTAATGCCTATTCCAATATGATGCATATTAATTAGGGTGGTGCATCTTTAATTACATTCGCCTCATCTCTCCTCACTCTTGATTGTAGGGTGTGAGAAGTTGGCCTGGTATATGCTGTTCACTAATTAAAGTGGACACCTTGTACCAGAACAATTCGACTCTTATGGTAGATAGGTTTAAGACAACCTTTATAGAAAGCTATCCTAGTGGTAGCTGTGGAGAGCAGCCTTCAGGCTAAGTCTTGAAGGAATGTAAAGCAGCTTGTTTTACCACACAATCTCTTGAATCACCAAATGAAAAGACACCACACAGGTATATATATCAAATATATATGTATTTATTAATAAACACTCTCTACTAATCTCTTTATGAGATTAGAGGTCAGGAACATATGTACAAGTCAAATATTATCAAAATAAGTTTAGCACAATCGAATATCACAATCTTAGTTTGCTAGACCTAGGTCTAGGGCATCTAGAATCGAGGGACCCCCAAGAACCACCCCAGGTAGTTGTAGAAGACCCACAGGGGACGGACGCGGTGACCTGGCACCGGTGCGAGTCCTGTGCGAGTCTATGCGCTCAGACGCGATTGAGATTTCAATGTTAAAGGTCCCTTGCGTGTTCGAGGCGAACACACCGATCGGTCCTTGTACGAGTCGAAGGACGCGGTTATAGATAGAGTTGCAAGGGGGATGGACGCGCTGTGTCTAACACAGACGCGAACCTTGTGCGAGTCAGTGCAATGGAGATCTCAGTGTTACAGGCCCTTTGTGTGTTCGAGGCGAACACCGATCGGACTCAGTACGAGTCGAAGGATACAGTTCTAGATAGTGTTACAAAGGAGATGGACGCGGTGTGTCTAACACAGACGCGAACCCTGTACGAGTCAGCGCAATTGTCGCACTTAGAAAATTTGAGTTTTAGGACACTTCGAGGGAAGCTACAAGCGTCACTTACAGGGTAAGTAGTTCTAGGGCCCACACCCACAGGAGCACCGTAGTGCTGAAGTTACCTCACCCAGGGGAGACGGGTGCATAGGTGTTCTTTGGTGTCGGGTCGCGGCGTCGTTTTCAATGGGAGCCAGTGAAGACTTGCTGCTTGCGGCGACAGGAGAAGTGTCCGGAGGAATCCAAGCCTGGATTCGGAAGATGGAAGACCTGAAAGCAGAGGGGACAGTGTTCAAAGTCACTTGGCAGTGACTCGGGGCAAGGAAGATGGATGCCCACCGTCGTCGCAAGATTCAGGTCGTTCGTGGTTGCCTTGACTCTTCAGCCACGAGGTCCAGGAGGCATCGACGACGACCAGGAGCTGGATTCGGCGTGTCCCTCGATGTCTGCAGCTTACTGCGGTGTCGGCGACTCGATTGGAGCCAACAAGCCTTGGTAACAGCAAGTCTCGGGGAAAGTGCGAAGAGGCAATGGCGCAGACCAGCAAGGTCTGTGGGACTCACCCAGCGAGGGTATGTCAGGGCAGGCCTGGAGCAACCAGGGGAGCCCTTTGGTTTCTTTAGAAAGTCTTCTTGGGACCCACAAGCCGGCTGGCAAGGGATCGCGAAGACGCCTCGGAAGGATTCGCTCACAGGGGCCCACGGTCACTCGGGACGTGGTAGGCCTCTGATCTTCGGAGGGATTCCTGCTGGAGGCTAGGACCACACGTGGTCCAAAGCACAAGTTCGTGGAACGTTGTGAAGGGGTTGCACTCGACAATAGTGCACGGTACCCAGGGGTCGCGGTTCCTCGTCACTCTTGGGGTCCACTGGCCTCAGCTTCACTGGGGACTCACGATGGCCTTTGAGAAGTCAGGAAATCCACTTCTTGGGCTGCAGGGACTTCGGACTCCGGAGGGAGCGGCGTAGTTTGCGACCGTCGTTTGTAGTTTTTGGTGCCTGCCAAGCAGGGGAGTCACTCCTTGACTCCAAGGGAGATTCTTCAGTCTTCCAAAGGTAGTGGAACGTCGAAGGTCCGGGATTCTTCTTCAGAGCGTCGTCCAGGAAATCTAGGGTGCAATGCACAGGTTCCCCCTCTTATACTAACAGAAAGGGAGGGACTAGCTCTATGACCCTACCTATGGGAGGGTCAGGGAGTGGGTGGCTACACCCACTTCCCTTTGTCCAGTTTCGCGCCAGAGCAGGGGCAGGTAGCCCCTGAGCCGGTTTGAACTGGCATATGCACAGAGGAGCCTTCCACTCCCCCAGTGCAGGACTTCAAAGCACTCTAAGAGTGCACCCACCCAGCCCCAATACACTAAACCCTGTCTGGAAGGTGGTCACACCCCCTTGGGACAGGATATCTATTGTTGGGCTTCCTCCACTGCGAGTGTTGGTCATCAGCAGGAGGGCAGCCCAGTGTCTGTGACTGGTGGCATCCATTTTGTGATAAACAATTAGACCAAAACAACACAACGTTTATATGATTATTAATCAATGTTTTGTATATTTTCTCTGGGTGTATTGAACTTTATACATACTGTTGAATTACCCTTATGTGTGCCTAGGTTTATATATTAATAGTGGAACGTCGAAGGTCCGGGATTCTTCTTCAGAGCGTCGTCCAGGGAAATCTAAGGTGCAATGCACAGGTTCCCCCTCTTATACTAACAGAAAGGGAGGGACTAGCTCTATGACCCTACCTATGGGAGGGTCAGGGGAGTGGGTGGCTACACCCACTTCCCTTTGTCCAGTTTCGCGCCAGAGCAGGGGCAGGTAGCCCCTGAGCCGGTTTGAACTGGCATATGCACAGAGGAGCCTTCCGCTCCTCCAGTGCAGGACTTCAAAGCACTCTAAGAGTGCACCCACCCAGCCCCAATACACTAAACCCTGTCTGGAAGGTGGTCACACCCCCTTGGTACAGGATATCTATTGTTGGGCTTCCTCCACTGCGAGTGTTGGTCATCAGCAGGAGGGCAGCCCAGTGTCTGTGACTGGTGGCATCCATTTTGTGATGCCAGGGCTCTGCAGGATTCTACCGCGTTTCCACAGTAGGTACATGTCTATCCCTCTAGAAGGGTGGAATGCTACCCCCGCCGCCAGGACTGGCGGGGGGGGTAGTATTCCAAGATGTTTGACACCAAACACAACATGTTTCGATGCAGCCATTCCAAAGTTAGCATTTTACCGCGAGGATATAATGCACTTAAAAGTATATGGTTTAACCGCATCCACAAACAGCACCAGAGAATGGACTCTGAGAGCTGCAGAGGGGCCCTGCTCAGGCAGAGGCACCCCCTCACATAAAAGCCAAGCACCCTGCCCTCAGGATTGATAGGGCCTGCCTTAGGGTGACTGATAGGGTTATATGTGTGTGTAGGAAAGATATAGGGAACCTATATCTCAGTGAGGGGTGCTAGCACTTCCTCACCCAGGCTGCAGTAGCAGGCCTGTGGTGTCAGATTTAGTCTGCTTCCCAGGGGTGGCATAATACATGCTTCAGCCCCTGGTAGGCCTGTGAAGTACCTATGCCCTTGGTACCTAAGGTAACATATACTAGGGACTCATAAGGTACCACAGTATCCAATCACTAGTGCACCTAGAGTGCACTCCAAGTCATTTAAAGAGAAAGCAGATAGGCTGGGGACCTGAATAGCAGGTTCCCAGCCAAACTAAGTCAAAATCCAACAAAACACCAGGAAAAAAAGTGGGGGCAACCATGTAGTCAGATTCCACCTTCCTACATAGGGTGACTCATATTTTGTATAATTTCTCAGTTTTTTTACCCTTAGTTCTACCACGTAACTTTGTTGCACATGAGATGTAGTTTGAGCAGAAATGTCTACCACAGCTGCATGTGCTCTGCTAGATGTTTTTACCACTCGATCATAGAAACTGCATGGGCATACGTACCTTACCAACTCATCTATAGTCAAGTACATTCCCTGCCTCATGGTGGACTAGACATTGTGCAATCACCGGAGAAAGCTCCTGAGGTAATTTTTACTTGTGAGTGAGTGTGAAAATAGGGATCTCTCAGTAAAAACAGCAGAAGTCCAGATTTCCACGCGGATAGCCTCCCTCATGTAGCATGCATAAAACTCCCAGCGTAAAGTCCTAGTTTATTGAATGGTGGTTTCCTTGCCAGTGGTAATCTAAACTGCAGCAGCCTGTTTAATTCAGGTGCCATCCAATAGAAGAGGACAATATCTTCTTCATGCAGTAACAATATTTTTTTCTAAGTTTCAAAAGCTAAGTTTATTGAATGCATACATAAGAAGAACATCCAAGTATTATGAGTTACAATAGTAGCATAGTGACAGGAAATCTTACAAAAAAAATGGAATTTATAACAGGAATGAAAATAAGTATATAAATAAATAGAAACAGGCTAAAAAATTAATAAGTGTACAGCTAGAACGAGCGTAAGTAGAGCAAAATAAAAGTAATAATAATCATAAAATTCAAGGAGGCTGAGTAACTTCTTGCATACGAGGGACAGGAGTGAACGTTTTTAGCACTATTATCTAAGAAATGCGAAATAGGAGACCATAGTTGTAATCTTTTCTTGGCAAGGGATATAGGGAATACAAAGGTTGTGTCTAATCTGCGATTGTGACAAACAGAGTACCACCAAGCTAAGTACGAGAGTTTGGAAGCATCCTTCCAATTTTTTGAAATCTGCTGAAAAGCAGCTGCCAGTAGTAAGTCAATGATTTGCGATTGTGCTTTCATGCTAGTCCAACCAGTGAGAAGGCTACCCAGAAAAACGTTTGCAAAAGATAGGGGAATGTTAGTACTAAAAATGGTATTAATTTGTGACCAGACTTGGTTCCAAAAATGTAAAACTTGTGGACATGAAAAAAGTAAGTGTTGAAGGTCTGCCTGTGGAAATGAACAGGACCAGCAAGTGTCGGGACTATCAGGATGCATTTTGTGTAAGGAAACTAGTGTTAATAGGAGTCTGTTGTAAACAAAAAAGAGAGTTTGTGTAGCACTAGCCGCTCTGGATGATTTTCTGATTTTCAACCAAATTTTGTCCCAAACAGGAATGGGCCAATGTATGCCAAGGTCAGCTTCCCATGAGAGCTCAGTCTTTGTTTTGGCTCTTGCAGTGAAAGGGTGTAAAAGGTGAGCGTAAAGAGTAGAGGCTTTGGGCAAAGTGCGAAATAGGATTGGCCAGGTGGGATCTGGTAATGTAGAAGGGGGAGGCAAGGATTTAAAGTAGGAATAAGAATCTAATATGGCCATACGTAGAGCTAAAAAGTTATGTAAAAATGAGGAAGATAAGTGGAAAAGAGAGCAAATCTTTGAGAAAGTGTGGAAGGTGTCATTATCGAATAATTGATGGACCCACATAATACCCCTATCTCTCCAGGTTTTCCAATAAATGGGTTTATTCTTAATACGGACAAAATTATTGTGCCATATGGTGAAGGTGAGGAAGGAAGTCAAATCATGTGGTGCAAAGTGTAGAAGAGTGTTCAAAAGTTTGCAAGAATGATTAATGATTGGTGTGCATAGTTATTGTGGCTTCCGTGTGAAAGATAGGTATTCTTGAAAAGAAAAGGGGGAAAGAAAAGAACTCTCTAAATCAATCCATAGAGGTGATTCTGGAGAAGGGTCAGACAGACATTTGGATAAATGTCTTAGTAAAAAGGCTTTATGGTATTTGGGGAAAATCGGGGAAATGAACACCACCTTCAGATTTTGGGTGTGATAATTTTAATAGTGACATTCTAGGCTTTTTATTGAGCCAGAGAAAGGACGTGAGGATGGAATTAATTTAATGAAACAATTTTAATGGGATGGGTAAAGGAATATTGGAAATAATGTAAAGGATAATAGGAGTTAGCATCATTTTAATAGTGTCAAGGTGGCCCCACCATGAAAGATGTAAAGGATGCCATTTAGTTGTGAGGGTGTTGAGTTTCTCAATACATTTGTTAAAGTTTAAAGAAATTGATGTTTTGTTGGAGGGGGTAAACCATATACCGAGATATTTTATATTAAGTGGGCTCCAAGTAAAGTTAGAGGCCGAAAAGTCATCTTTAAAAGTATATTTAGTTACGGGTAAGATTTGGCACTTGTCATTATTTAATCTGTAACCCGAGACTAGAGAGTATGATTGAACTTCATTTAAAAAGGCCGGAAGAGAGAGGTGAGGTTGAGAAAGAAATAGAAGAACATCGTCTGCATATGCTGCTAATTTGACCTGTAAAGAGTTTGAGGTGAATCCTATGATGGACTGATTTTGTCTTATTTTGGATTAGAAAGGTTCTAGAGCCAGATTAAAAAGAAGAGGGGAAAGGGGGCAACCTTGTCTCACACCTCTATGAAGAGTAAAATAGGGGGAGGTGAGACCATTGGCACAAATTGCAGCTTTAGGGTTTGAATAGAGTAAGGAAATCAAGGAGATAATTTTCGGACCAAAACCAAACCATTTTAGTGTCTGAAAAATGAAATGCCAATACACTCTGTCGAAAGCCTTTTCTGCATCAAGGGCGATGGCAGCAAGAGGCTCTGAAATGTTTGGTGATTTGGAAATGATGTCAAAAAGCAAGCGAGTATTGTCAGTGATAGAACGCCCTTTGACAAAGCCTGTTTGTTCATTACCTAACAATTGAGGGAGGTGCAATTCCAACCGAAGAGCTAACGCTTTAGAAACAAATTTGTAATCTATGTTAACTAAGGAAATGGGTCTGTAGTTTGTACAATAATGAAGATCCTTGCCTTCTTTAGGAATAAGACAGATAAGGGCTTCTAAAAAAGTACCTGAGGAATTACCAGAAGCAGTGAAAGAAGAGATTAGAGAATACAGTTTAGGTAGAAGTAGTCGGGCAAAGTGTAGAAACAATTCAACTGTAAAGCTGTCCGGGCCGGGGGCCTTATCCTTCTTAAGAATTTTAAGAGCGTTGAGTAATTCAGTTTGAGATAGATCAAATTCCAGGAGATCCAGATGTGAAGAAGAGGTTGTGCGCTTTTGGACTGAGGAAAGATAAAGAGAGATGTCCTCTGCTGTGGGGGTGGTCTCTGGTGTATAAAGTCGTTCATAGAATTGAGCAAATTCTTGTAAGATATCTGCATCTTTGTGTTTAGGAGTATTAGTGTCCGTAATTATGGATTCAATATGGAGTTTATTTTGTTTGGCCTTGAGATAATTAGCTAACAATTTACCAGATTTATTTTTTCCACCGTAGAATTTAGCACTGGTCTTTAAAAGAAATAAAGAAGCGCTATCCGTCGTATCTTTGTTGTATTGAATCTTAGCATTGATCAAATCAGTTAGGCACTCTTTCGATTTAGAGGTATAATAAGTATGTTCTAAGTTCTTAATCTTAGAGAGGAGTCCTGCGTTCAGTGACCGAGCTACTTTTCGTTTATTAGAGGTGTATCGAATGATAAAGTCTCGAGCAGAGGCCTTGAAGGCATCCCAGATTATATGAAAGGGCAGGGTGTCAGTATAATTGAGATGAAAGTACTCATTGAAAAAGGAAATAAAGGAAGTGTTAAAATGAGGGTCTAGAAGCAGGGAATTATTAAAGTGCCATCTTCTGGGATGGTTAGATTGAGGCAAAATATCTAACTGGTTGGAAACATGGGCATGATCAGAGATGAGTATGGGACCTATATCAGCCGACAATAAAGATTGGGAGACGTTGTGCGATGTGAAGATATAATCAATTTGTGATTGTGTTTGATGAGGAGAAGAGAAAAAAGTGTACTCTTGCAGGGTCGGGTTGCATAATCTCCAGGCATCAGATAGGTGGAGATGCTCTATAGTTTGAATGAAGGATTTGTGTGCTTTCGATGGGATGAAAGAAACTTTAGATTTCCGGTCAAGAAAAGGGTCAAATACTTGATTGCAATCCCCAGCAAGGATTACATTGTTAGTAATATTGTGAGCAATCAGTCGGTGGATTTGGGTCCAAAAGGGGGCGTCAACGGAGGTAGGAGCATAAACATTAAAAATAGAAAGCGAAACACCATTAATTTCTAAATTGGTAAAGAGCCATCTACCTTCCTCATCTCTCTCTTGTGAGAGGAGCGTAACATGCAGTGATTTGTGAACTAAAGTAATGACTCCATTTCTTTTGCCATCTCCGGGTGAGAAAAAGACATCGCCAACCCAGTTTCTCTTAAGCTTTAAGGATTCAGACTCTGTAAGATGAGTTTCTTGTAACAAAACAATATTAGCATCTAATTTAGATAAGTAAGATAATACTCGTTGTCTCTTAATAGGAGAGTTTAAGCCTTTAACATTCCATGTAATGATTTTTAAAGCCATAAAATAGAGAGGTAAAATGCAAAACAAAATGAACCTACCACAGTGCATACAACATTAAGAGGTAAATAAGCTACAAAAAGATATAGAAAGACATTGAAACATAAAAAAATGAAAAAGGAGGAAAGAAAAAGGAAAGAGAAGCTTCGTGAGTAATAAGAATTAAAGTAGTAGAAGAGGATATAAAAGTAGTAGTAAAGGGGAGCAGAATAAGATAGAATATCAATGAAAAGACATACAAGGAGGAAGGAAAACGTACCTACAAAAAATCCAAGACAAATGAAGGGTGGGGGAGGATGAGGCCACATGGAACAATGAGAAGTCCAGACTCCAAGGGAAAGGCGGGAAGGGCCGCAAGACAAACGACAAATACAGCAGAAGAGACAGACGAGAAAGAAGTTGAAATCTGTAAGGAGAGAAAAAAGGTTAGTAATACAGAATGTATAATAACAAAGCAGTAACTTCAGCTAACAGTTAAATCCAGAGAATATCATAAAGTAGAACGTAGTTGGCAAAGCATAAGGTATGACAAAACCAAACTATTTGCTTTGCGGTAATGAAGTATCCATAGTCTCTGCATTGCAAGAGTGAAGAAAACTTTTTAGTTTTATGGGATCTTCATAAGTAGTGGTCTTGTTATTGCAAGTCACCTTAAAAAGGCAAGGGTGAAAAAGGCCGAAGCGAGCGCCGATGGTACGAAGGTGTGGTCTCAATGCCAGGAATTCCTTTCGTCTGTCAGAAGTAGACTTTGCATAATCTAGTGAAAAAAACAAAGTGTTGCCTGACCAGGAGATACGCTTGATGGGCCTAACGGCCGCTAGAATCTTAAGCAGGTCAGTATACTCCAGAAAGTATAATATGAATCCTCTCAGTTTCCTCATGCTGGAAGAAGACACGGAAGAAGCAGGACCCAATCTGTGGGCACAATGAATATTGAGAAGAGTTCCTTCTGGCAAATTGAGAATTTTTGGAAGGAAGGATTTAAAGAAGGCAATAGGATCTGAACCCTCTGAACCCTCCGGCAAACCATAAATTCGAAGGTTGTTGCGTCTATTCCTATTTTCAAGGTTTTCGATTTGTTTCTGGAGAGATGTCACTTGAGACTGGAGAGCATCCACTTTAGTGCTGGAGGAACTAAGAGATTGTATGCTCCGTTCTGCTCCGGTCAGTCTTTCTTCCATTCGTGACCAACTATCAGCTAGAGTTTGCAGTTTAGAGTTCGTTTCCTCCATGAAAGGGCGAAGAGCTCTGATTTCCTCTAAAAGAAGGTCCATGGAAACTGTTGAGGTTTGTTTGGGAGGAGAGGGGGGATCCTTCTTCAGTCTCTTGCTAGGCGCTTTATTAAGACCAGATGAAGTGTTAGCAACTGATGCCAAAGAGCCCTTAGGCGACGAATTCGTTGAGTCCTCCATTTGAAAGCGCAGCGAAGTAATTTTAAGCACAAAATAAGCAGAGGATATCAGAGTAGGACCAATTCACTTATAGCGAGACCACAGCAGCAAGGAAAAAGAAGATATTGCTGTCACAGAGAGGATTCTTTATCTCACAATTGAGATCAATATGTTAAGTAGTAAGGTGCAGTTTCCCAGGTCAGACTATAATGCTGAAGTAAACAGCCTCCACATAATCTCAGACAGATGAAACATAGGGAGTATTAAACTCCTGACAAAATATAAACTGACTTCAGGATAGGACTCAAAAGATTAATAAAAGCAAATATTGAGTCAGCTGTGAGGCATTAATACTAGTGGAGAGCTGGTAAATGAGTATGAGGGAAGTGCTATGAGGAGCAAGGAGCACAACCTTCAATGAAAACGAAGGGAAAAGTCATTTAAGGCAGAAAGTACATATTTTGAATGAAATGAGGAGAGAGCAGGTGATTACATGAAGAAACTGGAGCCAAAAGTGCTGTGCAGAGGCAAGGTTTCCATGAAAATTAGATATTAAGGGACGAATACCGCCACAGCGCCTGAGGAGAAATTCCCAGAGGATCCAAAATGGCGGACGTCGCGCTGACGGAGCCCCGTAGATGCATTCACGCTGGAAAATGAAGCTTACAGATAACTGCGCGTCAAAGCAGTTATACCGCCGAAGTCACCACAAGTAGCGGAGCCGGTGCCGTCATTCTGAGGGATTTAGAGGCATTCGGTGAGTCGTAATGTCAGCGACCCAATCCACCGTCCCGGGAGAGTCAAAGGAGCGCCGCCATTCTCCTCGGGCGCTAGCCATGCCCCCCCCCAGTAACAATATTTTTGGATCATACAGCAGAAGTCTGAGGTTCTGTCCAGGGCACTCCAGTAGAAAGACATGTCTGTCATACATGGGTAAGAATGTAGCTCTGCCTTGCCTGGTGTGCTGTAGGAAGCTTGATGTTGTACCCCTAAATTTTGCTGTTTTTGGCTTCTGAAACCTGACACAAAGATTGTAAATATGGTTAAAAGTCGGCTTGATAGAAGATACGCTACAGTTGGACATGAATTCCCCTTTAATCAGCATAAGGTTATATGCAATCATAAATTTGCTTTTTATTTAAGTCACTTTTGCACCCCTTGTCACAAACATTGCCAGCGATTTCCTGACAGAGGATACAGTCTCTTAAGGCTTTTTAATGGTTTATAACTTTGAATCATATGGTGTCCATATCAATTTTTTAAAGTTTGGAATGCAATTCGTCCATTGGTTTGCCACAGATAGCACTGGTGTTTCACAGATTAACATATATATCTATAAGGATATATTAAGATGTAGGCAACATATCACCCAGCATTCCAATATATTAATATATATATGTTTGGCAAAAATAATGCAACACTGTATCATGTGTTTTGATGTATATGTTTGATAACCCATACAACATCAAAAGGAAGTATGCTGAATGTTGTACTGTTCTCTTATTGTTGGCCTCCTGTGGTTTACATAAACTAGCCTTTGGGGTGTGAGGCTTGACAATATTGGGAGTCTGTGAAGTGGTTTAGGGGGGGGGATCATTCTTTTAGGGTTGGTGGCCCTCAAGCTCTCTCAGTCAGAAGAGAATAGCTTGCCATACCTAGAAATCGCTACCTACCTGGTGGGCATCTCTGTAAGAAAAGTTTTGCTGTGGCAGAATATCAGCATATTTTTTGTTGTTTTCCAATAGCAAACCTCCAAATTGGGGAATTTTTCTGAAAAACCTAGTAACAATGACCGTGGCAAGTAGAGAGTTTTTTTCCTGTGTGTCGGAGCCATTGTTTATTTTCTCTGCCCAGGGCCACCAGGCAAGGATAATTAGTTGAACTGGCCCTGTACCTAAACAGTTTGGAGCCACACCACTGTGACCCGGTGGTCCTTTGGCTGATGGGTCCAAGGTTTCCGATGGCAGAGCCTGCTCAGACTTCGTTAAAAAAAACAGCTTTGTGGAGTGGGCCATGGAGAAAATAGGAAAGGCCAGTTTGTTGGAGCAGGAGCTCCGCCAATTTATGGCAGAACACCTTATCTGTTGAACTGTAAATGTTACCGTATGTCTCAGTGTATGACTCCCCCTATAATTATGAATTGGCGACTGTAATTCGTTTAATTTTTGGTATACAAACTTTGTTAATCCTCAGGTCTGTCAGCTCTACCAAATCTGTTTTTCTGTGTCCCTGTGTGTTTGTGATACTGATAAACTTCATACTCTTACATTTAGTTATGCTGCTGCAAGAAATCCGTGATATCCACATTACTATTTCCTGTGGAGTGAAGGCTTCGGGACAGAGCCCATGGCAGAGGGTTTGTGGTCAGTAAGATTGTAATCAAGCAAGCATCATGGCTGTGCCACAGGCAGTCTCTTGGGGGCTCATAGCCCAGGGCCGGTACTAGGAATGGGCAGTCCGGGCAGTTGCCCAGGGCCTCGCACTCAGCCTACCAGCATGGGGCCCGCACCGATCGATCGTGTGTCCTGTTGTTTCCCTGCTGATCCAACTAAAAGAAAGGTGTCTCCTTGCAATTAGGGTCCATGGGAGGGGTCCCCTCCCCGGGCCTCTCAGGGATGGTGTCTGGAGGCCTAGGGGAGGGAGCCGCTTCCTCTTGTCCCAATTGCAAGGAGACCATTCAGAGACACTGGGGG
Source organism: Calotriton arnoldi (assembly GCA_963921515.1). Taxonomy (NCBI): domain Eukaryota; kingdom Metazoa; phylum Chordata; class Amphibia; order Caudata; family Salamandridae; genus Calotriton; species Calotriton arnoldi. Next base: position 1,311,080 of record CAWUFW010002933.1, on the reverse strand, counting down.
TCGCCCATTGTCCAGCATTTTAGGGCCCCCACAGTTTTAAGTTTTAGCCCACAAGCAATTCTCACACCTATACGGCTGAAGGTGTGAGAATTGCTTGTGGGCTGAAAGTTAAAACTGTGGGGGTGCTAAAATGCTAGACAATGGGTCTCCCGCAGTGTCTCTGAATGGTCTCCTTGCAAGGGGTCACTTAGGTAAATTAGAGGGGCCTCACACATTCCCTTTTGGCCCAAGGCCCCGCAAATCTTAGAACCGGCCCTGCCATAGCCCCTCCTAATCTCCCATGTCCTGAGGCAGTACATGAGGGAATAGGAGGCAGCCTGCTGTATCCACAGGCCCTGAGAATTTAGAAGAATTCTGGGATTCCCCTTTCCCCATAATGCCTCCACCTCTACCACTTTTAGAAACGATGGGTCCTTGGGGGTCAGAGATAGTACTGTTTGCCTTTAAACAATTGTCCCTTTTGGATCACACTTTGTTCACTGTATGTGGTCTAAAGAGGTAACAGTGGCACTACAGTAAAACTGTATTCTGAGAGGACAAGCATGATGTTGCTAAATTTTATAATTACATTCCTTACATTACACATCATTGTTGTCTTAAATTCCCAAAAGGGTCGTCCACCATCCCCTAGCCTTCTGCCCACCCTGACTGCCATTCTCAGAAACATCTGATGAATAATGTTGCCTAATTTAACATGGTTGCCCGCATCTGTGATGGTGGTGGTCTTTCTGGCACAATCTACCCCGCCTACTTCTTAATCAGGTAAGCGTGGGGTGTGATTTTGCTGGCAGAGTGCTACTGCTTCCTACTGCCACACTTTAACTCACGGCGGAGGTTGCAAAGGTTTGCTGTGTGTTTGGTGGTGTGCTTATGCACAGGAGTGTTTTTGCTGTTAGTACTGTAAAGGTGTATTTGCAGGACACAAACAGTGCTTGCAACAGGACCCACTGGCCTCATCAGAATTATGAGCTCCACGTTAACTCTGCCGATCTTTTGTCTTCTATCTGGATAGATCTACGCGTGGAATACCCCAGTGTCGTGGGAGGGGGGGCAATGAGGAATATCCATGGGAATTAGGACTGGAATTATCAATTCCCTTGGCAACTCCTTATTTTTCAGGGAACCCTCAGGGTCTTACATGTAACACCTGGGAACACTACCCCATAGAGTTACCCAAGCACCGGTTAATGTCAATATCAGGGTGGGGCAGTCACCAGCCTAGCTCTGGAGCACTCATAATGTGGCAGAACTGTTTAAATATTTTATATCAAGCCCCAGTTATCTAATGTAACTGCAGAATAACAGCAATCTCACAAAGCAAATCAGAAAAAACACAAACTCTAATATAATGGACTGCCACTGTCAGTTCCTTTCCCTTTAGCTCTGAACTAGAAATGCATGCAGGAGTGCTGTTCAGTCCTTGAGATTAGAATGTCATTCTAGCTGGTCAAACATGTACAGTTATTGCACAGAGTGAGATAGATTCACTGTCTTTATTTTGGTGGCTGTCCACAGTAATACTATAAATGTTCTTACTCATAGCGGTCAATTTATGGATCCACACTCTTTGAAGTAATTCACCAGTAGAGCTGTAAATTCAAAGAATGTGGATCTCCGGCAAAAATATCTTATGGAAAGTGCTATCGTTTCTGTGCAAGTAGGTTTTTATTTTTGTTTTGACACAGACAGCCGCGACCCGTCTGTATGGGCTGAGGGCCTACACAACCCCAACTTTTTTCCCCCCGACAAGAAGAGCGTTTGTCCGGCTGAGCAAAGGTCTGCCTGACAGACTGTCTTCTTGTTCAGGTCAGGCAGCCAGGAGCTAGATATGTGCTAAATGCGCAGGCACCTGGCTGCCTAAGCTCAACTTTGCCAGGCTGAGGATTTCACAGCCCTGTGGGCTTGACCTCCTCAGTCTTTTTGCCAGGCTCACTGACTGTCAATGACCTGAGCGCTTCAGTTTTAAACCCTGAGGTGCCAAGGGCCAAGTGTCAATCACTGACACCTAGTCACAAAGTGGGGTGGGGTCAGCAGTCTCACTGACCTCATCCCACTCTGTGACTTTTGAATGACCCAGAGTTCCCTGCTTCCTTTTTTGCATAATGTATGTCGTACTCTAAGACTGAAAAGGATATTGTCTTGACTTTCTCTGGGTGCTTCCTTGTGTCCGAACAAAGCTATACCTGTCTTCTAAGCTCAAATTAGAGAGAAACTCATGTGTCGCTTTCATTCATTCCAGGTTAGCTTGGATGGTATTTTACCAATCCAAAGCCGTAATATGGTGCCTGGAGTGGTCAAAGGCTGTTGTCATTTTTCAGCTCGGTTTGGATGGCACTAGCTAATTCTGTGCTTAACCCCTTCGATGCGCGTGACGAGCTCAGCTCGTCATGCTGCGCGGTAGCGCTGTGCGCATGACGAGCTGAGCTCGTCACGACCACACCCGCGATCGGAATGTCCAGCACACGAGCGGAATTCCGATCGCGGTCAAGGGGTTAAAGACTTTGCTGTAAAAATGGCAAAAGGCTTTGTCACTTTTTATTGGCCATTATTGCTGCAAGTGTTTCAAAAAATGTGTGTGTATGGCACTGTGTCAATCTTATGGTTAAAAACTCTGCTAGAAAAACAGAGGTGTTTCATAAAATGGTCTTGTAATCATTAAGAGATTTCCAACTCTTGAAATTTACATTTTACATGGTTTTATATTTTGATGTGATGTGTTGTGTTTTAAGGATTGATAGTTTTTCTTTTTTTACCTTTGTTAAGTTTTTAATAAACTTAACACAAAAGACTAGATTGAAATGAATTGATAAGCTTGTGCTTATACTTACATGTATCGTTGTTACCATGTATTTTGAGGGTCGACAGACTTGCAATGTTTGACTCAAACATCCTTCAATTTCTCTACCTTTGAACACTGAGAATGTTTCCAACTGCTTGCATAATTATGGTTTGTTTCAGGTATACTAGAGCTATATATTTAATTCATTACATGCATGAGTCTATAACATAGCAGCCTAATTAAACCACTTATTTAATTTTTCAAACCAGTCACGTAATTATGACTTTGTTTTGTCTGTAGGCGGAGATACTGAGCATGCTCAGTCACAGAAACATCATTCAGTTTTATGGAGCAGTGCTTGAACCTCCGAACTACTGTATTGTTACAGGTGAGTGGATCTAATGTTTATGCGACAGCAACTAACATAAAAATTAATATATACAAATTCATAAAATCATTTGATCAAAATCACCAAGGGCTTTATTACAAGTCAGATGGAAAGAAATTAACAATGCTTCCCCCTGCTAATATAAGAAATATTTTCGCTTGTCTTCCCAACCCCCATCCCTCATTCCCCACCCCACACACTGGCCCACATATACACTTACCGCCTGTTCAGAGAATGTGGTAGAATATGGAATAGGGGATTTCGTGTGGTGTTACATTCAGGAAAATCGGCGTCTTTCAGAAATTCTTGATTCCTAGGGGTTGTACTCATAATTGCACGGTAATGGGATGGTTTTACTGCACGGAAACAGTAAAATTGCATAGAAAGATTCTACATTAACCTGTTCAACACTGTTTTTTCGGTGCCTAATATGTGCAGCTCGCTCGTGCAGTTGGTGGGCACCGTCACACATTTTGGATGCATGGGACTTTCTTTTAAGATCGCACTATGACAGAGAACAAGAAAAGAAAGGCATAAAAGAGAGAAAGAAGGAGGCAGAGAAAGATGGGAAAACAAAGACCAAAAGCATGTACTAAAAAGATAGAGAACTAAAGAGGCAAGAAGTGTAAGGTGCTGGAAGAAAGAGGCATGAGATGGAGTCAAGACTAGGTAACCTGGTATTCAGCAACGCTGGTGGCAAGTTACTAAGACAAAGTTTGAGCACCTGTCCTTAGGGATTTTTATTTTTATTTTACAAACTAAGCATTGCCTTTCAAGCTGAAGTGCAGCACTATGTGGATCATAATTGTGGACAATGACGATGTTTGACCTGTATCTATAAAATAAGATGTACAGTATTTTTGGAGGGAAATACTTTTTATTGGTTTCATGACAGCTGACAGACATGACAGAATTGGCAGCACATAGAGGCTCCCCTATACGAAAATAAAACCATACATATACATTATTTTATTACCACCACGTAGTCCCCTCGACCCCCCACCGCAAAACCCCTTTAAGACAGCTCAACAGGTACAAAATCAGTCGCCCTAAAGCCCATATGGGCATTTGTTCAAGAGACCTGAAAATGTTCTCTCCATGCGCCCCCCCAGATCGTATGGTGTGTTTATTTGGACAACCTCTGGATTTTTACACCACCTCTTCAGCTATCGAGCAATAGTCCATACCTTGCAGCCATTCCCTAAATGGGGGGGAAGGGGGCGGGGGGCACCCTTGATCTCCAGTCCATCTCACCCAGCGAACACACCACAGGAGAGTCATCTTGGGGTCTCGCCCCATTAGGTAGCCCGCCACCTCTTCTAGTGTACGGAGGATTCAGGACCAGTAGGGAGCAATGACAGGGTATTTCCATACTGTGAGGAGCCAAGTACCCTTGCTTCTCTGCACCGAAAGCACTCCGGGTCTACCGCCTTCCCAATTTTCCATAACCTATCTGGCTTGTAATAGATTTGCTGGAAGTATTTAAACTGGATCAGCTGCAATCTAGCAGAGATCACCAATTGTTTGGCTGCCATTTTTGCCTCGACCCAGTCCTCCTCCTCCATCTCCCCAACGTCTGCCTCCCACCGTTTCCGCAGTGCTGTGACCGGGTCTGGAGTGTTTACTATTAACACCTTATACAAGCACAAAACGTCTTTCTCCCCAATCTCCCTCATGGTCAGTTTAGGTTCCAGTCTATTTAAGTTGTGAAGTGGGTCTGGGGCTGTAAGACATTAGGGCACTGTTTGAAGGGGGTGAAAGCCTTCTCAGGCAGCAACCACAATCCTTGTCAGGGTGAAGTCACAAGCAAACCCCAAATTAACATGTGCTCAACGCTCTGGTAGCTTGGCACAGAACAGTAAAGCTTAACTTAGAGGCAATGTGTAAGTATTTTTGCAGCGCTTCAAACAGTAATAACGTGAAAACACAACACAGGAAAAATCCCACTCCAAATTAGAACAAGCATTTGCAAAGCAATAGGTATCGCATTTATGCGAGTTTAAGTTATTGGCATTGTAAATGACAATGCCTTTTAATTATGTTTTAAAAACCAAAACATGAATAAAAGACATTGTCATTTACAATGCCATTAGCTCAAACTCGCATAAATGCGAGACCTATTGCATTGCAAATGCTTGTTTTTTTAAGTCCATTAAAAAGCAAGCATATGTCTGGCCATGTAATAATGCAGGTAAAGAAAGGCATGCACACAGCCTATTTGCATGCGTTAGCGCATTCGGGTCAGAGATATGAATATATAGGTCCCTAGTTTGACACACAAATAATAGCACAGAGAAAAAGCATTTAAAATAAGCAGTATGGTGCGGGAGAGCTCCAAAGGCGCACGTTTTTGCAGAAGAGAGGGGGAGCGCAGTAGGAGGGTGGGGTGGGAGGGTGGGAGTGAGTTTCACACAAACACCAATTTGTTTGCGGCATCCGCTTGTGCACAAATGGAAATGAAAGAGAAGGTCTCTTTTTGCGGTCTGCTAGGAGACTGGGGGAGCGAGGAAGCTGCTGAATGCAAGTCACCCCAACCCGTGTAGCAGTACAAGTGACAAAAGTCTGAGGCAGACTTACCTCCGATCACAGGCCGCAGTTGCACTCGTGAAAGGCAAGAGCAAAAGAAGCCTCTTAGAAAGTACTTCACATGCTTTCAATCAAAAGCACACAAAAAGGCACAGCTCTATATTTCTGAACTAACAAACACTGTTCAGCAGCTCAGCACGGCAGAGTAGTCTGCGGGCTCTCTGCACGTGAGTGGCCCGCAGACATGAGGAGGCAGCGGCCACACCACAGAGGGGGGATCGGCTAGGCGCTAGAGACGCCAGCAGCATGGCAGGGAGCTGCAGGGTGCTCGAAATGTGAAACGAGTGGCCCGCTGAGAGCGAGAGGGCGGCGGCAGCATGGCAGAGAAGGGCAGAAAACCAGATCTTCGCCTGGTGCCACCACACACGGAGCTCTACACTTCGCCTCAGCAGGAAAAGAACCGCACATTTTATAAACGCATTTTTAAAGCCTTCGTTTGCAGACTGCTAGCCAATCACAGATTTTTAATCCTGCTCTTCCTAATTCGTATCCTCTGTTCGTATTCAGAATCCAAAGGCTGCTAAACCAGTATTTGTATTTCAAGGGCAGCAGGGAACTCGTAGAAGAAGCAGCTTATTTTTACACAAAGATTTAAATAGACTCATTCTGAACGGCAGCCACGGAAAAAGCAAAGGGACTACTACAGTGTTACATTTATTTAAACTTTCAAATGCAGATATTTCAGAAATAGAGCGGGAAAGTAAAACTCAATATCGCACCACTGTTCCTACGCACAGGGACCCCCAAAACCGACCGCCAAGACTAGATGGCGGAGACAGCTGAAATGGAAGCGCAACAGAGAGGCTTATCCGTGTGAGAGCCGCAGAAGAGTGCGGGAGCTCTCCCGAGAGACACACTGTGTTCTAGATGAGTTCATTTGCGGCTGAGAGTTGCAGAAGTAAAGCTGTGACGCGCAAACGTCTACTTCGTGCCTTTCATAATTATGATAAGAGAAACAAGCATTGGTAAAGCCGATAGCTCTTGGCTATTCGAAATCTATTGGCTTTCTTAATGTTTTTTTGTGGTGTGACGGGAGGAGCAAGCAGGTCGGGGAAGGAGATTACATGGGCCAACAACAACGGGGCAAGGCGTCACAGCGTAAAGAAAATTAAAAGCATAATTTAAAAAAGCATCGATCTCTTGTCTTTATGGGGCCATGTGTTTCTAATTAGAAACACATGGCCCCATAAAGATAAGAAAGTGCTTTGCGACAGCCGCAAAGCAGACGACCCAGTCCGGATCGGCCGGACGAAAAGGCGAAAGGGCGTCACCAAAAAACCCTCATTTCCAATGGCAGGCCACCGTTTAGCATAGACGGTGACGCCAGCCAATGAAAATGAGGGTCGGGGCTTCAAGTCCCCTTCTCAAATCTACTCTCCTACAAAATCTCTCGCCCAGCGAGCAGCGCTTTGCGCTGCAATGCCAGACGAGACCTAAAAATAGAGTAGATTTTAATACATAAAGCAAGACCAAAACGACAACAATCCAATCAGTAGAACTGGAGATATGCACGTTTAAAGATTGCAGTGAAAATAACGCCAAAAAGCACAGTGCGCCAACTGTGGTTATGCCGGACCGGGACAAAGTCTTAAGTTCAGGCCAACCACGATGGAGCGTGGGCCAGCTGCAGTGACCCAGGTAACTCCAATGCTATCCTATGGAAAAGGTAGGCTATGCAATAGTGAAAAACAAATTTAAGAGTTTTTCACTATCAGGACATGTAAAACATCCCACTTTTTAAATACATTGCATCCTGCTCTGGGCTGTTTAGGGCCTACCCCAGGGGCGACTTGTATGTAATAAAAAGTAAGGTTTGGGCTTGGCAAAAGGTTTATTTTGCCAGGTCAAAATGGCAGTTCAAAACTGCACACACAGGCTGCACTGGCATGCCTGAGACATGTTTAAAGGGCTACTTAAGTGGGTGGTGCAATCAGTGCTGCAGGCCCACTAGTAGCAGTTAATTTACAGGCCCTGGGCATGTGTAGTACCATTTTATTAGGGACCTACAAGTAAATTAAATATGCAAAATGGGGAGAAACCAAGGAGTCAGCACATGCACATTAGCTCTGGTTAGGAGTGGTGTAGTGCACAGCGTCCTAAGGCGAACAAAAATGAGATCAGAAAAATATGGAGTAAGGCAAAAAATGTGGAGGAAGACCACACTAAGGCTTTCAGGTCTAAAAGGGCTTTCCTTAGATATTCCAAAGCATGCCTCAGTTGCAGGTACAAAAATAATTGTGACCTGTGAAACTTGTATACAGTACTGGATTATGTGAAACAGAGCATGTGACCGTGGGCCCAGACATCATCCAGTTTGGACATGCGAAGCTTGCCCCATTTCTGAAACCTTTGTAACTTCTTGGATGTCTTTAGCCTTGAACCGACCCTCAACGGTGTTTCCCTAGTGAGCCATGCGGTCCATCCCAAACATTTCAAGACCCAGTGCGAGCAGTCAGTGGGAAGCGCCGTAACGGGAGGCAGGTGCTCTGGGGTCTCGGTGCCACAGAGCCACGACCAGGGTGCTGATCTCGAGAAACCAGGAAGCTCCAGGCAGATCACCGGGTCATCAGAGTCCTCGAAAAGTCATTTGTTAATTGACAGCGGCTGCGCCTCCCAGCAATAAACTGGACATCCATTGCCCCAAAACCTCCATCATATGGCGCCTGTGTGCATTTTTTATGGGCAACCGTTGGGGGGGTGTTCTTCTCCAGTCATAGGCATTGATAGGCACCTGCAGTTTCGAAAACCATTGTTGTGGAATCCTATGTGGGTAATTCTGTAGGATATATAACAGTTGTGGGAGTGCTATCATTTTAAAGAGAGCGATGCGCCCCAGTATAGTCAACAGGAGCGTGCCCAAGCGTGCCATATGCCACTTAACCTTGCGTTCCAGGGGAGCTATGCAGAGTTCCCAGCAGGTCTCTGATTCTGCAGACCCTCGAACCCCCAAATAAGTGAACACTCCGGGCATGCATTTGAGGTATTCATTACCCTAGATTGGCAGAGTTGGGGAGCCGGGCAGTGGGACAAGGGATGATTTATCCCACTAGACTGCATGGCAGAGATAACATATTGCATACAAACACTACAAACACCACCTTATATTTTGAAGGATATTGTTGATTGCTATGTTTGTGCTGCCACTGTGAAGTGGAGAGTAGTTTCCATTCCTAGAAGGGCGTGTTCAGACGCCTGAGACTGAACCCATGGTATTGAGGCCTGCGTGCAAATGAAAGGCCTCAGGAAGAGGCAGTTGTATCAAGTCTTGGACTTTGAGCTAGGAGCACAGAAGCGGATGAGCTCTCTATCAGTCATCCCAACAGATAAGAGTCTTGTTTACCTACCACTAATTAATTTTCCGTGAAACTCGAAAGCTCGCTTCTGGCAATGAAGGTTAATCAATATATTAGTTGTATTATTTTGGAGGAAGGGAAGTGAGATACGTGTTTGCATGTGCGTGCCCTGCCATCTGCCCACCAGTGTAATGCGAAAGCATTCTCCAGGCAGCAGCAGGCAGACTTCATATGAAGGAGAATATTGACTGAAAAAACACATAGATCCACCAACTTTTACGGATGAAAGCACCTCGCATTTAAGATGCAATCAACAAGTAAACAACAGGAAATAAAGGTGAAACTCAGCTGAACGGTGAATTAAGGAAGCGTTCATATGCCCCTGTATCAGATAATGGATGTTAATATTACTATTAATTGCAAAACAAATATTTGTACAATGTATGACAACAAATAATTGAATCTAAAATAAATATCATCTGTTACAAACTCTGATGATAAGGCATAGTGGGTGATTGCCCCGCTTATGCTTAGGAGACACACAAGGCCTGATTGGATGTAGCACATGCTGGGCAGACCTATGGGAGGTCGGGGTCATAGAGGCGGGTTTTGCAGGGGCCTCTGGCTGTTATCATTTGCAGCTAGTTCCTCATGGGTTAAAAAAGACCTTGGCGGTCTGCGATCAGAGGTTACTCCGTGTATACGTTTTAATGTTGCCCGAAGCTGACCTTCCTCTGCTAGAAAAGCAAAAACAACAGTTGATGGACAGAATGCAGAACAATGTCATACATTCACCCCAGTACAGAGATCTGGGCCTAAATCCATCGTTTTTTTGCTCACCATGCCATTCCAGTTTGAACCCAGCCATATGCAAATCAGTCTTGACCCTGTGCCTCATGGGAACAGTCCAGCCCGAACTGCCAAGCCAGGTCCTCCCTGGACTGGAAACAAGCATCCTAGGACCGGTTTCGGGGTTTCACCCCTCTTCAGCCAGGATAGCTGATTCCAGTGGCATGGAGAGCACGGGACCCACGTCTGGGCATACCCGTCCCACTCGGGGTGACAAATGCAAAAACCCCCATGTCTGAACTGGGGTGGCGGAGTGAGCTAAAGAATGATGATGGATTAAACCCAGATCAGTTGACTGGGGGTGAGTGCTTGCAATGTTCAACACTCCGTCCATCATCCCCTTTGGTTTTGCTATGTTTGCCCTAAGTTGGCAGGGTATGCCCAGACGTGGGTCCCTTGCTCACTTTGCCACTGGATTCAAGATAGCCTGGCTGATGACGGCTGTAAGCCAGAAACCGGTCCCAGGATGCTTGTTTCCGGTCCAGGGAAGACATGGCTTGGCAGTTCGGGCTGGACTGTTCCCATGAGGCACAGGGTCAGACTGATTTGCATATGGCCATGTCTGAACTGGGGTGGCGGAGTGAGCTAAAGAATGATGATGGATTAAACCCAGATCAGTTGACTGGGGGTGAGTGCTTGCAATGTTCAACACTCCGTCCATCATCCCCTTTGGTTTTGCTATGTTTGCCCTAAGTTGGCAGGGTATGCCCAGACGTGGGTCCCTTGCTCACTTTGCCACTGGATTCAAGATAGCCTGGCTGATGACGGCTGTAAGCCAGAAACCGGTCCCAGGATGCTTGTTTCCGGTCCAGGGAAGACATGGCTTGGCAGTTCGGGCTGGACTGTTCCCATGAGGCACAGGGTCAGACTGATTTGCATATGGCCATGTCTGAACTGGGGTGGCGGAGTGAGCTAAAGAATGATGATGGATTAAACCCAGATCAGTTGACTGGGGGTGAGTGCTTGCAATGTTCAACACTCCGTCCATCATCCCCTTTGGTTTTGCTTCCTCTGCTAGGCCATGCAACATTTTCTTAATAATGAGGTGTCTTGGCTGAGCTACTGGCAGACCTCTTTAAAATCAATCCCTGGCAAAGCTGTTAGGTCCAGCCTTGGCACTCCTGCTATGTGTTCAGGTCTGGCGTAGCCAAGACCTTTTGATTTGTAAAAACATATATGTTTGATACACTCATGTAAAGGGGCTTTCAGCCAGCTGGCTTCATTCATTGATCTGTTGTTGTGTCTCACATTTTGCTCCCTCCCACTACAGCATGAAGCATGGGGCAATGGGTCAACCTACTCCAGCCACTGGATAACTTCACTTTGAATGACTGCATTAAGCTCTTTCACAAGGAGCACCCCCCACACAAAGTTCAGTGCCAGTGTTTTTTTGCACTTCATTACTTTGGTGTTGCCTTAGTGTTAGAGTCTGATGTGATAGCAGGACGCTTTCTACCAGCTCTTCAATGTTGATCCCAGGGCCCTTTCCAGCTTTATCAGTTCCTATCTCTTTCTAATGGTGTTGTAAATTCCTTTTGGAGTGGCCTTTGTTTATTGACTGCGATTTCACAGCATAACAGAATGTGTCCATTTGAAACTTTTATTCATGAATTTGTCCTTTTTTATTTTTTAGTATGCACTCAATGAAGTGCATTTCAAACTGAACTTCTGTATGTCATACTGGTATGTATTTTAATTGAGAACACAGTTATATTTGTAAATCAGTTTAGTCTGTATGTCCTGCTTGTATGGTTTTCTGGTTTATTTTCAGTGTTCTTGTATGCTGTTATATTTGTAAACAAATGTAGTGCTTTTTTCTGTGCTTTCAGTGTCCTGCTTATATAGATATTTAACTATCATATCACTAATGTTAGCTCTGCCGTTTATTCCAATTACATGTCCTATCCATCTATCTGTCTGTCTGGATCAGCCCCAGGAGGGATGCTACTGAGAAGCACTGCTGCCAGTGCTGTTGTTACAGGGGGGCGATATTGCAGCACTGTTGCAAAACCGGCTCCTTGTAAGAAAACCGCCCCCAACTACTCGAAAACCGGCCCCTTGTAAGAAAACCTCCCCCAACTACTCGAAAACCGGCCCCTTGTAAGAAAACCGCCCCCAACTACTCGAAAACCGGCCCTCACCCTTCCGGCCCACTATCTATGCAAGCCTATCTATCTGTCTATCTAATGAAGCCTATCTATCTATCTATCTATCTATCTATCTATCTATCTATCTATCTATCTGTCTGTCTGTCTATCTATCTATCTATCTATCTATCTATCTATCTATCTGTCTATCTATCTATCCAAGCCTATCTATCTATCTATCTATCTATCTATCTATCTATCTATCTATCTATCTATCTATCTATCTATCTATCTATCTATCTATCTATCTGTCTGTCTGTCTGTCTGTCTATCTATCTATCTATCTATCTATCTATCTATCTATCCAAGCCTACCTATCTATCTATCTATCTATCTATCTATCTATCTATCTGTCTGTCTTTGCAAGCCTCTTTATCTGTCTGTCTCTGCAAGCCTCTCTATCTATCTGTCTGTCTTTACAAGCTTCTCTATCTGTCTGTCTGGATCGGCCCCAGGAGGGATGCTACTGAGAAGCACTGCTGCCAGTGCTTTTGTTACAGGGGGGCGATATTGCAGCACTGTTGCAAAACCGGCCCCTTGTAAGAAAACCGCCCCCAACTACTCGAAAGCCGGCCCTCACCCTTCCGGCCCACTATCTATGCAAGCCTATCTATCTGTCTATCTAATGAAGCCCATCTATCTATCTATCTATCTATCTATCTATCTATCTATCTATCTATCTATCTATCTATCTATCTATCTATCTATCTATCTATCTATCATCTATCTATCTATCTATCTATCTATCTGTCTGTCTTTGCAAGCCTCTCTATCTGTCTGTCTTTGCAAGCCTCTCTATCTATCTGTCTGTCTTTACAAGCTTCTCTATCTGTCTGTCTTTGCAAGCCTCTCTATCTATATGTCTGTCTCTGCAACCCTCTCTATCTATTTGTAAGAAAGTTTTACAAAAATATTTCAAAAATCATTATCAAAGACAAAAGGCTGCAGCCAACACCAGACCGATTGGCTTTTTGAGGTCTGGTGTTAGCTAAGACCTTTTGTTTTTACTACAATTATGTGTGTAACATAGTTACTTACAGAGGTTTTCAGCTAGACTTCATCCATTAGTCTGTGGTTGTGTCATTCACATATTTCTTCCAGCCACTGTAGCATGCATCAAGGGGCAGTGAGTTAGCATACTTCAGCCACTCACTGATTTGACTTTTGAGTTACAGCATGCTGCCCTTTCACATGGAGCACATTCACAGAGCAGGTTGTCCCCTTCAGGGTCGGGGACTACTATGGCAATGTGTGTTTTTTGAAGCCCCCACATTTTTTGGGGCTTGAGTCAATGATTTTTTGGGGAATAATGATGGCTTAGCAGCATCCTCACCAATAAGATTTTGCACAAACCATGACAAAACAAAAAAAGAATTGCCAAAGCCAAACGGCCAGTGGCTAGCGCCAGACCTATTGGCTTTGCCAATGTTTGTTTATTTATTTTTCCACAATCGTCACTAAAAGTGCAAAAGTAACAAAAAGTACAACTGCCTTTGTCTAAAGGTGGCATGAATGTTTGTAAAAAAAACATTCACTAAAAAATGAACCAAAAAAAAATCAATAAAATTGTCCAGTAGCCTTGGCACTGAAGTGAATTACTTTTTAGGCAGATGTGCGCATGTGCAAGAGCAAGATTCTGCCACTCACAGTAAAGAGAAAAAATGGCTAAAGTTGGCTGACCTATTGTCCCATGCTATTGGCTGTGGTGGGCAGTAGCAAAATGTGAATGACCCTTGAACAGACCAATTAATAAACAGGGATTACCAAAAACCTCTCGAAATATGAATGTTTTTTCACTGAAATAACATAGTTAAAAGTAAGTTATGGCACTGGCTCAAACGCTTAAAAACACTGAACTTCTCTAGTAATGGTTATCAACAGACACAGCACTTGCTATAAGTTGCATCATCCATCTTCATAGCTATTTTTGTGTCTGCGCCTCTTGCAAATTGTTATGAGCATGGTGGATGAAGTGATTTGTGGCATTTACTTGTGTGTTGATAAACATAACTTGTGAATTTCAGTGGCTTTACGTGTATAAGCTAGGGGTTGTGCGGAGCTCGCAGAGTGTTACTCAGCGGAATTCTTTGTTGTTACATAAAAACTCAGCGAGATTCCGCTGAGTTCCCCTAGCGGTCAGAATTTGGCAGGTCGCCCTCCGTGCACTGATTTTTCACCCCAGGAGCTTGTTCTGTGCCGCAAACATCACCACTTGGCGCGCCAGAGGGCGCTGCTTCTTTCTCCCGCTCGAGTAGATATTCTACTTGAGCAGCAGCTTTCTTAATGCGAACGGTCGTGGCTTGCCGTGACTGCCTGCGTTGGGAAAATCTCACCGGGAGGCGTTATAGCATCCAAAAATCACACTAAGTGACGCAAATTCTCTCTTGTACTTGGCAACTTAACTTTGGTGAGCCGCGCGTGGGAAAAAAAACTCTGTCACACGAAGCTTGGCGAAGGTCTGCCGAAACTCTGCGATATTCCCGTAACGCGGAGTGGGCAAAACTCCACGAACTCCACCAGCGGAGAGGAATTTTCCACCCACCCCAACTAAAACCCTGAACCTTATTTCACTTTTTAAGTTTTTTTTTCTGTGAATCTCATAGTTATTTTCATCTTGATCTTAATTTCCAACCCTGCATGGCCTGCACCCAATTGACCTCTCAAACCCACAGCACAGCAAGAGTTGTGTGCTCTCCAGCTGCACCCCACCTGCTCTGGTGGCTATCCAACTCTATGTTACTAAATACACAGTAAAGAAGACTAGGGCTTCCTAGATATGTCAACCCCGATTTGAGACAGATATGCCACTGGGATTTCCAAAGTACCCATCCTCACAATCGTGGCATGCTTAACCATCGGGCATTCCCACTCCTGAAGTCTCATGGGCTCAAGTGGGTTACAACCAACATTTTGGGAGCAACAGTTTTATGTGCTGTTTTAGAGGGAGAGAAAATCTCCCAGTGCCTGATATAGGAAAAGTTATAACAATCCTTGGTATTCCTAAGTATTATGTAATTTGTGGCTACCTTGACTGGATTAAAAAGGTTACTAGAGATGGATTAGGGCTATTAGTACGCTACATCTAATTAGATCTGCATGTTTCTGGCATCCACTCAGAGCGCAGTCAGTCTGTGCCTTTCTTTGGGACCAATCCTTTTTAAGTGCCTCTGGCTACTAATAGGAAATACTACTAAGAGCGGGCACTGTGAAATTTTTACTTTGTTTCCCCCTCAGTTTTCATGTTAATCTTGATCTCTTGCCTTGCCCGTGTGATGGCCGGAGCGGGCAATCCACACCACACTTTCTTTTTTTCTGCAAGTTCTATATTAAGGATGCTAAATGACTTTTAATACCATATTTTAAAAACGATTTACTCATTCACCTCGAAATTGCATATAGATCTATTCTGCTCCTGGAAGACGATGAATTGGCCTTCCGAGTAGGCGCTTTTTTGAAAACTGCAGTATGAGCCCGTAGTACGATGTGCACTTTATGAATTATGTTTTAACGTACTTGATTTTATATATTATATTATGATGCAATTGTGTATTTTATATGTTGAAATGTGATTTGTGCTTTTATGGATATGCTTTTATCCGAATAAAGTAATTGATTGATTGATTGATTGATTGAATAGGAAATACCTGCTCACCAAAAAATCCTTTCAATAAGACTACCATTGCCAACAGATATCAATGTTTTTTTTCCACATCGGATTCTATCAAAAGTTTAGACTACTTATACTAAACCCAAGAAGAGGAGTGTGCTATACCCTGTAGTCATACATTGGACAAGAATAAGTCAGAGCAGGAGTTGCTGCCTCCGTCGCTCCCCCCCAGCAGCGTGTAGGCTTTACGAATAGGTATTTACTGTGAGAAGTTGGCCTGGTATATGCTGTCCACTAATTAAAGTGGGCACCTTGCACCAGTCCAAACGACCCTTATGGATGATTAGGTTAAAGACAACCTTTATAGAAAGCTATCCTAGTGGTAGCTGTGGATAACAGCCTTCAGGCTAAGTCTTGAAGGAATGTAAAGCAGCTTGTTTTACCAGTATATAACCTCTTGAATGACCAAATGAAAGGAGAACCACACAAGGTATATATAAAATATATGTATTTATTACTAAACACTCTCTACTAACCTCTTTATGAGATTAGAGAACAAGGCACACAATATTACAGTGCTAGAACGACAGTAAATAGCACAATACACAGTGGGCTCCAGGGTGAGACCAAACCATATACTAAGAAAGTGGTATAACAACCACAACTTGACTAGACACAGTGCCTAGAGCACGTATAATCGCTGGGACCCCAAGGAACCACCCAAGGTAGTGACACACGGGACCCACGGAGGACGGGTGCAGTGTGGGAACACAGACGCGAGCTCCGTACAACTCTATGGGAAAGTCGCGGTTCGAAATTTAGAGTTTAAGGACACTTCGTAGAGGACTTCAAGCAAACCCAGTTAAACTTAGAAGGTTCTAAGGCCAGCACCCTTGTGAGTACCGAGGTACCCGTGTTACCTAGCTCAGGGAAGCCGGGTGCATAGGGGTCAAGTGGTGTCGGAAACCCTCGTCGTTTTCTATGGCGTGATGCGAAGAAGTGCTGCTGCCGTGGAGAAGAAAAGTGTCCGGTGTGACCCAAGCCTGGATTGGAGATTAGAAGAACCTGAAAGCAGAGGGGACAAAGTCTGGGTCACTTCACGTGACCAGGAGCGGAGCAATCGAATGCCCACCGATGTCGGGTGCTTCAGGTGCGAAGAGGTGAAGCTTGACTCTGCAGCCACGGGGACCAGGAGACGTCGACGACAACCAGGATCCACAGGCAAGCTGTCCCACGAAGGATGTCGAGTGCTGAGGGGTCAGTTTCCGGATTGGAGACCAACAAGCCTTGGCAACTGCAACCCACGCAGTCAGAGTAATGATGCTTCTGTGAGGACCAGCAAGGTCCTGGGGACTCCCCAAGCAATGGAGAGTCAGGGCACGTCTGTAGCAACCAGGGAAGCCCGTTGAAAGTTAAAGTTGCCTTCTCAGGGACCCACAGGTCAATGGACCAGGGATCGCGAAGGGACCTTGAGAGGAATCACACAATACCAGCCCACGGAACACTCGTGGAGTGTAGGCCAGTAATCTTCAGTGGAAACACTGCTCGTGGCTTGGACTACAAGTAGCCCAAAGCACAGCCTCAGGGATCGCCTAGAAGCATATGCTGCTGCAAATGTGCATGGTGTCCAGGGGTTCGGGTTGCACGGTCCCCACGAGGGCTGCGGGTCTCAGGTTTGCTGAGAGCACTAGTCGGCCTCGGGGAAGCTTGGAAACCCACCTCCTGTGTTGCAAAATCTTCGGAGTCCGTCAGGAGCTGCGTAGATGCAAACCGGTCAGATGCATTGAGGTGCCTGCCTTGCAGG
This sequence comes from Calotriton arnoldi, assembly GCA_963921515.1. Lineage (NCBI taxonomy): Eukaryota > Metazoa > Chordata > Amphibia > Caudata > Salamandridae > Calotriton > Calotriton arnoldi. Next base: position 1,293,627 of record CAWUFW010002933.1, on the reverse strand, counting down.
AGAGTAACTCCTTTACTCCAAGGGAGATTCTTCAGTCGTCCAGCAAAGCGTAGATCGTCGAAGGTTACTTGGTTTCTGTAGCAGAGTTTAGTCCAGGTAAAATCTAAAGTCCTGTAGTCAGGGTTCCTACTTTGTTTATACCCAAGGAAGGGGTGGGACAAACTCTGGGGACCCACCTATGGGAGGGTCAGGACAGAGGGGTGGCTACACCCATGTCCTTTGTCCAGTTTCGCGCCAGAGCAGGGGCTGGGAGCCCCTGCAACCGGTTTGAGCTGGACTATGCACGAGGACACCAAATGTGCCCCCAGTGCAGACATCAAAGCACTCTGAGAGTGCACCCACCTAGCCCCAATACACTAAAGCCTGTCTGAGAGGTGGTCACACCTCCCTGTGACAGGAAACCTATGGTCCAGCCTCCCCTGCCGGAGTTTTGTCCAGCAGCAGGAGGGCAGACTCGTGTCTGTGGCTGGCAGCATCCATTTTGTGATGCCAGGGCTCTGTGAAGCTGGTACCGGGTGTACCGGTGCTGTCATATTTCTCCCTCTAGGAGGGAGGAATCATACCTCCCACACCAGTTACTGGTGTGGAGGTATGATTCCAAGGTGTTTGACAGCAAACACAACATAATTCCTTGCAGCCATTTTAAAGTTAGCATTTACCGCGAGGTTATAATGCACTTAAGAGTATATGGTTGGTTGCATCACAGACAACCCCGGAATAGTGGTTCCGAAGGCTGCAGAGGGGCTCTGCTCATGCATGGGCACCCTCTCACATAAAACCCAGCACCCTGCCTGCAGGATTGATAAGGCCTGCCATAGGGGTGACTGATAGGCTTATATGTGCAGTGATTAGGATAGATATAGTGAACCTATATCTAAGTAAGGGGTGCATGCACCACCTTACACAGGCTGCAGTAGCAGACCTGTTGTGTTATTTTGAATGGCCTCTCAGGGGTGGCATAATACATGCTGCAGCCCCTGGGAGGCCTCTGAGGTACCTATGCCCTGGGTACATAGTATACCATATACTAGGGACTTATAAGGGTACCCCAGAATCCAATCTGGAGTGTACCTAAAGTACATGCAATCAATTTAGAGGAGAAAGCAGATAGACTGGCGTCCTGAATAGCAGGATCCCAGTCAGACTAAGTCGAAAACAGTGAAACATCAGCAAAAAGTGGGGGTAACTATAAGAAGCAGAACCTACTCTCCTACACAACCCCCCCAAACGTCAGGACATTAAACTAACCTTGACCAGTTGAGTCTTCATGTTCTAAGTGGAAATATCTGGAGAGTCCATTTGCATTGGCATGGTTACTCCCAGGTCTATGTTCCACTGTATAGTCCATCCCCTGTAGGGAAATGGACCACCTCAAAAGTTTGGGGTTTTCACCCTTCATCTGTTTTAGCCATAAGAGGGGCTTGTGGTCTGTCTGAACAATGAAGTGAGTGCCAAACAAGTATGGCCTCAGCTTCTTCAAGGCCCAAACCACGGCAAAGGCTTCCCTCTCAATGGCTGACCAACGTTTCTCTCTGGGGGTCAGCCTTCTGCTAATAAAAGCTACTGGCTGATCCTGACCTTCATCATTCAATTGTGATAATACAGCCCCTGCCCCCAACTCAGATGCATCTGTTTGGACAATGAATTGTTTGGAGTAGTCAGGACTTTGCAGAATGGGAGCAGTGCACATGGCCTGCTTCAGGTCATCAAATGCCTTTGGACAGATGACTTTCCACTGAACTTTCTTAGGCATTCTCTTGGAAGTTAAGTCATTCAAAGGGGTCACTATGGATCCATAACCTTGGACAAACCTCCTATAGTACCCAGTCAGGCCCAAGAAAGCTCTGACCTGAGTCTGGGTGGTTGGAGCAACCCAGTCCATGATGGTCTGGATTTTGCTCTGCAATGGTTGAACCTGGCCTCCACCCACAAGGTGGCCCAGGTATACAACTTGGCTCTGCTCTATCTGGCACTTGGTGGCCTTGATAGTGAGGCCTGCTTTCTGCAGGGCCTCCAAAACATTTCTCAGGTGGACCAGGTGATCCTCTCAGGTGGAGCTAAAGACAGCAATATCATCTAGATATGCTGCACTATAGGCTTCCAGGCTTGTAAGGACTTTGTTCACCAACCTTTGAAAAGTGGCAGGTGCATTCTTCAAACCAAAGGGCATCACCACAAATTGGTAGTGCCCACTAGGGGTTGAGAATGCTGTTTTGGCTTTTGCATCCTCAGCTAGTCTGATCTGCCAGTAGCCAGCTGTCAGGTCAAATGTGCTCAGAAACTTGGCTGAGGCCAAAGTATCTATAAGCTCATCTGCCCTAGGGATTGGATGGGCATCAGTCCTAGTGACTGCATTGAGACCTCTGTAGTCAACACAAAACCTCATCTCTCTCTTACCACCCTGGGTGTGAGGTTTAGGCACTAAGACTACTGGACTAGCCCAAGGGCTATCTGAGGGTTCAATCACACCCAAATCCAACATCTTCTGGACTTCAGTCCTGATGCAGTCCCTGACATGGTCAGTTTGCCTGTAAATCTTATTTTTAACAGGCAGACTGTCCCCAGTGTCCACTTCATGAGTGCACCAGGTAGTCTGACTTGGAGTCAGTGAGAACATATGTCTAAATTGGTTGAGAACTTTCTGCAATCAGTTTGCTGCTGGTCAGTGAGGCTGCCTGCCAAGGCTACACCATCTACTGAACCATCATCAGGGTTCTGTGAGAGCAGGTCAGGGAGTGGATCACTCTCTTCCTCCTGTCCCTCATCAGTAGCCATGAGCAAGCCCATGTCTGCCCTGTCAACATATGGTTTGAGTCTGTTGACATGGAGCACCAAGGTCCACCAGGTAGGTAACCTCTCCCTTTTGCTCAATAATTGTATGAGGGCCACTCCACTTGTCTTGGAGGGCTGCTGGGGCCACAGGCTCCAACACCTATACTTTCTGTCCTGGCTGATAAACTGTCAACACCGCCTTTTGGTCATGCCAAGCCTTTTGCAATTCCTGGCTAGCCTCAAGGTTTTTAGTTGCCTTCTACATGTACTCAGCCATCCTGGAGCGGAGACCAAGTACATAGTCCACAATATCCTGTTTAGGGGGTTTGAGAGGTAACTCCCATCCCTCCTTCACTAGACACAATGGACCCCTAACTGGATGTCCAAACAGAAGCTAAAATGGGCTGTAACCAACCCCCTTCTGTGGAACCTCTCTGTAGGCAAAGAGAAGGCAGGGCAAAAGTATGTCCCATCTGCGCCTAAGCTTTTCTGGGAGACCTTTAATCATGCCCTTCAAGGTTTTGTTGAACCTTTCAACTAAACCATTGCATTGTGGGTGATAAGGGGTGGTAAATTTGTAATTTACACCACACTCCTTCCACATAGCAGTTAAGTAACTAGACATGAAGTTTGCACTCTGTCTGATACTACCTCCTTAGGAAAACCCACCCTGGAAAAGATTCCCAGGTGGGCCCTTGCCACCACAGGAGCTGTGGTAGTTCTAAGGGGAATTGCCTCTGGATACCTAGTGGCATGGTCCACCACCACCAGTATAAATCTGTGCCCAGATGCAGTTTGAGGATCTAGGGGACCAACAATGTCAATCCCTACCCTCTCAAAGGGAACCCCCACCACAGGTAGTGGTATCAGGGGGGCCTTTGTAGTGCTACCAGCCTTACCACTGGCTTGACAGGTGACACAGGAGCGACAAAACTCCTTGGTGTCTTCAGACATATGAGGCCAATGAAAGTGAGGGACAATTCTGTCCCAAGTCTTGTTTTGGCCTAGGTGACCTGCTAATGGGATATCATGTGCTAGTGGCAATAGGAAGCTCCTAAACTTCAGAGGTATAACCAACCTCCTGGTGGCTCCAGGCTTGGGGTCTCTCGACTCTGAGTAAAGGAGTCCATCATCCCAGTAGATCCTATGGGACTCACTAGCACTCCCAGCAGCCTCAGCAGCAGTTTTCTGTCTGAGGGGTTCAAGAGAGGGGCAGCTCAGTTGCTCCTGGCTCAGATCTGCCCTGGAAGGGCCCCCTGTCCCCAAGAACTCAACCTGATCAGGTTCAAGCTCATCTGGGACAGTTCCTTCTTCAGGACTAAGATCAGCTCCCTCAAGAGACTGATCTGGATTCTGAGGCAGGGGGGAAGACACTGCCTTAACCCTACTGCTCCTTCTCTTGGAAGGTGCCTGGTCCATTTTTCCAGGATCCAGGACCTGTTCAGTGTTAGACATTTTTGCCTGTGACCTGGTCATAGCAAACACATCTGCAGGGATACCCAACATTTCTGCATGAGTCCTGAGTTCCACTTCAGCCCAAGCTGAAGTTTCTATATCATTGCCCAACAAGCATTCAACAGGGAGGTCTGCACTTACCACAACCTTTTTAGGGCCAGTTACCCCTCCCCAGGTGAAATTAACAACTGCCAGGGAATGGTCTGTCCTGACATTGCTAGCATTGGTCACTTGGTACATCTCACCAAGTATGATTTTCTCAGGAGCCACAAGATCTTTTGTCACCATTGTGACACTTGCTCCTGTGTCCCTGAATGCCAAGGCCTCTTTTCCATTTATTAAAGGCTGTTGTCTGTATTTGCCCAGATTACTGGGGCTTACAAATAAGGAGGCCATATCCATGCCTCCATCACAGATCAACATAGCCTGAGTTGGAATTCTGACTAGGCCAGAGTCCATCTCAGATCCCAGGGTTAACCCTACTACACCCTTATTTGGAACATCACCACTTGGAGCTGAACTAGGGGGAACAGTTGCCTTAGGGGCAGTGGTGGTTGGAGTGGATTCCTTGGACTTGTTACAATCACTTGTCCAATGGGTCTTCTGTTTACAGATTTGACACCATGGCTTCTTCTTGCCTTTACCTTTGCTGGATTGGGACTCCCCACCAGATGCAGATTTTTGGGGCCCTTGAGAAGACTTCTGGTCTTTACCCTTCTCCCCACCCTTATCAGAGTTTTTAGAATCCTTCTTCTTGGAGTCACCACCTTGGTTCTGAACCTTCTGCCTCACCCTGGTTCTGATTACTATTTCCAAGGAAAACAATTGCTGTGATAAAGTAGAGAATGTAGTGTGAAAAGGGTGTGTGGGGGCGTGAAAGGAATGTGGAAGAGCAAGGATGCGAGAAAGAAGGTAATATGGAGAGAGGATTAGGGCAGGAAATGAAGGAAGAAAGCTAGGAAATGAAAAGGAATTGGGGAGAGAAAAAATGGGGTGGGTGAAGATAGAAGTAAGAAAGGGAGAAGGAGAGGGTGATAGAAGGAGGGAGCAGTACATAGGAGGGGCGAGAAAAAGTTAGAGATGTATTTGGAGAAAAAAGAAGAGAGAGATTAAGGAAAAAGATGAGCGAGAAGTAAAAGAGGTGGGAGAGGAAAAAGGAAGTTGAGGGAAAAGACAGTGTATCATGAACAATGTGCTGTAAAATGCAGCTTTTCTCCTTGTTTAACACAAATTAAATGTCGGAGGAGAAAACCTCCTTGCTCGCTGAGCTATCGCACGGGGTGCAGTGTGGGGACTGATAGGACAAAATGACCTACTGCTGCTTCTGGTTTGCAGTCCAGTCCTGAGTCCTTTGCTTGATGCCTGATTCGTACCCCGCCAGCCTCCAAACCACATTCTGTACAGTTAATTGATTGATTGTCAAGATCTCAAGTTTCATTTCATTTTTCTGCAGTCACAATTATAGATATGTGTAATGGATTCATCTAATTTCCCTAAAATCTCTGTGCTCGCCCCAGAGATCTAAGTTTCCGAGATCCTTGTACTTTGTATTCACAATTTGCACTTGTTGTACTGTTTATCTCTTTGGAAATTCAGGACTAAAGTATCAACATGCAAGAAAAAACCTAGACTGTAGGAGTACTCGCAGATAAACCAGATAAACGTGAGCGTTCTTTCAGCCATATGTCAAAATTTTAAGCCAGCCTGCCCTGCATTCATATCCATATCGTGATGAACATTCCACATTGATTGACTTTTATATGCATTGTCCACCTTGGCACATTTGAACATTAATAGTTAAAGGAGCAAATACAGGCCTCTGGCAGGAGCAACCTGCAGAAGTATGTGAACACCGACACAATTGAAGTTTGTATACCTCTTACAGGTAGATTTCCAGTCTTAAAATGCATGTAATTTTGCTCCTATCGGAATGATGTACGTTCCTTTCTACAGAAGGAAAGGAGAGAAAATACGCTCACTTGTCATTGTGGTATTGTGGTTTCATCTTCATGGAAAATATATTCCTGGTGAAGAAAAAAATATATGAGCTAATGCTCCTATCCATCATTCAGTCACATGGACTGTTCCAACTGGTGGAAATTCTTCATGTGCACTTTTGTGCAACCTATGACTACTGAACGTGTCCTGAAGTGCTAATTGGATTCCATGCGAACCCCTAAAATAGGACTTGTACTCTAAACCAGCAGTTTTTAACCTTTTGACTTCTCTGAACCCCATTTATTTACTATTGGAAGTTCAGGATTCTGGCCTAAGCAGTTTCTAGGATTTGAACCTCAAAGCAATAAACAAATATACAGAAACAAGTGTAAATTAAACAAATACCCAGAATATGAAACATGTTATTTAAATTCACAAACCCAAAAGATAGAATAATCAATATTTTAATTTTAAATGGAATGTTTTAGCTATTTAAAATTTGGTTTTATTTCTAAAACATAATGCATATGTTAGATTCTTGTGGATCACTGACAGAATATCGATAACAAAAACATTGTGTGGACAGGATATCGTGTCAAAAATATGGAGGACCAAAATATTTCGAAGGTAAGTGCAAGTAGGTAAGCAAGTAAGTCTTAGCTCCACATCTATATATCTTGAAGGTATATATATATATATATATATATTTTGTCAAGATCAGATATGTGGAGTTATACACAGTAAAACATTGCTTTCCCATAGGAACTTACCTTCACAATATTTTTATCCTCGATACTCTTGCGACGATATTTTGTCCACACAATACTTTTTTCCCTGTATTTTGTCTAAACACCACTATAGCATAGTGATTTGTCTTTCTTTACTCCTAATGCTCTCTTTTTTGTTGGTGCATACAGTGCGTCTTTTGAGACCACCAATCATCCCTACTAGATTCAGCTTACAGTACTTGGTCTTCTCCACCAAATCAAGCTAAAGAAATCAACTTAATGCTTAGCCTTCAATTTCAAATTCCTTCACATTTACAGAAGTGTTTTTAAAATTTTCAGTTTTACATTTTGATTTTTAACCTGTGTTAATATGTGAGGTCTGTTTAATTTTCTAAACATTTAGGCACCGCATAAGTAGGTGTCCCGGGCCCCAGTGTAAATGTAGGAACACCTCAGACGGGTAGATGCTTCAGCCTAGGCTTTGCAAATTTATGTTCACGATGTTTTACTTCTAAAGCTCCAAAGTATGCCATAGCTACACTAGCTTACAAACTCTATTAATCTATGCACTAAAGATGTGGCATTATGTAATTAAATATATTTTACGTCTCAGGAAATATATGAATATTTTGGTTCACGAATGTCTCTTAAATCCTGGCTAAACATATCAGTAAAACCAAAATCAGCATTGTCTCGCTTCACTAGTTTTATCTACATGCTTCTGTAAAAGTTGATGTCCTATTTCAGTTTGAAGTAAATATAAAATAAGCACAAAGAAAGTCATGGCCAAGGCCACTGTAATAACGTGTTTAGGTAGCCATTGCATTTTCACTGTAAATATAGATTTAACACACTTGTCATGCATTCCACAATCTGCTGCATAATCTGCAGATTTCAACAAAAATAACACTTTCATCTAGTTTAAATTGATGAAAAGTTTAGAAAAATAAAGAGACTCACATGATGTTATTTAGGAATAGACACTTTTCAAATGTTAGCCTTTTCACCTTTTTATTGCCAGTTGCTATATTGAGTTGTTAATCTCGTGGTAGTGAGGTGAGTCTTTTGACTAAATAGTATTGATGTCCCCAGTAAATGAACTGGGAAAATGCTTTCGTCTGCAGGATAAGAAAATGTAGTTGCTGAAAATGTGAACATGGTGTGAATAACATGCAGTCATGTTCTGTACAGCTTTTCTTAATGAGACGACCTTCAAACAGGCCCATCACGTGGACTCAGAGCGACGCCACCATTGAAGTCCAGTTCTAAAATAGAACTGGGCTAGGCAGGATAAAAGAAGCACACCGTTTATTGCAAGAAGCGCGCTTATGTTGGCTTGTTTTATTCATACACAAGTTGTGTTACTCTTGGAATTAGAAGTGACTGCCATTTTCATGTGGATATGGTGAATGTTTATAGTTTACTTTTTTAGGAAACCTTATTACTTTGTAGAATTTTGGGGTGACTTTCGTATCAATGTGTTAAAAAGGCAAACTAGTGAGGCATTGCAGCCACAAAACATGGCACATGATGCCACATCATTTTACTTTCATTTCCTCATAATTTAGTCAATCCTGCTACATAATTTGGTCCTCACTTACTGCATGATTACTGTCAGGGCTGGATAGGCCTTTTATTTCACTGGGTGTGTCTCTAGTAGACTGAAGCCCCTGGAAGCCGGTTTTGAAAGCCCAGGACCCCTGCTGGTCTCTCTGCCACTGCCCCAGCTCCCCGAGGTTAATTAATTTCAGCAGGCATGGGGAGGCTTCAGGAGAGAGAGAGAGAGAGAGGAAGAGAGAAAGGGAAGGAGGGGGGTGGTAGAGAGAAAGTGATCATCGAGGGTGGAGAGAGAGAGAGAAAAGAAGGAGATAGAGATATTGACGTATGGAAAGAGGGAAATTGCGCGTTGAGACGAAGGAAGCGGGGCTGGTTTGACGATTTTATCCAGGGCTGCTTCTGTTTCCCCAGTCAGGTCCTGACTACTGTAGTCCTTGTCATGACTCATTAGTGTGTCCTTGTCATGACTCATTAGTGTGTGACTTCATGTAAAACATGCTTTTCCTCACTTAGGGCCTGATTACGAGTTTGGCTGACGGGCTACTCCATCACAAACGTGACGGATATCCCGTCTGCCGTATTACGAGTTCCATTATATCGAATGAAACATAATGGAACTTGTAATACGGCAAACAGGATATCCATCACGTTTGTGGTGGAGTAACCCACCCGCCAAACTCGTAATCAGGCCCAATGTGTGTGCCGATGATCATGCCATTGTGTACTCCTGGGCCCCTTAACACTGGCAACGATGTGTCCACTCTGCCACTTCAGTCAGCCCTCACCCTAATATAGGGACCTTTATGGGCTGAAATAGGGTCTTTAAACAAACATTAAGGACGGTAACAAAATGTCCTATTGTACCTCAATTCTACCTAAGTAGTTTTACTATGGCCAAACCACCTTGTATGTAGACACTGACTGCATTTTGTCAAGAGAATCAGATGGAACCCTAATGCTTCAACAACTTGCCTAGTCAAGGGCTGGTGAAATTTGCAGATACCTAGCCACATGCCCCAACAACCTGCCTGTTTTTACACACCCAGAGGCTATTCCTGTCCAGCCTCTATTTTGATCCCTTATACTACCCCCTCACACATTTTAGATTTGTTCAGGGCACGAGTCATAGCTGCCTTCTGCTAAATGAATCAACAGCAGAGCTTGAGTTCATGTTGAGCCGCTCCCCCTGACTTTGCCTGAACTGGAATAAGTGACCAAAAGGCTAATTCCATCAGCTACTGAAGGTTGGCAGGGAAAGCCCACCTCATCATTCGTCTGTCTGCCCACCTTTTGACCTACATGAAATTAGCAGTGGCCCTAGACTGCAGATACATCTTCTCCCTCGCACCCCATCTCCCTTTCGGTCATACGGGTGTCCATTGTATCTCTTGCCTCTTAATCTCATAACATGGAGGCAGCTCAGACTCATAGTTGTCACCTGGCCGCCATCAAATATTTACTGGGGCAAGTAACATGAGCTGAAGACTGATGAGACAGTGACCATCTCTACCCACCGTCGGGTTATTGAGGGCACTTGTGCATGAGTTGCTGTCTGCAGTTCATCAACTTAGAGTCGCACTCCATGATTGCTGGGCACCATCGGCCACCTGAGATACTGCTGGGTGCAGTCCACCACTCTTTGCCGGCTTACATGCGGCACACTGCCTGGCACACAACCCACTCTCTTTTCTTCAAAACACTGGGTGGCTTCAGATCATGGCTATTACCTGAAATTCTTAAAGCAATGCACAATGAAGTCAACAACATGGGTATGAAAAAGAAACCTGCGACACAAGATGACATATTCAACCCTACCAGAAACTTTCCAGAACTGAGCAGCAAGGTCCTACGCAATCTTCACTATCTAAATATTCATTTGGCCTAAAGAAACTATTATAAGCTTTACTCATCCGTAACAATAGTAAAGAGTGATGCAGCGTTGAAGGTGGATATTAGACAACAGCGTACAGAGCAGAGAAGGAAGATGGCTACTCCTACAGCAAGCATCTGCAACATGACAGGACTTTATATTCCTGAATGTCCGTCCGCTGGCTCAGTGGGACAGAATCCAACAGATAGTGCGTTGGACACCCAGATGTATACTTGTAGTGACTAGCATGTAGTCATAACCTAACCAATGCATGTACACCAACTTATCCACATTAGTTTCATTGGCAACACCCTCCTGACAAACCAGCCACCTTTTGGGTGTGGCCTTACAGCCAGAGGTGTGCAGCAGCATGGCTATTGTACACTCTGAAATAAAGTATGAGGACTATATTTAATGATCTCTCTCGCTCTCTATCGCTCTCTTGATTTCTCTCTCTTACACAAACACACACACACACTTCTCTTACATCCACAGACACTCTCTCACAAGGATTTTTAAACCTTTTTATTGTAAGAACATTGGTCATACTTTGTTGTGCGTTTCAGACATGTAAATGTGGGAATACTACTTAGGGAGGTGATATGAATGTCCTCAGTTTGACAGTATCACGTAGGTATAGGTTTTCATGCGGATCTTGTTCTGCACATGTGTAGAATCACTTGTTATGATGAGCTGGGCCTTCTTTCAATCTTGAACCAAAAGGAGTCAGAGAAAACATGTATTTTCTAATTGTGCACCCAAATCAATTGATGGTGGGGGGAGGGGGGTGGGGGTCATTTTGCTTATTCACAACAGCTAGCTAAAAGGTCCTGCAAAACACAAGCCTCTTTTTCATGTTTCATTATGTTTAAAAAAAGATAGCATTTGTCGTCTAGTCTCTTCACACAGGTCCTATCAGTGTAGAATGTTAGACAGATATTTATGTAATTGGTTAGCTTGAGCGCGGGGATACAAGATGTGTAGGTTTTCAGTCGGTATGGAACTACAACGAAAGTGGTCTCCTCAAGCATTTTCAGAAAGATATCTGACAAAATAGCTGGATGGGGCATGCTTATTAGGTTTGCATTTGACCGTGCAGTTGTCTAAACAGACCTTTTATTCCCACTATACATTCAGTGGCCTTTGGATCCACCCCTTTCAACCATTGGCTATTTTGGCCAGCCTCTTTTAGCCACTGGCTTCAGACTTTGTCAATCATATCTTAGTTCATCCCCGAGGAGTAAGTCTCTCACTTAATGCTACTGGCTGGTTGGGTGCGTCCTTCCGCCTCCAGTGGAGTGCATGTATTGTAAAGCAGGTGCAGGGCTCTCTTTCACATTTACCTGCCTCTCCCTTCGTCATCTCCTTGTATCTAATGAATGCACAAAGGAACACTTGTGTCTGATAGTCTTTTTTTTATGACGCATTTGATTAAGTTTAACCCAAACATGTACATCGACAGTGGATTCCACCATTGTACAGGTATATCTGGCACTGTAAGCCCCTGATCTCCCCGCCACCCACTACGATCCATTGAGAATTATTGTAAAGATGTGTATGATAGTCTTAATACGTTTTAGGTCATTAAATGATATCAAGTACCACTAGGAAAAGTAGCAAAACTACATATTTTTACGTTCTGGACAGTCTAGGGAATTTATGTGATTGGCGTCCTTCCTTCGTTGAATAGTCCTTTCAGACAAACAGTGGCATTTCCTTACCACCACGCTTATGCAAAGAATAAGAGTGTGCCTATGTAAACGCTGCAAAATTCACCAGTTGTATTCTGGCCACAGAGTTTGCTTTTTACCTGGTTCACCTGGAGCCTCCCAATGGCCTTAAGGAAACATACGAAAATGACATATTTTTAAATTGTGCGCAGTGTTTTAAAGAGTACTAGGCCTGCCTCCCTTGCTTGCTGGCTTGAAGACACCACAACAAATGGCAGTTCAGAATTTCTAGGAGGTGCCGTTCCCTTGTTTCGGCCCCAGACACGAGCGTGACAGCTGAGAAGATGTATCCAGCTATGTATTCCCCATAGCTGCCAAGGTTTCAGATTGCTTATGGGCGACATTTTCATAATTTCAGTGTTATTATGAGTAAAATTCAACGACTATGAGTGACATTTTCTCCTGAGCAAAGATCAAGCAATGAAGACGAGTGAAACATAAATATTAGAAATTACACCCATTTGAGCAACAAAAAACTCTAAGATCTTGAAACTGCAGCAAAGCATGAAGGCCACTTACAGATATGACATGCACAGTGCCTGAAGTATGTGTGCTTGTAGCCAAGGTTTGTTGCTCCGAACAGTGCAGCGAATTACACCTCATGGACAGTGTCTGCGGTATGTGTGCTTGTAGCTGAGGTTTGCTGTACCAGCCCAGTGCAGCTCATGTCACCTCATGGACAGTGTCTGAATTATGTGTGCTTGTAACTGAGGTTTGTTCTTCCGGACAGTGCAGCTTACGACACCTCATGGACAGTGCCAATGTGTGTTTGTATCTGAGGTTTGTTGCATCGGACAGTGCAGCTCACAACACTTCATGGAAAGTGTTTGAGGTATGTGTGCTTGTAGCTGAGGTTTGTTGTTTTGGACAGTGCAGCGAATTACACCTCATGGACAGTGTCTGCGGTATGTGTGCTTGTAGCTGAGGTTTGTTGCTCCAGACAGTGCAGCTCGTGACACCTCATGGACAGTGTCTGAATTATGTGTACTTGTAGCTGAAGTTTGTTGCTCCAGACAGTGCAGCTCATGTCACCTCATGGACAGTGTCTGAATTATGTGTGCTTGTAACTGAGGTTTGTTCTTCCGGACAGTGCAGCTTACGACACCTCATGGACAGTGCCAATGTGTGTTTGTAGCTGAGGTTTGTTGCATCGGACAGTGCAGCTCACAACACTTCATGGAAAGTGTTTGAGGTATGTGTGCTTGTAGCTGAGGTTTGTTGTTTTGGACAGTGCAGCGAATTACACCTCATGGACAGTGTCTGCGGTATGTGTGCTTGTAGCTGAGGTTTGTTGCTCCAGACAGTGCAGCTCGTGACACCTCATGGACAGTGTCTGAATTATGTGTACTTGTAGCTGAAGTTTGTTGCTCCAGACAGTGCAGCTCATGTCACCTCATGGACAGTGTCTGAATTATGTGTACTTGTAACTGAAGTTTGTTGCTCCAGACAGTGCAGCTTACAACACCACATGTACATTGCCTATGTGTGCTTGTAACCGAGGTTTGTTGCTCCGGACAGTGCAGCTTACGACACCTCATGGACAGTGCCTATGTGTGCTTGTAGCTGAGGTTTGTTACTCCGGACAGTGCAGCTCACGACACCTCATGGACAGTGTCTGAGGAATGTGTGCTTGCGGCCGGAGGCTTGTTGTTCCGGACAGTGCAGCTAATGGCACACCAGGAGCAAGGGCTGAGGAGGTATGTCTGCAGTGCAGATCATGTGGCTGAGTATTCCGTGCCCTATGAATATCTGCCTGTAGGAGTAATCTAATAATTGTTTTATTAGTGCAATAAGTGAGGTCAGTTTCTGTATTTGTTTAGTCATGCCTTGGCTGAGAAAGCAACAAATAGCGCCAGTGAGTGACCTTTACTCAGACTGTTTGCAGATTTGAAAGCCTTCTCGGAAGCCTGAAGATCTGTTATGTCGAGATGCCTGTGTAGCTGACTTGTGTACGATTTCTCTGCATAAGTATGAAAGAAGCAGGCCTGTGAAATGTGATGTAAGGTGTAAAAATGACGTGTGGATTTCTTATGAGCAGTTGCCTAAATGTACATGTGAGGTATTAATACAGTATCAACCTTTATCAAAGCATCACGCTACGTAACAAATGCAAGCAATAAACTAAGCAAACCATGCATTTACAATGAATACATTAATATTGTGGGAGTGGTTTGAAAAAGCCAGAAAAACGTAAAGCACAGGATAATAGGCTCTGAAGAAGGAGTGATTGTTCTGTTATGTGATATCCGGGCCTGGATAAGGGGTGAGAGTTCAGTCTTTGGATAACCGGCACAATAGAGAAGGGCAGAGTGTTCATTTCTGGGATAACAGTGAATATGTTTGAGACTTGAAAGTTCTATAATGTGATAACATGATCTGGATAAGGTCTGAATGTTCTGCTGTTGGATAACCGGGGCTCTGAAGAAGGACTGCATGTTCTGGTATGGGGTACGCAGGACTCTAGACCAAGGCTGAGTATTTTTTAATGTGATTGGACTCTGCAGAAATGTAGTATATAATACAGGCCCAACTCACTTTGCGCCCAAATCCGGAATTATGGATATGGCATAAGAATTAGATCAATGGTTCTGTAGATCTTGTTCCTTGCCAGGTGTATTTTCACATGTAAACACAAAATGAGGCTGCCCCTAGTGAGGATTTCTATAGGTTTATAGAGATGCAACTACATTGGGGACCTCTCACAAAAAGTGAAGGACTGGCCTCACACACCACCAGGTGTCATGCTTCATCATCGGCTGTCCTCGCCCTCTAAAAACTTGGTTTGATTGAGGGCGGGCATACACCTGGAGACAGGGATGCACTTCTAAACTAAGTGGGGGCCCGTGACTAGTGAAGGTGATCTAAAAACCATTACAGTTGCCTCAAAGTCAGGCTTTTATTTAGTTAGGCAACTGTATAGTATTAAAATTAAAGTGACCGGTGATACAGGAACTAATCATCCCTTCACCGTAAGGAGTGTGGTCAACATGTTTCTGCTTGCGGTCCCCGGAGGGTACATAGCATTCTTCAGTACCATAAAACTAAAGGGCTCCGTCTTTATGTAAATATTAGAAATAAAGACCAACCACTATGGGGGTGCGGAGTCACTATCCCCGTTGGAGATCGTGCATCTGTTTGGGTACCTGTAGAAAAATATATAAACACAAACAAGGTTGCGAATATCTGTTTGTTGTATTGCATAGTAGCGTTCATCACCACACAATATCAACGCGCGTGGTGTTCACTAAGTGCAGAAACACGTGTCATTCATACGTGTTTAGGCATTTCATGACGAAGAGAGAATATCCCTCTACACTTACCCTAGGTGACTACCCTACTTGCTTCATGGGAGGACGAGTGGGGAAAGCACTACTTGGCAGTCCTGTAAATAAACAGAAAAAGCGGGAAAGAAAAGTATTCTTAGAACCTGTTGATGGTGCATCAGGTCCATGAAATCGGTTATAACATAAAAAAAAACCAAGCCTTTCTGGAACAGAAGGGTATTTTTGTAAATATACTGTAATAACAAAGAGGGCTGTTAGAGTTATTTGTAGAGCCATGGCACTGACTGGAAAAAAGCATTTTTGGGGGATGCAATGAAATCAAATATCTGTATTTGCGTGATTAAAAACCGCACTCACATCCATGCATACACCTTTCGTACTCTTACTGTATCGTAGTGCGCTTTCCACTGTGTTTCCTACAACCGTCCGCTTCGCCTCCCGCTGGTGAATGGTAGGTTGAGGGAGCGGTCTTAAATAGTGCTCCTAACGAAGATAATAGGTATCAATCATGAGCGCATTGCGAGCACCTGGAATGCTTCTGGTGTCTCCGTGCTCAGTGCCTGGTTGCCTGGAAAGGGGCGTGACCCATGTGCCTATGATGAGGGCTGCCTTAATTTGGTTGTTGTATGCGTCAAGATTGCTGCGGCTGTATGGTAATGCTCACCGTAACTAGAGGAAACAAGTGTCACACTCTGCCTCATCGCTGGCCTAGCGCATGCGCTGTGGTTACCTAATTCTGTCTTTGTAAAAAAATGCATTGTTTACGCCTACATATGCGTGTGGCAGCATAACCAATAACAACGCATGTATATCTGTTTCCCCTAGGTAATCCCTAGCGTATGTTCAATGACTATCGATCAAAACGCGGGAGGGATCCTTGCTCCGTTGTTGATAGTGAAGGTCTAAAATTATTAAAAATATATATATATTAAGAAACGAGCGCAGAGTTGGATCATAAATCCGTGGTTAGCATGCTATCGCCTCATGATAGTGTTTCCAGAATTTAAAAGGTAGAGGGAGAATGAAAGGGGAGAAAGGCCCGAAACTAGGCAAACTCTCTGATGATGTTATGCGCTTGCGTGAGGCTATAAGTGTGTGCGTATAACTCGGATCGTGGTGTTACGGTATGCCTGATATACACTGATTGTTTCAAAAGGAAAAATGATTTATTCCTTGTTATCAACGGAAGTCTATTGTGCCATCTGTAGCCATGGTATTTCATCGTTTAAGCCTGTGTCCCATGACCGCAAGCGGTACACCCACCGTTGTTCCCTCACATATAGCATTCTGCTAATGTCTGTTTTCTGCTTCTTCATGACTTCCAATACTACCCACTTTAAGTCCGATTCATTGTGGTTCCGATCTTGGAAGTGTTTTGTCAGTTTAGTGTTGGATTTTTTGCACCGAATGGTGCTGCGGTGTTCACTAATCCGTGTCTTGACTTTCCTTGTGGTCATTCCTACGTACATTAAAAGGCATGGACATTTAAGGAGGTAGACCACATTCTCAGTATTGCAATTACTGAATTCTTTTAATCTCCATGGGTTGTTGGTGCCAATGTATACTTCTTTTGTAGCCGAGGTCAAAGGGCAGCACACGCAGCTACCACATGGATAGTGGCCTGTAGGTCTCGGCTGGCTCCAGAGGGTGTTTAGGCACTCCGTTTCGTCGTGCTAGGTTTTGGAGTGTACCAGATCATCCCATGTGGTAACTGCGTGTGCTGCCCTTTGACCTCATAGTACGGATGCATCGTACTCGGTCGGTCGGACTACCCCGATCCGAGTTGTACGGAAAGCATTCCGGAACCGAGTCGGTCGGTATGCTTTCCGAATGAGATCGGAATCGGGCTCCGGGTCCGACCACCACTCCTTTCATCATGCTCTGAAATTAATAAAAGGCTCCATGCACATCCTGCACCGCAGAGAGGTTCACTGTGCTGTCTGTTAGCTGCAACAGAGAGCACTAGTATTTGTGTGGCCGGTGCTGCATGCGTTGTGAGTGCGGCATCATGTGTGTATGCACATTTGGAACTTTAAGGGCTGCATTTATACCCTGTAATCCCACCAGCAACTGAATGATTATGCCCCTCACTTGACTTTAGGGCTAGGGAGGCATACTTACTTTTTTGCAGCGAGTGTAGACGCTGCACGCGTTGTGAGTGCGGTGTTGTGTGGGAACAGTGTGCAGATTTCTTAGCATTACACTAATCCCGCCGACAAATGAATGATTATGCCCCTCAGGGCACTGCACACTTCTTATTTTTTGCTGTGAGCTCAGCCAGCTCCCAAGTCTGGCGAGCTGCAGCGTGCACGCTGTCTGCCACACTCGACTCTCCTGCAGGGTATTATAATTAAGCAGCCAACTCTCTCCGGGCTGCAGCACTTGACAGGCTCAGCTGAGAAGGCACTAAAATGCTTGACTTCGCATTTCAGATGCGTGGTACTTGGCAGGGCTGAATCCCTTGTCAGGATGCGTTTCAATTAACCCTGGGCGTAGTTCGCGAAGTTGCGCTACGCGAAGCTACGTGAAGTGCACCCCGCACTACGCGAGCTACGCGTAGCTACGCGAACTGCGTAGTGCACTGTGCAAAATGCTGTTCGCACTGATTGCACAGTGCCGGATGCTTGTCCGCACTGTGCAATCATTGAAAAAGGCATCTTGCACAGTGCGAGCTGTCTTTTACTGCCGCTCGAGTAGATTTTTACTCGAGCGGCAGCTTTCTCAACGCGGACTGGTAGTTTCTCATCGCGAGCGGTCGCAAGCATGCGCAACCACTCGCAATGAGAAACCTGACCTCCCGCGTTGAGAATCTCGCCGGAGGTTTTTCCACGCTCGCGATCGGCAACTTGATGTTGCTGATCGCGATCGAGGAAAAAGTCTCGCCGGGATGTCATTTTGCTTGCTCGCGGTCGCCAACTTGACGTTGAGGACCGCGAGCAAGCAAAAAATGACCGCTACGCGTGTTTGCACTGTGCTACGTGCAATTCGGGTAGTGCGAAGTAGCGCACACTTCGCAAACTACGCGAGCGTAGCGTAGTGCTTTGCCCAGGCTTAGTTTCAATACTAACCCTAGATTGCCAGAACAGGGCTGGATGAAACAATACATTTAGCAGCACTATTTTTCAAATATATTGCCCTAAATTAAGTATTTTTCAATGTCAATCCTAATGGAAACTCATATTTCTGTACTTCAGGGTCTTTCACAGTTACTCTGTGCCTACCAGAAAACTAGAGAGAATATGTGGGTAACAGGAGAAGTATTACCTATTTGATACTGTTTGCATCATGGGAAAAATTGGCTGTAATAATTTTGCCTTGAGATTTGACACCACAGCTTTTTAGAGCAGCCTTTGAAATAAGTGGCCCATCAAATTTCTTTTGCGAGTTGATAGCACGTTTACAGTTGAGGCTAGAACAAAAATACCACCAGAATCACTGCTGTAATCATCATATGTCAGGGTGGCATCTAAACCAGGGTGTTGCTTAAAGATTCCTTGATCCTGACAATAATATTAGGGTACGGAACAAATTTTACAAGGGGCATTTAATGATATGACACTCAATGTGCCCTCCTATAAGAGGCAGTGTACAAATATATTAAGATGCTGCTCAAATCCACCAGGATGCCGCAGAAATACACCAGGACACAGCATGGTGCTGCTCAGTGCACCTGCCATCTTTAACTATACTTTATATACTATTCTCAACATTCACAAACTCAATCATATGTATGGCTCCTTGATGTAGCTTAGTGCCACCCCGTTAAAATTAATGAACTTCACAAGAAAGAGGAGGTGCAATTTTAGCACCACCAGACTGGAAAGTGAGGCTGCCACTGGCACCTGATTTACGTCAAAGGTGAGTATATCTAGTTTGTGTCCCCATTCCAACGTGCCTCTCGAAATGTAAAGCAGAGGACCAATGGATCAGAAAAATATTGCGAGTTGTAGCGGCTTTTTCTTGCTCCTGTGCACTTCTTGCACAGCCTAACTCACTGACGCTTATAGGGTTTGTTTCACCCTCTTTAGGTCTCCGAATGGTTGCTTAAGAAACGTTATTGCTTCCTCACCTTTTCCTTCTGTTCTGTTCTCGCCCGGACTTCTGTTTGTTTCTACTCTTAGACTTATAGGTTTGTTGCAATAAAGGAGTTCTATAAATGCATATGTCATTATTTATGCTGTTTTGTAATTGTGCAGTCTGTATTTATTTTGGTAGCCTGTGGTTGATCTCCGACATCTTTCTGTTTGGTAATTCAATATGTAATATTCAAAGAACCCTGGTTCCAAAAAGCTTGGTGTACAGTGCAGAGAATCCTGCATTTAATGCTGTTTTCCCTCAAAAGTTAGTAAAGGGTGTTTTAAGTAGCTCTGAGGTAGTCCTTTGACAGTAAGTGGACAATGAAACAGGCAAACAGGCTATGAGTGTTTTGCAATTTGTTTTTTGTCATTAATATCTACGTGCATTGCAGTCCCATAATCCTGTCATCGTATGGGGTTGGGTGCGGGACTCCTGGGGCAGTGGGGTAAAATGGTTTGATATTTTTAGACAGTTCTAGTCTGAAGATGACCACCTGAATCATTTGTCGAAAAAAGGATAATTGAATGCTCAGTACAAAAATATATTTTTGACTTATTGCATTAGCAAAGGCCTATCAGTCTGCACGCTTACGTATTTCAACGTCCTACATATTTTATGGCTTAAAAAGTATGGGCCTGATTTACAAAGGTAAACTTACACTTTGCTGTAAGCTTACAATTTGTTGCTGTTCACAAAGGGATATACGAGTATTATCTTTACGAGTTTGGGGTCTCTGCACATAAAAAGACGTATCTTTTTATGTGCAGAGATTCCGCACTTGTAAAGGTACTACTCGTAAATCCCTTTGTGAATAGCAAACAATCGTAAACTTACACAAAAGTGTAAGTTTACCTTTGTGAATCAAGCCCTAGTCGTTTCCTGAGAAGCTATATAGAAATATGAGATTAAATAAAAAATTAATAGAATTGTCTGCCCAGTGGTAGAAATGACAGAAGAATGGGATGTGCATGTGGACCGAGTATTCTATTTTTTTCATTCATGATAAAATAGATATATTAAATTGTGTGCCTGTCTTTACTGTAGGTTTATTTTGGTCAGAGGGTGGGGCCTGAACAGGAGGATTGTTGAGAATGTACGGAGACTTTGACAACTTGTAAGTTGGAAGGCCATGAAAAGTGTAAAATGGGGTCATGTCTTCATAAGGTTATATCAACAGTACATCTACTGTGGGCTTTGCAGGTGTGAAAGGATCATGTACCAGAGTAATTTAGAAAACATAAATTATCAAATGGAATTATCAAATTGATTGCTTAAACATTGTAGGCTTAGAAAACAAAGGGGCTTATTTACAAGCCCCTTGCGCCATTGGTGCACCACTTTTTCCCATAATAAAAGTGACGCACGAAGGATCATGTTTATGACTGTTTTCACTGTGTTGTCATCCGTTCAGAAGAGGTAGAACGGAGGTGCTTGAAGATGCCAAAATGGACGTGCCATGATTGGGAACGTAGAGCCTTTAGATGGAGAGTGGGAACAATATTATATGATGGACCTGTTTTATATTTATTTTGCATGTGTGTGTTTATCTTACACATGCAAATGGCATTTTTTCGAGCGCGGAACTATTGTTGACATTTAGAAAAGGTTTGCGTTTGTAAAAGGATTTATGTGAAGCTTTTCAGATTAGTGCATCTACACACATAGGTGGAGAATGTGCAGCGACTGGTCAGTTCAGAATTTTGAGCATTGAAAAACTCACTATGCTCTCGCAGCTGTGAAAAAGTCAGAAATGTATTCTTGACAAAGAGAGAAGTAAATCCCTCTGTAAGGCGATAAAGGAAAGGAAAACTTCAAAATTGGTTAGGGGTTTCTCCTTGGAGAAAAGTATTTTTCTTGTAAAGAAAAAAAAGTATAAATTGGATTTACTCTTGCTTAATATATTTTTAGCATGATGAAATGTACACCTGTATATTTCTTCCTCTGAAGGTGGAATTCATGGAAGTCTAGATTCCAAGGTACCTACAGCTTCACATATTTCCAGGAGTTAGACATTTCTTTTAGAATGTGGGTTAATGTGCTCACGTGAGCGCGTAGGACAAAATGATGAAACAAACCCAACTCCATTTTGTATTAATCACAAGAGCACAGTGCTGCAACACTAACACACGCATAGACCTCAGTGATTAACAATTAAAATGGTACTTTGCAGAACTCAGCTGCTGGTGGCATCGGAAGACTAGGGAGTGAGATATGATGTTCTTGTTGGCAAATGTTTCTCAAGGTTGCACTTGCAGTGGGAAGAATACGCTGTTTTGCTTAGGTTATCAGTTGTAATAGGCGGGAGTTACATGTTTAATGATTGCACATCTGCTACATTGCTTGAGAACCATACTGCTGGGTACATTTCAATTGCCAGGAAAAGGTATAGCTATCTTTTGCTTAGAGTTTGTGTGTCAGACTTTGTTTGTGCAACAGCTCGGTGTATGTAATTCAGCTGAATATACGTGGCTCTCAGCGTTGACACTCGTTCATAAAATCTCTTTGAGATACCGGATGGATTAGTTTTTAGAGTGATCTGATATATTATGAATTATTCACTACTTGTGGCACAGAGCCATTTTCTTCTAAAATCCCACCACATACACACAGAAATCACTATACCTATTATCTTTTGGCATTGTAAAGCTATGGGTATTAAAATGGCTGGCTTGCTAGCTAACCATTAAGTGGATATCTTGTCTAAAAATCATTGGACATGTGGTATGGTAGCAAAGCCATGGGAGAGTACAATTCAAAGCACGTAATAACATAATCAAAGCTATATACACTCAAGCACTCAACTTCATCATGTCTAAATTTGCTTACCCTGAATCCGCCTTTTAAAATCAGCTCGCTGTGCACTGCCTCAAATTCCATCCACTTGTAAAGCACAGACTGGAGCCAATTCTTTTTCTGTTGTGGCAGCTTGTCTAGGGATTTTTTTCTCTCTATGCCTACATACTAAAACTTCATTTTCAAAAAGTAGAACATTTCGAAAAATGGGGGCCTGATTTTGAGTTACACCGTCACAAACATAACGGAAATCTTGTCCGCATAGAGGTGGGTGAGCCACTGAAAGTTCAAGCCTGACGCCTGCCTCTGTCTCAGCTCGACGTTCTGTTGGAACCTCGCGCCCATAACGAGCTGAGCTTTCAAGTGGCTTCTGCCTGCCATCCTCTGCTGTTCCCAAGATTTAGCTCTAGGGCCTGAGTTCCCAACTTTGGATCTGGGGAACTAGGTTCGCGTCTCTGCGTCGGCTCAACATCTTGTGATACTAGGGCACTCACTCCCCACCCTGCCTAAAAAATAAATAAATTATGTGATGTAGTGTAAAGTAACTGGAGCTATTGTAATACCTTCAGGTTGAGTTTGTGCTATATAAAAACTGCAGGAAAATGCACAAAGAGGTAAAAACAAAGCATTAACATAAATAGGGGGGCCATGTAGATACCCATTTAGTGGCTGATTTTTACAAAGTGAAACCAGAAAACCTAGAAGAGTCACGTGTTCCCCGCTTAAATTGCTTGCTCTCAGGCACATTTTCTATTTCACCAAAAATTCATTTTTCTACATAAACGCGTATGAAAGTACTTTCAAACAAGATCAGATTGGTAAGGCAGTCAGGCCTGTTGGCCCATTTTTTGGGGCAGTGAGGTGATGTCTGTCTCTGTCTTTTCGGCCATCTCTAGCGGCCGTCTCAACTGGAGGCCTGCAGCAAGGGGCAGGTGGGCCTCTGTCGTCCTTTTCATTCCCCTTTCAGGAGATGCCAGTGTACTTCGACTGCCCTTTAATGGGCCATCCCTTTGTCATATGCGGCTGGCTTGGGCGGGGGGGATATGAGCACACAGATGAGTGCTGACTGGAGAGGGGCCGGCTTCTCTAGAAACCAGGCGTGGCAGGGGTGGGCTTTTTTCAGCCCACTCAACTCCAGTTGAAGGTGACATTATCCTTCCCTTGGCCACCTCCCATGCCAGGCCAACACATTGAGTCCACAGTGGCGGATCAGAGGAAGTGCAAGGGGGCCTCGAGCAACAAGTTGTGTTAGTGAGGGACACCTGAGCTGGCAGCCAACATGAGGCCGCAGAACCTCTGTCTGCAATCCCACACGTCTCCAGAAGGTGTATTAACCCCCTTTTTTGTCGCTCTGTAGCCCAGCCAGTCTTCCATCTCACTCTTTACACAATGTACATCCCTCCAATTTTTCAAATGTGAGAGGGAAGCTCTCCCAATCCCTTTTATCAGACCATCTTGAAAGTGGGAACTGCAGTTGCGTCTCACTGTATTTTCATCTTTTTTTCAACTAGCAGAACCACTGTTTGTGGGTATTTGTTTGATACTGAATTTCCAGGTAGGCTGCACTTCCAGTCCTCACTCACTTCTTGGGCATGCTGCCAGCACCTTGCTGGCTCTTTTCTCACACCCCACCCCACCCCTCAAACATAAAGACCCCAAGTGCTGTCAATGTGAACTGCAATAGTACACTACAATACTAGGGCTTTCTCATGACAGCACACTGTCCTAGCTGCGCCATTCACAGTTTTATGGCTGCTTTTTTGTGACCGGGAGGATGGTAGAGGTGCCCTGGACGTGTGCTTCTGGTTTAGACACTGTGGAGCCAATCCTGAGGCTCCTCTAACCTCTATTGGATCCTTAATGCTGCTGAGTGTGCCTTCATTGGCTGCTGTACCTGCTTCACACAACCAGTGCATGGAACACCCATCCACTGAGGACAGAGAGCCACTGCTGGGCACAATACCAATACACTGATGACACAGAGTCCCTGGTTGGCACAATGTCAGAAAACTGTTAATAGTAAGCATCAGAAGAGCACAATCTAGTAAAGACACTGAGTCACTGCTGGGCACAGAATCAACCCCCTGATGGTAATGAGCCACTGCTTTTCACAATGTTAATGCCGCTGCAGACACTGAGTCACTAATTCCTCTTTGATACAGAAACACCGGGGTCCACAATACCAGTCCACCAATGATACATGGTCACTGCTGGGCACTATGCTAATCCACTGTTGTTACAGAGGGGACTACTGATCTAAAACAATCTGGCCCCAGCAAGAGAGTGCACACAATTGACAATAAACAAAATAGGAAAACTCAGAAAGATTATTGACTCTGACCTTCCCTCAGTTCCTCAAGTAAATTGTGTCAAAAGTGTCCCTTACACTATGCAAGCTCTTCCACAAATCTTCCCACCTTTCTAATCTAACCTAAGAAAGTACAGGTTATGCACGCCCTTGGCGGGCCTCGAATGGATGATGCAAATTGTTGTTATCTCGGACCATGAAACAACAGATCAACGCCATCTCCTCTGCATGCTTTCACACCTTTCGCATGCTCTGCAAGATCTTCCGGTGGGTTCCCACCTCGACCAGGAAGACAGTAACCCAGGCCCTCATCTCCAGCCGACTCAACTACGATAACGCCCTCTAACCAGAACCACTAAACAGCTCCTCAACCCCCTCCAAACCATCCATACCTCGGTGGCAAGACTCATCCTTAACCTTCCTAGAAGAACCAGCATCATCCCTCACCTCAGAGCCCTCTACTGGCTCCCCGTGCAGAAGAGATGCCTCGTCAAGCTCCTCACTCATGCCTACTAAGCCCTCCACAAAACCAGTCCCACCTACAGCAACAACCGCCTGACCTTCTACCAACCGACCAGAGATCTCTGCCCCGCCACCCTCGCCTTAGTCCAGATCCCACGCATTCCGTCGCAGCTGATTGTCTCTGTGCTGTGTTGATTTATATTCTTTGCCGCCAAGAAGCTTATGTGTTCGTGTGCTCTACAAATATATATTACAATAATAGATTCTGGTGCTTAAGTCCCAAGTTTATCTATAATATAGTTACTGGTTTATTTTTATTTTAAAGTTGGCATCACTTAGGTTGAACTTGAGTTGACACGTGTGCCTGCACAGTACAATACAGATAAATAAATATTAGTTTGAGTGTCTTCAACATTATATTGTGAACTCAAACAACTTGACATAAAAGGCTAAGACAAAGATGAGCCATGACAAAATACGGATTACACTCAATCCATTAAAGGTCAATAAAATCCTACAGGGTTTTAACGATAAATCAAACAAGGAGAGACTCAACAATCTTAATCCTGGTGTGTATACAGTGGTAGGAAGGAAGTGGGAGGCAGTTGTGACATTGTACAGCCATTCACTTTTATTCAAGGGAATACATAGTGAATAAGGCCAGCATTTCAATGAAACAACAGAGCTAAGAATAATGGACTAATTGCCAGACTGAACAATCATTGGCAAACCCAGTCGGTCTTGCTTTAGAGCACTGGTTGGTTGTGTTATATTAACTCTGTGAATGCGCATATATATATTTTATCACCTGTATTTGATAATCAATTGCAGTGAAAAATATTGCTGTGGCTGATGTTTTGAACCATAATCAGTGCAGGAGAGATGCCTTAAGAGATTAATGGTTTGACATTAACACCCTTTAGACAGTTTCTGAAGGAAATTGGGACATACCATGACCTTCATATAGTCAGCAGGACACTGAAATCAATGATCATTCACCATTAAATTACATTTTGTGATGGTCTTCTTTAAAAATGCTGTGCCAGGATTATAAGTGGTTGACAAACCGAGAGCTGAGTATAAAAATAATATAGTTTTTACTTCTTCAAAGTTTCTGTGAAATGAGGAGGAATGGAGGATGTGATATGCGTTTCAAACCTTTTCAAGCTGCCATTGAAACCAGGGTCATATTGGAACCATGAAACCATGAAATACATTTTGGAAAATTTCTCTGACGGAGTGTTGCGGAACACATTCTTCTCAGACAAAACTGCTGTGAGCAGTACAGAGTTCCTGCAAATGTTAGCGTGCAAAATAATTGAAGCATTAACACGCAAATCTATTACGTGAAGCAATGCGTCTCAAGTAGACTGTCTAAAAGAGTTAAAATAGTACATAATCAACACAGATGTCAAAGACGTGAGAAAAGGCGCATCAGCTGTGCTGGAGGAATTACAGCTAATACTTAAGCATTAAAGTGAATTTTCATTGGAATCAGAGACATGATTCAGATACAGTAGAGATTCATCAAGGCGCAATATCCAGGCATGACCATTTAAACTATGCACTTCTTTAGGCAATAGTTTGCCTTGCGAATTAGTTCATGCTTCCTGTACATGCTTCCTGAAACAGCCTGAGCTGTAAATACGAATTTGCAGGAGACCAGCTCATCTTTGAACAGGTCTCAATGCACTTCCATGGAATTGCTGTAGATCATGCACTTAATCAAACATTAATCGATCATCAAAAATTGAAGGCACTATCACTGGCCTAAATTCATCAGCAGATGAAGTTTTCCAATGTCAAATAGCATGTCACATGAAATATGACAAGGCCACTGTTTAAGATGAGCTTCTTGTTTTTACCAGCAATCCATCGAAGGCTAACCAAAAAGGTGCAATAGGTGAGGAAATGTGTGACATTCTATAGGTCATGAAATGTGTCTGTTCCCGTGACAATCCACCCATTGTCCATAAATTTGAAGATAATTACCAAAACATCTTGAGCACCACTTGGGCTTGCCAGAACATCAGTGTGCATCTAATACGTATTGAACACATTGGAAGGGACAAATGCCATCTGTTCTTGGAGGAATGCTTAAATAACAAAACAAAATCTTCATTGTCACCATCACCAGCCTCTAAAAGCTTGACATTCTGCAATAAAAGGACATTTACTTCAAGTAAATGTTTGATGGACTGACCCTTGTGTTAGAAATGGTAAACAACCTGGAAAGAGAAAGAGGATATAACTTGAGGAAAGTCTTCAGTTATGATTGCTGGATTTCATTGTTTCTATTACATAAGTCTTGGTCAACTGCTACCCCAGCCTCACCTGTTGGAAATCTAAAGTGATGAATGTATACACTGCATATAGTGTGTTTCTGTTTCAACAGACACCCTCTCAAAGGTAAGAGATCGTGCTTGCTATGATGAAGAAGCTGTTAGGTGCATGTTTGCATATATTGTCATGGGTCACCTGCATTACATTTCCAGTCATCATTTGGTCATGAGACAACAATGTTATGTTATTGGAGTTACTTTAATTAGCCACTTTTCATCAAAAAGGCCTGCCTCCAAGAATTCCTGGATTTGTGCTGTGTTTGGAAAGCATTAATGTGTTCTAACTTTTCATAGAATATTTACCAAATTAGCTGCTAGTGTGTGTCTCACTATGACAGCAGTAAATACCCTGACTGGATTCTATACAAGTAAACGTAAGCAAGAAAGATGCTGTCTCACAAGGTGGCACTTCTAAAGTCTGATTTACTATGTCTTGAAAGTGTAAAGTGTAGGAGATGATGATGTTTTTTCATCAGAAAAGATAACTGAAAATCAGAGAGGCATTGTCTACATCTGTCCCACAGATAGGGGCTGTACTTTGTATGAATTGTGGCATATGTAAAACTACCATTGCATAAGTGGGCATTTAATCATTCTGCTCTGCCACCTACAGTTTCTGGCATCCTGCCCTTAGCACATACTTTAAGTGCATATGCTGAAGCCCACCACCTATCTTTTCAAAGCACTCACTTGTCAACTGTGCCTTGGTTACCATCTCAGTCGCGATATTGGACCATCTGTCACATTTAGGACAGTTTCTTCAGGTCCCCCTGATCTGCATTATTGTAAGTGTGAAACATAAAGTAACTGCTATAAAACAAAGTGTGCCCATTTTGCTCACTAAATGAATGTATAGTAACATTTGTGTATGTTCGCACTTTGTATTATTTGTTTACTACTAGTTTAATGGGCTGTGTCATAAGAGTCAAATGATGCTCATTTTTTACTTCCCGGACAACTTTGAATAAAAGTACCTACTTTGTAGTTCTTAGAAGACATTCGGTGACATGAAATCGGAAATGTACTAAATTCTTCTCGAAAGTAATAACTTGTCAATTCATGTGTCTTAAATGGGTCATTTAATTACAGATTGGATAGTATCTTAGACTTGTTTTGTTCTTAGAGTAGGCTTAACATTTCTAGATTTTACTTTAGAGTTGAAGTATAACACATGTCATCTGGAATAGCAGATCTGCTTGTATTATAACACAAAATTTAATTCTAACTATAATAAATTGAATGATATTGAACAAGATACAGTGGACGGTGTAGACAGGTCTCTAGATACCCTGAAGACCAATTGGAATGGCACTGGATGTCAAGTAGCAGCTTGGGACCAGCAAAGTGAGGGACGAGAAGAACCAGCCCACCACCTGCAACAAAAAATGAGTAGCAATACCCACCGAAAAACAAAGAACTTAGCAAATCACCTGGCCATAGTCAACCTCCGAGGGACTGTGTAGGTACTATTTGTTATATGGGGAAGGTAGTCTACAATCATCCGACCACTATGCGTTTGTGTTCTTGAGCCCTGTAGGAGGGAGAGCCTTGCACCTTAAGGACAGTGACTCCTACTGTGACTCCTAGGTGTGTTACCCCCATTCCACTGGTTTATAGCATACACTATGCACATTTTAAGTGGAAGACAGGCGGACAGGAGGTTTCCATTAAAATATCAGATTTCTTTCTTGACTGAAACACTTAGCTCACCAATTATCTGTCCTAAAACTTGGCCCATGCTAAACACGAATAAACCCCCCCCCCCCACACTGACGTTAAACACTAACACAGCCTCACTAAGGTGGTGCCCCGGGTCAGGTGGAGAATAACAGACATGTTGTACTCTCGGAAATATTTTAAAAAGTAGACAGGCCTTTAAGTGTTTAAGCAGATAGTATTCATTGAAATTATGTGAATGATCCAAAAAAAGGAGCACCACTATTGATATGTTTTCTAAACACATTTCAAACATGCACGACGAAATATTGATCAGAAACCATAAAAGATTTATAAATTGTGTTTATGACTAAACACCATCACGACAGCATACAAATGATTTACAAATATAGCAGGGAGCGGATCCAAAGTCGGCTACTAAAATATGTCAGTAGTAGATTACTGTAGTGATAACACTAGCCAGAATATTGGCAGTAGCAGACGAATCACATTGACATGCCAAAAAAGGCTTTTACGTTTACACAGCACTTTAATTGTTCTGAACTCAGACTACAAAGACATATGTGTTAGTGCTTAATTTGTAACAAAATAAGTGCCAAGGCCCTCGTCAGAAAGCCATCGTAGCTTTCACCACTTTCGCCAGCGCTGCCAATGACTGTACCTACACAACTACTAACCATCACACTGCTATAAGTGTGACAGTTCAGACTGTTTAACGCCCCCAAGCTGTAAGAATTGCTTGTGCAGCAGGTATTAGTTGTTTTACATGTATATTGAATTAATAAACAACTGCTGTTTAGCATATCTCTAAATTACACAAACAACGCCACCATGTGGCAGCAGTCATAAGTGCTGGTGTTGACAGTTAAGTGCAGGTGCCGAGCACCGGAAACCACCTGCTCAGATTAAGCACTGGTGTTAGTGCAGCTAGAAAGCGATGGATGGGAGGAGTGGCTGACAGAAGATCTCCTTTGACAGGAATGCGTGCCCATCACCTTTCGGCTGTGATTCCTGATGCTCTATCTGACACTCATAATTAGTATGTAGGTGGTTTCTTAAATAATTATTAGTGGATGTGCCCTGAACTGTTCTTGATGGCGTTACCCCCTAAAAACGAAAGAAATCTTATTTCCCCTTAATGCATTCTCTTTTTTGCCAAGGTTCACTTTATTTCTAGTGGTTTACTCGTCTCACATGAAGATACCATCAAGTATAGACACTTCAGAAGGCTCTTAAATGTTCCAGTCCTTGTAAATACCAGGAATGTAGGGCTGCGAACGGTACATGTGGAAACGCTATGCAGCTGGGGTATTTTTAGCAGCATGTGCTCTGGGAGGATTACACTAATGCCCTCTTAAAGACTGTTTCTGTGTTGGTTTACTTTGGGCATTTTATCATTGTTTAGCTTCATGTCGTATTTCTAAGTATGCTTAATGTTTTATCATCTTTTTAAGCACTCGATTGTGTCCTTCCAATGCTTATATCTTATCTCAAAGCCAATTTAAACCCATTAAAATAGTATACATTTGCTAACCAATTCGGTTTCTTAAAAGCAATGCAGCCCAGAAATGGAGGATTAATTTTTTCGTAATCAGTTTTTACTTTCTATAATACGTTTATGAACTTCAGGTGCATAAATGTGTGCTCCTTTTACTGTCCCTACAGACTCTTAAGGCCCATTTCACCAATATTTTGCTGAAAGCAGGTCTTACTGGTTCTAGTAGCACTCCTGACCTAACTGCTGAATCCAAGAATAAGCCAGGAGAACTCCGAGGGTAACTCATAGTATATTCTATGTGCATCGGGCCCTTAACTTGTAAATTATCCTCTCTTAAATACTTTCATGGGATGTTTTTGAATAGCGCCTGGATACCCTCACGGATGATTAGCCGCACTCTATAAATCCTGATTGATTGACTAATGGTGGCCTTGCAAGTATTGTCAACCCATTTTTTTATTTAATATTGCCTAGTCGGAGTATGGTGGTAATTGGTTCTTGATGCAGCAGAAGCGGCGTTTAAAAAAAAATAATCTTACGTCCCACACCAATCACTATAAAACTAACAGAAACATAACTGTAATGATGGGCCCATAAGTCATTATTATTCAGTTAGCAGTATCAAAGGTCCTCCGATGGACCTTTGGTAGAGCTAAAATGCACTAAGTAATGAAAGTCGGAGAGCTACTCCTTCATGAGGACCTATAATGAAGGAATAAGCTATACATCAATAAACAACAGTATTATGTCAAAATAACTCTTAACTCATGAATAAAGACAAACACTATTCTTTTCTATATATTTTCTCTTTGTTATTCAAAATGTGAATGGTGAAATCACAAGTACAAATAGTGTGTCATCGTTTAGTTCTCAATGTTACAGATTAATTCCACAACAAGCACTACAGGTTGAATACTCAAAAAACGTCAAAACATCAGTTATAGAGGAGAGAGAGAGAGAAAACATCAGCATAACACAGTTCACTTACGAACCTCTTGAAACGGAAATACTAATGCACAGCGTGCAATTAATCAGAAAAGCTAACCCCACAGCTGTTAGGGTATAGCACGAGCATCATCATCAGCTGATGATGTGCAAAGTTTTTAGGAAAGTCTTTTAGGATTTTGCAGGATACACCAGCCAGAGTGATCAGGAATCAGCACAGCATACCACAAACGCAGGAACAGGTCACCAATCTTGTGAACGAGCCGAAGAACACTTTCCCACAGTCGACTTTTTATTTTAGTTTTTCTTTATCTCTGATAAAATGTTTCTATTACACCTCTCTACAAGCCTCTCAATTGGACAATGACTATAGGAAGACTGTCTCCTGACAAATATTCTCTAAGCATGCTTTGTCTAAAAATTGTATAACTTCCTAGAGAGGAAGAGGAAGAACTACAGCTACATTTGTATAAACATGTTGAAACAGTTTCATTTGAGTCTACTACATCCCTCGCTAAGACAGGAAAGAACCTATAAAGTTTATTCAGAAATAAACTAATGTCTACATTCAAAGGAAGCGTTTGAAACATTACAAGGACAGGAGCACAGAAGTACATCCCCTAGTATTCCTAAGGCCTACATTATTTTAACAAAAGAGAAAAATTATTTCGAAAGCTTTTTTTTTAATTAAATTTTATTAGTATAACAATTTGGATTAACATAACAGGATTTCTAAAGCTTTAATAAACTTTCACGAAGAATGACATTTTTTTCGTGATCGAAGCTTGTTTCTGCAGTTTAGGAAACATAAAAACATTCGATTTAGACAGACAGGACAACTCTCTTTCAATCATTAATTTCAGCCTTATTGTTTAATTAATATTTCTAAATTTAACACGATCTAATTCATGTTATTATTTTTCCAACTAAGAAAGTCATCTGTTAAGTCTAACTGCACATTTTTGTGTTGTACATTTTAATAACGCATATTTAGTGTTTTGTTTTTAAACATTAGTATTTATTAAAAACATACACACCAGTGGATTTCATTGAGCACATTTTATTTTCAAAAATCATGCTCCATCAATCCCCGATCTGATGGTATCTCAAACCATCACATTAACCCATATCAGATTACCATTTGATAATCACATTTTCAGAATGCAGAGTTCATTATCCTCATCTGTTTTAATCTAACACCCTCCATATCCTTCCAAGCATCATAATACACACCCTTTCGGTCTTCCATTTCAATTTCCTCTCTTTTCCTTTTTCTTGCTCTACGTTTCACATCTTGAGTTTTACCTTTGCAACATTTATAAAGCAGAATTATCATTAGTATGCCAGTAGCAACAGCAACTATTGGAGTTAGTATCCTCCCTAATAAGCTATTAACAAATGATGAAAACCAATTACCCATGGAAGAGAAACCCTTACCAAGTTTCTCCCAAGCACCATCAACCTTCAGTTTTGCTAAGTCATCATGTAGATGAGTTATGCAACTGATATATCCTTCAAGATCTCTGCTTTTATCAGTAATATATGTGCAACATTGTTGAATTTTCAACATACTACAGACTCCGCCTTCTTTTGCCAATAATACGTCTAAGGCAAGTCTATTTTGCAAAACCATGGTTCTCTTAGCAACCATTTCAGTATCAACCATCAAAAACCCACCAGCAGTATCCGTTGATAAACAATCAACCACTGTAGATAATTTTCTAATTTTCTGTGAATTTAGAATCATTCCTACTGAAGGTATCAATGCTCCAAATATATCTCCCACAATTTCTGCAGCACTCAAACCCCTTTTACTTCGTGTTAGTTTTCTTTCATTGGTTCCATGTTTATCACCAACATGATAAATCTTTGGGAAAACTATACCCATATAACAACACCCATTCCAATGTGGTGGCAACCTATAATAGGCATTCTTACCACACATGAAATAAACCCCGGGGAAAATAGGATCAGTACCACCCCTTAATCCCCAACCACCTGTAACTAGGAAGGTATGCTCACATTCACTAGAACCAATGAAATTATTATTATAATCTGTCTTCTGCCTTAGTAAGCAAAGCTTTCCTCTATGAGGCCAGTCCAGAGTCATTGCAACATAAGTCTCACCCTTTTTATAATTACCTTCTTTACTTTTCTGCTCTGCAGCCCTTTATTTAAAATCTCTTCGTCTATCTTCTACTGTATTATTGAATTCTATTTCTACACTATGCAATTTACAAGTCAAATTATTTCGGTGTGCATATACTGTATCTATTGTTTTAGTAGCATGGAAAAATCTCCTAAATACTCTGCATTTCCTGCACTATAAACTATATTCATATTCTTTCTAATAGGAACTTATGAAAATACTAAATCAAAATTAGAATAGTAGTACTGAAATACTTCCTTACCATAGAACAAACTGGTTAGTACACTACACGAGATACCATATGTTAAAGGAAGGTGGCGATGAGTCACTCCTTCCGACACAGACGTAGGTAATTGCATGCACACATAACAATCTCTCGCATCCATAGTGTCCACATACTCATTAAGAAGTTTAGTAAAAACATTCAGTGAGAGATCGTTAATCGATTTGTCTAGGTGTAATACTTCTCCTGTTAAATCCTTTATATTAGTCTCTGGATCTTCTTTCAGATCTCTTTTAACATCTAAAGTTACATGTTCATTATTATTATTAGTAATATTAACTATATTCATAAACATAAAATGTGGTACTACACATGTTAATGCTAACCATACAAACATAGTTAATAAAACACATGCAAGACAAATATTAAGACATCTTCGCCTAACTATACCCTTATTCTGTTTACTAGTCTCAGTTTTTATTCTATACATTCTACAAAAATCAAAAAAATAAGTTAAAAATCAAAAATTTAATCACATTCTACTAAAACAATTTTTGTTAGACTTGTTTTAGGTTGTGCCCCCACACTTTTAGAGCCTTCAACTCTCCAATACTTCTTTTTCTTCTTCTTCAGAGCTTTTTCTTTCCCTTCAGAACTTCATTTATTTTCATAAATCTCCTCTCTCTTTTTTTGCACCCTCTTCAAACTGATTAGTTCATTTAGGGTGGCTCATATGAATCATTTCCTCTTGAACAGAACTCAAAAAATTATTTTTCCCATTCATTCATTGAAGCTGCAGCCAGATATGTCCATTCCGGTGCTGGGTACTTCTTGCTTGGTACTTTTATTCTTTTTGTTCTTCGTACTGGATTTTCTTCTTCTCCTTGTTCACTTTGCTCAGATTGGCTAGATATTTCAATTACTGTCTCTGGAATCTTTTCATTTACTATGTATCTTAGTCTTTTTACTCCCTTTGGCCACTTATCACCTTTCTTTGTCCTTTTTCCATTTTGATTTTCATTTTCACTTGGAATTTTCTCAGTGCTTTCTTTTGATGAATCCCTTTTTTTCTTTTCTTTGATGCTTACAGGGATCACTTCATTCTCAGCATTAACAATGACAACATGATTTTTATTAGTCCCAGTAACTTGTGCCCACTCTACTTGATTCTCAACTCGCTCAGGAACGTTTCTTTGTTCTCGTCTTTCTTCTTCAGCAAGTTCTTCACTTTCAAGTGGACTTGGGACTCTTCGGGTGTGACTAGCATGAATCCAATTCGGCAAGCCACCACACTTAACAGCTGTTGTCATCACCAGTATTACTTGATAGGTACCATGCCATCGAGGTTCTAGGCAAGACTTCCTCACATGCTTTTTGACTAGCACCCACTCGCCAGGACACAGATAGATCATGACCCTGTTCTTGCTGTGTTGTTGTTGCAACTTCTCCAACCTGGTGCACCACATCAGCCAATCCTTTGCAATAATCCAGTACCAAATCATCAGTAATGTTCATCAGTTGATTTGCTGGGACTGTCGGCTGTCTCATAGCCCTGCCCATCACAATTTCATGTGGGGACAGTCCTGTTCTTTTGTCTGGAATACTTCTCAAGCTCATTAACACCAATGGCAATGCATCAGGCCATTTCAGTGTTGTGGCTGCACA
The DNA here is from genome assembly GCA_963921515.1 of Calotriton arnoldi. Classification (NCBI taxonomy): domain Eukaryota; kingdom Metazoa; phylum Chordata; class Amphibia; order Caudata; family Salamandridae; genus Calotriton; species Calotriton arnoldi. The sequence continues at coordinate 1,258,154 of CAWUFW010002933.1, read as the reverse complement.
AACCTTAGCCAATCTAGATTTTATTGTGCCGTTCATTTGTTCAACTACACCTGATGCCTCAGGTCGATAGGCACAGTGCAACTTCTGCTCAATCTGTAATGCTGCACAAATCATCCGAATTATTTCATTATTAAAATGAGTTCCTCTATCAGATTCCAACGAGACTGGAATACCAAATCTAGGAATAATTTCTCTAAGAAGCAATTTTGCAACTGTTAGACTGTCATTACGTCTTGTTGGATATGCCTAAACCCAATGAGAAAATAGACAAACAACCACAAGGACATATTTTAATCCTTGACAAGGAGGCATTTCAATAAATTCCAATTGCATCCGGGTAAATGGACCTGCAGCTTTGCCAATCCGTCCTATACTAACTACTGTTTTTCTTCCTGCATTTTGTTGCTGACAAATGGTACATCTTTGACAGAGACTTTGTGCAATAACTCTGAACTTAGGGTTAAACCACACGTGACGAAATAATCTGATCATGGCATCCCTACCTATGTGTGTTGGTCCGTGGTAGACCCTTGCCATCTGTGACAACAGACTATCTGACATTACTGGTCTTCCGTCAGTATAGATCCATACTTCATCATCTGATCTGCGTGTGCATCCTGATTTAATCCACCCATCTTTCTCTGAATCACTTTCTTCTTCTTGTAATTCCCTTATTTCATCCCATGTTTCAACAGATGAAAACATCAACCAGCATTCTGTTCAATCAATCAGGGGAATTGTAAGCGCGCTACTCACCCGTGAGGGTCTCAAGGTGCTGAGGGGGGTGGTCCGCAGATCTGTTTAGCCGAAGAGCCAGGTCTTGAGGGTCTTCCTGAAGGTGTTCAGGGAGGGGGCGCGTCTGATGTCTGCCGGTAGCTCGTTCCAGGTCTTGGCTGCAATGTGAGAGAAGGATCTTCCGCCTGCTCTGGCTTTGTGGATGTGCGGGGTTTCGGCCAGTGCGAGGTTGGAAGATCGGAGGTTTCTTTTGGGTACGTGGAAGTTGATTCTGTCGTTGAGGTATTTCGGTCCGTTGTTGTGTAGGCATTTGTAGGCGTGAGTGAGGATTTTGAAAGTGACTCTTTTCTCCACGGGGAGCCAGAGGAGACTTCGTAGGTGTTGGCTGATGTGTTCGTGTCGGGGGATGCCGAGGACGAGTCTGGCGGCGGTGTTCTGTACTGTCTGGAGTTTGCGGAGTAGGGACTTGTTGATGCCGGTGTAGAGTGCGTTTCCATAGTCCAGTCTGCTGGTGATGAGTGCGTGGGTGACTGTCTTCCTTGACTCAGGGGGGATCCACTTGAAGGTCTTGCGGAGGGTGTTGAAGCAGCTGGAGGTGACGGCGTTGACCTGTCGGTTCATGGAGAGTGATGAGTCGAGTACGATGCCGAGGTTCTTGGCGTGGTCTGAGGGGGTAGGTGGGCTTCCGAGTTCGGTCGGCCACCAGGTGCTGTCCCATGCAGAAGGGGTGGTACCGAGGATGAGGACTTCTGTCTTCTCGGCGTTGAGCTTCAGGCAGCTGTTGGTCATCCAGACTGCGACGTCTTGCATTCCTTTCTGGAAGTTGAGTTTGGCAGTGGTGGGGTCTTTGGTGAGGGAGAGGATGAGCTGGGTGTCATCGGCGTAGGATACGATGTTGAGGCCGTGTTGTCGGACGATGGCTGCGAGGGGGCCATGTAAATGTTGAAGAGGGTGGGGCTCAGTGATGAACCCTGTGGGACTCCACAGGTGATTTTTGTGGGGTCGGAGAGGAAGGGTGGGAGTCTGATCCTTTGGCTTCTTCCGGTGAGGAATGATCGGATCCAGTCCAGGGCTGTTCCTTGTATGCCTGCGTCGTGTAGTCTGACGACTAGTGTGCGATGGGAGACGGTGTCGAAGGCCGCTGATAGGTCGAGTAGGATGAGGGCTGCGGAGTGGCCTTGGTCCAGGAGGGTGCGGATGTCGTCTGTGGCGGCGAGTAGGGCGGTCTCTGTGCTGTGGTTGCTTCGAAATCCGGATTGGGACGGGTCGAGGACGGCGTTTTCTTCAATGAATCTTGTCAGTTTCCTGTTGACTGTTTTCTCTGCAACTTTGGCTGCAAAGGGGAGGAGCGAGATGGGCCGATAATTCTTGAGGTCGGTGGGGTCAGCTGTGGGCTTCTTGAGCAGGGGTCTGACTTCTGCGCGCTTCCAGTCGTCTGGGAAGGTGCCTGTTTTGAAGGTGGTGTTGATGGTGCATTGTAGTTCGGGTGCGATGGCGGCCACAGCTCTGTGGTAGATGTGAGGGGGGCAGGGGTCGGTGGGGGCCCCCGAGTGGATGCTTTTCATGGTCGAGGCGGTGTCTTCGGCCGTGATCGGTGTCCAGTTGGAGATGGTGGGCTGGCTGGTGTTTCTGGGGGCGGGGGGCCGTCTGTGGCGCCTGGTGGATGGTCGATGAAGTTGTCGTAGAGGTTTTTGATCTTGAGGTGGAAATAGGTTCCAAGCTTGTCGCAGAGGTCTTGGGATGGGGTGATGTCTGTGGCTTCGCTGCGTGGGTTGGTGAATTCTTGAATGACACTGAAAAGTTCCTTGGAGTTGGTGGAGTTGGCCAGGATTTTGTTGTGGATGAAGTTCCTTTTGGTGGCTCTGATCTGGTTGTGGTAGTCCGTCATGGTGTCCTTGTAGGTGGTGTGGTTTTCGGTTGTCTTGGTGTTTCTCCAGTTCTTCTCCAGGCGTCTGCAGGTGCGTCTGGCTTCTTGGAGAGCGGTTGTGAACCAGGCGGCTTTCCTGGGGCGTTGTCTGTCGGGGTTGCGTAGCGGGGCGAGCTCATCTGCGCAGTTGGAGATCCAGGTGTGGAGTTCTCTGGCTGCGTCGTTTGCGCTGTTTGCGTCGGGTGCTCAGGTGTGGTTGTCTCGGTTGAGGGTGGAGTTAAGTTGCTCGTCGGTAACCTTGCTCCAGTTCTTTTGTGGTGGGCGTGGGGCTGGTTTGGGTGCCTTGGGTTTGTTGATGGCGAAGTGTACGCAGTGGTGGTCGGTCCATGGCGGCTGCGTTGTGTGGCTGAAATGGACGCTGTTTCCTGCCGCGAAGATGGGGTCGAGGGTGTGTCCTGCTCTGTGGGTCGGTGTGTTGACGAGTTGTTTAAGTCCGATGCTGGCGAGGTTGTCACGAAGGATAGTGGAGTTGGGGTCGCTGGGGTTGTCGAGGTGGAAGTTCAGGTCTCCAATGAGTATGTAGTTTGTTGAGGTGATCGCGTGGGGTGCGATGAAGTCGGTGATGGTGGAGGCGAAGGGTGTTCGGGGGCCGGGGGGTCTGTAGACGAGGGTTCCTCGGAGTGTGGCTTTGGGGGTGGTCTGGATCTTGAAGTGCAGGTGTTCGGCGGAGGGGAAGGTTTCGCTGGAGGTGGTGAGGCGGAGGGTGCTCTTGTGGGCGATGGCGAGGCCCCCTCCTGGGTGGTTGGGGTGGTCTTTCCTCTGGATCTTGTATCCGTCTGGGATGGCGGTGCTGATGTCGGGGGCGGAGGATGCGTTGGTCCAGGTCTCTGTGAAGAAGGCGATGTCGGGCGAAAGAGAGTCGAGTAGGCTCCAGATTTCCATGGCGTGTTTGTGTACGGAGCGTACGTTAAGGAGGATGCATTTTAGGGTGTCGCCGGTGCTGGCGTCGGCGGTGTTGGAGGCCGGGGTGGCGGTGAGGGTCTGGCGGCAGTGGAGGCAGGAGAACTGGCCGTGGGTCGTGTTTGGCGAGGCCTGTTGGCATTCTCTAAGTCTTCCAGGGTTGAGTGCGAGGAGGGTGGTGGTGTCGTAGCGATGGGTAGTGGGAGGGCCAGGGTTCCTGGCGCTGGCCGCGGTCGGGTCGCAGACGGGCTTGCCTTTGGCGTGCCGGTGGCGCACCGGCGGTGCACCCGCTGCGCGCGTCCGCTGCGCGACCGCGCAGCGGCCGCCATTAAGTAGGGGAGGTGGGAGGGAGGAGAGGCTGGGAGACGGGAGCAGGGGAATTCTGGGGGGAAATTCCGGAGGGGAAGTTCCGGGGGGGAATTCCGGGGGGGAGAGGCCGCAGGGGCACCAGCGGCAAAAGGCAAAAGGAACAGGCAGGCACGAGAAAATAAAAACAGTGGTCAATTCGTTTATTTGTTTGTTGTTCCACATTAATCGAATATGAATTTAGAGCTCAAAATCGTGCAATTTCATCCGCATAGCGGTTACCCAGTGTGATAAACTCACAACCGGATCTGTGACATTTCACCACCCCAATTTGTGCCGGCAATTGTAGTGCCATCAGTAGATCCTTTACACACTCTCCGTTTCGGATTGATGAACCCGAAGAGTCAAGTATCCACGTTGAGACCACAACTGCCCAAAATCGTGAACAACCCCGAAGCCATATTAGCTATCAGTGTATATTGTTACTCTCATTTGTTTTGCTCTCCAACAGGCTTTAGTCAGAGCTATCAACTCTGCTACTTGTGCTGAACTCACTCCTTTCAACCATGATGCTTCAATCACATTCGCCACTGTGCAAATTGCATACGCAGCTCGCAAACATCCTTCTGAATCTCTTACACATGATCCATCTACAAACAGAACAACATCTGACTCAGACAATGGTGTATCTTTGATTTCAGGCAATGGCTTTGTACACAACTCAGTCACATCCAGACAACCATGATCGGCTTCATCCAGAACCACTTCACAGCCTGGAGTCGGTAACAAAGTAGCTGGATTCAAACTCGTACATCTTGCTACTGTTACATTTTCTGCACCCAATATCACTTGCTCATATTTTGTTAACCGACTGCTTGTAAGATGCTGTGTGTGAGTTCGCGTTAACAAACTCTCAACTGAATGCGGCACATACACTTTCAAAGGGTGTCCCATTACAATTGACTCACTCTGTTCAAGACTCACACATGTTGCAGCAACTGCTTTTAAACATCCTGGTAATGCTGCAGCGACTGGGTCCAATGTAGCAGAAAAATATGCTACTGGTCTCCGTGCTGTTCAGTGTGTTTGCATTAAAACTGACAGTGTGCAACCATCACATTCATTGCAAAAATACGCAAATTCCTTCTCAAAATCTGGCATTCCCAATGCCTGTGCTCGACACAAGCTGTCTCGCAACTCTAGGAATGTTTTCATGCATTCCTCATCAAGATGTATTGGGTCTTTCACATCTTTATGTGTCAATCTTTGTAATGGCTTGGCAATCAGTGAAAAATTCATAATCCACTGCCTGCAATATCCAACCATTGTCAAAAACATTCGAACTTCTTTCTGCGTTTTTGGCGGATTCATTCGCACAATAGCATTGATCCGATCTTGAGAGACTTTCCAAATTCCTTTTTCAATGATATGTCCCAAATACAGGACTTCTTTTTTACAAAACTGCAATTTTGCTGGTGACACTTTATGCCCACCTACTGCCAAATGGTTCAGTAGAGCAATTGTATCTGTCACACAATCTTCTTCTGTTTTGGATGCAACCAATAAATCGTCAATATACTGAGCTAGAACTGAGTATTTAGGCATTATTAATGACTCCAAACATTTCTTCAATATCTGATTGAAGATTGAGGGGCTCTCTGTATACCCTTGAGGAACTCGGCACCATGCCAAAACACGGTTTCCGAACCGGAACGCAAATAAATATTGGCTATCCGGATGCAAAGGTATCGAGTAAAATGCTTGACACAAATCGATCACTGAGAACCATTCTGCATCACATGGGATTTGATATAGAATCACAGCTGGATTTGGTACAATCGGACAACAAGGTATAACAATTTGGTTTACCTTTCTCAGGTCCTGTACAATCCTATATTTCCCATTTGGTTTGCGAATTCCCATTATAGGTGAATTGCATGGGCTCCCTAGAATCTTTCAGTATTCCTTGTTCAATCAGCATGTCTATTACAGGTGTTACTCCTGCAATTGTCTCAGGACTCATTTTGTACTGTGGTATTCTTGGAAATTCTGCATTAGGTTTTACTGTAATTTGAATTGGAGCAACTCCTTTCATTAATCCAATGTCTTTCCCTGAAAAATCCCACACATCCGACAACACTGTATCTTTCAATTTAGCCGGCAAATCATTCGCTGTAAACAATGGATACAATTCATTCACCTCTGTTCCCTGCCTTGACAACTTAAAAATTACATCTTCATCTTTCGTATGAAAAGCTATTCCATCTGGGGTACAATAAATGGAACAATTCATTTTGCATAACAAGTCCCTTCCTAACAAATTAACTGGACTTGTATCAAACACAACGAATTTGTGTAGTTCTTGAAAATTGACAATTTGTACTTTCATTGGTTTAGTTATTGGCGCTTTAATCAACTTGTTTGAAACTTCTACAACTTGGATAATTTCTCCCGAGAGGGGTAGGTTTGGGATTTCCACAGTTCTCACAGTGGAACGGGTAACACCAGTATCTACGGGGAAAGTAATAGCATTACCATCAACCTCGCCATCCACATATGGACCTAACTGATCTACCTCTAGAGATGCGCCAAGAACGCACTCTTCCTCCCCCCTCAGGCACCGTCATTGTGATGAATCTGAATCACTTTCCTCTGTTTGCATCAAATATTGTGAAGTCACCTGCACATTTGAATTTACTTGACCATTAGTATGAAAACCAGCATTCGTATTGTATCTTTGCACTTGACCATTCACATTCTGGTTCGGCATTGGAGCTTGTGGTACTTGCAAACCTTGTCCTCTATTATTTGATACCTGTACTTGTGAATTTTGTTTTTGCATCTGATTCATCATCTGCATCTGATTCGGATCATAGGTTCCAGACTCTCCTGTATTATTCAACAGACTTCTACACTTGCGTCGCCAATGTCCAAATTTACCGCAAACATGACAATGGAATTTCTTTTTCAACTCTTCTTTGTCTCTGAAATTACGTCTACCTCTTCCTTGACCCATTGGGATCATTTGCGTCACAATTTTACCATTCAAAACTACACCTTTCATACCAGTTGTAGCCTGACCATTACCTTGATAAACATTTGTCGAATCAACACTCAAGTATCCTCCTTTCGTCACTGCTTTCATTTGTGCCACCATTAATTTCTCTTTCAACTTGTTATGCCTCATTTCTATGTCATCTCCACAATACTTCGCATAGCGAAATATCTCATCAATCGACTTACTCTGCCAACAAATCAAATATTGCTGAATCATGGCACTTATTTCTGGTCTCAATCCATAAACAAACCTATACACAAAATGCCCCATGTCTTTTTCTGTAATATTCTCTATTCCACTCAATTGCTTAAACACCTGAAGAAGTCTTTCATAATATGCATGCACTGATTCTTTCAACTCCTGAGTTGTTCTATCAATCCTCACCAAATCTGTTTCTTTTGGAGAAATCTTCCCTTTCAAATACGTAATGACCTGATTATATTTTTTCATAACCTCTTCTGAAGGTGCTCCTGTTTTAGGATCTCTTGGATATTCTTTTTCGGCCAATCTACAGCAATCTTACACTCAACCCATAAATCTGTTGGAACCACAATATCAAAAAGACCTTCCAAATCACTCCACAAAACCTTTGAGATTTTCACAAATCTTTCTACTTGTCTGTACCATTCAACAGGCTTCTCTCTCAATTTAGGAAAGTAATTCGTGAATGACAATACATCCTGTCTTGACCATGGAACGTGAACAAAACCACCTCCTGGTGGCCTCTCTCATTGGGTATACTGTAACAGTGTCTGTTGGTGCTGTTTCTTTTTCTGTTTTTCTCATAGGAAACATCGGTAAAGCAACATTCGCTTTAGCACTCTCATCTTCTTTCTTTTTAGCCCATCTTCCTTTCCATCTATCTAATTCTCCCTAACGTCTCAATGTAATAATCAATTCTTTAATCTGCAGTCGTTTCCCTGAAACATTCAGATTTTCCAAATCCTTGTCAGTAAAATCCAATCTAAATGTCTTCTGTAAAGCTTTTGACTTTCCAATGTCAACTCCATACATCTGTGCAACTGCAGAAAAAGTCTCATGCAAATTTCTCGCTTTCCTCGTAATATTTTTACACAAAAATAATAACTCATCTTCCTGATATTTGCTCAATCTTTCTGGACTAATTGTACCTGCAATCATTTCTTCCAAATCTCCTTTTAATTTGCTCACATCTATGTAAGCTTCTTTATTTTGCCCACTGCAGCCAGGAGCTATTTCTCTAATCCAATCATCTAATTCTTCTGGCAATGGACCTAGGCCAGATGTACGACCAATTTTAGCATGCGCAAACGGGTCGCTAACCCGTTTGCGCATGCTAAAATTGGTATGGCCATGTACTAACACAATTTTGCGACTCGCAAAAAAGTGTTTAGAGACTCGCTATTTGGAAGGGGCGTTCCCTTCCAAATAGCGAGTCTCTAACCCATGTACTAATGTTTTGCGACCGCAATTGTGGTCGCAAAACACTTGCAATTACCACCTACTTCAAGTAGGTGGTAATGCATTCGCAAATGGGAAGGGGTCCCCACGTGACCCCTTCCCCTTTGCAAATGCATGCAAAATCATTTTTTAAGGGCAGGCAGTGGCCCTTAGAAAATGAAATGAAAAAGTTTCATTTTTATTTTTTTAAATGCATCCCGTTTCCCTTTGAGGAAAACGGGCTGCATTTAAAAAAAAAAAGAGCTGCTTTATTTAAAAGCAGTCCCAGACATGGAGGTCTGCTGAGCCGAGCAGGCCACCATCCCTGGGAGTGCACGCCATTCCCAATGGGGTCGCAAATTGCGAGTGGCTCATGAATATTCATGAGCCTCACAATTTGCGACCCCATTGGGAATCGCAAACAGTGTCTCAGACACTGTTGTGCATACCAATTTGCGAGTCGCAAATTGCAAGTCACAAATGCGACGCAATTTGCGACTCGCAAATTGGCGGGTCGTACATCTGGCCCCTAATGATCTCTGTACATCTTCACCTGTCTCACTTCTCGGTCTACTAGGTTTCTGTGAATTCGTTCTTCTTTCAGCTTGCATTAATTTCTTGGGGTCAAGATATATAACTCTTTTTTGAGTTTCATTCCTCTCTGAAATATCAACCTATTGTCCCACTTGTCCCGTGGTTACGCTCACATTCGTACCACTATTTTCATTTGTTCTCTCATTAATTCTAGTTGTCTCTCTAAGAACCGAATGACGATGTTCGTTACTCCTCTCCGGAACAGTTAAAGCATGCACTCTGGTAAGTCCTTGTCCATCGTTATATAATGGAACTATTGGACCAATTGTCACTGGTACTGACAAAACATCTGGATTCTTCATTATTTTCATTATATCTGACTCTTCTCTATTCACATTTTGAAATTGTCTTACACCTTCAGACGATATATTTATAGGCTCTTCAATTTGAATTAAAGGTGCACTTGGTGAAGCACTTGAAACACTCGTATTAATCTGTTCTTCCTGATATGGTGGAGGCCTATTCATTAATAATTCATTCAGGAAATCTTCATCAATCTCACCTGTACTGCTTTTTAAATCAGCATTGTTCTTTTTCTCTTTAGGTTTTCCCCCTTCACTCATTTCAGCTTCTCTAACTGGAAACATTCTAGTCCCTTCAACAACATCTCTTCTCCACATCTTCTTACGGGCATCCCATTTTGCTTCAGAATATCTACTCACTGTATTCTTATATCTATTCTGCTGTCTATCTCTTTCTCTTTTATATGCTTCGTAATCCCACTCTTCAAGAGCTTCGTACTGCATAGGTCTTGGTTTTGGACTCAAATTATTCATTAGTCATCACAAATTTTCTAAAATCCTAGTATTAAAGGTACCATTTTCTGGGAAAGCCAAACTACCATCCTGTTCTGTATATTTCATCCAATTTTCTAATCAGGTAGAAGTATGATAACCCTTTTCTAACACCATGAATGATGCAGGCTTTCCTTCAGGAGCTATAGGAATTCCTTCTCTAATTGGTATCGGTTCATTTTTGCTAAACAAAGTTTTCAACAATTTTATTATCTTCATGATTCTTTACTAACTGTAAGTTCGTATTAGTAAGTAAATGTACATAATTCTCTTCCGTGTTATGTTCTCTGCTTCCAATCAAAATTATTTACGCTACCCAATCACAACGCGACTCACACTAACTAGCCTATAGCAACGCAGCATCTTGGTGACGTTTTCTCACCAAATGACCAATACCAGCGTGGCACTTTGTTATGTCAGTATTACTCCTTCTACTGACCCTCCCTTTACAAAATCAACGTCAATGTCTTTCCAAGTCTTTGACTAACAAAACAAACTACATAAACACAGCTTGTCTGTTCCACTAAGAGAAATACGAAAGTATTTTCATGTACTCTAAGGATTTCTACACTCCAGCAGAACCTCGACCAGCGCGATTATGCTCTCTTACATGTGGGAAATTCTCGGGACTTCCCAAGTTGCGCTTCTGAAGTGACCCAAATAAACCTCCACTACTTCATTCAACAAAGTTCCCTGTGCAGTAACTTTCAATTCGACGACCGCCTAGTACCGAATCAACAGCAGACAACGCACATAAAGCTTAGTGTATGCCACACTAAGACAGCCCTTAAGCTTATCCCGGGATCTTGGGCCTACGGCAGACCCGCTAACTTCTTTCCATTGAGATCAGACAGACCTCAATGTGCCATAAAGGTACGAACTTAACATATATCATGAAACTGTTTAAATCTGTCCTGTCCTAAACTCCTCTTTTCACCACCTAGTATTTTAGTCTAAACTAACCATCCAATGCAACTACCAAAAACTGATGCAGCGGAAGTGGTGTTTTTTTTAATCATCTTATGTTCCACACCAATCACTATAAAACTAGCAGAAAGGTAACTCTAATGACGCGTCCATAAGTCATTATTATTCAGTTAGCAGTATCAAAGGTCCTCCGATGGACCTTTGGTAGAGCTAAAAGGGACTAAGTAATGAAAGTCGGAGAGCTACTCCCTCTTGAGGACCTATAATGAAGGAATAAGCTATACATCAATAAACAACAGTATTATGTCAAAATAACTCATAACTCATGAATAAAGACAAACACTATTCTTTTCTATATATTTTCTCTTTGTTATTCAAAATATGAATGGTCAAATCACAAGTACAAACAGTATATCATCGTTTAGTTCTCAATGTTACAGGTTAATTCCACAACAAGCATAACAGGTTGAATACTCAAAAACGTCAAAACATCAGGTATAGAGGAGAGAGAAAGAGAAAACATCAGCATAACACAGTTGACTTACGAACCTCTTGAAACGGAAATACTAATGCACAGCGTGCAATTAGTCAGAAAAGCGTTAGGGTATAGCACTAGCAGCATCACCAGCTGATGATGTGCAAAGTTTTTAGGAAAGTCTCTTAGGATTTTGCAGGATACACCAGCCAGAGTGATCAGGAATCAGCACAGCATACAGCATACCACAAACGCAGGGACAGGTCACCAATCTTGTGAACGAGCCGAAGACCACTTTCCCACAGTCGACTTTTATAGTACAGTTTTTCTTTATCTCTGATAAAAATTTTCTATTACAACTCTCTACAAGCCTCTCCACTGGACAATGACTATAGGAAGACGGTCTCCTGACAAATATTCTCTAAGCATGCTTTGTCTAAAAACTGTATATCTTCCTAGAGAGGAAGAGGAAGAACTACAGCTACATTTGTATAAACATGTTGAAACAGTTTCATTTGAGTCTACTACATCCCTCGCTAAGACAGGAAAGAACCTATAAAGTTTATTCAGAAATAAACTAATATCTACATTCTAAGGAAGCATTTGAAACATTACAAGGACAGGAGCACAGAAGCACATCCCCTAGTATTCCAAAGGCCTACATTATTTTAACAAAAGAGAAAAATTATTTCTAATGCTTTAATAAACTTTCACGAAGAATGAAACATTTTTCATGATCGAAGCTTGTTTCTGCAGTTTAGGAAACATAAAAACATTCGATTTAGACAGACAGAACAACTCTCTTTTAATCATTAATTTCAGCCCTACTATTTAATTAATATTTCTAAATTTAACACGATCTAATTCATGTTATTGTTTTTACAACTAAGAAAGTCATCTGCTAAGTCTAACTGCACATTTTTGTGTTGTACATTTTAATAACGCATATTTAGTGTTTTGTTTTCAAACATTAGTATTTATTAAAAAAATACACACGGGTGGATTTCATTTAGCAGATTTTATTTTAAAAAATCATGCTCCATCATTCTTAATGGCTGTAGTAACACGTCATTCAAGTTGAGGCCTTTAAGAGCCAACCTGTCAATGTAGATCTGTTAGTGCAACTTCTGGTGTCCGATATTGCCACTGTGAAGAAGCCATACCTTTGTTTTCAGAGAAGAATGGGTTGACCTAGAAAGGCAGAAGAGGTCATTTTACTTGCCATCTGCTTCAGCCTCCCTAAAAAGTCTTTCCTCGCTGTTGCCCCCAACTTACCTTCTTTCACTGGCACTGGTGCAGTGACATGCCAAATTTCAGGGTGTGCAGAAGCTTTCCTAACTTTAAAATGAGTTGCATGTAGAGGCAGGGACTTCCCTCAGACATGTGTTACATTTCTTTCAATACAGTTCCACGAGAATATTTTGGGTGCGTGTAGGCAGAGAAGGGCCCCGTTCCACAAGTACATGTTGTGCCACAACTGTATGTACGCTTTGGTTGATTTTTACCAGTTAGCAGCCAATCAGAATTCTGCACTCTTTGACAATATGCTGATCCACTTTTAGAGTGAGGCATTCAAACGTGAACCTGTTTCTGCTCTGTTGGTGAGTCTGCAGGCTTTTCACTGACAGCTCTCCCAAGGAGGTGCCAATGGGGTCCGTATCACGAATACCTTAAGTGCAGAGCCAAGCGACTGATTTTTTTTAGTTTAAGGTGTCTAAAGTTTAAACATATATCTTGGAATTTCTATGAGCCAATGCATTAACTTTAGACAGAACAAGTTACAAGTGTTTTCTGCATTTCATGTATTACCTCGACAAAATTCTGATTTATATGTTTGAACTCTAGACACCTCAAATACAAAAAACCAGGTGCTTGGCTCTGCGCTGAGCTGAGTGAACCTCAGTGACGCTAACTTTGCATACAGTCTAACTTCTACAGTAATCTGTGAATTTACTTTGGTTTTCCCGTCCGTCATCTTATAGATACTAAAATCTTTTTTTCAGTCACTCATATATGAAGAATCTCACTGCCTACAACTTTTATAAAAAAGCTGGCCAATGAATGTGAGTCATTCTGTAAGATCACCTTTTACACGTGGCAAAAATACTCCATCTAGATTGGATCTCAGACCTACTTCTCATAGATTGTTGCTAAAGTCAAAAATTAAGTCATTGGTCTAAACATCCCAGGTGTGCAGGCTCAAGATCTGGTTTCTCTTGCAAAAGAATAAGGCTCTTTTCAGGTTACTGGTTACTAACTCCTTCTGTGAAACATGTATTATATGTGAGATTAATGTAGACATTTCACTTGAGAACCTTGCCCGGGCACACCCAGGACCCACCAAGGGTGAGCACTACATGAGGGTCGGATGGGGGGTGTGGGGGTGGATTGTTCCACTAAAGTTTGCTTTGTTAACAGGCAACCAATATTGTCCTCATTCTTAATCCCCAATTTAACTAATCTGAATAGGGATTTCAATTCAATTCAATATATCTTTATTTCGGTTCACATAAAACCATAAAAGATGCATCATAACATTAACATACAGTTTGTTTGGATATTAATGTGCAAATATGGCAGCTTCAGTTCTAATAAATTACACTTCATCAAATTGAGGGCTATCGTAGGAAAATAAATTTCATTTCCGGACCGCAAAGGTAACAGATAAAATATATAAATAGTTAAAACTAGACATAACGTTTTAAAATACATTTGTATAATGAGTTTAAAATCAGTGTCCATTACTCCAATATGGGCTCACAATCCATTATGTATATAGCTCTAAAACATATTCCCAATTTATTATACAGGTTACAAATACTTTATAGTAATCAATGGATACACAAATCGCATTAGAGCACCATTAGGCCAAAAGTACATGTGCAGAGTTTACTGGAACCAATAACATTAAAATACCTATTCTTGATTGTTAGACCTTAAAGTTTTAGCCCTGCTTTTGCCCTTATAAGGCTCACATTAAACAGAAATCTGCTAACACTAAAAACAACCTTTTGGGATGTGTCTGTTTTCAGTATTCTTCCTGCCTCTAGGCAGTGTCTAGTATTCATATTTTTGCAAATGGGTTTAATCCATTTATTCCTTGGTTTTGCATACGCCGGGCAGAAGAATAATATGTGTGAATCATTTTCCTTAGACACATTTTGGCATAATACACAAAATTCATTGCTATTTTCATCTTGATTTGTAGCCCAGTTTAACGTATTCGTGTTAGTTCTTAGCACCCCATATCTAAACTTCATGTATAACGATTTGGCCAGTTGTGGACAAACTTCATCTAAAAAAGACTCAAAACTGGCTACCTCCTTAAAAAGAAGGAACTTGGTTGTTAATGAACCATTATCCGTGCCATGAAACACGTTATTTTGAATGTAAGCCCAGAATGTTGATTTTAGCAGTTCCCTGGAGGTTAATGTCAGCTGTGTTGGGTATTCCCAGAAATGGTATAGACCTAGTTTCTCAAGCCAAGTAGACACGTGTTTTAGCCACAAAATGTTCTTGCTCTGGTCAATGCTTAAGATCTCCTCTAGACCTTCCTTATAGTCTGTCAATTCTTGGGTTGACCAGAGCCGCACCCAATATAATAAGGGTCTTAATGTTGCCTGGTGGTCTGTTCGCTTAACATTTAAGTCCATCACAATCGGGATTAGGGGTGTTCGCACTGATAAACTTAACAATCTTCTAAAAAATGTGTTCTCTCCTGATTCAAAACTCTTTTTGCAGTTAGGCTCCCATATTTCTGCCCCATAAAGAGAAGCTGATTGAGCTCTATGTTTAAAGACCTCTAGGGCGGGAGACACCGCCTTCGAGATACTAGTCCCATGCTTCTTTATTATAGGCAGTGTATTTTGAAGCAGGGTAATTTTATTTTTTTCTAGTTGTGGCTTCCAGGACAGCTTTGTATCCAAGGTTATGCCCAGATAGTTAAAGGATTGAACATATTCTAATTTTTGATTATTAATTGCTAAATTCTTTCTAAAAGACTTGTGTGGATTTATTGCCATATATTTCGTTTTGCTGGCATTTATTTCAAGGCCCTTAGTATTGCAATATATATTAAAAGAATCCAACAAGCGTTGTAGGCCTTTGGGGGTTTGTGATATTAATATTGTATCGCCAGCAAATAAAAGTGCTGGCATCAGATCCCTCCCCAACTTTGGCGAGTCATGGGCACACCCCAGCAAGTAACTTGGGATATCATTGACATATAAAGAAAATAGGGTGGGCGCCAGGATGCACCCCTGGCGCACACCCCTTTTGACCGGGATTGCCTTAGTAAGTTCGCCCCTCGGACCCCATCTCACTTTGGCGAAATTATCCTCATGTAGTCTTATTATTTGTGCGAGTAATTCCTTAGGCAATCCCTGAGACTTCAATGATTCCCAAAGTAAGTTCCGTGGAATGAGGTCGAAAGCGGCCCTGAGGTCTACAAAAGCAATATACAAGTGGCCCTTTTTTAGGTTAATGTATTTCCAACATAGACAAATGAATCTAAAAACTGATCAATTGTGCTGATTTTTGATCTGAATCCCGCCTGGAATTTAGAGAGCACACTGTTCTCTTTAAGCCAACCATTTAATCTCATTAAAATATGCCTAGCGAAGAATTTTTGTAAAATATCAATTAAACTTATAGGTCGATAATTTGCGGGATCGTGGCGATTGCCCTTCTTAAAAATCGTAATGATCTCTGCCCCTTTCCATGATTCGGGTATGGGAGAGCCAGATGCAATAGCATTGCATAACCGATTTATGTATGGGCCCCAAACACTACTGTCATGCTTTAACATATGTCCCGGGATTTTGTCGGGCCGGGCGCTTTCCCGGACTTGACTGCATTAACTGCCATTAATGTTTCTTCCAAGCTAAAATGGAGATCACTTGTGTTGTGGTTAACTACAGAAGCTACACTAGCAGGAATTTTTTCATTTTGTACTGCCGCATAAAGGCCGAAAAAATGATCCTCCCATGTTTTAGCGTCGAGATAGAGATCCTTACTGTCCCTACCAATCTTGTTGCCCTTTGTAATTAGCCGCCAAAAGCCTGCTTGGTCCTTGGTTTTGGCTACACAAATTAAATCCGTCCAGATATTGTCATCCCATGTTTTTTTGGCATGGGCAAGAGTATGCTTATAATTAGATCTTTTCTCCCTTATGCCCAATATATCGTTTGTTTTAATTGCCAATATAAGATCAGCTTTTGCTTCCCGACACTCTTTATTATACCACGTATTATCTCTTGTATTGGAGTCTCTCCCACTACGACCTCTAGTTATTAACAATCGGTACCAAAGCATCTATCAAAGCGTAATGTGCTGCCAGTGTCGGAAACTCTGCTGCGGGGGAATCCAAGTGCAGAGAGACGACTTCTACAAAGGTGTCGTAGATCTGCGTCATGGCTTGAATGTCTCCTAAAATATGTGGCCACTTTACAGCTCGGCGATTGTTGCTAACAAGAGTGTCATCAGATGAGATGTTAATATCGTCATTGTACTCACTAACATCAATAAAAGGGTCAGTTACTAAGGTCAAATGTAAGGGACGGTGATCACTATCGGTTCTGGAGTCTATTGTCAGATCAAGTACATTTGGCCAGAATTCGATAGATACCAATATATAATCTATGTTGCTTTTGCTATTACCTCTACTAAAGGTAAAAGCTTTTGGTCTGTCAGAGGGTAAACGGCCATTACAGGCTCTAATCCCCTGTCCTGTTATTAGTTTCATAATTTGCGCTACAGCTACAGTACAAGGCACTGCCGAGCTGCTTTCAAGAACAGGGATATTATTTGCTGCATCCTCCTCTTCAAAGAGGTTCTCAAAGCCTACCACTGGTTCAAAGTTGCAATTTAAGTCACCCCCGATAATTACCATTGCCCCGGGTTCTAGTAGGTTTAAAAAGGAGTCAAGCTGTTTGATGACCAGAGATTCTTTCGTGGCTGGACTTGGCCTATTGTAGATGTTAATCAGGTATATTGTTTTTTTATCCAGTGTTTTGATTTTCACACCAATCAAATCCTGGGATGGTATATCCAGCTGGGTTAACACGATTTTAAGAGTTATTCTTATCCATATGACAAGGCCCCCTGAAGGCCTACCTCTAGCAGATGGAATAGCATTAATACTAAAGGTCTTAAACCCAACCTTGTGCGGGGTGTCTAATACCCAGGTCTCCTGCAATTGGCAGATGTCACTTTGCTCTATATATTCCAGCCATTCAGAGTCCCTCAGATTTCTATTCAATCCTGCTATGTTCCAGGAGGTAAGGCGTACTTCTGGCACATTTTTCGCTCCTTTCTTTATTGGATTTAGCCTAGACTGCTTAGTTATTTCCTCTAAAAGAGGTTGAGAAAAGCTAGATAGTGGCCCCCCTGACTCTTCCACTCCTAATTGTCCATTTGACTCAGCTATATTACAACCGTTTACCTCCCCCTGTGTAACCTTTCATGCTGCCCTGGAGGGGAGCAGATCTGCCCCACATTACAGCTTGGCTGAATAATAGCCAAAGGATATATGTTGTTTTCTCCATAGGTTGGTTGTCAATCTAGGGCGTCTAGGTCAGATAGCACCTGAAATCTATTTGAAGACAATATTGGGGTGTTATCGTGAACAAAATTCCTGGGGTGTGGTTTGTAAAAGTATCCTAGGGGGAGCACACAGATGCTGGTTTTTTGAAGGGATGTCTCCTCTTGCGTATTTAGCAATCTTTGAACCATATGGGGTCTACAAAAGTTTATTATTATACAATCGCCATCAATCTTCTTCGGGGAAGCACCAATCCACCCTACTCTGCGAACCATTAAAATGTCATTCACGTTCCGTGGGTTAAAATTTTTATGTTTAAACAACCAATCAACAGTCTTGTTTCGCAAGCTGTTCCATGATTCACTCTGTTCCTTTCTTAAGGTGGGGACCCCAGCTAAAATTAGTACGTAGGGACATGAGGCAGGTGGTAGCCCTATAACATCAGTACTTGGGATCAAAGTTGTGTCTTGCGAGTCTTTTTCTGCAACAGAACCCAAGCGATTTTCAGATACATTTGGGGCTACCTGTTCGTGGTATATAGCTTGCCTTTCCCCTATTTTATAATCTGTTCTATGAGCCTCGCCCCGTGTGCTTTTCCCCATATTTTCTCTTTGTGACATGGAATTTTCCACATGTGTACTATTGTCCCCATGACTTATGCCAGCTATACTAAGAGTTTGGGGACCCTCCAATTTCTATGATTCACATGCCCCTTCTATAACATCTGGGTGGCTAGAGTCCCTACTACCTCCCATATTTTCTATAGCTGCATATAGATGATCAATCTTTTTATCTAAAATGCCAAACTTCGCGTTCATTAATTCAGTGATTTGTAATAACATAGACCCTAGTTTTGATTCTAATATTGTTGTGAATGTACAATCATAGGCCCCTGAGCTTTCTTTCGCTGTTGGAATGGGAGGGTGGAGAACTACATCTGTCTGCGTGCTAACAGTATTTGTTGATGTTACACCTTGGTCGTCTACATGTATAGTTGTTTGGGACATGGGCCTAGAACCCCCTGAACTCCTAGTTTTGGATTTTTGATAACCCATAACTCGCTTCTGCCTTGCTCGGGGCACTTTCCCTTTGGGCTCTTCGGATATTTTTGGAGCTTGTGATCTTGTTTCTATACCCTGTCTACTGTGATCATTTGAGACTGGGCTTATGACTGGCGAGGTTATGCATGGCAAAGCAGATGAATAGGGATTTCACTTTCAGATGTCCATTTCTCTAGAAACATGACCATTTCTCCTTCCTGGCATCACGCATTGTAGAACCTTAGAACAATGTACCTAGCAATCAGGTTTTAACAATTGAGTTAGTTGATCTAAGTACTTGGGCTCCAAAGGGGATCATGGGAAGAAACAAGTTATTTGTGAATCTTTAGTAATAATCCCTTTAAAAACAAGATTAAAGTGGTTAGGTTAGAAATAAATAACACATTGACTCCAAATTCTGTTCTAGCCTCTCACAAGCACCAAAAAGATGTTGCACTGTAAGATTTCATTTGTCTCTATAGAAATGATAAGCAGGGCTTGGTTTCTTTCATATCTCTTGCCACAAGGGTTTATGTAAGGTTCAACAAAAGTTCTGCCTTGTAGAGAGTCCAAGCCACTTCCCAAGATGCAATTTTCATGAAAGAATTTAATTTCTGGCAGCTGATCTGCGGTTGTGACCACAATTGTGGGTGGGCAAGGAGACACGCTGAGAGTGAGCGAACATGTCCATGATACTGAAATAACTTTCAGCCTTTTGTTCGCGAGGCACATCTAGCCTGATGTGAAGATCTCAAACTAGTAAGCAATGGTCAGTGGACATTACATTGTGGACTAATGACTTCACTATTAGTTCGGAACTGGAGCTCCCAAATCCTGTAGGTGCTATCCATGTTTATTGTTAACAGTGTGCACATTTTCAACCATATTAGAACGCAATCTGAATAACGTTAGAAATGTTGAAAAATTCAGAAGTCTAAATTTATATAAAATGGTTATTCACATCTCTTATCCCACCTCCTGTCTCCATTCACCTTGCTGCTTAATAGTGCCTTGTTTTTCTCCAGTATTTTAACCTGGCCTAGTGTCATATTCAATTGTGCATGGTCATTAGTTCTGGAAGCCAAGTGTCAGTGATCATTAAGAGTTCAGGAAAGAGCCCATCGATCAGGTTCTTTGTATGGAGTGTGTATTGGAACTTGAACAAGCTTTAAGTAACCCATAATTTATTTCCTCTATGTAGTCCCTCGCAATGTGGGATTTTAAGATACTAGAGTGCTACAGTTTCTGACAGCTCAAAGGCTCCTACATTGACAAGGTGGTCGCACCCCCTATGAAATCCCAGTGACTTCTAGCGGAGAGCAGTCAGATGTACTTCATATAACAAATTCACAATTACTGTGTATGATGGGACACCCTGGAAAATGTTGTCTAACATGAGGTTTATGAGATTCAGTATAGGTTTTTGCAAGGAGAAGAGAAATTGTAAATGTACAGGTTTGTAAATAAACCAGGAGAGTGCTAGCTAGATCATTGTTAGTTAGAATAGTATATGAAATTATTAACAGCACTTAACCTGCAAATGTTTAGTATACAATTGTATTGCGTGTGCTGCTCAGTACCGTTTTTGGGGAACTGTGGCTATAGATGGGTGAATGATGAATACAAACATTTTGCCGCCCACAAGTCAAAAAAGTGTGTGGAGGATCCTGTTGTCATGCGTTTAAGGTTGTTTTACTTTAAACTAGTCTTTATCAATTAGAGGGTACTTGTGTCTTTAGCAGACTCCTGCTTGCTAAAAACGCCTGTTAAAGATAGTGATTCAGTTCTAAAAACCACTTGAAGCTAAATGATTAGCTGTTATGTAGACTCCACTGTCATATATAAAACAGCTAAACTAAGAATTGTGTGATCATTGGTGTAGCACAGACGAATCAGGTAAGGGTGCAAATTCCACCCATTGATAGATGTAGTTAGTGTTTAGATTTTCCAACTTCTCATGCCAGTTTTTATCAGACCCAAGACATTTTTATTTCACAAATTAAGCATTTTACTTAGAAAATTGAACTTGGAATTTTACCAAAGCTTGGTGCAGGGTTACTGAGCAAGTTTTAGAGATTTGTGATGTGGCACATTTATTTAATGTAAACATAGCATTTCATAGTGTGTATGATTTAGCTGGCATCTGTATGAGGATCACTGTAAGGATATCTGCAAGGGAAAACATCAGCCAACATTTGTTCACCTTCTAGCAAAGTTGGGTGTCATTCCAAGCATTACCCCTCCCTGGTAAATCAAGAATTTTTCATTAAGCATCTCAAAATCTATCTAGCTCTCGCCTAACCCCTTGCCTGGCTTTGAATGCTTTTAATTTTTCAGACTTATTTTGGGTTGTTTGCTTCTTCACATGGACACTGTAATTAATATGTCAGTGTTCCTAAGAATGTGAGTAAAACTTACCTGTGAGGTATGCATAGGAGATAAAATATCTGTGACGCATTCTCCTTATTGACTCCGTCGTTTCTCATTGAGCAGGTAAGGTGGCTTGTTGATTTAACACTCACCTCTGTCTTCTGCGATGTGCAGGTAACAATTTAAAATTCTAGCAAGATAAGTGCAGACTTCCATTATTTAGAGATCAGCCACCTGAGTACCATTAAATATGGTAATAAAGTGTGGTATAAAACTCTACATAAAAATAAATCATCATTATTACCTGCCCTATAATGTTCCTTTGATTACCACTCTTCAGGGATGTTGAGAATTGCAGTAAAAAACATCTTTGTATTTAGTCTCCTAAGTGAGTATCCTGATAACTGAGCATGGTTAGTAGTCGTTGATTGGTTGTATGGAGGTGTTGTTTTCAGCTCATTAATATAAAGAAGGATGACATTCATGTGGGCTGATGGTTTTGCCTCGATCATAACTACGTCTTTGATGGTGGGCAAGCCACTACTTAGCTAATTAAAAGCCAGCAGAGTTATTTTGTAGCATTTTGCATAGAAAGATATGAGGAGACATGCCCATTGATGAATGTCGCAGACCATGGAGGCACTGTCACTGTCATTCCTTATAACAAGAAATTCCAAGCCAAATACTCAAAAGTGTTCTTAAGGTCTGCATAATTCATAAATTGATCCAGATAAACTGCAATTTAGTACCTACCTTTTACTAAATATTTATATTCTCTGAAGACAATCTGACTTTCAGGAAAATCCTGCCTTATCAGAGTGAAGCAATGATTGCATCGCCGCCTAGAGTTTGCCTGCAAGTATTTATTTGTTTTGCAGTGGGCTGGTTGTGACCAGTATTTTTTCTAGTCCAGTTGAGACTTTTAAAAGTACAGCAAACCCTTCCCAATCAAAAACAAGTCCACAGCATTAAGGATTAGAGATATCACGCCAGTTTTCAGATCTGAACTTGGATAGGGGTCAAGATGGATTCAGTGTCATGCTTTCCCATTCTGAGTGTGGAGTCACTCCATTGGTTTAGTGATGGGATGAGAAGCCTCTTTGAAAAGGCTGCTCTTCAGTTGGTTTCTTAAATAATGCCACATTTGGTTGATTTTTCACATATGTGCAGAGTGTGCCAGACCTGAGCTCCCATTTTTTATACAACACAGTGGTCTATATATATAAAGATATACTTTGGATGCCAGTGAAGGAAACCATGCTCAGTGTCCTTTTTGGTGTGATACACACAAGTGATCAAAATTGTGTATCATATAATCAAGAACACATCCCATTTGATTCAAATGACAGAATGCACATTGGGTCTGCGTTATAAGTCAACTGTGTTTTGATCCCATAAAGAATATGGGGATCATCATCGGAACTCTTAGATAATGTGGAGCCAGAGAGGAGAGTACAAAAAGAACACGTTTAGGAAGCGGAAATGAGAACTGTGTGCAACTAAACACAAGCAACAGACTGTAAAGGTTGATAGTATTAATATCTGTTGTCTCTTTGGGATCAGAAGAGAGTTTTGCATCAAACTATACTCCATAGGTTTATTACTGCTTGAGCTAGGATCAGAGTGGCTCCAAGATCTGCTGGCCACTCGAATTTAACTTAGAATTTCTGTATTTGCACTATTTAGATCCAGATAGCTCTCCTTTTTCTATCAGTATATTTGTTTCATTCAAAAAGTTACTCCTTTATTCTTTTTGACTGCCAAAGGTAATGTGGAGTTTGAGATCATCAGCAATATGCCAGCATACACCTTCCAGTCCTGGTTTAGGGGCACATTTTAAAGAATGAGGCTTTCTGTGATATTCACAAAGTATTGGTCTAAGTACTATTATAGCGACAGCAAATGAATTACATCCTTTGCTCTTATTCATGATTTATGAGAAAGGTGTACTTTTGTGCAGCACCAGCGTCTTCATAAAAGGGTTTTAGTCTGAAAAATTGAATAGGAAATATCGTGATACCTTAATATTGTAGCAAAAATATTAAGGACAAAAACTTTAGAAGGTAAGTGCATGTAGGGAAATAAAGCCTTACTATCCTTATCTTCACATGTACGTACGTTGAAGACACATATATATATCGTCAAGGTGCATACATGTGGAATTGGATTTAGAAATCTGTACATACCTATCAGTCAATATTTTTTTATATTAAAGTATAATGATATTCCCTGCTTGATATACAGGACCCACACCCATAGAATATTCTACAATGTTGTGGTCTCAAAGTGCCACTTTTTAATTTTTTTTTTTTGATATTTCAGTTTTAGGAAGTGACCTTCCTCATGTTTCTGAATTATATGAAAATTTGATGTCTTAGACTTTTATATAGCGAAGCATGTACTTATAGTGAAAATGTGTAATGCCTATAGTGTAGCCTTGGTGAAAAGATCTGTTTGGGGGTCAACAACAAGAGCGCAATAAGGGTATATGTTCATTTTTTTTAGTCCTCATATTCCCCAGCACCTGCACCAGCATAACCAGGACCACATCTGGCTATGACAATTATGATAGCGACAAGATGGCTTCAACCTCATTCAGAATGCAATTTAGCCATAGACCAAACTGAGTTTGAACAGGCTCATAATCATTGGAATGTCAGAAGAATAGTAACTTTGAGACTAAAGTAAAGAGTACCAAATCAACATAGATAGACTAGGATTTTGTTTACTGTACAACAGAGTCATGCTGTACAATGTGTGACCCCTTCTTAAAACAAAGGGGATAAGAATTTCTTCCAATATTTAAGATCTGCAGTCCTGATATACCAAAAGATTTTATGGTTGCAGACACTCTGATCCCAAAATCACATGGTTGCGACAACAGCAAAATTCCTCATTCATATGTACTAACTTCATTTTTTTCTGAAACCTCAGAATGGGAGACTCATTCCTTCCAAATTCCAAGTCAGTATGGTATGAATCAATGGTTTGCAGTGGCATTTTAGATGGCAAATCATTAATCAGTTACTGACTCCCAAGTTGGGATAGTAACTGATTCCCAATGGGAAGGGATTCCCTTTGGACCATTTCCCCCATGTAAATCAGGGTGTCATTCTCAGGGGGAGCAGGCATTGGTCCTTTAGATAATGTGAGTGTGGTTTAAAAATAGCTACAGGATTCTCCAAGGGTAGTTTATTCACTACACATATGCCCTCACTAGAACTTTTTTAGCTTCACGTCAGCAACCAGAAAGGAATTCCAGCAAAGAGCCCCTGTGGGGCCGTTGAGCATTGCAGCGCCGGCCCCACGAGGAGCTGCCCTATGATGAAGCATGACACCCTCCGGGGTGTGTGAGGGCCCTTGCTTCTTATTGGAGCTATCCCTTTGCAATCACGCCTTTCCTTTGTTAGTACCCGGCTGAAACAATATACTATCTGTGTCTGCCCCCTGTATTCCCACCACTCCTTCATTCTCTCCCCTGTTTCCGACATAGGAACATCATACTCTTTTCCTTTCATCATAACTGTATGGGGCCTGTATGCTGGACCTCCCAAGCCCCCGTCCCTCCTCATGAGATTCTTGATTTTTACTTGTCATTATTCACATTGCCATACAACATTCCTTTAAAGCCAGAACTTTTGGCATTGCCAGTGCCTATTGCTTTTATAAGGAGCAGGCTGTTTCACCTTGTCTACGAGAGCAACACTTGTCATTTATGTTCTCTCTCCAACATTGGCAAATAATCCCTCCACACACCATCTGGTGGTGTCAGCAAAGATATGTGATGCTTCTGAAGTAGCCCACACCACTTTGAGACTTCTTTCTTGCAAATCACTGCTTTATTCAGTTTGCTCTTTTAAGTTGGTGACCTATATAAACTGCTTATTAAGATAATTCCTCTCAACCAGGCAGCCACCTGGTAATATTCAAACCTCGGCTTATTGCCATTTGGTATAGTAGACCTCTCCGGAATCCCAGACAGGGTGAAAAAACAAGGGATAATAAATCCTATGAAACATACAATTTCAGACCAGCTAATCAGTTAACTTGATTTTGATTTTGTTGAAGAATTTTCATGTATCAAACTTGTGTAAAACACCCCTCCAGGAACTTGTTTCGATCTCCACCATCAGCAAGTGTTATGGTTTTGTCTTGCTCCTGTAAGTCCAAACTGTCTTACACTGGTTTAACTGAGATGTCCAGAAGTAGAGCTGTAGATCTGAGAGCGCCCAGCCCCCTTTACTGACTTAATGAGTTGCTCTAGACCAGTCTATGACCTTTGCATCCCCTTTACAAATGCACTAATTAATGACTGCATTTTTCCAACTCACTCTTCTTGATGTCCATGGGAGTAGGTTCAAATAAGAAACTCTATTTAGATAAAATAATCATCTTTATTAAGTCAAGTTAAAGGATTTTCAGCCCATTTATTTAAAATAGATTTTACCTCTCTATTGACACTGTCAATGTTCTCTGTATTAGATGTTCCACCATATATCTTATTTTATACTTAAATGTTGATTTTGAATAGTCTGAATTCCAAACAATCATTGCAGATTTTATTTGATTGATCAGGTAACCAGAGCACTGTACGTATTCCACAACCAATGTTTCTAGCTCCTGTAAACTGTCTTTGGAACTAGAAGTGAAAAATGCTGGATAATCTGTACATGGAGTCACATTGACTACATGACATTTATAGACAAACTGCCAGAGTTGTTCTTATTTTCACAGGAAGTGACTCATAAAACAGGGATGAATGCGGGCATGCATTCATGTGAACATTTGAGAAGTTCCAATTCCATATGATGATTGTGGTTTAAAGAGAATTTCGTGCCCGAGTTCAGCTTGTTTTGATAACAGGAGCAAATATATACCAGGGAACAGGAAACAGCAGTGAATATTCAATCTGCCCGCACTCCCCCATTTATATTTATATTCACTTTCCACAATGTTGGTTGGTTTGTAGTTAGGATAGAAGATCTGCCACCCTCCCAATGTATGCACTTTTTCCACTGCAAATTGGACTGGAGTTAAAACAGTAAATTTGAACCTCCCAAAAATATGCCCTTTCTTCAATGTATGTGGGCCTGGAGTTAGAAAAGAACCTTTAACTCCCTCGATATAAGCTCTTTCCTGAAGGTTAATGGGACTTGCTATAGAATAGTAAATATGTTCCAACGTTAACATATATGCACTTTCCTCAATGTTTATTGGACTGGAGTTATAATATTAAATCTGCTCGCACATTCAATATAATCACTTTAACCAATGTAAGTTAGATTTTCGGTCTGATATATGAATCCCTTTTATTCATGCACATTCCTCTACTTATGTAGGACTGGAGTTAGAATAGTAAATCTTACTGCCCATGCACATTTTTCTTTTAAATGTTAAGGAGACTATAGATATTAATGTATACCTTCATTTTTTTATTTCACCTGTTTTTATGTTATATTTAGATTTTTTTAAAGTATATTTATTTCTAATAATTATGACATAATTAAAAAATATATAGTATTATTTATGTATTATTTAACATATTTTATCAATACAATAAATTAATTTGATATGCTTATATAATAGACATTCATTTTTATAATGTGAAATGAAACATCAGTTACATAACTTTATATTGTGGGTGATTAAAAAAAATATGAATTGAGTTAAACGAATGTTATTAATACCATCAATTTGTTTTGACAAGACTGCGTGGAAGGGTGCCTCCATTGGCGCTAGGCTGCCGAAACAGCACCAGCGCAGGGGGAAAGGACAGAAATGCGCTGTATTGGATTAATACCACGCATTCCTGCCCTTTCCCTGTAACGCAGGGCAGCGCAGCAAGATAACTTGCTGCGCTGCCGTGCACCACAATTATTGTAAATATGCCCCTAGTTATGCAACAATTTTGAAAAATGTTACTATCCTCATCGTTGACACAGAGAGAAAGTTATAATTGCCTAAATACATCTTTTGCCTTCATTCAAACTTTGAGGCCTATTCACAAAGACATTTTGAAGTCTGTAAAGTAGTACTCGGTAGTACTCTTTTACATACTGTTCCTTAGGTTCCTGAATTGGACCTAAAACATCTAATAAAGGGAATAAAATGGAAAAGTTCAGGGAATATTTATATGCAGTTAGTGAACATAGGAATGACTATCTCTTCTGTGCACTTTTACTTGTAGGAGCCGATTCACAAAGGCATGTAAGAGTACACAAAAGAGTACTCCTGCAGTACTACTTCCCATACTTATACATGCTTTTGTGAATCGAACCCAAGAAGTTTCTGCGTCTCTGAGTTCAGAGGCACTAGGAGGGTGAAATAAATGCGTCAGTATAGCCACCGTAATAAAGAGAGTAGCTAACGTTGGTTGAATAAACTTTGGGCCGTAAGAACGTCGACATGACCTGTTTGGAAAGAATACTTGTTAGTAAATTGCCTTTTTAAGGAGAATTAAGCGACGCATCATGCGTCGTTTTGACGAAGTTACTGGTGCAGGTTCTATCAGACTGCAATAATAAGGCCTAGGAAAGGTTTGAGGAAACAGCCTGTATAGAATTAAATGCCTATCTCGTGCCTATCTCGTTCAGGCCTGTTCCTCGCCCTCTGCTTCTGTCCCCGTGAGGTTTGATTGACAGGCCAAAACCCTTCTTGATTGTCGGAAGAGACAAGAGGGCAGCATGTGCCTTTCCTAGGAATCGCACTGTATTACATTGGATATTTATATAAATGAGTGTGCCAACAGAAGGTTATGTGGGTGATTAGCCCAATTGAGCAGAATAACGGCATTTTGAATAAAAAGGAATTCAATAAATGCCTGTAAATTAGATAAACGCAGCAAATTATCCAATTCATGATATTGGAAGTTCACTCGAGGAACAATAAGGAGAGGTGAAACTTAAAATATAACAATAAAAGATTTGTATTAGTCAGTTTGGCCTCATTTTCTTTATTGCTGTAGAAGAAGTGAGATAATTGCTGCTAAACACTTGGTAAGATGAAGTTGCTCAATGTGTGGGTCAGAAATGTCACATCTAGCATTCATACTGCTCCAGGTAGCAAGCTTCCATTTTGTCATCCTTCAGTCAAGCTTCCGTTTGAAATCATTGTGCTATAGATATTGCACATATAATTGTAAGAGCAATCCCGCTTGTATAAATAATGCAACTCCCAAAATAGTGTGCCTGGAAACGTGGAATCCTTGAATGTTTCTAAAACCATTAACACAAGGGATAATATAACAGGCCCCTCGAGACTCTATTTAGTAAGATAGTTGGTGAAAATGGTACACTGCAACGTCCAGTGCTACGGAGCACAGGTGTGTGTGTGTGTGTGTGTGTGTGTGCGTGTGTGTGTTTGTGTGTGTGTAGCGTCATCGGGATTGAAAGTGGATTGAAGGTTGTTAGGAATAAATAGTATTTGGCGACTGAAAGAGAAAAAGTATGTAATAATATTTGGGCCATATTAATGGAGCACATCTGCAGGAAGTTATTTCTCATCGCAGAAGCAGTGCCTCTCTCCCCCCACGCACGTCCTGTTTTCTCAAAGGGATATTTACATGGTGCATCCACAGTTGGGATCTGATTCATAGCTATGCATTGGCTTCCAGTAACTGTTGCTTGAAGGATTGGTTCTTCTAATGCCTGCATACCCAAACCCCACTGTCAATCATTCCAACCCCACCCCCCCCCCCAAAACCCACACATGCAGCTTGCACTATGGCAGCTTTGCGCACATTTTACCTTTCGTGGCTCACCCGCTGCTTTGTCTTGAAACATTGCATAAGGAATGCTCAGGACCTGACCTAGCTGTTGCCGTTCCTTGTGGTTACAGTATAATTCATGTCGATCAAGAAGGTAGGATGGGAGGTGGACTGTTCTGTATTTTTGAATGTGCTGTGATAGTTTCCCTGCTTAGTTCGTCTCCTTCCCCAATATGCAATATTATTAATAGACATAGGTATATCCAAGATGGACTCCATTACATGGCCACATATACAGACCACTGGGTTCGGATTCTTCCTTGTCCACATTACTTTTCAAATTCCTGTCACCATATGTATTGCAGGTGCTACGTTTCTACTATTAGGAGATATCAGTTTATGGACCAAAGGCTTCATGAGCAGGTGAGTACATAGATGGCTGCTTAGTTTTCGACTTCATCAGATGGTAGCATGTGCAATCCATAAAGCTCGTCACACTCTAGACATAATTGTATTTTCTTGTCAATTTCTGTGGAGAAAGCAATTCCTATCCCTGGCTCTGATCACTATTATATTATATTTTATATTAAGCACAATATGAATAGGTCCCCCTATTCTGGCCGTATATGGCCAAAAGTTACTAATACCTGTTTGGGTAGTTAATCAGAAGGCTAGTGAATATAATAAATGGAATTCTAACACACTTGGTAACGTTGGCCCAAAAAAGCTGTTTAGACATAACATTACAAACTCAATGAATCATGTTTAATGACAGACTTAATCGGTTAAAGAAACTGCAAAAAAAATAGAAAGCACCTGGGGAAAAAGCATTTATCCTATTTTAAAGGATTCATATAGAACAGCTCAAAAATCTTTAAAACAGCTGTTTAAAAGGAAAGGAAAGGTCCACTTTTCACCCCCGGAAAATAAACAAAGTTTCTAATATAGTAAAAGAACTCCCCTCGCCAAATTGCGAATTGGGCAATGTCCTACCAACCCAAACTTTTGTGACCAGCTATCCTGCTTCTTTGAAGCAAAGATAAAGAAAATTAGGGCCACTAGACAAGTGGAATCCCAACTATATACAAGCTCTAAATACTCATGGAGAATGTACTCTAAGCAAATTTGAGCCTGTGACGGTCAGTATGGACCTAAAGAAACTCTTAAAAACCCATAACAGGCTCCCCTTTAGATCCTTGTAGGATGAAAACATTTCACTTAGTTAGTGAAACAAGTAGCCACGCTTTAACTTACATTATCAATCGGTAATTACAAGTTGACCGTATACCACTGAATGGAAACATACGTTTGTCATTCCCACATTGAATAAAAAAGGAAACAAAACTTCGATTCCTTCCAATTGCAGATTAATATCCTTTTCACATTTCTTAACCAAGATTATGAATAACTTTGTTTATGATCAGCTCTCCCATTATTTAGACGTGACCACTGTGTTAACAACCTACCTTCTGGCCAGCACACTCAATGGAGTCTGTATTAATTTCAGCATGGAGTGATCTCTACTTGCAGCACAAAGATTAGCATAATTTCCTTATACTTTTAGAACTGTCTGCTGGTATTGACAACATTCTCCTACAGCACCTTTGTGAAGTGGGACTGGGAGGCAATGCAAAAATTAAATTTCTGAGGTTGTCCCATTTCTGCATTAAGGTTTGACTAATCTGAAGTGGTGGCTTAATTGCTTCTGTCTAGTTAGCCCTTTTGTGTCTCGGAACTTCAATTGTTTTTGCACCTCTTTATCTTAGAAGAATGGTGGCCCACTGATCAACTTCAAAGTCATTGTTCTCAATAACTCTTGACCACTGTGAATCAACAGCCTGTAGCCTCCTGTCCTCAGTTTACCACTGGTCATAGGACGCCTAGATTTCAGTTAACTGCGCCCCATTGACTTACATTAGGTTTTGGTTCCTATTGTTTCCTTTGGCATAGTTGTTGATATCTTACTAACTTCAGATCCATGAATCTGAGTTTATTCAGTATCATTTTAATTATCAATTTATTCTCTCTTTAAATTGGTTTTGGAATTTTTGATTTATTCATTTCTTAATTGTAAAGTAATGTTAGTGTTGCTTTTCATGTACTACATGAAACCTTTTCTGAGGAAGGCTTTGCTGCTTTTTCCAGTCTTCCTAGGGTAAGTCTGTGATTCTTCACAGAAACATTTTCAATTATTTGGAGCTAGATTTGTTTGAATTTGTTGTAGCTCAGTTTATGCTTATATCTTCAATGTATACTCACTCCCCATAGCTGAACAATCTGGTCTAACCTTAGCTGACGGACTTTTTCTTACGCTGCCCCTAACTCTGACTCTATTCCTAAACCCATCCTATCTGTAACTCTAACTCTTTGCCTTTTTCTTCAACCTATTTTTTTAACTGTTTAGTTTGTTCAGACTTATAATTGTCAAATATTTGTTTCTCACCTTTTCCTTTTCTCACTTTTTGTGAAACTTTCAATCTAAAAGGGCACTTGAGCAAAGTAATTCTCAAATTATTCTTACAGTCAGTTGAAGGTGGATCACAGCAGAAATAAGACTAGCCTAACTATTGTTACTGCTGGCAGTGATGGGTGTAGACTGTAGTGGGCAGGTACACAGTGTTAAAACCTCAGACTTTCCAGTGCAGCTCAGATGTCACACGAGAAACCTTTCACTCGTCTTTTTTTGTAGGCAGCAGTTCCTTTGACAGGTACTTTCTAGAACCACATGTGTGTGTATGTGATGATGATATGCTGCTGATGCTCCTTTAAAGACATTGCGCCAGCTACAATTTGTTTTAACTTTTGTATGAATCATTTTTCTTAACTCTATTAATTCTCACATATTGAAATAGAAAAGAATTTCACAATACAAGTTAACAAAAGTTTTTATAAATGGTATACCTTTTTAAGTAGAGCCAATAGCAAAGCAGATTAAAATCTACACAGAATAATCTAAGATTGTAAAATCAAGGCGAGAGGTTGCATATTGAAATATCAACTACAGAAACATTGTGCTGCCAAACTATTTTGACTAAAATATCGAGTTCCAAAATATCAAAAAGGTAAGTGCATATAGGTAAGTATAGATCAACTATTCTTAACTCCGCATCTACATACCTTGAAAATCATCAAGGTACAATTACATAGATTTTAGTAAAGCAAATTTATACTTACCTGTATATAGCTACCTTGTCGATATTTTGGTCCCCAATATTTTGTCCATGATATTTTATTTGCATGATATTTTGGAGTCAGTATAAAGGTGGACTACCAGGGGAGGGCTCTTAAGGGTGTCAGAAGAGAATCTCAAAGTATAGGACACTTTGGGGCCCATTACGATACCCGGCGTAAAAAAATCCGCCAGGCATGGAAGCGGCAAAAATCCGCCCGCACACACCGCCTGAACACCGACCACGCCATTACGATTACACAAACCGAAAACCGCCATCGGCGGAAAATCACACAAAATACCGCCCACCAACGTCCGAGTCGGAGTCAAACCGCCCGCCACGGACGGAAACACGCACGACAACACAAAACCGCCCGCCCTCACGGCCGACACACCGCACGTGA
This sequence comes from Calotriton arnoldi, assembly GCA_963921515.1. Classification (NCBI taxonomy): domain Eukaryota; kingdom Metazoa; phylum Chordata; class Amphibia; order Caudata; family Salamandridae; genus Calotriton; species Calotriton arnoldi. Next base: position 1,225,790 of record CAWUFW010002933.1, on the reverse strand, counting down.
AATTACGATCGCACCGCCATGAGCGCGGAAAAACCACAAATATACCGCCCGCCAGCGCAAACAACGCCGATGAGAATCGACACGGCAGAAGCCATGGCGCCCACGTACCTGCACAGAAACCATCCGCTCACAAAACCAATAGCACACAACATGGCCAACAAGTCCACACAGCAAGGCACGCACAAATACACAAGCACAGTACACATCCCGAAAACACCCCCCGGACAAACAAAAAATACAAAGGCCAGAACCCCAGACACAACACACCTGAAAACAACAGACCATGAGGACACACCCACATAGGTGAGTACAAAAGCAGCACTCCCACAGACCACAACCCCTTGCTACATTGCAAACCAGAGAGGAGAGGAGAGGACACAGTGACACAGCAAGGACAGCAGCACACCACAGAAACGCACACATCACTACCACCACCACCACCACCACCAAACACCGGCACCACAAACCCCCTGCACATTACACAACACACACCGCACCAGCACCACAAACACCATGGCACCACAAAGAATGCCCAAGTACACGCCCATTGAGCTGACGGTCATGGTCGATGAGATCATCAAGGTGTACCCACAAATCTATGGGAACATGGTCCAGCACACACCACTAGCCACCAGAAACAGAATGTGGAACCGGATCGTAGACCAGGTCAATGCAGTCGGGACCCTGCCCAGGAACAGAGGTGAAATAAACAAACGTTGGAATGACGTAAAGAGCCTGGTCAAGAAGAAGGAGGGCAAAAACAGAGAGCTGGCTGCCGTCACTGGCGGAGGGAATCCCGCGCTCTTTAAGACCTTCAAAGCGTGGGAGGAGAAGGTGCGAGTCATAATACATCCGGAGATCCTCGCCGGATTAGCAGGGGAGTGGAGGCTGGTAAGTACAAACTAATGTATACCAGCACACCGCTATGTACTCACATGCACTACCACCATGCCACAGCTCCCAGGGACAAACACCCCCATGTCCAGCACACAATACACAACACATCACACACACATGCAACAGACACCACCACACACAGCCCAAACCGAACAACTGTAACATACGTGGGGACATGTGTACACTCAGCCAGCCACGTAACCACCAACAGGTCCCCAAATATGCCAGAAGCGCCACAACGAGCACCCACCACACCCATGTGTCCGCCACAGCTGCACTAACCGACAAGTAACAGGTAAGTGGCAGGAACACAAAGTGCAGTGGGTGGGAGGGTGGACAGCCCAAGTACAACACACACCAGGCCCCAGTCCCACAGCACAGCAAGGAGGAGCATCCCCCACACCCCACAGCCACGTGTCAACCACCGCAGTGCACAACGACAGCCGAAAGGCAGACATCACGGTCCACAGCAATCGGTGTCAGTGGGTGTACAGCCACCCCCACGACCCACAACACCCCCCACCCCCACAGACCTGCAACATGGAGCACCCCCGCTTAGAGCCATGTGGCATCCAGTACAGTGCACGCACGAACAACTTGCAGGTGGGAAACTGGACAGGGCTGGATTACTGGAGGCATGAGGACCATAACACGACCAACACATGGGACATGTCACGTAGCAGACGAACACGCAGCACCGCCCACCGTCACGAACAAGTGAACAATGTGCACACGGACATGAACAACAGACTCACACCCCACATGACCCATCACATACATAGCAACACCCAAGGAGCCACGTCTGCATGCACAAGCCACACTGAATATAGTACCACACGGCAGCCACTGTGCAACTCATCACACACAACCGAAACACCATTGAAGTCCTGTCCATGTAGCCCCTACTGCCTGTCAACCACACACCCCACAACTACGCCTATGTAAGACAAACAACACTAGACGCAACAGAGCGGAACAACATATATGCACACGAACACCACTGAACCCATCAAACACACAGACACACCATGCACATACAACATACCATCCATCCGTCAGCCCCAGTCTCATGAAAGGCATGTCATCCGCACAGCTGCCACACATACAGCAGTCACGCTAAGATACATGCCCATGACCAACCATGTGCCAGAAGTCAATGAAGCGCACGACACACTGTGAGCAACAACACACAACATGGGCCACACCCCCCGAGCACTGCAGTGATGCACATGGCACAGGGCAGCACGCACACCAAGGAGATGGGACAACTGCAATACGTTGGCTGGCACACAACCATCACTCACTCATAACGATGCGTCCAATGCCATGTCCATTAATCACAACAGACAGCAAATATGCAGGCCATGTCAAGCATGCACACACCTCAAACCATGCACTGTCATGCTGCCACAACACATGTCACGTTCGGCACCCATGGCTCACAGCATGTACCCCAAAAGCATATTCCCTCCCAAATGCGAATCTGGGGCATGGCCCCCATGTTGCCATATGCGTTCCTAAGCGTTCCATTTGAACCCCAAAAGCATATCCCCTCCCAAATGCGAATCTGGGGCATGGCCCCCATGTTGCCATATGCGTTCCTAAGCGTTCCATTTGAACCCCAAAAGCATATCCCCTCCCAAATGCGAATCTGGGGCATGGCCCCCATGTTGCCATATGCGTTCCTAAGCGTTCCATTTGAACCCCAAAAGCATATTCCCTCCCAAATGCGAATCTGGGGCATGGCCCCCATGTTGCCATATGCGTTCCTAAGCGTTCCATTTGAACCCCAAAAGCATATCCCCTCCCAAATGCGAATCTGGGGCATGGCCCCCATGTTGCCATATGCGTTCCTAAGCGTTCCATTTGAACCCCAAAAGCATATCCCCTCCCAAATGCGAATCTGGGGCATGGCCCCCATGTTGCCATATGCGTTCCTAAGCGTTCCATTTGAACCCCAAAAGCATATCCCCTCCCAAATGCGAATCTGGGGCATGGCCCCCATGTTGCCATATGCGTTCCTAAGCGTTCCATTTGAACCCCAAAAGCATATTCCCTCCCAAATGCGAATCTGGGGCATGGCCCCCATGTTGCCATATGCGTTCCTAAGCGTTCCATTTGAACCCCAAAAGCATATCCCCTCCCAAATGCGAATCTGGGGCATGGCCCCCATGTTGCCATATGCGTTCCTAAGCGTTCCATTTGAACCCCAAAAGCATATTCCCTCCCAAATGCGAATCTGGGGCATGGCCCTCATGTTGCCATATGCGTTCCTAAGCGTTCCATTTGAACCCCAAAAGCATATCCCCTCCCAAATGCGAATCTGGGGCATGGCCCCCATGTTGCCATATGCGTTCCTAAGCGTTCCATTTGAACCCCAAAAGCATATCCCCTCCCAAATGCGAATCTGGGGCATGGCCCCCATGTTGCCATATGCGTTCCTAAGCGTTCCATTTGAACCCCAAAAGCATATCCCCTCCCAAATGCGAATCTGGGGCATGGCCCCCATGTTGCCATATGCGTTCCTAAGCGTTCCATTTGAACCCCAAAAGCATATTCCCTCCCAAATGCGAATCTGGGGCATGGCCCCCATGTTGCCATATGCGTTCCTAAGCGTTCCATTTGAACCCCAAAAGCATATCCCCTCCCAAATGCGAATCTGGGGCATGGCCCCCATGTTGCCATATGCGTTCCTAAGCGTTCCATTTGAACCCCAAAAGCAAAGTACAAACCAGACCCAGGATGGGCCAGGAGCCCGCATACACCAGAGTCACAATAAGTAGGGGCACAGCAACACACCCATCGGCATGGCCAATCCGTCCCATGCCACATGTGCACAGCACACAGTCCCATTGCCAAGCACACACAACTACAAATGCTACAGCCACACACACGCCTCCGGGAAACCCATGTACGAGATTGCACGAACTGTTAATGTCAGACGACAACTACATACTTCGCCAGGTGCAACACAATAACAAATCTCATTCTCTCCACAGGTGACGAACTGCTGGATGCTGGGGATGGAGCCAGCAGCCAGCACAGCCAGCCTACAAGCCCCCAACGAGGACACACGGATCTGGAGGATCTGTCCTCCTCTTCGGACACGGACCACCAAGCAGGCCCATCTGGTGTGGCAGGGCCCAGCCGCTCCCCAGGACCCCTCCTACCCACCAACCCATCATCCAGGGCTGCTGAACATTCCCAGCCCCCTGCTGCCACTGTCGTTGCGGCCACACCCACGGTCATTGTGGCCACTACCATTGCCGCAACCGCCACCATCGCCGCACCGACCACCACCGCCGCCACCACCACCACGTCTTCGCTGGCACCAGCCCCAGCGCAGGTGGTGGCCCGGCCGACTGGATCCACCCTGGGAGCCACAGCGAGGACCGTGGTGAGCAATGTGGCTAGTGGGCAGGCCGGTGGCAGCAGGACTGGTAGGAGGAGCAGGGTCAGGGAAACGCCAGCCTCCCCTGGGAGCCATGCCCTGCCTCAAATGGCCAGAGTCCTTGGGGCCTATGAGGAGGCCCAAGGACAATGGGTCCGGTCTGCTTCAGACACGCGTGAGGTGCTGGGGGTGCTGAGGTCCATGGACGCCCGTATGGGCCAACTCGTGGACCTCATGGGCCAGCTGGTGGTGGCGGTGAGGTCACTGCCAGGGACAGCAGCTCCCCTCCGCCACCACCTGCCGGGGCGCAGGGTGGAGCAGCAGTGTCCAGTTCCCCTGCGTCCACAGCCAGTGAGCACACCTCAACCACCAGCATGTCGCAAGCAGGCACCCCCTCGCAAACGTGGAAGGGGCCGTCCGAAGTGGAAACAGATCTCCCGGGAGGACTTCGCACGCTCCAAACGCAAGTGAGGCAGCCAGCCAGCCTTCCGCCAGCCTTCCTTGACCAGCCACTGCATTGACTTGGACTACGATCCCACTCCACACAGCCATCTGGATGGCATGTGTGTGTTGGACTATGGACATAGAACCAGTGGGTACACCCTGATCATCACGCAGCCATGACCGACAGCTCATTGTCACTGCACGCACCACTTTTGTCATCACCTTACACACAATCACATGTCACAGTTTGTAATAAATGCACCTTTTACACTAACTGCTGTTTGTGCCCTGTGTTTAATTTGTACGGAATACAACGGCCACCTTGGGCGGAAAGGCACCTGATGCGTGGCATGGCAATTGAATCCGGAGGGCCTGTAGGGACCTAGGGGTGGGAGACAGAACAGGAGCACATTCAATGAGTGTGTCACACACCCATCACACAGTACATGTCAACAACTACAAGCAATGTACACACATCGCACAGAGCAATAGGGCACAATGCCACATCCACCAACAGTGGCATACTACCCTGGCCATGGAGCGTTGACACACAGCACGCAGTGAACAAACGGCCACCCTGACACAGCACACACACACCTGCACAGATACAGCCACATCAGCCGTCGTACATGGACACTCACCGTCAAGTGAAGTAGCGGGCGATGAGCTGCTGCCGCACATTACCAGCTTCCTCCTCTCCGCTGTCCTCCTCACTCGAGCTGTCCTGGTCTGCGGGCTGGGGCCCTGGTTGATCTCCGTCATCCATGATGAGGGGGATCTGCTTCCGAATGGCCAGATTGTGCAGCATGCAGCACGCCACCACTATCCGGCACACCTTCTGTGGGGAGTACGCCAGCGCACCCTCGGTGCGGTCCAGGCACCTGAACCTGGACTTGAGGAGGCCAAAGGTACGCTCGACCACACGTCTGGTCCTCCCATGTGCCTCATTGTAGCGATCGTCTGCTGGGGTGCGAGGATTCCTCAATGGACTGAGCAGCCATGCCCCATTCGGGTACGCAGAGTCACCTGGGTGTGAGGGACACAGAGAACCGTTGCAATTCCAACTGGACAGGGGACAGCATCGCACAACCAGCACGCTACACCACTCCACATACTCACCGACAATACAGGCACGATCCTGTTGCATATTGGACATCAGTCGTGGCAAGATGCTGTTGCGCATTATGTGTGCGTCATGGGCCGAGCCTGGGAACTTTGCACACACGTGGGTGATCACCATGTCCGCAAGGCACACCACTTGCACATTCAGGGAGTGCGTGTGCTTCCTGTTGCGGTACAGGTGCTCAGTGGCCTGTGGTGGAACAAGGCCGACATGTGTGCAGTCAATGGCTCCAACGACGTGTGGGATTCTGCCAAGGGCATAGAATGCACCCTTCACTGCCGCCAATTCACGAGCCCTGGGGAAGCGGATGTACCTGTTTCGGTACAGCATCATGGCTGCCAGTACATCCCTCAGCACCTTGCTGAACATGGGCTGGGACATCCCTCCTCCAATGCCCACTGTGTGCTGGAATGACCCAGTGGCGAAGAAATGCATGGCGGCCATCACCTTAGCCGTGGGGGTGACAGCAGTCGGATACACCCTGCGGGGACGGAGATGGGGTTCTAACATGGCACACAGTCGATGCAGGGTTGGCCTGTCCAGCCGAAACTTCCTAATAACCTCTGTATCGTCCATGTCCGCCAGCAATTGGTATGGGCGGTCAATGTTCGGTCTCCGCCTAGGGACAATGGCAGAGGACACATGTCAAAGCAACACGACACATAGCAATTTCGCATACACATCACTGACATGACTGAGCAAGCACATGAGCCACAGCCCAGCTGTCAAGCTGGGACGGCACGGCCACAATACACTTACACAGGTCTCCCAACAATGGCAATGGCTGGTGATACAAACCACTGCCATGTGCATGCACATGGGGATCTAGGCCCCAATGACTTGCGGGGCGTGCTGATGGGGACTGACTGCATATCCGTCAAGCGGCAACGCCACGGCAACATGAATGTCTGCTGAGCATGGAACTGCTTCCGCGGCTGGATGAGTATGGCACACGACGACGACGATGTGGGCACAGGCTGAGCGGCCAAAACAAGTGGGACCTGTGGCACGAGGGGATATGAGACAGTAGTAGGTGTCAGCACTGCACCCTATGTACAGCACTGTACGGATCACACCTCCCGAAAAATTGACAGGTGTCCACATTGACAGCCCCATGCCAAGACGGCTGTGTGCTTGCAGTCACACGTCACAGGTGAGAGGTTACATTGCACGTGCCAGGTGGCAGACGTACATAGTGGGAGCTGGCATGTGTGTGCATGTGTCTCCTGTTCAGGATCCACCAGATGGGCGCTGACTCTGTACTGACCATTGGACACAGCATGTTCCGTGGAAGGCTTGTGTGTGTGGGATGGTGGCACTGGATGTGCCTCCATTGGGTGGGGGGCCATGCACAGGGCGGGTACGTCGATGATTGCGCATTGTTGGTCACGGTGGGTGCACCCACTAAGATGTGTTGCCCTGTGTTCAATTCCTATGTCCGCATGATGATGGACTGTAGATGTGGGCAGACTACACATTGGTCGATGTGCTGTCTATATGCATGTGCCTTCACACCAGGCACAGCTGCCCCTGCACATGTGACCCCTGCTGGACTCGCTGCTGGGTCTGTGGAGCTGATGCACCTTCTGCGCGTGGGGCGGACAGCTCTCCTCACTTCCCTCATTGCGCATGTCATGACTTTGCCGCAGGTGACATGGATCATGGAGGGCCCACATGTACGCGTGGGTAGGCTACACATGATTGTACACTGGTCGCCACCCCCAGTCAGTGTTTCGAATGGGAAGGTTGTCGTGCTGGTGGTATGTTCGATGTGGCGGATGGGCGGGCCTAGGTGCGGGCTTACATTCCGGACATGGGGGTAGTTGGATTGGCGACTAGTTGCAGTACACACGGGACACGTCTCTTCCTTTCCACATCTGGGTCATCCCTTGTACTAACTGACAGTGATACAGTCATCTTCGCCCCAGCCCTCATGTCCTCCCCTCGCTCCCCCAATATGCATGCTCACCTGCGAGGCTAGCGCTTGCACAGGCAGCCCCAAGCTCGCACCAGAGAGGGCAAGGAGTGTATGTGTGGGTCCAGTTGCACGAGTGGGCTGTCTCAGGGTATGATGTGTGGCGGGACGCCGTCCACCTGCGTGGTGCCCCAAATGGAGACCCGGCCTGCATGGACTATGCATCACAGTCTTCGCCTTCCGGATCCGCCACCTGCGACACCCAGTGGCTGTGGCTGCCCTTGCGGCCAGGCCGCGTCCGTCTGTGGCTGATGGCCCACACATTCACTCTTTGGCCTCTCTGGGGAGGGCTCGGGGGTGGTGGCGCACGCGCTTGCACTTAGTCGCAATGGCATGTGGCGTGGTTGGTATGATGGGCAATGGATGGGATGGTGCGAGCCACCTCCCGTGACGTCAGTGCTGCTCGTGCTGTGGTGCGTCCCCCTACACTTCCATTTGACTTGTGCCATGCTAGACGTTGAGGTTCTATTGCCTGCGTGATATGACCAGGAGGAGCGCGAGGAGACCTCTCACACACCATGCTCCACTGCCATCCTGTGCCCTGTATCGCCTGAGCGGATTGACTATGTTGGGGTTACACCTGGTCGACTGGGGCTGTGTGTGCCTTGTCAAGGGGCATGGCGGGCGCACAACAGGATCCAGCTTGTCCACAGAGGGTGGGCTGAGGTGCGCCTGGTACCGCTTTGTACGTGTGCCCGGCTGCTGTGCACACACGTGTTCACTCCCCCCGACAGGTGTCCTCTCACAATGCCCAGGGAAGCGGTGGTGTACTGCTCATGACCCCTCCCAACACGGCGTGCTCCAACTTGGCATGTGCGCATCTACCCGTCGCACCCACCCACCTGAGCACTGCGTCCATACGACTTCACACGACACATGTGTGTCTTCCACAGTGGTGCTACTCATTTGCGTTGACATCCAATACCAGTGGACTACATGGTCATGTCACGACTGCCGTGTACTTCACATACTCTCATCCTCTCTCATTCGTACTTGTGAAATGAGTCAGCGGAGACAGTTTTGGTTTCAAACATTATATTGAGTCTTCTGTCCTCTGTGATGCAGTATAGTGGACACTACTGGCAGCGGAATACATGTTGAGGATATACTGAGCATGATTGCAAATGGGATAGGGTGTGGGGTTACATGTGATTGGCTGTTGCATGTGGGATGTGGGCTTCAGAGTGACATCTGCTTGGCCAAGGCTGTGCTAATGTACATTTACGTATTGCTGCGGAGCTGCGGACTTTGACACAGACGGTATACATGTAGCCTACCAGACCGCTTGGCATCATGGGCACAGTCCATCTCAGTTCCATGTGACAGGTTTGCTGCGGTTGTTCCTCATGCACGCGTGCATGTGAGATGACATCAGGGCATGTGCTTGCGTGCATGCAGCGGCGTGCCACTTGTTGTTGCACTGTGGTGGTTACTGGACATGTCACTGTCACTGGGGTCGTGTTGTTGTTGTATGCACTTGTCGTCCATGCAAAGGTCCTGGTATGGGATTCCCGGGGCGGGGGTGGGAGGGGTGCAGCACCCACAGACTCCAGGCGACCTATTCATGTCCACTGAGCGGTGTGTGTGTCCATGTGCGCTGGATCCATGTCGTGTCCTGGTTGTTCGTGCAGTTCCGTCCATGTGGGTGCGATACACAGAGCCCATGCCACTGCCTCCCACGATGCATGCGGTGTTCCTGGATGTGATGGGGAACAGTGTGCATGTCCCGGTCATATCCGATGTCATGGCGATGTCGTTGATGGTGTGGTTACAGTTGCCGGTCGTTTGGTATGGCTGTTGTGGTGGTGACTGGCCAGTCCGTGCGGAAGCTAAGCATGGGTGCGGGGTTGGACATCATAGGTCACTCGGGGAACCTGCGTTGTGGTCCGACGAATTTACAGGTTGTCAGGTATGCGATGCCGTCCAGCAGGGCTTCCATGTCATTGGTGGTGTACATGTTTGCCAGCCAATGTAGCGGATGGTGGCTGTCAAGGTGTTGTTCGTAAGTTGTCCCTTGGAGGACCATGATGGGGCATGCTGGGTGACATTCGATGTAGCTGTTCTCGATGATCCGTCGTGTGGAGGCACAGTGGTCCCATTTCAGTGCGGATGCGATGTTGGCCACATACGCCATGCCCCCATAGGCAGAGCAGGCCCTGTCGTGTGCGTCCAGAGGGAGGAGTAGTGGTAGCAGGTCCGCCTTCAGACATGCCGGGTTGGAGAGGCATATCTCCACGGGATGCTGGTAGGGACACCTCCGACAGTAGAAGACGGGCATGACGCAGCTGAACAATGTGATGCGGTAAGTCAGTCGGTAACTTACGTTCAGCAGGGACAGGAGATCGCATCCCAATGTATGGAACAGGTTGGTTTTGTACAGCTTGAGCTGTTCGGCGTAGTTGGGTAGGTGTGTTGCGGTTGCCATTTCGCAGCGGTGCGTTGTGGTGGCGTGCTCCGGCTGTGTGTGCAGTCTGCAATGTGCACGCTCCGAGGTTGCTGTGAGCTCTGTGTAGTCGTAGGGAGACAGGACTTGTGTTCTGTTGGCTTGTTTGGAGGACACGGGCCCTCTTCCCACATGCTTCTCAGACAGTTCAAGGTCAGTGATGTGTGACTCCTTCCAATTAACTTGCATGTGGCCGACATGGGGGAGTGTTTTCTTCTTTCTTCCCCGTCCGTTGTGTGCTTCTGTGATATGCGCTATCTGCCCTGTGGTCGGTCTCCTCGGCAAGCCTGTGTTGGTCTATTCTTGGACAATGGCTGTATTCACCGGCTTCTGTCGTAGGGCTGTGGTTTCGGAGTTGGAATGGAAGGTCATTCAGTGCTGTCTGCTCTCCCTTGTGTGGGCGGCAGGCTGCCTTTCCGCTCTGCGTTGGGCCTTGTGTGTGAATGTTATTCTTGGGCCACCTGTTGTCGGTCCCCGGGCTCTTTGGTGTTCCGTTTTATATGTCTTGTTCATATGTGCAGGGTGGTATGGGTGTTTCAGTGTGGTACTGGCGTTCCTCTTCCCGAAGGGGCCCTGCTTCTCCTAGTTGGTGTTGCCGCCGCTGTGTGCTACGCCATGTTTGTTACACTGGGGTGTGTCCTCCTGTTGCGTGTCTTCACTGACATGTGTGCGTCGGTTGTGTGGCGTTGGGTGTTGTCCGTGAATTGGGCGTTGGGGACATGTCTGTGGCAGGCCTGTCACGAGTCATGTGCGTTCGGGGTGGGGCTGATGTGTGTGCTGCTTGGTTGTGTCCCTGTGTCTGTGTGCGACGCATGCATGGCGCTGCGGTTGGCCTCTGCGTTGTGCGCATGTGTGGCGGCGTCATCGGCGCTTTGGGGCCGTGACGGGGTGGTTGGTTCCTAGTCCCAGGTGGTGTGTACACATGTGTTACGCGATGTTACGATTTGGCCTGTGTGTCATATGTGGATGCAATGGTGGATGTGTAGTGTACACGCGCTGGTGGGGGGTTGTCTGCTTTTTCCGCCCTTGCACTGTGTGCGCTGTTTGCGTGCACTTGTTGTGTGTGTGCCTACCTGCGTCTCCGCGGTACGTTGCGTCCTTGGTGGTGCATCAGCAGGAGCATGGGGAGGGCCTGCAGTGCTGGATTCATGCTCGGGGAGCCGCTTCTTCGTTGTCCGTGCTCGGCATCCGTGTTACCGCTTCGGTTTGTCGTACGGTATCTCTTGGCCGTGGGAGCCGTTTGTTTGCGGCATCGTAATTTATGCGCCGGGCGGGACGTGTTTCGTCGGACGGTGTGTGTCAGTTGTGCTGCGCCGCTACGTGAACGGGCGCACTTTGATGGCGGACGGTGTTGCTGGCTTGCCGGCGGTGTTTGGCCTACTTTTCGCATCGTAATTGGGCGGGCGTGTGTACTGCTGCGTGCCGGCGGTAACTGGTGCTTTTTGCATCCGCCAGCATGGCGGTGGTGCTTCCGCCCGCCATCGTAATGGGCCCCATAGTTCTGATAACATATTTTACAACCTGTGGTGGTGAATGATATCTGTACCTATGTGTATAACTTAAGACACTCTTTGCGGAAATTGAACAAGAAGGCATAATTGGAATCTGATATGATTTTGTTCAGAGCTCATGAAAAGTAGAAACTAGGGTCTCACTCGTTGCCATCCAAAAATGCATTATTCAACTAAAACAATTTAACTCTGTTTTAGAGGACCAAAACCTACTTCATTATCCTTGGTCCTAAATTATTGATTTAAAAATCCTCATCTTCTAGAAAAACTTTCTAGTTCAAGGCAATTCCAAATATCGAGGACTGTGTGTTCTATTTGTATGGGCACCATGCTCTGAATCCTCAGCACACATAATTTTATATATGTATAAAATGTAATGCTGTGTATGTGTGTGGGTGTATATATATATTTGATAATATGGCTTCAGTAATATATATATAAATAAATAAATATATATATATATATATATATATATCAAAAGAGTTGCCCCAAAGAAGATGCCGCACAGGGAAGGTTAACTCCTTTATTTGAAGACCGCAGGTAAGTCAGCATTGCACCCCAAATCAAATTGAAGGCCTAACGCGTTTCAGACGCCACTCGTCCTTGTTCACAGGCTCAAAAGCAGAAAGGAACAGCCAGCAATGTTAGTGGAAACACCTGCTCTATCTTTGAATGTCCCGCCCCAGTGGGCGTATACTTCATTGCATCATGGTAGTTGCAGTTCCACCACCTAATTGTCCCAAGTGGGCGCTGTTGCATGTTCACATATTTACGCTAAATCTTACCCCAGTGGGTGGATCAGAGGTCTTCTTTGGGGCAACTCTTTTGATGGATATTGAGCGGCTTGCCCAGCCGCAAAGACGCCCTGCTGCCAAGTGTGCAGATCTGCGGTGATTTCAGGAGAGTCACCGGTGGAATGGAGGGTCCGTTTTGAATGACGGAATACGGGCAGATTTCTCAACATTGTGCACCTCTGATCCACCCACTGGGGTAAGATTTAGCTGGCTGTTCCTTTCTGCTTTTGAGCCTGTGAACAAGGACGAGTGGCGTCTGAAACGCGTTAGGCCTTCAATTTGATTTGGGGTGCAATGCTGACTTACCTGCGGTCTTCAAATAAAGGAGTTAACCTTCCCTGTGCTGCGTCTTCTTTGGGGCAACTCTTTTGATGGATATATATATATATATGCACAGAAATCCTCCAACAGCTTCTTGCGAGGAATAACGAGCCACTCCAGCAGTAGATGCTTAATTTTTTGATTTATTGGGCACAAAGAAAGACGCGTTTCGACTCCTATCGGAGTCTTGGGCACACACACACACACACATATATATATATATCCAACGAAAAGGCTCCCAAGTGCATGCATGCACAAACAGGGAAACGGACTCAATATATAGCTGGTGCCAGATTCAAATTTATTTCGGTGAATATGAACGGGGGGCTTGGAGGGTTTAACCCATCTGTTGAAATTAAAATATAGAAAACATAAAAACATTAGATATATAAAAAGGAGAGCGTAGGTAGATTTACCCCCATTAAATAGTCTTTTTTTAATGAGGAGTAAAGCTACCCATACCCCCACCTTTTTGTCAGTGTATTTATTGATTTATTAAGTATTCCAAAGTAGAGAATTAAAATAAAGCTAATTTGAAATCTTAGTCGAAATCTTGACATACAACCAAATAATTTGACATTGTAAGTAACTCAAGAAATGGAGATCTTGAGCATGTTAAGAGTCCGTTAAGAACTCAATAGTTATTCAACTTTTTCAGATTGATTGTGGGAGATGGGGATTTCACTGCAACAAGCTTAAAAGGGTAACTAATCAAGTTGCAACACTGGCCTGAGTAAATGGTTTGTCTGACTCGTGATACCCTCATCCGCCTTTCTACACACATTTTCTGTTTTTCTTTTATTGCCTGGATGCTACTTGCATAGGCCATGTCAAGTTCAAATTTATTACTGGTATAGCAATTACAAAAAGAACAATGCAAACAAAATATAACAAACTCAAAGGCACTGTTAAACAACATAAAACAGACATAAAAACCTTGGGCCCGATTCACAGAACTAACTTACGACAAAATCCTAAACTTACTACCATTTTGGTATTCACAGAATGAACTTACTCATTTTGGTATTCACAGAATAAACTTACTCATTTTGGTATTCACAGAAGACACTTACACATTTTGTGTAACTTACACATTTTGTGTAACTTACACATTTTGTGTAACTTACACATTTTGGTATTCACAGAAGGCACTTACTCATTGATGAGTAAGTGCCTTCTGTGAATACCAAAATGAGTAAGTTAATTCTGTGAATTCTAAAATTGTTGTAAGTTCATTCTGTGAATACCCAAATGTGTAAGTTCATTCTGTGAATACCAAAATTGTTGTAAGTTCATTCTGTGAATACCCAAATGTGTAAGTTCATTCTGTGAATACCCAAATGTGTAAGTTCATTCTGTGAATACCCAAATGTGTAAGTTCATTCTGTGAATACCTAAATTGTTGTAAGTTTAGGATTTTGACGTAAGTTAGTTCTGTGAATCAGGCCCCTTCTTTCTAAAAAAAAAAAAAAAGGAACATTTTTATAAAACTTCTTAAAAAATAATATGATTCAAGTCAATTGTCCTTCATGACATTCAAGGCACCCAGTTCTTAATCTACATGAACATCACAGAAATTGAGAGACAAAATGCTTTACATTTTTTATTTTCCATTTATTTATTCAATAAGACACAGAACATGATAAAATATGTATAATAAAAATGACTGTTAGAAATGGGTGCGTCAATCAATGAAATTGGGAGAATACAACAGTGAAATTGCATTCTTTGCTTTCATTGTTCAAGTTGTTACTGTACCGATTTCTTGTTTAACAAAAATAGATTTTCTCAATAATTTTTAATTAAGAAGCAATGCTGGACAGATTACTAACATATGCATAGTATCGTGAGTTGGACCAGTACATAAATTACAGCTTTTATCGATTAGTCCAATTTTCACCTAATTTCCAATTATTCTCTTGAACTACGAGTCCTCCCATTAGAAAATCAATATACAAGCGTTGCGACTAAGAATTCGGTTTGACTCTCATGTGAAAGTTACTCTACGAGCTTTGAACAGTCTGGCAAACAACCATCATATGCTTATTTAAAAGGCAATGTACTAAGTGACTTTCTAAGCTTTGTGATTTTATAACTTGTCTTTTCTCTAAGCTAAAGCTGGGGAAGGGCCAGCACGGCGCCACAGAGAGAGCACCTTCTGAAAAAAAGAGACATTACTGGATTGCTGCAGTGACACTGCGGAGCCATTTATCCTCTCGTCCAAAGGAGCTGAATTCACCCTTGCGGAAGGAGGGGCTGCTAATAGCCATATGGTCCTTACCTGCGGGAAATGACCGCTTTTAATTACCATGGTTTCATTATAAGCCCTTGCCTGCAGCTCAGGCCCATAATTGTGGGTAGGGTAATTCACAGCTGGTATGCCCTCAAATGTGGGCAATACCGCTTAAATAGAGCCTTAGGGGCCGATTCCGATCTCGGCCGGTAGGGCACCGAATTGGATTCGGCTTAACCAGATCCGATTCGGAGCCCTATTTCCCGACCGAGTCGTACGTGCGTCCGGGCGAGCGAGTACGATGCGTGCGCTCGCGAAATCTCCGACCGACTCATTCGCAGGACCCGACCGCTCCGACCGACTCGCACGGGGACAACGCGCACCTCGCAATGGAGACGTTCCCTGGCCGGGTAAGTACGATGCGCACCTCGACCGCTCCGACCGACTCGCGCAGCCCGGCTCCAAGGAGCTGTCGGAGCAGCACTTTGGGGGTCCGTGTCGGACCCCCCTGGAAGCGTAGGCGTGCGAGTCGCACACAGGGGGGACACATGGGTCCCCCCTACGCGTGCATGTACGGTGCGACCCGCATCGACGTGAACACGCTGTAGGGGGCGCCCTTGTACGCGTCGTGCCCATTGAGTCAATGGGAGCCCGTGTACGCGTCGTACGACTGGCTCCCATTGACTTCAATGGGAGTCCGACCGAATCGAGTCCGATAGCATACGTGCGCATCGTACTCGTTTGGTCGGACTGCTAGGGTCCGATTCGGTCGGAAATCTCTCCGGGTCCGGCTCGGTCGGGGAGATTACCGGCCCGAATCGGAATCGGCCCCATAATGTCTTTTCCCCCTTGTTTTAAAATTGCTTGAGGTCCATACCAACCGAAAGAGTATCCACCCTTTGCACCTTTAACTGCGGCCTACAAATTCTATTCTGTGATATGAGGACCTCACGGTAACGATACTCTGATCAGTTTGAGGTTCTCCCCATTTATTTACCATTCTTGCAAAGATTTCTGACTGTGAACACCTACATTAGAGTCCTAGCATTCTGATTCACCTTGTTCTCCCTACACCATAGGAAGAGACAAGATGTGCCTACTGTGCTTTTCATTTCAATGGGAAAGGGTGGAACCAGCCACCGCCTTCACAAACATTTGTCATAAGGGTAAAATAAAAGCAAATGCAATATGTTTTGTGAGTTATAACATCACAACAGTAGCAAGCTGATGACTGGCCCACTTCCTTCCAAGATGATGTCCTAGATGCTTGTGGAAGGTGACTCTGTATCAATTGGAGGCAAAGACATCTCATCACTAGTGAGAGGACTTTATCTAGGTCGACCACATAACTTTGGTGAGGTGAAATTACCACCCAAAGCTTGACCATGCAGCCTTCAGAAAGAGGTTCCTTCTAACATAATGCCAGGGGGCCTCTTTGTCATTCATTCTTGAAGAAAATCACAAGGGCAATCCCAATAGCCCTAGGGTCCTGGGTAATTATAGTACATGTAACAATAGGGGAGGGGCTTTTTAAGGCATATTCTTATTTGGTAAGACTCATAGATTAGGTATTTTATAGGTGGATTGTGAAAAGAGGCAGAAGTCCATTAGAGGTCAACATGTGCTCATCACGAGGTGAGACAGAATTTGCCGAATATCAATAAAGTGCAATCAACACTTTTTATATTGCAATAAAAATTATAAATCTCAAGGTGCAACAACAGAGTGAAGTGACAGCTCAGTGCTCATGTGTCAAAACACCATTACTTGCTGATGGATAAACTGTGAAATTTATAACTATTATTAATATTGTTATTAGTTGTCTAGCAGTAGCATTGTAATAGTTATTTTTATTTTGTTGTTTGCTTAGTTAAAATGATCACAATAAAAACTAGTAACAATAAAGTAAAAAAAGTGCCAGTCCTCTAATTACAAAAGCTAAAACATATTATTAGTCGTGGCAGGCCCAACACGATTGATAGTAAAATACAAAATACAAACACTAAGACAACATATCTCAGATATAACAGCATAGATTCAAATTCCTCAGATTATCCTTTCCAAAGCACCTTGTGCACTCATTCATTTTCCCTTTTATTTAAAAACATTGAAATATGTTGGAAGAATTTAGACATCACCTCAAATGCAACGGGTCCCTGGGGCTGCTAGTCTGCAGGAGCTAAGTGAATCATTACTCTTGCAGACTTGTCTAAAGGTCACTACAGACCCCACAAGTATGACAGTCATCTTTAAGAGTAGCACATACCACTTTGGTCCCAGAATACTGGTTGCATGATAGTGGTGGGGCGGTAACTTGGCCGCCTTAAACACTGGTATCTTTGTTAACACCTGACCAGTGCTGTGCAGTTCCAAGTTAGTCCCCACTCAATGGGCAATATCTGTGGCCCCAGCTTTATCGGGCGGAATTGTACATGGTATTCACTTCTCTGTGGGGATTAACTCTCATGTTTACCACGCCCTCTGATTGGGTAGTATATGTGAGCAGGGGCGGCTGGTCCATGGGAGGTTTGGGGTAGGTGGGAGGGTGGGAGAGGGAAGATGAGGGCATTGCTTGTTAGAGTGGAGCATTATATCTGGATTGGAAGAGGTTCGGTGGGGGCAGGGAATGGGGCCAGACTGCATTGCACTCCATTCCTAAGGTGATTTTAATGACTGTTTTTTCTGGCCAGTAAAATGGATACAGTTGTTGAACAATAGCCCACTCACGATTGAGCGCAGTCAAAGTCCAAAAGTGCTCCACTCAACTTGTGATCAGAGCTCAACGGAAAATGTGTTAAAATGTGGAGTCAAACATTTTCAAATACATCCACTCATTTGTAAATGAACCCCTGCGAAAAGCAACTCCTAACAGTCCCTGATTGTTGTCACTCATGCAGCTATGCTTTATTTATTTAGATTTCCTTTCTGAAGATATAAAATATTTGGTTATTTAATGTATATTCAGTCAATATGTAATCATACAATGCTGAACAAATGGACACCTTTCAGAATAAATGCTTTATAAGCCTACACCAAATGAGATATTTTTCTTACAACAAATCTAGTGTTTGGCGCTTTGGTTGCTTGCACAGAGAGCAAATGTTCTCTTTTATAGAAACAATATATAGAATTAGAAACCAAATATTGTTATGTGTCTCACGGATGCATATTTAAATATATGACCACCACTCTTACTCTACTAAGGTCCCTTACACCTTTTTCAGTACTGTATTTGTTTGGACTCCACCGATGCAGAGCAAGATTCATATTAGCAGGTCGTATTACTGTATATTATTATTATTTATTGCACTTGTAAAGCGCGCAGCTACCCAACAGGGTCTCCCGGCGCTGAAGCATGTGTAGGCAGGACCAAATTAAACAGCAGGCAAAAAGGGAGCACAGAGATCAAGCCTAGTCACCAAACAGAAGCGTCTTTAAGCTTTTACGGAAGGATAGCAGGGAGTGACAGTTCCTAAGGGCAATTGGAAGAGAATTCCAAAGCCTGAGGCCAAGACAGGCAAAGGAACGACCCCTCATACGGGCAAGTCAAAATCTGGGAACTGAAAACAGTGAGAGAATGGAAGATCTCAACTGTCGAACCGGAACATAAGGTGTAACCAGACTTTGAATATAAGAAGGGGCAAGGCCACATTTGGCGCAAAACATATAACAGAGGGCCTTGAACTCAATACGCGTATTAACACCAAGCCAGTGGAGTTGGTGGAGCAGAGGAGACACAGAAGCATATCTGGGCAGATGGAAAAGAAGACGAGCAGCAGCATTTTGAATGACCTGTAAGCGATGTATTGAGGCTTTGTCAGCGCCCAGGTACAGCACATTGCCGTAGTCCAGCCTGGATATCACCAAAGCTTGCAGAACCGTTCTCCAAGCTGGGGGTGGGATTAGCCAGAGAATTTTTTTGATCCATCTACGGGCAGCATAGCAAGATGCCGCCACCCTGGAGACCTGAAGCTTAAGGGAGAGCTTTTTATCAATAATAGAACCCAGTTTTTTGACTTTAGGGACAGAGGCAGGTACAGGGCCCAGATTATCAGGCCAGTGTTTGATTTCCCAAAGCTCTGGATTATTACCCAGAATAAGCACCTCGGTTTTGGTGCTATTTAGCTTCAGAGCGTTACTGGTCAGCCACGAAGAAACATTCCTCAAACCAAGCTGCAGCAGAGAAGGATCTTGGTGCTGGGCACCAGAAAGGGAGAAAACAATCTGGGTATTATTGGCATAGGTAAAAATAGTCAAACCTGACTTCTCAGCAATGTTGGCCAAAGGGCGAACATATATATTAAAAAGTAGCGGGCTCAAAATAGAGCCCTGAGGAACTCCGGAGGTTAAAGCTAAAGTGTTTGATCTCACTTCGTTCGAAAAGACCTGAGAGGTACGGTCCTTTAAAAAGGAGATCAGCCACCTCAGAGCCAGACCCATGATACCAGAGGCTTCGAGACGGTCTAACAGAATGGAATGAGACAACGTATCGAAAGCCGCGCTCAAATCCAACAGGATGAGGGCAGAGGTACCTCTGGAGTCAAGTTGTAGCCTAAGGTGCTCAGTAACCACGAGAAGAGCAGACTTGGTACTATGACCAGGTCTAAAGCCAGACTGAGAGGGATGCAGCAAATTGAGAGTAGTGACATAGGAAAAAAGTAGAGTATTAATGTGTCGTTCCAAAATTTTAGAAAACACAGGCAAAAGAGAGATAGGACGAAAATTAGACCAACAAAGGGGGTCAAGACCTTCCTTTTTAAGAAGAGGGAGGACGAGCGCATGTTTCCACTCCTGAGGAACCAAACCTGTGCTAAGAGAAGTATTGAGGAGGTTAAGAATCACAGAAAGGACCGTGTTGTCCAGGAGAATGAGTTTAGACAGGGGAGAGGATCAAGAGGTGATCCAGACTTGATAGATCTCAGTAACAGCTTCAAGGAAGGCAAATCCAAAAGAGGCAATGAACTAATCTGTGAAGGATACACAGATGCCAAAGCCTGGGAGGAAAATTCAGGGGACCCTGTCAAGGGACTAGTAGGAAACATTAGATTCCCTTGTTGGAGGGCATCCACAGCAAGTTGAATAGACTTAACTTTATTGTAGAAAAAGGATGCTAACTCATCACATTGAGGTTGGGAGAGCGAGGGAGGAGCCAGGAATGTACTGGCGGCTGAGAGTTTAGTAACAACCTTAAAGTTTATATGAAAATTCCATCTGTTGACAGATTGGGGCTTTTATTTTGAGACATCTGCTGGCAGCATTATCTGTAAAGCGTTCAAAGTGTTTAAAGTTTAGATTCATATCCTAACATTCGCCAATAGATTAATGACCTTGAGCCGACGTATTTATTGAATATACAGAGTATTGCTATATATACCATATGTGGAATAATATGCTCTTGCACAATCTTTTGAAGTCCCAGTGCTATTTGGGTGAGTGAGGATAACAATATTATGTGGATTTCATGTGTTTGTTCTCTCTGTGTCTATTTGCAGTTATAATATATTGCACGAACTATACCCAAATGGAGCACTTTACCTGAGAAGGGATTCACTGTAAAACCACTTTAAGGTTTCTTTACCTTACAATTTCTGGGGTTTAAGCTAGAAAGGCATTTCATCTTTTAAGATTCTACAGCCCAAGGAAGGCCAAAAGCAGTCTGATGCCGGCATCCAGACATGGTGTGTACCCCTTGCTGGGTGGGAACCTCCTCCTGCCTCGAAGCCTCTGCCAGTCTCTCCTCTGCCAGTCCTGCGCAGGCGTCCTTGCCGTCCATGCGTTCAAGGAAGGGGACATCGCTGCAGAGTCCAGCGAAGTCACTTTCCAGCAGTACAACATTTCCAGGCCAAATGATGGATTATATTTGTGGAAGGTAGTTTGTTTTCTCTTTTCCTTGTAGAACAGGGGATTGGAAGGAGCCGAAACAAAAATCTCAGGAGAGACTTGAGTATGCAAAGACCAATGTGGAACAGAGAGGAGGATAGTACAAAAGCTAGAGGAGGAGAGCTCAATTAAATAATCCGCTAACATACATTTGTGGCCATTTTTACCTACATCATGGCTACTGGCCCCTTCTTATATTTCCCTCTCGAGAAAACAAGACCATAGTTTAGCGGTCTAGTGGTTTAACTGATCCAAGTCAGGACATGGCTGCCTCCGTAGAGTGCAAGCAACTCGCCTATGTCCCTGTGGTCCCACCCGGAACCAGCAGCAGATCCCCCTATGATAGCCACAACCACCCACTGCACAGGAGTCCCTGGACTGACTCAGAGAGGCCGCTCACTAGCAGCATCACTGACCCCACAGACTGATTCCCAGCTCCACTCCACAGCTCACCAAGGGAATCCCGCTGCAAGGCAGTGGTGACATGCAAGAGCCATCAGGTACCGGAAGAGCAAGGACAACAGGTACCTCCAGCATGGCGTTCTTGCCACACCTGGAAGTTCTCAACAGTGCTGCCCAAAGTGCGGCTTGCCTCCCTCCTGCTCGGTTCTGCTCAGCCCCGCAAATTTCCTCATGAGCCCACAGCTAATAATTCTCCATACCACTACACGCCTAGTGCTTTTCAGGTGTTTGGACTGAGTCTGATATCCTGTGATCTTTTATCATTCATGAGAATCCCAGGTCTGAAAGAGAATTAATCGTTTGGAGCATCAAGGTTCATATAACGATGTGCGCTTCTTTCTGTCGTCTTCAGCACATAAATTAACTTGAAAACTCTCCGAGGAGTTAGCGCATCGTTTGCTAACCGGACAGCTCCGAAACACAGAGCAGCAAGTGCCTCTGTGTGTTTCAGAGATCTGTTCACAGAAAAACCTACATTAACTTCGAGATTTTTCGAGTAAATGTGTGTGTTGAAGACACCAAATTGAAGCGCGCAGATCCCTTCTGCGCTGGCGCAACGCACAGAACTACATCAAGGGCCCCGGAGCCTTGGTTGAGTTGCACCCCACAACTACTTCCAAGCGGCACTCAAATATCCTTGATTCAGCTAGCTCTTTTCTGGTATTATTGTGAAAAAGCTGCAACCATAAAGTTTGCACATAGTTCTTTGTATTCCGAGAGTCAAGATTAAACTTTACTGATGTCTCAGCGGCACCCCCTGTTTTAAAGACGTGAGCGAGATTTTCTGTTTTTTCTCGCTGGGACTTTAGTGCTGTGGTGCATGTCTATGCTGTTTGCGCTTGTTATGATTGTGAATAATGTACATATGAAGTTCTGCGCAGAGCTTTTACTTGTGCTGCACCTAGCGCATTGACACTTGGATGGCCTGTGCAGTTCTCGAGTCTGCTTTTTGACGTGGACAAGTCTTTCCTATATTCACTTCCTCAAAAGTTGCGTGTTATAAACTATTGTTTTAATTTATATTCCATCAGAAATCCCATGTCTTTTATTGGTACTTTGATAACACATGATCATTACCCATGAGCAGCAATACCATGTACATCTCAGTTTCTGTGGTCTTTTTAAAATTCTGTGCTTACACTTTGATCAATCTTCTGAATTAGATACACATATAAATTGCTTATGAAAAAGTTTGTAGATGAATATTAATTCATCTGAAGTTTATTTCAATATTTTTTCACTGTTGCTGAAAGGGTTACGTTTTACTTATTGTTTTTTCTTTATTCTCATATTTCTCAACTCCCCCAGATACATTTAGATTTTTTTTAATTACTTGTGTATTTTGTGTTGTAATGTTAATTATTGTACTGCTTTTTACATTCTAAACTAAGTGAAAGGAATTGGTGTTATGTCTTTATTTAGTTGAAAATTACCTGAAGAGTACCTTATTTTGAATGCATGTGAAAGTGTTGGGCCATCATGTACACTGCTTCTGAAATATAATGAAAGTGTGTTGATGATGTTTCCGAAATTTTTAGTTTCTTGAAAGTACACCACATTGTTATAAACCTGTTTGACCAAAAGCCTTTTAGTTTGCCATCACTTCATCCGGGTTGTTTTGTGTCACAGTAGGCAATAGCAATATGTCTTTTCCTGCTGGAGTTTTAACCGTTGTATTGAAAACATCACACATGTTCACCTGACTCAGAAGTGCCATGTTATTTAAACCCTGACTCCATTTTTAAAGAGCGGAATGTGCTTTTTTTTACAGAATACGCCGCAGGAGGCTCTCTCTATGACTACATCAATAGCACGCGCAGCGAAGAGATGGACATTGATCAAATCATGGCCTGGTCGACAGATGTAGCCAAAGGTGAGACCAACTGGGTTTGAAAATCCTAGACTTGGGTGCCTTCAGAAGAGTGTGTTCAGAAATAGTTGTTCTTAGAGGCATTCTTCTAGGAATAAGAAACAGAGTTCTTTGTGAGTAAAAAAAAAAATCTCAGCTGCTCAAAGTGTTTTTGCTGTTGAGGCTGAATTTTTTTGCCTCAGATAAAGGCGGTTATTTGAAGCATCAGTCATTGCAAACTGGTGCGGTTTAGGCTATGAGACACCTTCTTCCAAATTCCAGTTTTGATGCATGCTTTTTAGTGGAGACAATGTTTCTTGCAGAACCAGGCGAGGTACCGTCTTGGATTTATGGAATATGCTGTTGTGCAAAATAATTTGTGGAAGGAGAAGAGTTAAAAAAAATTCTGCAAATGATATGATTCTTCCGAAAATGGCACTCTATGTAATATATTACTTTGCTATACTTAATAGCTAAATTGCGAAACACCACCACTTGAAGAGGCTTTTAGTAAATATTGTAATTCGCTTTGTTTATCCACCTTCCATTGGGGTCAGTGAGCTGGAATCCTCTTTACACCTCTTGTCTGGTTACTTTCAGAGATGCATGCTAGCAGTGTAAATCATGGATAAGCTGAGAAAAGAAGCACAACATATTGTGGTCACAATCAGTGCCTTTGCATCTCTAATTCAGGGCCCTTTTTTTGGGGGGGAGACTGGAAATAGACAACTGGCAAAGACTAGGACACTTCCTTTCTTTTGTACATTTGTATTGTGATTGGGGCCTTCAGATCAGTCATACAGCATATCTTTTCACTGCCTGTGTGAAAATCAGGGTCGGCTGATATCCTTTAAAATTGGTGGGGCGAGCAAAGTGCCCCACCGCTTCCCAAAATACATAAATAAAATAAACATGCACAATAAATAAACAATAAATCGCTGGCATGCATTACAGTAACATTATAAATGAAATAAATGTTACTTAACCAGGCTGCGTCCCCTGTGCCCTCTGAAGTCTCTGAGCATGAGACGAAGACCTAACTTCCCTAAGCAATCCAGACACTGCTCTCATGCTGTTAATCAGCATGAGAGCAGCACCAGGATTCGATGGAGCATGCTGGCTCGACGCTCCTTCAGGCTCTGGAGGCCTGTGCTTGGTCTCAACCGAGCTGTGTTAGACAGCTGGGTGGAGAGCTTCAAAGTGCGCATGTCACTTTGGCCAGTGCAAGACAGCCGGCCAAAGTGACATTGGCACTTTTGAACATCCAGTAAAGCCACTGCTCCAGTCCTCTGCTGACAATCGGCAACAGAGGACACAGCCCATTTCTCTTGGCTCGGGGGCAGGCTGGCGGCTACGGCGCTCCATACTGAAAAATAAAATGGCAATTAAATCATTTCATTGCCATTTTATTTTTCACGTTTAGTGCGCCTCAAAGCGGGTGGGGCGATGCTCCCCGCCCTCATTAAGAAACCGCTGCCAGACCGTGTGTAATAATTTGCTGACTTGTGTTTGCCATCTGAGGCACAGAGGTGACAAGTCACGCTGAATGCGCCAGAGTTTTTCTCATGCATAGTACCTTCGGCGAAATCATTTACATTTTATAAGGCGAAATTCTGTCGCTGTCGCTATTTCCACGGGCACAGCCAGTGCCTCCCTCCACTCCACTCTACATCCTCCAATGGGCCTATGTCTGCTTCCCAGGTCTTTCTGAGTTTTTTAAATATATCAGACGTGTTGAAAACTACTGATTTATAAATATGGGATATCTTATGCTACCGTATGGATAGAGTCTAATTGCTGAAAACAGAGCTCTCAGGATTTAATGGTTGATGGCAAAATCTTCGGATATTTTCACAGTAAAGGTATTTTACTGATCAATTTGTCTCACTGTGAACTTTTTCATAACTGGCTGTGCTTAATCTTACTAGCTTCTACGCGTGACTGGTTCAAAAAGCCATCACTGATTTAAACCACATCTCAACATTATTCTCCCTACCAGATAGAATAGACTGTGCCTTCACCTGTGCTGGTGTTTAGACAGCATGACAATTTCTACATATGTATTTATGGAATCTATGCAGCAGTGAATACGTCACAAATGTGTCCATCATTCATAGCAGCTTGTTTACATTTAGGACGTTCCCCAGTTAAGGAGTTTGTCAGTTTTTGAAGACCAGTATCTCTGGTTTATCATAAAGAAAGTATTTTCCTTAAGTGGGCCAGAGTGGATCAAATAATGTAGTGAATTAATATATCCTACCAAAATTATTGGCAACTCTACAATTGGCACACATTTGTGCCAGATCTTCCAGTGTGGAGCCACTGTCTCGCCTTCCAAGTTGTATAACAGTCCATATCACTGTGCTATGTCCTTCTTGGAAGTTTTGGGTTAATTTATGCAACCTTCAAATTCTGGTATGTTTCTTCAACTAATCACATTGGGGAAGGAGTTAAAAAATCTTGCCAG